>CM026279.1:830371-1430371 GCA_014851415.1 Cnaphalocrocis medinalis
ATTTCGCAGATGTTCATGGGCGGTGGTGTTTGAATACTTACCATCTTTTTGTCGCCAATTATAATTTTCCAAAATATCCCCAGGTATACAGAATCGAGATCGAAGAGCTGAAGCAGGGCAAGTGGCAGCCGTTCGAGGCTACCGACGTGCAGCTGGAGTTCGTGCGCATCGACCCGTTCGTGCGCACCACGCTGCAGCGCCGCGCCGACGGCGCCTACGAGGCCGTGTTCAAGGTGCCCGACGTGTGGGGCGTCTACCAGTTCAAGGTGGACTACGATAGAGTCGGCTACACCAGGCTGTATCATTCCACTCAGGTTTGTTTACTGATTTTAATATTGTGTGTAGAATGGGATGGAGACAATGGATGAATGTTGGCCAGGCCAATGGAAATTTTTAGGGGCGAGTTAGATTTTAAAAAGTTGCAGATGTTAATACGATTTCCTACTTTTCCGAGAAAAGTTTCTAAGGTGTGGCTAAAAGTAAATATATAGTTAGATAACTAACAATGTAAAGAAGCCTCAGTTACATGTATCTAATACATGATTTTTTGATTGATTGATAGTGTTTACTCAGTACTCACACAAATTCTTAGCCCATTTTACTAGTGTTTTATAACATGGACTTTTTTATTTTATCCATCATGACATGTCTTCAACACATTAATGATTTCTGCCAATATAAACATTAAGTTATGGAATAACATTGGTATCTATTTCCAGGTGTCAGTCCGGCCGCTGCAGCACACGCAGTACGAGCGCTTCATCCCGAGCGCGTACCCGTACTACGTGAGCGCCTTCTCCATGATGGTCGGCGTGTTCCTCTTCTCCTTCGTCTTCCTCTACTACAAGGAGGACTCGCCTAAGACCAAGAGCGAATAAACGCTCCGCTAGTCTATAAGTTCCTACGACAGGATTGGCGAACCAATAGGAAACGTTTTGGACTCAGCATTTAACTTATTGAGTAAAGTCCTGACTGACTTACTTTTAGATCCAACAAACCTTTTTCTATAGCCAGTAGTTGCTTTTAGGTTCGCCCTTCGTGTCATAAGACTCTGGTCAAGTCGCACTGATAAAATATAAAAAACGCTCAAACACACCACTAGCCCGAGCGCCAGTTGGATTTGATTGGAGTCCTATTTCAAGTTCACAATAATGTATGGTATGATTGATGTTGCTGGCACAAAATGAGAACCTGTATGTTGTGCTGTATGCTTGGGATACGTATTTGATATAATAAAGTGTTCTTTATAATATTTATTCACTTGTTTTATTGAATCCTATTGATTTTCCTTGAAGGAAATATTATTTGTCTATCTTTTTATATCGAATAGCACAAGAGTTGGGGGCAATTCTTTAAAGCTTATAGGCAAACCAGCAGGACTTGGTTAATTAATTAATGAGGCCTATTCCAAAAAAATAAAAGCTTGCGCGATGTAATTGACTCCAAACCCCATCTACTGGTATGGGTCTGGTTAAGTCCCGAACAAAGTGAGGAGGGTCATACAAAATACAGGGTGTATTTGTGAACATTTACATCCTTTTACGGTGAGGGCGTACAACAAGTGGATTTATAAAGGGGACCAATGTTTCATTTCAACCTGTATATAATATAAAAAAGCAACATTCAAATGAATTGAGAACCTCTTCCTTTTTGAAGTCGGTTAAAATACAGCGGCACAGCGCATATTCCGTTTCTCGAATATTAATGTCATGAACGCAACTTTATGAAAGCTTGTTGATTTGACATTGCATTAATTTATTCTTGAACGCAACGGTTTTAAATGGCAATGGCATGCATGTCATACATGGCTTTTGTAGAATTAATTTTAGTAAAAATGATATAATTTACACGTTTCCACGCCCAAAAACCAAGTAATTCCTGACAAGTAACTATAATAGTGCAAATTTAATCCCAATTTTGTTTTAATAGTGACAAAATAATATGCAATTGCCGTGATTCGTGTAGGCAGTGCATTGGTGTCCTAATAAATCTTCTAAAACGTAAAATAGTGAGTTTCGCGTGTTTAATGCCAACGAGCAGTATTAAAGCGAGTCCTCTTCGTGGTAATTGACCGGCGATCGCTTTCGGCGCCTCCCGTAGTGATGTGTTTACATCTGTAACTGTCCCCGTGAGTATGATGTCATTGTACAACTGCCATAAAAAATAAGTTGGCTTTGTGCCCACCCGTTTTCCTTTTAGTTATAATTTCAATACAGATTAGTGAAGATATCCACGCGGAAAAAGCGCAATGAACCCTGTAGGTTATAGTTGACAATACCTGAAGTGGTGTGTATTGGCACACTGGTTTCCTGCAGCCTGGCCTGTGGCGCTCATTATTGGCGACTGTCTGTTTATAAAATAAGTGTGATTTTAGTATAAAACAATCGTAAGTTTAGTAATCCTTTGCCACATTTAGTGCATATGTTTTGGGTCAATTGCCAGACTTTGTTTTGTTGATGAGTAACTGTCTGGGCTGGCCGGCTGGCTCATTCAGATGTCAGATCCTTGTTAACGTGTCTCCAGCCGTGAATGTTTGTATCTGTGTCATATGCCTGATTATTTAAATCTGTGAGTATTTGTGAGTGTAGAAAGTTGTACAGCATCCTTGTAGAAAGTTGACTGCGTAACATGACTATTTTCTAAATGATATTGGTTTATTTCTATTCTTTGTATCACGTAAACAATGGATAACATATTAGGTTCAACAAGTACTGTTTGTAAATAAATAACCTTGTTGGTAAAACATAGGATCCTGAAATTATGGTTCTGAACCAATTTGTATATTTAGTAGTGTTTATGTGAAATATGGTAATATGATCTTCAGTCATGTAATTTTAAGTAGTAATTGTTGTGTCATGCAAGATAACCCTTTATTCATATACACAGAGCAGATAAAACATGCACTGTTATGACAACTGTTGAGCAATTAGTACAAGGCCGATGCTATCATGGTTGCCTTTGTTAATTAATGAAAGTTTAAATGGATCAACAAGGTAGTGGCTGACTTGTGATTTAGAGGTTAATTTACTTTTAATGAGAGGAGGGAAAAAGTTACAGATTTTATTGTAATTTGTCTTGACCCACAATTTTGACCTTTACGCATTGAAGTGTTCTCAGCCCAGTTTGCTTAGAACATTTCAGGCTTGAGACACCTGATCGTAAGAGAGATATTCAGTCACATAAATGATAAAGTTGATTATCCAACCACATTCAAGATTTTGATACAAGAAAAATAAGAAGAAAAAATCCTGAACTAATGTTATCCCTTGCACTTTAAAATCTGTTTACAAGTAACTTAAATCACAGTAAAATATGTGTCAGCAATACATAAATCTTGTGGCATTACACTTATGAATTTTAATGTGAATTAACATTTCCAGCAAGTGAACGGAGATGGACCCGTCCCGGCGTCAGCGGACGCAGACCAAGGCCACAGCGGAGGAGCAGGCCCTTGACCAAATTGCCAGAGAGGTAAGTGCCTTTAACTAAATATGGAAACTACTTAAAGATTTTTATTTTAATAGTAAGATTTGTCCTAAACTCTTGTAGGTATTACCCACTACCCACTAGTGGCGTTTCGGGACAGTAGTTCCACTGTCTACCAGTAGATAGCGCTGGGTATTGATTGTATCGCGCAAGTGTTTTGTATTTTCGGTTTACCTGTAAGCCTTGGTGTAGAATATTATGAGATTATCCTCTTTATAAATAGTATAGAAGAAGATTGTAGGGTTTGCCCTAATGCAAGAGTTTTTTTACTGGAATGGAAATTACCATAATTTCAATTGGTATCATAGGATCTTAGTGAACCAAAGGAATACATATATAATAACATAGAACATGAAATGGTGCATAGAAATGTTACTGTTAGTAAATTTTTGACTTACCCCTTTGTGAATAAAAGAAGTAGAGAATGTTTAAATATATTTCAAGAAAACTAGTCTTCAACAGGACAAAGAAAGTGAATATGTCTTGTTGCTGTTATTGAAATGAACCAGTAACTTATTGCAATACTTCCAATGATAAGATAAATAAATTCAATCATAGATATGGCTTTTCAATTCATTTTGTCTCTTTGTTGATTGCAATCATTCATGTTTTGATAATACATAGGGCCTATTCATATATTTCGTTAAATGAATAAGGTGTAGAAGCGAGTACTAAATGTCTTATTTATACTTAGTACTATTTAAAATTGGAAATAATATTTTTTTCCAATTTTCTCTTTTAGGTTTGATTTGGTTGTCACGTCACGAAATTCAGAATCCCTCACATCCCTTCGCATACTATGCTACACTTAATCCATGCTCGGATTCGAATTTACAACCCCCGATTTGGAAAGCATAGCTATGCTATCATTGTGTATAAATGAATTAGGAACCAGAGCTTATTATTTGTCTCAAATAAAATTTTACTTCACCTCTAAAGTAGAAAGAAAGAAACCAAGAAGCTGGTGGTAATGTAAGCAGATTGTCAAAGGGCTCACCTGCGCGGACGCCGCGCGGCGGTGGGCGGCGCGCTGGGATGCGCCGCGGTGCACTATGTACTCGCTCCCGATTACCCGCGTGAGTCGCGAGCGATGCGCGAGCGCACAGTGCGCCCACGCGTGCTGTATTCTGTCTGAATTTATTTAATTAGGAAATAAGTTACCATCTTTACCTAATTCTGTACACCTACTCCCTTTGAAAAGTAAAATTCCTAAAGCACTTGTAACTGAATTATTTTATTTCTAACCTAATTTTAATTGACGTATTTGCTTTAATGTCTACTATCTTAGAAATATATTATTTTATTTGTATGCCGCCATATGAAAACGTTTCACTTTGGTCTATTCTAAAGTAACGTCAATGGTAGGTAAATGAAAATCGGTCACTAGTACGAACATTTTGCTATTTGACGTGTAATTACGTCATAAGCCTGTAAACGACGCCATATTGCTATGCAAACATTTGCACACAAGACGATTTTAAAAATCAGTCAATATCCTGTTCCCACTTTTACTTCTTGATGAATTTATTTATTAAAATGCACATTTTCTTTTTTTTTTGTAAAAGTTGTCTCTCTAAACATCGTGTGTTTCTGTATCTCATTAATCAGATAATTCTTGTTATTATACACAAACCATCTCTCCGTGTTTCCCACCGTCCAGAGTGTCACCTGGGCGGCAGGCAGTAAGTAAGACGCGATCAAAATAGACTTCCGCATGCTAACACCTCCGTCGCAAGCGAATAAAGTTCAGTAGGGCATCTTCGTATAACTATGTACGTTATGATGATAATAATATGTACAAACAGCTCCATAAAGATTGATTTGATGACACTATTACTTTCCGTGTAAGAAGGTCGAAGTCAGACAGCTACCTGTATTATGAATATTATGATGACAATGTACTGAAGTAAAGTACAATGTACTGAATATCTGTCTGTAGATATGCGACTTTTAAGCCAGCGTGGCGGCATCAGCTCTTAGTATTAATTAAGGTACTGTAGCACATGCCAAAATGTAGCATGATAAAAAAGCATTCTAGGATTGAGCATGCTTATAAACTGTTTACACGTGCTGAAAACTCCCCTCTTCGACCCGCGTCGCAGGGAGCATACTCAAAGTTGTGCACGTTTCACACATGCTGAATACCAGCGCTGCTTCAGCATTGTATTAGATGCCGGAGCAGCAAATGCTGAGGTCAGGACCTGATTGGCCACATCCTTTTTTTACCTACTTTAATATTTATGTACAAACATAACATGCCACTAAGTATGTACTCGTAGATAGCAATGTTCAAAAGATTCAGATTCAGCTCATACTTCTGGTCCATTACAAAAACAAACAGCAGTACATTTGCTCGTTGGCTTCACTGCTGTCCGCTTGTACTGTCGCGTCACACCTCAGCGCGGCGCATACGCGGGACCCAACAAAGTGTGCAGTCTGCACGCACCGCGCATGTGGGACAATTGAATACTGTGAGAGACAAAATAATGTTGAGAACTACAATGCGTGCGATTGGAGGAATGTGTCAAGTGCAGTTGCAACTCATTCTTTTCTAACAACGCGGCAATGACTCTGTTTACATGAAACCAGTTTTTATTGTATTTTATTACAATTCAATGCCATAAATGCCATTTGATAAGAGACAATAATATCTTTAAAGACGATCTAAATCGTTCATCCATCCATTCTTCTTTCTCATTGCGCTTTATCCAATTTCTCTTTCTATACGTGGTAGACTTTGGTCTATCATGCACGATCTTGTAATAATAACAATGAAGTTATTACCTCAACTCGCATCAGACTAAGTGCATCATGGTACCATCATACCTAACTCCTAATTTTGGGAAACCATGAGGTCAGAGGCCCTTTTAATGTAATCTACTCTTCGAAGTAAGGTTCTCTATTTCCCACATTTTTGTGTTTTCACTTACGCAGCCCTTACTCACATACCAGTAATTTGTATACGTCACAAACACACAATAGTCTGTTTCACATTAGGTTAATGATGCGTGAAAGGGATGGGGGAGCGACGTAGACGTTTTCGTTCATTTACTAGCGTTTCTATCAATGAGATTTCCTCTATTTGCAGAAAAAATCTTCAAGAGGACTGCCAAAACCCTCTTAGAAAGATCGTAATTATTTTTTATAATATGTTTAACTTATTTTTCTTCGACCTTCCACCTATCTCGCCTCGCTGCATTGGTGCAAAACTAAAAGTTGGCTTTTAGTTTTTATGTTTTCATGTAAAAATTTAGTATAGTTCTTTAAAGAAGCGCGTTTCTAAACCCCATTTTATCCATCTTAAATGGGCATTAAATCAAGGGTAACTAATCAAGAAATTACCTACTTCAGATAAACTGACTCTTGTTTGGTTAATTAAAGATCACTAGACGCTGTTAAACAAATAAGAAATCAATGACATTATTAGTTTCAATTCCAAAAAGTGAAGCTACAAAAGGTCAAACTCTTACAAATAGAGGGAACATTCCAATCCAATGAGAGTAAAAAAACATACTCTTGAACGGCGGCTCGTAAATAACCAGCAAAGACAAAGATGAATGAATTGGTTTGACACCCCTAGAGGATGCAAGTGTATTATTTACGCGCAAGCGCATGCCGCCCGCCGGGCGCGGATAACCGCGCGCCGAAATAGACGCGCACGCGCCCGCTGCGCTCGCGCTATTTACGAACCCAAGCCCAAGGTGCAACCAGTTGCCAGGATATTGTGACCTTTTACGTGAGTTTTACCGCTGTCATTTTGGATTTTTCATACAAAATGCAACGCTGAGTTGCGGACAAGTAGAAAACAAAACAAATCTGTAACCAAATATTGTCTCTCTTGGTTGAAAATGAAACTGCTTTTAAACAAATGTGAATCACAAATTCTTGTTCCTTTTTTGCTGTGTGAGTTGTTAAATCCTGGGTTAGATTTTGAAGCGGCTTTTAGAGCCCTGACATAGTTGGATAACGACCACTAATAAAGTATTCAGGGTTGGCAATGTTTATAGGCTGACGTGGGATCTTTGTTTACGTCATTTAATGTAAGTCATTTGATCGTCATTATAAACGTATTGGTCATTTTAGTCCGAGCAACAAAATGCTACATTACTAAAATGTTAAAAATCTTCACGCGTCACAGGGAATTATTCGCCTATCGCACAATCATACAAAATACACAATACTAAGATTTAGTATCCCACAACGAATCTATTCACAACTTTTTCACAAGACTTGGCGGGCAACACTGTAGCAATCTCCAACGACCCCGCACCATAACGTGCATCGTCACATTCCGCGCACATCGCTGCGACGGCGATCACGGAGGTGCCGAAAACTTTGATGAATGGACTTCTAGAACCGAGTTCTGGTTCCAAGAAGGCTCTTCTATTCAAGAAATTTCGATCCATCTTCGACGAAACCAATGACAAATGTTCCTAAAGCTGTTACCATCGATTCTTGTACATAAATAAACAATTTTTCTACGAATCACATAGATTTCACTCACTAATAGTATTTGTAGCTGCTTTATTCTGTGTCATGTAAGGTGTACATTACTAGACACCTAGAAGGGTTGCAAAGGTTCAGACAGCAGTCGCTTCATTGTAATTCCCAGACTTACCAAATCCTGGATTTAAAGCCTTGAGCGCAATTGGGAATTTCACGCTAAGGCGATGAAATGTAAATTGGCAATAAACTACTCAATAATTAATTTTACCTTACTAGTGTACTTGAATCTTCAAGTTCGCCCTTAGAGCTATAAATAAACAATCGTTTACTTCATTCAGTCTTGAACAAACATCATTAACTTCCCACGATCTTAATTTGAATACGTCTAAGTATGTAAATCTATAAAAAACTGCAATAAATTAGATGCATCGCGGTCGATCACTGCCAGCGCTTGTATCTTTGGAGACGGAACTAAAATTACGACTTCCCCGCGAGAAGCGATCGCCCGATATAACATCTCCTAATCGCCCGCGGGAATAGATTATTGAGCTGATGTATTTATTCATAGTATGACAACTTTTATGGCTGTTGTTCTTTTGAATAGGCCGCCTAAGTAATTAACACGTTTCTTTATTGCTATTTGTTTGAATGGTGGGTTGCGATTCACTATTTATGCGTTTTCTACAAAAAGTTTGAAATAATAGTTATATCTAAAAGGTACAACAGAAACACTATTTGCGTACCTACTTAAAAATGCAAATTGTACACCAAATCAAGCATTTAGTGAACACTTAGTATTTTGGTGCGCAATCAATAAATTATCGTGGGTTAGATTTGCCATTCCATATTCCTTGTTTAGTCGGTGGTTCGAGCTGGAAATTATGCTACGGGATTTTTATTCGTAATCTTTGCCAAATTATTATTGTATTCATAATTTTCATTTTAACTACTCTCCTACGATGAAATTATATCCAAATGGGTAACATTAGTTTACCATAAAGTGTTACATATTCAGCAGTTTTCTACATCTTGTCTCGTTGCGTGTGCACACTCAGTAGCATTTACCGAGGTATGTGATCTAATTCCAAGCCTCAGTCTAAAGTTATTCGGATTTCCGCATCGTATGATCGTTTTCCGTAAATTGAATAGATTGAAGAAATAAAATTGCGATTGTAATTTTATAAAAACTGTTACAAAGAATGTTGCTTAGTCTAATAGTTTATTGTTGACGCAATATATAAAGGGTGTGGTTTAACGAGTCAGCTGAAAAACTTAAGTAAACCTACGCAGCAAATTATTGCTCAGCAAAAAAAGAAACGATTTGCACAGCAATTAGTGTAAATCGCATCGCGCTACTGTTTCGCTTTTTCTGTTTGTATATAAAGTTTGTCGATGTTTATAGAATGTCTCAGTATTAAGAGGTTATCCACCTTGACTGTCCAGAATTTAAAAAAGTTAGGTTAAGTAGTCTAGACACTTCATCATGTTGCTCATCAGAGTATCAACAAAGTGATGTCAGCTAACTGCAATTTAATGTCGATAGTCATATTTATTCAAGTGGCTGGAGTCCACTCGAGGCGCCGAGCACTCCGCACTAATCTCACGAGTGGCTCGCTAATGGCGACGCGAGCTACGGGGATAGTTACAGTACGAACACTACGTTAATTAGGCACTTGGACTACAACGGAAACTAATTACCATGAGCAAGGTCCTAATTACCATCCCCATTTCTGAAGGAGGCAAAGACCAGATCCTTGTACGCACATAATTAAATTCAACTTATATGGATTTACTTAGAATAATATAACAATTTTATTGGTGTTTACCATTGCGTTTTGTTCTGTACTTAGTAGGTACACGGAATGTATGGCTTGTAATGAGATATTTAAATGGAATTATTCGTGCGTACTTGTATACTCTTTTGTCCGTCTTTATTTGTTGATAGACTTTGTGATCTACGATAGAAGATAATAAATAAGGTTACAGACATTTTTGTTCAGCAGCTTCAGTTCTCATGAAGCATGTCGGCCTCGTATCCTGGGATTTATTATTAAATTGTCCTCTCAATAGATTAACAACAGTTGCAGAGGCTGAGGGCCATCACCTCAATCTTTTGAATAGCCAGTTACGACTGAGGTCTCACTTTGATTAAAGTTGGTCAAGAGAATTAACAGCACAAAAGCCATTGAAAAGCTTTGTCAAGCGTACACATCTTCAACAATTTGGGAAATCGTGTGAAATGTCAACTCCTATTGTAATATTGTTTGTGATAATAAAGTTGCATTATACTTTAGAATGTCGATTGTTTTAGCGAAATGAATTATGTTAATCTCAAACGTGTGATTTTTTGGTGGATTACATTGATCAGATTACACAAAGTTCAGGATATGTTTGAGCTTTATAGCTTCCTGTTGAACGAATCAAACGGCCGTTTAGTTCGGGTGTAACACGAATTTTTCTTTTTCTTGAACGTTTTGTGAAGATTTCTCGTGAATCGATTTATGTTAATCGCATATTGCAGTGAGGCTGGTCGGGGACCGCGGGGCAGAAATAGGTCACGTATAAGTATTCCGGGTTAATGCCCCGAGCAGATCGATCCAGTGTCCCAGTTTTACACAGCCTATCTGGGGGTGGGTACGGAAATGTTTTACGATTCCTGCTCCCACTCCTTATCTTTTTTATTATTTTATTTCAAAAGTTTTTAAATAGGATCTAACAGTTCTTATATTTTTATAGAACTGTTAGGATAATTTACAGACCTACAGACGTTCAGTATAAGTATTTGTTATGCGACCTAGCTGTACCTATTATGTACATTTACAGTGCTGCTATCGAAGTTGCATATTTCTGTCGAAAATTAGTAAGTAATGTGAAATGCCTCTGAGATAACTTTCGCGCTAA
The DNA here is from genome assembly GCA_014851415.1 of Cnaphalocrocis medinalis. NCBI lineage: Eukaryota > Metazoa > Arthropoda > Insecta > Lepidoptera > Crambidae > Cnaphalocrocis > Cnaphalocrocis medinalis. The sequence continues at coordinate 841,205 of CM026279.1, forward strand.
CTTTTAACAGGCCTCAAAGGCATGAATTCACAAACATGAGTGTTGCGCTAAAAGCTCGTTAATGGTAGCAGAACGTTAAAAGCTTCGTGAAGCAGGGTGCGAAGTTGGTGCGTCTGAGTGGTACAAGTTAGGTTCCAGACCGTGCTGGTCTGGCGTGACGTCAGCCGCATCGATCTGTCTGCCCCCAGCCCCCAGCCCCAAGCCTCCCATCCCGTTGGCTTATGCAATTGTCTGAAATTTTACATTTGCCAAGCCCGGCGCCCACCCGAACTCATAAATGTTGCACTAACACGAAGATTCCAATTCAGTCTGTTGTTTTACTTTTGGTAGTGAAATATAAATGTAAGTTTGTTAAATCGATTCATTGCACCCTGTCTGCCAAAGTGTAATGCGATTTTGCAATATAACGCTCCAAAGGAATCTTTGCGAACTCGCTTTGTTTGCGTTGCAGCGCTTATGTGAATACGGAAATATTTGCACGCATTACGAAACTAAATAAATATTTAATGACGCGTCAACGCCTCCTCAATCCTCATGCCGATGCACACTGTTTCTTACGACACTTCAATACCTTATTACCAAAAACACTTATTACTCTTATTTTTACACTCTATTAAGATTTTATTGCCAATACCTTTTATCACGCTTCATTTTTATTGATGCTGTTAATATAAATTTAATGATGCTGCAAATCTGACCCAGATTACGCCATGGCATTGCATTGTGAAAGTACGCGACACACACAGCGATGAAGAATGTTGTTGCTAAAAATATAACGCATATGCAACTCTTCCGCTGCATTCGAAGCATCTCTATAGTAATTTTGCGCGACATATCTCAGACAGAGCAGGGGGGTTGTCCCTTTGGGCGGGCGGCTGGAGGGGCGCTCTGGGCGGCAGGGGAGGGGGGCTCCAGCGTCAACGACCGCCACTCGCCAGTCTGCTAGCGAGAGAGCACCGTCCCATCCATGCTGCATCCGAACGAACCTTTCAACTTTCGACGTTTTCAATCGAAATTTTAAATTGTCATTTTTGTGCAACAGTAGTAGTCGTTTCGCCCGCGTCGCCGCTGTTCGGGTGGAATTGGAAGTGCGTTGCGTGCTAAGTTCGGTCGCCGGCTGGTTCGTGACTAGGTACCGTGGTGTCTGCGTCCGGCGGGTTTTGGCATGTGAGCAGTTAAGGCGCTTGCCTATTTGAAGCACGTGCTGCAGGCGCACGTACCGGCACGTTGACGGATAATCCGCGCCGGCCTCTGACACATTGTCCGCGTGAAAGTGTGTGAACACTGCATCGATCTAAAATAGACGTTTTTATTTACGAACAATGAGTCGCTAGACGCTTCCTAGTGCGGTGGCGTGTTATGAGTTATAGCCGCGTAGTGTCACCGGGGTCGTAGGGCGCGATGGTGCGGCTGGGGCTGGCGATGGTGGTGGGCGTGGCGCCGGCGCTGGTGTCGTGGTGGCGCGGGCAGGGCCCGTGGCTGCCGGCGCCGCTGGTGGTGAGCCCGTGCTCGGAGAAGGCTCCGAAGCTGTGGCCGCCGCGCCGCTCGCCCTCGCTCTCCGACTGCCTCGAGAGCAGCAGCGATGAAGACTCTGCCCGCTCTGTTGTTTGTCTCGTCAGACCAAAATTGGTAAGATATTTTTTGCAAAATTATATCGGTTAAAACATGTAACTAGTTATCTCATTTTTAAGTTATTCGTTGTAGTTTTGTTCATGAAGTCATTCAGTATTGTAACTAGGTGTGTGAAGATTCTCTTCTTACATCCATATTGGAGTAACTCATTTGAAATAGTAAAATCCTTATCTGTCAGCAAATCTGCTGAGTTGTAATAAGCATCTATAAGTTACTATTATACACGTTTGTGAAAGCGGGTCTTGCATTACGCATGCTACTTTTTGTCGCGTTATATGATGTAATGTGCATGTAATATGTATTTGATTTTATTATTCGTCGTCAATGCTCGGTTTATTGTATACAGTCGCGAAGGCTGCGTGTGGTCGCGGCCCAGACGACACGCGATGGCTTTCCAATTGCCTGCTCCGAAATATGAACTCTCGGAATGACCCCACTCGGTTGCTTTACCCACTGATTTGAAACAGATAATCTGTCAATAACTATTTGTACCTCGTAAAACGAATGTCTGGGTCTACCGGTTATGGCTACATGTTTTGACAACGTTGCGAAAAAATCCAATTTGCTGCCGAGTTTAGTGCCGCAAAAAAGTGATTTATATTTTGTCGTTGAAGTCTTTTTGATTGTGCTTTACAAGGCAACATCATGTTAAGTCTGTATATTGTTCAGATATATTGAATTTACAAGAGGGTCTTGTCCAAATTGAAGATGATAAAGATGGCTTTGTACGATAATCTTTTGATCTGCGATCCAACAAACTAATAGATGAAAGGAATCATATGATAGCATGTCTCGAAGTTTTCTTTTCTGTTGTTTTCTTAAACTCTCAGTCTGAAGTGTGCGGGTACGGTTGCCAATAGTGGCATGTACAGTTGGCTAGTTAAAAAGATCAATTATCAACGATCATTCACCTTTGCTATTACGCGCGCGCGCCTCACGTGCGTCGCGCTGCACCGCGGGCGCGTGGCGCATACGCGCCGCAAATGTCACGATATTTAGGTGCGCGTCGCGTGCGCATCTCGTCGTCCATCGATCCCGTTCGATTTCCAAACCGTGGATCGTTGATCGCGCAGTTTTTCCTCGGCCGCGCGCCTCCATTATTTTTTTGCGCGTGCGCCTGCGGCTGCGGCCAGTTGCGTTTGCGGCGTGCGCGCTTTTTACGCGCGATTTTATACGATATTTTTTCCCAGTCTAGTTCAGTGTTTCTTTGATTGTGGTTACGCGTGTACGTTTCGCTTATCAGTGGTTGGTGTGGTGCAAATAAATTCCTACGTTAATAAATTAAGAGTGGGTATTTTAGTACTTAGCTGCTTATTAGAGAATAGTGTAAGTTTAAAAATAAACTTGAGCTATCACGATCACGACTATCAAGAAAAGTAGTTCTAAGGTAATTAATTTTATTATAATATAATAAAATCATTATCAAAGAAACTGAAAAACAAATATTAAAAATAATGAAAATTTATAGACCTACTTTAAAATACTTATCTGGCATAAAAAAACGAAAAAATATGTAGAAGGCTGTTCTAAGACTCGTGTAGCTCATCATGACGTCGTAACTGCGGGTCTCTTGCGTTAGCGGGCGTGCGCGCGCGCAGTATTGTGCAGGGCGCGCCGCCCGTGACGTCCTTGCACCTTTGTTCGCGTAAACTGGCCTGGCTGCCTGCCCGCCTGCCTGCAATCATCTTCCGGGTCACTGTTAGGTATGATGGCAGCGATACACGAGTTGACCTTTCTAATAGTGAACTCGCCTTAACGTTGGACTCGCAAAACGAACCATTACCTCTAAACTTGGATCTTATTCAGGATATGCTTATTTCTGATTACAAATTGTGTTTCTTCTACTTATAAGCTTTAAATAATATCACTTTAAGTAACTTTCCATTAGAAGCAAAATAAGATCCAGATAATTCAACCAGTGCTGAGTCTTTTCAATCAAAATGTTCTGGACCTTCGATAATCAAGTTCGATACCCCATTGTCTTGTGCCAATCTTGACGAGTATTCTACTCTTTTAGGTCTTAGCAGGTCAGACGCTCATTCCATAAATTCAAATGATGAATATGTTTCCGTGATACCACCGTTGGGAGACGCTGCTGCAACGCCCAATACTCCATTAATAGGTTCCAAGTAGATAGCGGCGCGCTCATTACCTCGGCATCTAGGTCTCCCGGATGAGCTAGTTAATTATCTACTATTGCTCTTCTTATAGCAGTTGATACATTTGCTATGCCGTCACTGGACTCAAGCACTTGTCATTAAGTACGTTCTGTGAAGTTGATACTCGTATATTATAGAACTAGTGGTCGCCCTCACTCTTAGTTTCGGGATTTTGTTCCACACAGTACCAATTGGTGGCGTTTTACGTCAATTACATCACGCATGTGGTTTGTCTGTTCGAATTACCTAAAACCTGGTGGTTGTCTATAGAATCTACCTCTTTATAAATAGTAACAAGTACCAGACTTCATCATCAGCAGCAACCCACGCTCGTCCACTGCTGGACATAGGTCTCCCCCAATGCACGCCACCGCTCCCGATACCAGACTTATATATCCACATTTCCACAGAAGACATGTATTGCTAATATCGACGTATCATGATTCATGTGACATTAAATAAATAAATTTGGTATATCAGAGAACAGCACAAACATCGTCTCGATACAATAGGACACTTATTTCCGTTATTTGGCTAAAAGTCCTCTGCTATCGGAGGGACCCTGACCTCTTTTGCAACACGTGACGCGTAGGATTACAATTTATCCTCTTTGTGCTGTCATAATAGCTATTGTCCTGTCTGTAATTACACTGAATGGACAGGAGTCCCCGCATTTATCATCTGTCACTATTACTACTATCCTATTGGTAACATCGATTGACTTGTTAGTCGATATTTTATGGAACGTGGATTGAGGCTCTCTATCGATTGACGATCGATTCATTGTTCTGTTAGTTAAAGCACCCTTAAACGCAGTATAATAAGGCTTATGTTAATGATTTTGGATGCTATGACAGTATGACTAGGTGTGACTAATACCTACTTTGGACAATTTTGTTCTTCCCCGTACGTCTAGGTAAGCTAATGTTGCGCATTATCTAAAGTTAATTACATAGTTGTAACCAAACTACATTATTGTGGTTTTTAAATGAACATGACTCTAATTCCAGCTATCTTTGTTAATTTGTAATTAATGTTTCCCTCTGATAATGTCAATGTCATGTCATGAATACTGAATTGTATTTTATTTTGTGTAAATTCGTCTGAAATGTATTTGTGCGATAAATGTGGATGTGTTATTGTTGCTGAAATTGTAGAGTCATGCTCCTTTGAAATAAATTGAGGTGGACTGTAATAACGTTAGCTGAGGTGGACTGTAAAGCTAGCCGTTAGCTGTTGCTGTATTCAATTAACATTAATTTAATTTAACAATTAGGCACCTATCGACTATTTTGCCTCAAATTTTTGCTAATATGTGTTTAGACCCACCTTGCGTAAGCATGCCCGTTATGAATTAGTGCAGTGAATTAAGCTAATTTCGAGACGCAAGTGTCGCGAGTTCGGTTCCGGCACCAACATAATGAATGTTCATCAACAAGATTAATAGATATTGGTTTTGAGGCAGGAAGTAAACCAGAAAAACACAGGTATGCTACAAAACCTTCGTTTTTTTTTCTGGTTTACATAGTACAAGGAATATCGTTGTCTTATTGTTTCTGTATTGTCCATCTCGCCCATATAATCGTGAATCAACCCCTAATTGTCTCCTACTATAATAATCTATCAGTTAATTAAATAAATCCTGATTTTTTACTCAAAGTCTAACAGTAAACAGTCCACATTTTTCCTACGTAGCTATGGACCCCTGCCTTATGCGCTCCCCGGCATGCAGTCCCTAGTTTTTTGACACGCGTGCCATGCACTTTCCTGTAATCCCGCTCATACCGTCAAAGCTCGCGCTGAACGCGGTTTGCCGCAATAACGACGCTCCGAGCATGCCTCGTGATCTTCTCGCAACTAATTGTCGTTTGTGAAGAATTCCGGTGAGAAATCTCTGCGATCGCTTTGATTATAATTGTTTTTATTCCCGTTACTGGGCGAGGTACGGCATTGGCCTTTGAAGGTTCGTCACGGTTAACTTGCCCTATAATTAGTTTGAAATGTAAATGTTCATTTCGGTACTGTAATGGCAATTGATAATTTAATGCTGTTTTCTTTTTATAAGACCGATTTGAAACACAAAATATCTATTTTAAGCTATGAAGGCCTATTGGCATTGATTGAATCAGTTTTTATATCCTATTTAGATTTTTTCTAGACAAGATTTTGTTAAATTCGCAGGTATAATCTATTTGCTTCAGTTGTTCGTCCACAGTTTTGCCTGTAAGATTGCACTTCGCAAAATCTTTATAGGAACACCTATCAAAACTGTGAATTATTTCCGTTGTTCAGGCTTTCATTTCAAGATGCAACTTACTTTCCTACTTCTCTATCTTTGTGTAGATTAAAAATAATGATAAACTTTAATAAACGTTTTTTAACACCTTAAAATCTTCTAAATCATTTAATGTAGTTATACAATGACCTCCATTTTAGATTTATATTTTGATGATGTGAACTTTACAAAAGTAGACAATAGTGTGGCTTTCTACTTTCATTTACTCGGGGTACGATGTGAGGACCACAAATATCACGATACACGATTTGGCAATTTTAGTAACAACATTGAAGCTATCTGACTTTCGTCATCGAACTCTAAACTCTCGCACCAATTCAGTTCAGATTCAGAATCATTATTGCAGCAATTGTGGTTATCTGCAGTTTAGAGAAACTATCCACGAAATGTCAAAAATCCAATGGTTTCATAATGGAGACTCCGTTTGATCCGACTTTCCATTTGAAAGGCGCATGTTAATCCATAGAACTACCACCGCCCATTTCTACGTCCATATGTAATAGTCCAGAAACTACTTCCAAACCCTACATAACTGTATTACGATAGCTGCAACAGCATCATGCACACGCTCGTAACCAGTAATAGGGCACTTCCTACAGATAAAGGTGGTGGCCAGGAACAATGCGCAGTTTATCAGCGCGGCGCGGGCGCACGGGGGCGCACGCGGGAAGCGCGCGTCTGCGACGCTTACTGCCGTGATTCACCCGCTTTCATTAGCAGGTCCGGCTGAGGACATGGTTTGCAATGAACGGCGATTGATCAATAATTTCTTTTTTTTATATAAGGATGCATGACCTCCGCCGCACATCGACATCAACTACACTCGAATGAATGCGCAGATGTGTTAGACTATGGGCTCGCGTGTTGCAAGAAAGGGCTGATAAAATTAATAATCTTATGTTCTCCCCAACGTTTTAAATTTAAACCAACTAGATATTGGGTATCAAAAGTAAAATTTATGCAATACCTAACAAAAACACCAAACACAGTTTTTGTTAGGCAGAAATTCGTAACAAGTCGAGACCGTACCGAGCGAGTTTAATTGTTTTGGTCTATTTGGAATGTTTTACTTAGATAATTATTTATCTACCCAGTCAGGCCTCATCTACCGTCTAATACGCTTCTCTATGGTACTCAGCCCGCGCGTAACGGTGCAACTCGATTACGAAAACGATAGCGTACGCGAGTGACGTGCGCCCGCGCAGCCTGACAGTCCACCGCCGGCGCCGGCGCGGACGCGTGTGCTGCCCGACCACCCGCTCCGGGGCCGCACGCGATCGTCTATTTACCCGCCAACTACCCTACATCTAAACGTCAAACAAATATTGTTGTGACAAGTGCGATAAAACACCCCCTTAATATAAAAACACAAATAAGTTGTTGTCATTTAACAAAGAACGTTGTTCAAGAAACAAAACCAATTGAAGTGGAAAATATCGATAAGATAACGTGTATCGCGGTAATAATATTTTTTATCGCAATTCGCCAAGTGCACCGCAGGAGAGCCACGGCAAAAATTGCGTCCTTCCTTTCTATTCAAGCGGCACTGCGATGCTGCAACTTGTTAGTCGTGCGCGATCGCTCGAGAGTTTAGTTTGTTGACAGTCGCAGCTGAGTAAGAGAATGCCAAAACAGTGCGCGAAACCGATTGTCTGATTTTCCCGGAGTGTGTGACAATAGGCCGTTAATACGTGACGAAAGTAAGAATGGGATATCGCTCTAAGATGGCTACGACCGACAACAGTGATGAGGAAAGCGGCGATGCCTTCACCGATGGAGATTTCGGTGACAGCGATGAAGAAACAGTCATCGAACGGAGCGAAGAACCTAAGAAGTCTCATATTCCTGTGAATGAGACGGTAAATACAGGTATCCAGAAAACAAATGGGGAGCCCTCTTCGAAGATATACGCCAATGGTTTAGCAAGTCAACCCAAAATGAATGGTCACAAAAATGGTGATTTGTCTAGTGATACGGAGTGTCGTAGCAATGGTGATGTCGGAAGTGACATACGAAGAGATTCCCATGGCGACCAGAATCCTTCTATAGTTGGAATAATCGGAGACCAGCACAATTATGTACGTAAAGCTTTATTATTATCACATTTATTATGTGTTAAATATTTGACTTGCATTCTTGAAGTCTGTGTCACCATGGCTTTTTAAGGCCTAAGTGTTTTTTATTTGTTTACTGATTCACTGTTGAGTCACTAATATGTTGTGCGACCTGCTAACTGCATGGCCTGGTGCCGCTGTTACTGCACCTTCTATTTTACAGTACGTCAACATTGGCATCTTGAAATTGTAAATTTACTTGAGTCCGCGTAATATACCTACTCTTGAGGTACATAATATTATCTTATCTTATTCATTTCTGAGTGTGAGCTCGTTGTGGAGGCCACCAGTCTGTGTAAGGTTGTTCAGGTGTACATTGTTTGCTTTATTTATCAGATTCTAACCCAGACACCATTCATGTTAAACCTTGACGGACCATGACATAACATTCAATTAAAGATGTTGTATCAAGTTCGTGACTGTCTTATTTATAAATGCAAAGGTTGACCATTATGGTTTTGTGTCTGAAATTATCAGTCGTGGCATTTGTTACAAACAATACACGCATTTGTTAGACTTGGAGTCAGGTGACTTCCGAGGACAAGGAAGGGGTGTGCTCCTATCGTTTGCTTCTGCAATAAAATCGGCTGGGTAGTCGCCATTAAATCTACTATATTTGGTAGACAAAAGTTGATTTACAGCTGAAAGTAAACAGAATAAAAATATTTATATTGGACCGAGTCGTAGCAGTTAGTGTGCATGTGACATCAGCTAGGAACACTTGTGTTGAGTTGTGGCTTGTGGTGACCTCGGCGCCGGCTCGCGGCTGAATCTTGATATGTCATCGCCAGAGCTCTTGCTGCGTGTAGCTGGTAGACTCATTTTGCTCTATGTGAGTATTTTCAAAACCAGGGTTTGATCAAATTTATTCTGTTATTTCTTTAGATTGTCTATAGGCTTCCTAGGTTACGCGCCTCATGGTGAGAACTGCTAAAATTACTTAAAAGCCTACATTTACATCTTTTAGCCACTGTTTATACCATGATTTGCCCTCGAATATTTTAGTGATTGATTCTTCTCAATTTACATACAATCGTCGTGTCTTAATTATAGAGTAGTGTGAAAACACTTCAGTATTTTTAAGGTGCCTATATCTTATGTAAGTAGTTAGTTAGGTTTTCACAGTATTTGTGTCCTTTGGTTTCCGTCCGTATTCTTCACCTTGTTTGTCACACATCTCATCGAGTATGCAAAGCGAATACTAATGAGCTGTACCTATTCGTCTTTTCTGTTGTCAAACTTGTAAAAAAAACTCGTTATTAAAGCAGTTAACGCTTGTAACTATGTACATACATTTTCGCTGTTATTTTTGACTTATGACCAATTTCCTAATCATTGTGCTAATTATGAGTTTCAATAGATGACGCGACCACGTTATATTATTGATTTGCGCTTAAAATATAATAATATTTTCAAAAGGCACGTGCAACTGTTCAATGAACGAACAGTTTTCCTTTTTACCTAGAGACAATGATATCATCGATGATTTTGTTTTGTTATGTATATTAAACTCCGCATATTTCCGAGAGGTAGTCAGAAGGGCATTCAATAACTAGTTCGCTTTAGTTATTTAAATAGTTCTAATTTAGAAGCAGTTTCATGTGACTGTGTTATCGGTACCAATTTTCACAGTATAATCTGCATAGCGGTTAAAAGATTGAGTTCGATTGCTTGGTTCGCGCTTGAAGAGTGCCGGCACACACAATTTGAAGTAATGTTAGCAAACATTGACGCATTCTACAGGCGAGGGGCAAAAAGCTGAATCTATTTGGGACGGTCATTTCACGGTGTTGTCGGTCGTCTCGGTATAAGCGGAAGAAAAGCTCGCAAGTCATACACTTTTTTGCTGGTCATCCGTGTTACTTGGTCGTTAGGCCGTCTGGTTGTATCGTGTTGAAAAGTTAATTACCTAAGCAAATTCAATATTGTTACGTATTTATATGGAATGCAATCTGGGTGGCGAGTTTCCTTAATTGATGTCATACTAACAAACTGCCGAATTATAGGATAAAGAACGAATCAGGTAGTTAAAAATAATTTGATGAAAGTACTTTGTACGTGCTTATAAATTATATTTCTATTTATAAAGACGTAAATTCTATAGACAACCACAAGCTTTAATCTAACCCGAAAAGACAAAACACTTGCTATGTATGTATGCTATGTAATCAACATCCAGCGCCATCTATTAACAAATATTGGAACTAATATAAAACGAAGTCTCAAAACTAAGTAAGGGCGAACCACTACTTAAGTTATAAAAATGTAATAATCAGTATTGACAAAATTTGTTCACATAGCGAAAAACAAATTTTAGTTACCTATCTACTGACGGGGATTAGCGATGAGTGCTAGTTTTCTTCGAGAGGCCACAGAGTAAGGCTCCGATAAACAGAACAGTAAAAATATTTGTTTGGTCGTAATCAAAGCATTGACAGATAGAGATTAGGGCTGGCGAGTATTTACCCACGCCCGTAGGTTGATATGATAGGGATTATCGTCCTTTAATTGGAGCACCTCTGTCTGTCTGTCTCTCGCCGACGTTCGCGACACAACACGCCATTTGTTTTCCAGGCCCTGACTTGATTTCTCTGCACCATATCCATTCATCATTAGCCTACCATATTTAGGGTGCTCTCAATCTGTCTGGCAGACATGTTTATCGCAGTCCTCGGAGATTATAGCGTCATGCATGCCCGCGTTATGCCGTGTGTTGATTTCTGTCTGTTTTATAATGGCTGAGAAGCTGGACACATGCTGCAACATTGCCGGTTACATTACGTTAACAATCTTGATCGTTAACACCGTTATTTTATAATAGCGCGAGTTAAAGTTCTTCTGAGATATTTCACAATGCTTTGGCACGACGTACCGACGAGTGCAATTATTTTGCTTGGACCAGGGTACGGCCTTTACAATCGATTTAAATTTCGTTTGCGCACCTGTTCCGCCGTTACAGTTTGTCAATACGATCTATGTGTCATTTATTTGGCTAGTCTTACGAGGACAAGCGCGATGACGTTAGAATACGAATTTCGAAGACGATCCGAAGGTTGACCCCTGCGTCCTTTGTCATGAACCAGCGATGATGTCACCGCGCTGCAGCCGGCTCACAAATCGCCATACTTGATCTTGCTAATTTGGACCAGACTCGCCATATGTGCCATTAAACATATTGTTTGAAACAGATTAGTATTTCACACATGTATAATGTGCAGGGCTTTGCTATCGTGGCTACATTTCAGTAATACGAGTACCGTGTCAAACAAAACATTTTTATCGCATTTTTGTCTTATCTATAGGAGGTTAAGGGTGTATAAAAGAAAGAAGTTAAGTAAAATGTATATACTGTTTATTAATATTTAAATTGGAAGCAAGTCCACGTGTGTACGTCTCTAATGGGGATTGCGTAGTGGTAGAGCCACAGGATTGAGGGTGACGCAACGACTCTAAACAATGCGTCTTTCAGGTATTAATTTTTGTATAGTAATCATAAATCCAACACGCCCCCTCAAAAATTAATTACTGAATTTAAATACAGTTCAAATTAATAAAAAAAAATACTTGATACATAATTTTAAATTATTTTGTTTTACAAAATATACAGACTTGCTTCCTTCTGGGGACAATATTAAATGGTCCAACTAAATAAAAACAATATTCGGTTCAATCTTTACCGAGCCGGATATTCGGCCGAATTATTCGGTTTACCATTTTCTATTTTGTTTCCGATTTCTCTTCTATACTAGATACGGTGACCATAAGCACTTAAGTCAATTCGTACTGAGATATAACTAAAGTGTTTTATTCCTTCCGTGTCAGAAATTTTCTTAACGTATCTCTGTTATAGTGTCTTTTAAGTAAATAATGCACTTAATAAAATCATCGCAGGGTACAAGTGGGACTCAAACCCACAACCCTCTACATACCGGGTGGCTGTTCTGGTATGCAGTGGGTGGGTGGTGGTATGTGAAAGGTCGAGTACCACCTGGACTCTTGGATGATTTTTTAAGAGCACCTACTTAAGAATAAATTGCAAAGAATATAAAAAAGTAACAAAAATAAAATTGTTTATCATTAAATAACTTATAATACAATTATTTATTGTTGATTCAAATATTTTTATTTTAATAATTTGCCACATACATAGGTAAGTGTTTTTATTAATTTTGATCTGAGTTCGAAAACAAAGCTTTATAATTATTTTTATTTAAATTTAAAAAAAAGGCCAGATATTTTTAAGTATATAAATAAATAGTAAAATTAATATTGATTGATCTGGCTTAAAAATAAATGAATTAGGTATTTTTTAAAGTTAATGTATATACTAATAGGGCAGGAAATAAATATGTGGACTCTAGATGTTAACATACACGTTGATTTCAAGATTAATAGATTTTATTTATTAGCTTTTAACACATTTCTCGCCAGTTTTATTTAATTTACAAAAACATAAATATTACATAAAGAAACTTGTCCTTTTAAATACCATGTTATAGAGCCAGGAAAATAGAAATACTCTAACCGAATACTCTAACCGAATACCAGCACTAAAACCGAATAATTCGGCCGAATACGAATAGTGAAAAAAGTGCCGAATATGCCGAATACCGAATACCAACCGAATATTCGGCGCATCTCTAATTTTCATGCAATAAACAAAAATGTCAATCGTATATTAATTTTCTTTCATCGAATATCAATTATCACTAAGGCCGATTAAACATTTTCTTATATGAATAAAACAATAATTTTACTTTGAGTAAGGCTAATCTATACGAGATAAAGAAGAGTTTTCTTATGAAGAATACATTTATTTGACTGTAAGAATAGCGATGTCTCGAATACACAATATAGTGTCTTGGATTGAATTGATACTTCTTGTAACAACTTAATATTTTTAAGAATATTTTTTACTATAACTGATAAAATATTGTCTAGCGTCTATAGGGAGAGAATCATTTTCTTGAATTTAATAAATATGTCTTAATCCAAAGTAATTTATCTTTTTATAAGAAATCTGTTTTTACCGTGTAGTTCGATATTGATATTAAAAGAATGTAGTTTCCAAAAATAAATCGACGGATTTAAAAATTGTTTTATTCGTGGAAGAACCACGTAGTCAAAGTCAAAGTCAAAGTCAAAGTCAAAATATTCTTTATTTGCATAGGCTTGTACACAGCACTTACAAATCGTCATACATAAAGAAAAATTTTAAAACTATTTAAAAATAACGTATATAATTTAAATAAAATTAAATATATATCTTGATACATAAGATATACTAAAAAATAAATAGACATAATGCGATTCTACCACCGGTATCGGAAAGTTGATTCTGACGAGAAGATCCGGCAAGAAACTCGCCAGTTACTCTTTTAATCGCCAAAATGTTTATTACAATGTTTCCCTCATACCACCTCCTATAGTCCAATACTCAAGATGAAGAAAATTTTTAAATAGCTAAGAATGAGGTAAATCGGAGCAGCCAGTTCCCAGAGGCGGCACCTGTACACAAGTATGACGTATGTGTCAGCCATCATTTCACTCAACCATATCAGAGGGAATGTAATGACCCGCCACATAGCGCCACCACCTCAGGAACATTTGAGCGAGCATGACCATTCCAATTCTCCTCATAAGTTAAAAAAAAAAATAGTATGTACTAAACCAAATACTAATAAACTGTAGGACGTGGTGTACAATAACAGGTTGATAGTATCTTGTCAGTTATTAATCATTAATAGTAAATGTAACTCAATTTGTATACAAAATTAAATTTAATGCTGTAATGCCTAATTGAATAAAATTAATACAATAATAATTTCAGTATTGAAATATCTAGATCATTATACCCATGAATCCTTATCGTTGAGATAATCTACAATTTTATAGTATCCTTTCTTTATTAAGCAGGCTTTTACATGTGTTTTAAATTTATGAATTGGCAAGTCAATAACATTTTGTGGCAACTTGTTATACATTTTAATACTTAGTCCTACAAATGAACTACTAATCTTTTGGAGTTTTAGATTTGGAACCGCAACAAATTGTTTAGTACCTACAAAACAATTTGTATTGGGTATTTTGAGTGATACAGGGTGAAGTAGGATGCGCCTCTCTATCAAGTGGCTGTTGCTATCGTCTTATGACGCCCGGCGCTTCCTGTCGCCCGCATTTCGCAGACTGCAGTTTTAACTACTCTAACTAGAGGGAAGTAGGGAACATTTCCCTTTGCCATCACAGTTTCTTCCCTAAGCAGAGACAATCGTTTACCTTTATGTCGTTCCGGTCACCTAAAAATAGTGTTTACGTACAATAAACAGGCAGCATTATTTTTAGGTGATGTGCATTATACCTACCTGACTTACTTATTTTTATTCAACTTTTTCGATTACATTCCCAAGTATCTTGGCACTGTATCTCTGGCAATCTCGCTTTTCAGCTCGCATTAAAGTTAATTTGGATGGATCGTTAATTTGTCAATGAAAGTGCAACAACCCTGGTGCAATGACTGCAATACAATTTAAATCGATGTCTTGTTCCTCTTGTTTTCAAAACGCAAGTTCATTCATCTTGCTTGTAATGTGTGGTCGACGATTGAAATTAGCGTGAAACAATTATTGAAGCTAAATACTTAGGTAGGTACAGTCATCCACACATCAGGTTACCACAAACTGTCAAATTTCCTCAATTGATATTCAAACTAATGGGTTTGGCAGTAATATGAGAGTTGATTGAAGGAATTTGATAGTTTTGTATACTTTGATGTGTGGCTGTACGTACTTATAAGATGAATTCCAATTAGTCGGGTCAGGCGAACTGAGTTGAAAGCACAAGAGCTGCATCTTCTAGATTTAAGACTAGTTGCTGAGGTTTATTTATAATTGGATGTTGTTAGACGTGTTTCTTAAGTTATTATCTCGTAGGGGAGCCCCGTATTATCCGAGGCAATTAACGAGGCCGTGGCTACTCAGACCCGCCCACGCGGGCTCGCGTGTGGTGCACTCCTACATAATCTACTGGCTGTGAAGATCCTCTGGTAATTGCGTTAAGGTTATAAACATGCGTGCTTTCTAAGTAGGGACGGGATGATTAGATGTTATGTAACAAATTGTTTTTAAGATTATGACAGCTTTCACTGTAGAATATGCGTCGTGTTCTGATGTTACCAACTGTTACTATTACTTTGACTTACGAATGCATACTTATTATCCAATGTCCTCGAGCTGAAGCAGATGGCGTCTAAGTAGTCTTCCAACGTGATTAGGCTCGAGTTGGCCGCTTGACTTCTGATATTGTCCGTCTCGTCAGCAGCAGTGTCTTTGTTTGCGTTTTCTTGAGTCTTTTTGGGAATGTGATCACGGTTTCAGTCGGAGAGTGGGAAATCCAGTTACAGTTATTATGACTTTAAAACTTTTAGCTACATTATTTATTATCGTACAGTCAACTCAAAAAATATGTATACACTTTAGGACCTTGTCACAATACATGTGTCTATAAAAAGTAGAATTTCTTATACATATGTATTGTGACAAGGTCCTAAAGTGTATATATTTTTGGAGTTGACTGTACATGCCCTTTGTTTCTAGTCCAGCAAATCATTATTTGTTCTTTGAATGATTCTTGTAATCTGATCTCGTAATCATCGACTTGTGAAGTAAACCTATCCATATTATTCCTCATAACGTCGTGTTTGCATTTGTAACCTACCCATAGGTACCTAACAATTTGAGTGCTGTCGACTTATTTAATACTTGGTTGAGTAATCCGTTTACCGAAATAATTGTCCCCTCTAAAACTCTCATAACGACACAAGTCAGCTACACTAGTTAATTTGCCAAGGGATAAATATAGTAGGTGCAAACATAAGTGTATGGTTAGTGTTAATTGTACCAGTTACGGGAATCGTATCGAAACTCGTGATTACATCAGACTTGTATTAAATTGTGTCGTGGGAAAATAGTTATATTGAGTATTTATGGAGTCTAATGGAGTTGCAATTTTGTCGCCCACCGCGGCCCGGGAAACAATTGGACGATTGTTTGTATGGGTTAATTACAGCGATGGTTATTATGCGTTCCACCTCCATGTTGCACTATAGAAGTAGAGAGAAAAATGCTGAATCCCTTCGCTACTTTTATTACAAGTATTAAACTCAAAATGTCATTCCTACCAACCTATGTATGTGAGAAAGAGTAAATACCTAGTATGAGTAGACATCTAAGTACATATACATCCATCAGTCTGTCACACCTGAAGTATTTACTATTGTGTAAATTAAAGTGTTCATTGTATTTTTAATTGTTTTGGCAGTGATCTTGAAAACGTAGTGAACTTGTGCCGTTGTATGCACCGCGGTTACTACTACTACTACTATGAGTACTCGCGATTATTTTGAAATGAAAGAGCTCCATCTTCCAAAGACATGTGTCCCACATTAGGCGAAGCCTCTGTTTTGGGTGAAGCCTTACTTTGACAGGGGGGCGCTTCGTACCCCCTAGCGTTGCAAATTTCATAAATAGTATCACGGATATCTATCTAACTCATTTATTAAAATACAAGAACAGCAATGTCACTCATCATCTGTCTCTTTTTGATGTTGCAGTGTCCATGAGATGGCGTCTTCTCTTTCCCACTTTTTGTTGGTCGCTTAGCAGATCGGCATCCTAAATATATGGCCTAACTAAGAAGACGTCATCATTTGGTCTGATTCATCAGTCAGATTTGGCGCGTAACTTGCGATGATGTCACAACCACAACATCTCTAAAATGTGACTCTTACTTGGTTTGAGGAGCACAAATGCCTCGCTTTATAATTTGTTACATCTTTATGCGGTCCGCCTACATGCCGAATTGCACAACATGGTATGCGCCTGCGCACCACCGGCATCTATTTTGCGATAATGATAATAATCATCTCCGTTTCCTTATCTACTAACAAAAAAAAAATGTTTGACATTGAAACATCTATTACGAAGTCTGACATTTGTGGTAAATAATAATCGAGAGGTGTAATGCTATTTCCCGTTTTAAAATCGATGGTTCTCTTTACTAACCGTCAGGCGTAGGTAAGCTATTATACTTTTCCTCTATAAAAAAGGATTAGGTACTTCACAATGTAAATACAAAAAAAGTTTAGAATAATGCGCACGTCCTCCTCACCCTTGATGCATTAAGATGTTAGACCTAGCCAGTCAGTCATTATCTATGGCAATTAGGTTGATAAGGAAACTGACACCCGGTACTACCATAATAACCCGTACCACAGTAAAAGTAAAGTAACATCCATATAACATGTATCACTGACTTACCTTTCCTACGTTGACGATATGTGATAAACTCAACTTCATATTTAATGTTCATGTGAATATAGGTTATTATAGACCGTTCCTCGACATCACGACAGTCACAGTACCTGACCCGTTAGGCTAGTGTGTCGTCGCTCGGGTACGGCTTCAGCCACAAAGGTCAATCGTATGGTAATGCTATGGCAGGAACTCTTCACGGCATTGTTAGTGCACGGGGCATTGTTAGAGATTTCGTCAGGTACATTTGCTGCGGTGAACTTTGCTATTTCAACACAATAGTATAAAGGAATACGTATGCAGAAGCAACTTTACGAGCTGTTTGCAGAATTCTATTGTCAGAATGTCATTACGGGCTCCTCCATAACATTTCAAAATCTAAAATAGGTACTCGGGCCAGATGCAGGGACTATTTGCGCAAGATGGCTGGCAGGGTCTTAATGCCAGGCTTTCCTCTGGGCCGTGGCCTGAGGTTATTGACTAAAATACTGGGGTGCTCACTTTTACGCAAGAGTGTGTAAAAGAAAGATCCCCATCCCCATGTCCCTCCCCAGTCGGAGGCCTGCTTAAAACACGAAACCAATACTACTCCCCCGGTATGGTCTGGAGGGAGGTTTTACCTAATATACCTCGGAGGGCTACGTGATATGATTTGATATGGAAATTCTTGAATACTCAATTGGTCTTGAGCAGTGAAGTTTAACTGGTTTATGTATTGTTCCAGGCGGAACAGCGGCTGGCAGCGCGGCGGGCCGCGCGGGCGGAGGCGCGCGAGATCCGCATGCGCGAGCTGGAGCGCCAGCAGCGCGAGCAGGAGAACAATGCCGACAAGGCCTACGACATGTACTCAGGTAACACACACACACACATTTTGACCGTGGGAGACCCACGCTTCGGCAGGAATAGACCGGCTCGGCTGAATAGTACCACGGCCTCACAGAAGACGAGTAGCAGCGCCTGCGCTGTGTGTTTCGCCGAGTGAGTGAGGGTTTTGGAGACTCAATCTGACGGGACAGAGTTTTAAAGGTTAATAACGCTTTAAAACTTGTGACTCCTCTGTTGTTCCGCTTGTCCATGGGCAGCGGTAATCGCTTACCCCAAGCGCAGCTATCGCTTTAAAGTGCGATTTACAAGCCACTGGGCAACTCGATAAAACGAGGTGTTATGTTAGTAAACCAGTATTAGATAAGATTGTCGTTGGTTACAGAGAGCGTGGGGCGGCGCGGCGGGTCGCGGCTGGCGGCGCTCAGCCCGGGCGGCGTGCACTCGCCGCGGCGGAGCTCCGAGGACTCCGCCGACGACGCCTTCAACGTTAAGGATCTCAGGGTGAGTACGCCACCCATCATAACACGTCAGTTATATATCTTGTGACAAATTTGCCCTCCCCATAGCCACTTTGGATGCGGGCGGCACAGGACCGATCTGTGTGGGAACTTTTGTGAGAAACCTACGTCCAGTAGCGGCCGACTTTAGCTGAAATTGAGAGACCAGTGCAGAGCTAAAGTTTAAAGTTATCCTTTGGCTTTCCTCGTCTAGCTACTAACAGAACTAAGGTCATCAGCCCGCGGGCAGCAAGGCGTCCTGAGCTTCTTAACCTACGATACTGACTTAAGTAAGTCCACGTACAGCAGTGGACGGAAGCTGTTGATCATAACCTCGAAAGCTACGAGTATGACGTTGGCAGTAAATAACAAACCTCGCGTTGTTTAATATTAAGCTTCTATTGTTCTTTCGCAGAAAACTTCGCTTTATAAAATAGCATTATTTGGCATCGGTGCAATATTATTATTTTAAGCAAGCAATAAATAAATATTTTTGCATCTATCTCGGAGCTATTGTGTTTTAGTTTCAATGAATAAACGGACAGTTCCATGCAAAGGGCGATACAGTACTAACGCACGTTGCTGCAAGCGTCGGGCCTGTATATTTTATTTAATCTACATTCAGTAATAACTGTTATTTAACTTTAAATTCCCTTTTCGTCCTGTCGAAGTCTACAACTGGACTCGGTCCTCTATTCAAAGGTTAGTCATGTAGACCGACTCCCGGATTATCGGATTCTTCATGCATCTTCCGCAAAACGTCATTCTACTTGTCCGAGCGTCCTACTAAACGTTTACTAAAACAGCGTCTCGGTAACCTTTTTTACATTCCAGGAAACCCAATATTCTTTGATTAGATAACGACTTCGAAATTCGAAAATTAAAATGAGGGTTCGCTATTGTTTTTCCAGCACGAGTTGAAGGAAGTGGAGGAGAAGTTCCGCAAGGCGATGATCCTGAACGCGCAGCTGGACAACGACAAGGCCGCGCTCGGCTACCAGCTCGAGCTGCTCAAGGACCGGATAGAGGAGCTGCAGGAGGAGCACGTGCAACTTACGGTGCGTGCCCATACTAAACCTCCTACCTAGCGCTTCGTCCCAGATATATGGTCGAGACGCCTGAGACGACTACGATGGTATAGCCCGGACGCGAATCCCCCCAGTGTCACCAACTATCGAGGTAATGTATGGTCGGAGCTTTCGTACACGCCGTCCGGTACCTACCGTGGCGTCCGGTTCAGACCTCCAGTATAGTCAACGTTCACTATATGTAAAGTATACTTACCACATTCAAAGATTAACCTATCAGTCCTGGCATAAGAATCGCGGTGTTTAATTTTATTGCAGGGCGACTGTACTGATTCTGATATGTGATGCTAATATGTTCCGTGATGTTCCAGCGTGAACACAAAGAGAAGTGCTCGCGCACGAGCGGCTGCGGCGCGAGCACGCGAGCCTGGAGCAGGAGGTGTGGCGCGGCGCGGGACGCCGTGCGCGCGCGGGACGCCGCCGGCCGCCGCCGGCCGGCCAGGCCTTCGCCGACGCCGCGCCCGGCGCCGACGTGCCTGGCTTCGGGCGCCGGTGCCGCCGCTCGCGCTCGTGTCGCTGCAGCACGACCGCCTGCTCGGCGACCGCGCCGAGGGCAACCCTGGTACGGTACCGCGCTCCCGGGCGCTCCGCCCCGGCCGGCCTTCGCCGACGCCGCGCCCGGCGCCGACGTGCCGGGCTTCGGCGCCGTGCCGCCGCTCGCGCTCGTGTCGCTGCAGCACGACCGCCTGCTCGGCGACCGCGCCGAGGGCACCCTGGGTACGTACCGCGCCTCCCGGGCGCTCCGCCCCGGCCCGGGCCTTCGCCGACGCCGCTCCCGGCGCCGACGTGCCGGGCTTCGGCGCCGTGCCGCCGCTCGCGCTCGTGTCGCTGCAGCACGACCGCCTGCTCGGCGACCGCGCCGAGGGCACCCTGGGTACGTACCGCGCTCCCGGCGCTCCGCCCCGGCCGGGCCTTCGCCGACGCCGCGCCCGGCGCCGACGTGCCGGGCTTCGGCGCCGTGCCGCCGCTCGCGCTCGTGTCGCTGCAGCACGACCGCCTGCTCGGCGACCGCGCCGAGGGCACCCTGGGTACGTACCGCGCTCCCGGGCGCTCCGCCCCGGCCGGGCCTTCGCCGACGCCGCGCCCGGCGCCGACTTTAGCTGAAATTGAGAGACCAGTGCAGAGCTAATGTTTAAAGTTATCCTTTGGCTTTCCTCGTCTAGCTACTAACAGAACTAAGGTCATCAGCCCGCGGGCAGCAAGGCGTCCTGAGCTTCTTAACCTACGATACTGACTTAAGTTAGTCCACGTACAGCAGTAGACGGAAGCTGTTGATCATAACTCGAAGCTACGAGTATGACGTTGGCAGTAAATAACAAACCCTCGCGTTTGTTTAATAAAGCTTCTATTGTCTTTCGCAGAAAACTTCGCTTTATAAATAGCCATTATTTGGCATCGGTGCAATATTATTATTTTAAGCAAGCAATAAATAAATATTTTTGCATCTATCTCGGAGCTATTGTGTTTTAGTTTCAATGAATACACGGACAGTTCCATGCAAAGGGCGATACAGTACTAACGTACGTTGCGGCAAGCGTCGGGCCTGTATATTTTATTGAATCTACATTCAGTAATAACTTGTTATTTAACTTTAAATCCCTTTTCGTCCTGTCGAAGTCTACAACTGGACTCGGTCCTCTATTCATAGGTTAGTCATGTAGACCGACTCCCGGATTATCGGATTCTTCATGCATCTTCCGCAAAACGTCATTCTACTTGGTCCGAGCGTCCTACTAAACGTTTACTAAAACGGCGTCTCGGTACTCTCGGTAACCTTTTTTACATTCCAGGTAACCCAATATTCTTTGATTAGATAACGACTTTGAAATTCGAAAATTAAATGAAGGTTCGCGTTTGTTTTTCCAGCACGAGTTGAAGGAAGTGGAGGAGAAGTTCCGCAAGGCGATGATCCTGAACGCGCAGCTGGACAACGACAAGGCCGCGCTCGGCTACCAGCTCGAGCTGCTCAAGGACCGGATAGAGGAGCTGCAGGAGGAGCACGTGCAACTTACGGTGCGTGCCCATACTAAACCTCCTACCTAGCGCTTTGACCCAGCTTTATGGTTGAGACGCCAGAGACGACTACGATGGTATAGCCCGGACGCGAATCCCCCCAAGCGTCACCAACTATCGAAGTAATGTATGGTTAGAGCTTTCGTACACGCCGTCCGGTACCTACCGTGGCGTCCGGTTCAGACCTCCAGTATAGTCACGTGCACTATATGTAAAGTATACTTAACACATTCAAATATGAACCTTACAGTCCTGGCATAAGAGTCGAGGTGTTTAATTTTATTGCAGGCGACTGTACATTCTGATATGTGATGCTAAATATGTTCCGTGATGTTCCAGCGTGAACACAAAGAGAAGTGCTCGGCGCACGAGCGGCTGCGGCGCGAGCACGCGAGCCTGGAGCAGGAGGTGTGCGCGGCGCGGGACGCCGTGCGCGCGCGGGACGCCGCCGCCGCCGCCGCCGGCCAGGCCTTCGCCGACGCCGCGCCCGGCGCCGACGTGCCGGGCTTCGGCGCCGTGCCGCCGCTCGCGCTCGTGTCGCTGCAGCACGACCGCCTGCTCGGCGACCGCGCCGAGGGCACCCTGGGTACGTACCGCGCTCCCGGGCGCTCCGCCCCGGCCGGGCCTTCGCCGACGCCGCGCCCGGCGCCGACGTGCCGGGCTTCGGCGCCGTGCCGCCGCTCGCGCTCGTGTCGCTGCAGCACGACCGCCTGCTCGGCGACCCGCGCCGAGGGCACCCTGGGTACGTACCGCGCTCCCGGGCGCTCCGCCCCGGCCGGGCCTTCGCCGACGCCGCGCCCGGCGCCGACGTGCCGGGCTTCGGCGCCGTGCCGCCGCTCGCGCTCGTGTCGCTGCAGCACGACCGCCTGCTCGGCGACCGCGCCGAGGGCACCCTGGGTACGTACCGCGCTCCCGGGCGCTCCGCCCCGGCCGGGCCTTCGCCGACGCCGCGCCCGGCGCCGACGTGCCGGGCTTCGGCGCCGTGCCGCCGCTCGCGCTCGTGTCGCTGCAGCACGACCGCCTGCTCGGCGACCGCGCCGAGGGCACCCTGGGTACGTACCGCGCTCCCGGGCGCTCCGCCCCGGCCGGGCCTTCGCCGACGCCGCGCCCGGCGCCGACGTGCCGGGCTTCGGCGCCGTGCCGCCGCTCGCGCTCGTGTCGCTGCAGCACGACCGCCTGCTCGGCGACCGCGCCGAGGGCACCCTGGGTACGTACCGCGCTCCCGGGCGCTCCGCCCCGGCCGGGCCTTCGCCGACGCCGCGCCCGGCGCCGACGTGCCGGGCTTCGGCGCCGTGCCGCCGCTCGCGCTCGTGTCGCTGCAGCACGACCGCCTGCTCGGCGACCGCGCCGAGGGCACCCTGGGTACGTACCGCGCTCCCGGGCGCTCCGCCCCGGCCGGGCCTTCGCCGACGCCGCGCCCGGCGCCGACGTGCCGGGCTTCGGCGCCGTGCCGCCGCTCGCGCTCGTGTCGCTGCAGCACGACCGCCTGCTCGGCGACCGCGCCGAGGGCACCCTGGGTACGTACCGCGCTCCCGGGCGCTCCGCCCCGGCCGGGCCTTCGCCGACGCCGCGCCCGGCGCCGACGTGCCGGGCTTCGGCGCCGTGCCGCCGCTCGCGCTCGTGTCGCTGCAGCACGACCGCCTGCTCGGCGACCGCGCCGAGGGCACCCTGGGTACGTACCGCGCTCCCGGGCGCTCCGCCCCGGCCAGGCTTTCGAGATTGGTTGAGGTTCAAAAATAAATTCTATGCAATGTTACATCGTCTTACTCCCGCCGCACTACCGCCTAACATTGACATTGTTGAAGTAATTTGTGTATGACAGTAAGATGAGAGTCAATTTAAGAACATTTGACAGTTTTGTTTACTTTAATGTGTGGCTGTACGTACTTACAATGCAGATTTCTCCTATTTTAATCCTAATCAATCGATGCGTTAACAAGCAATCTAGCTCACGTAGTGTGCGCTAGATGTCGCTGTTTGAACATTATGGTATGTATGTATGTTTGTGCCGGCAGACGTGCGGTTGCAGAAGCTGCTGAGCGCGAAGGCGGCGCTGGAGTCGGAGGTGCGCAAGCTGAAGCTGCAGCTGAACGACGAGCGCGCGGCGCGGCAGAACGGCGTCGCCAGCCACCACGACCACGACCTGGAGACCGAGCGTGAGTCAATTCAATTCAATTTAAGAATACTGATGTCGATATAAGTTGCAATTCTTTAGTCAAATTTAAAAAACTATGTCTTCCCAAGAAGACATAGCTTCCGATACCTACCTTTCTTTATAATTAATTTAGATTTAGGTTGTGTTAATAATATACATATTATAATTTTTCTTCATCACTGTACTGTTGTCAATATTGCATGCCGTTGTCACCTCTAAGTAAGATTTCATTTAAAATTGTTTGTTGTGTCAATTTACTGTATCTTGCACTGATGTAAATCTTGTTGGTGATCTAATAAATAAATAAATAAACAATTTTTTTTGTCCAAAACGTACATACATAGATGGTTAATAAATATATTAAGACTCAATTTTGGACCCTAATAGGTACAGCAATTATGATAAGAGCATAATGTCACACTATTATGCAGCTACCGATTGCTTTTGCAACATGCTATTATTATAAAACAGGAATGAAATCACGCATGCTATATTATAAGCGTCGAAGCGGATTAGCGACTGTGTTTGACGCTGCAAAAAATACTTAGTTGATCTTTTCAGTTAAGAATTATTTCAGTGTCAGTTTGAAGTGTAGATTACCTGGTAGTAGTAGTTTAAAGTGTGGATCACTAGATAAGTAATAATTACCGCCGTTCATGAACATTTAAACTATAAGGGAGTGGACCGGAATCACCAGCGTAGAACAACTATTCAATCTCGCAAAGGATAGGGAGAAGTTCAAGAACTGGCGGCCAACCTTCAGGATTGAAGAGGCACCCAAAGAAGAAGAAGAAGATGAACATTTGCGAGATTAGAGAAATCGTTGATGCATAGTTGGCCTGTGAGAAATGAGTACGCTCCTCTCTTAAAGTCCGCTAATGGCATACTTTTCGCCTATTAGTTTTATTCTAAAAACTCAACTAATTATGATGTAATGAGGGTTTTTACAAATGCAAAACCCGGTAGATGGCGTTACGTTGACGTCAGGTCCAACTTGACGACATTGGTTGTTTCATAACATATCTTCATAATTTTGACGTGATACATCAAAATGTAACCAATCCACTCGTTGTTGGACCTGACGTCAACGTTACGCCATCTATTGGATTTTGCATTTGCAAACACCCTCATTATAACACGAATAAGTAAGATTTCTCGGAGCAATGTATTTAGCTTGTAGTTGTAATGTACTTGTGTGTGGTCGTTGCCAGTGGAGAGCCTGCGGCGCGGCGTGTCGGAGGCGAAGGCCCGCGCGGCGAGGGCGGAGGCCGAGGCGGCGCTGCAGGCCGCCGCCGCCGCGCGCCTGGACGCGCAGGTGGCTCGCCTGCGCGCGCGCCAGGACCACCAGGACGAGCACGAGGAGGCGCTCAAGCAGGAGCGCCGGCGGCTGCAGCGCGAGGTCAGTGTTGGGTACTCGTGGCCCAGTGTCGGAGACGCCTGACGACCAACGCTAAAGATCGCGATCACTCTTCGACGCAGGAACTGGTCGCCGTATCGGGCCCGTCATTGGCTCCAGGCTGCCTCCTGTTTGTCACAGGCTGTCGCTCGTCTGTGCCCAGTAACTTCACCGTCCCAATCAATTTACGCTATAGAAGTACCTGATATAAAATGAAAAGGGAGGGAACCTTGTCACAGATGGTGATGCACAAAAAATCACAGGGGGAGGCCCAACTACCAAATTCAGTTGCGAACACTACGTTACCCCCTCTCCAAACGTACTTACTTCGATACCGTCAACGTGTTTAGCAGATATCCTCTACTCAGTAGAGATATGCTAATGATATAAAAAATACATTACAGCGGATGATTTGTTTTCAGGAAGTCGTTGACTTCTGGGCCGTTATCAATAATGGCGACAGTTAACGGTACAGTCGGCCACCCACTGTGTGACCCCGCACCACTCAATAATACCTCTCAACCGTCTCTACTACAAATGTTTAGCCTTATGTCTAATTTGCAAACAAATTAATCACAATTTCTCTAAAAAATAAATTTTCTGTTGGAGGCCACAAGCGTAGTAGAAATAAAAAAAAAAGACTAATTGTTGATCAATTTCTATTGCAAGTACTTTTGGTATTTAACTACATGTATCTAACTGAGTACCTAATTAAGATATAAACTCAATTTTATTCTTTTGCAAAATAGACATAAAGGTGTGTAAAAATTAAAAACGAAATCTTAATAACATATTAAAATTTCTTAACCAAAGTGTAAATATTTCAGCGCTGAGAAAATAAGCGTCTATTGTATTTTCCGTACTAATGTGTTACATGTGTATAGAGTTGTCGGCATTATAAGCCCATGTATAGGGTTGCCGGCATTTAAAACACATGCGATTCGAATATGTCAGATTCAGTTTTGAATTATGGTTGTGAAACTGACACCAAAGAGCATTAAAATCATGTTCTGAAAAACTTAATACCAACAAAACAACGCTGAGGCGTAATGTTTCTTTTTTACTTTTCTTTCCTCTATTCTTGACAATAAAAGAGTGGTTTCACACCATTTATCGGAAGTTTACCTATACTTTAGTTCGACAATAATAAGATGGACTAATACAGAAATGTACTTTCGATAAATGATTAAGAAACCGGACCGAAATGTGTGTTTCACGTCTCACACTGCATGGTGTAAATAGACTGGCCCTTAAACCCGCAATAATGAGTTCACAACCCAGTCTGCATGTTAACCCTTAACTGGGCAGTGGGCATAGACGATTGAAATCGGGGTTTGGCATTTTCTTTGGAGCCTGTCTCACGTATTTGTCCGCCATTATGTTTTTTTTTTATAGCGACCATGAATGAAACCTTCAAAGATCGATAGATCACATCCAAATACATTGACCATAGGTAAAACCTTGATAGTTTGATGCGATCTAACGATTATTGAAGGTTTGAAGACACAGTTTTGAGAAAAATTCATAATGGCGGACAAGAAGTTCAGCAAAAGTCTCAAACCCCTTTCATTGGGTTTCGATCAATCTAGTGTCATGACCAGACGTCAGAAGTAGGTATAGTTAGGTATTTTAGGTTTTTTTTTACATTTCGATAATGTTGATGTTATAAAACCAATAGTTTTTTTGCTACATTCTACATTCTTTCGCTGTATGAAATCTTTGTAAGTAAAGTAAAGACACTAAAGTAACTCTACCTAAATCCGACCTGGTCTCGACACAAGAGGTTCAAAATCCAGTGGGATCTTTCCCTATGCCCAGTTAAGGCCGCGACTCAGTGATAACGTGTGTAGACTAACTCGTGAGTGTTCCGCAGGCGCGGGAGGCTCTCAACCGGGTGGAGGAGCTGGAGACGGAGAACAGCCACCTCACCAAGCGGCTCGACAAGCTCAAGAACGCCAAGTCCGCGCTGCTCAAGGACCTGTGACCCTGCTGACGGAGCGACGCCGTGTTGGCCGCGCGCCTACGTTGACAAGGAAAGGCCTCAGTTTATTTCCTGAACTCAGTCACCGTTCGTAGGCAGGATAACCTCTCTTTCTCAGCGGGCGTCGGAATTCTCTCTCACATTCATCGCCACCTTGCGTGACTTTAACATGTAAAATTGTAGCCTCCGAGCCTCTACGTCAACGTTGTCTTAAACGCTGAGTCATTATTATTATACTCGACTTTAACCCTGAAGTCCACAAATACGTAGAGGGTGTAAGTTGAGACGCTTCGGTGGTCCAGGGGTGTCGGAGACCGCCGTCTCGTGTGCCGCGGGTGGCGTATTGTTCACCAGCATCGTAATACATACGAGTGATGAGGATGTAAAATGTGACGATGAATGAAATGATGGCGATGCGAGTCGCGAGCAGTTATTTTATTTGTAAAATACCGACTTTAATTTACACAGGACTGTTCGACGTCTCTTATATTTAGATACCTAATGCACTGGTCACCTTTTATTATTATTATATCTAAACACGCTTAACGTCTACATATTTATGGAAAACTAATTTTTATTTAACAAAAATATGAAGCCATGTATCGTCATCCCTTGGAAATTCACTAACAATATTTTATATTAATAAGTAGATAATTACTTAATCGACTGATGTGTAATGATTCGATAATATTTATGCATATTATACATTTATTTCATTGAACAACTGACTAATCATTGAGAATTATTTTAAATGTTAATTCCGTGTATCGTATTTAATTCGCATTTTAAGTAAACTCGCATTTTTTCCAACACTAAATTGTTGCATTTCTAATCCAATTTGACTGCTTTTCCGTTCCCTGAATTGTATGACATTAGTAAACTTGTGCCAAATAGTCTTGATTTGCGCTTGTGAAACGTCGATTCGGGAAAACTGCGGACTTTCCCGATCCTATGACGCTAGTTTTGTTTTATTAACCAGTAGAAGTTTGTTGAATTATGCTTACATAGGCAAGGGGCAACGTATGCAATTGTATTTTCATAGTTAAGCAGAACGCTATAAAAGCCATAGAAACAATTGTAGGAATAGAATAATACGTAACTGCAATCTAGAGTTGACATTAATAGTCAAGCGCACTTTCTACGTTTTTACATAGCCATATACCGCTATGTAAAAATGACTACGAGCAATGTTAAGTTAATCCCCGATATTCGGTGTTGTTGTTAGTTTGGAACCCGCGTTATAAGTGACGTCCCGACTCTTTTGAGTTGTGTTGGGCATGTTCCCTCCGTTACGAAATGCTTCCTGCAGTCGGATCTACTACATCACTTTTCCACTTACCTTGAAGGTTTTTAACTACATGACATTAGCACATTTCCTGTAATATGTTTGTTATAATATTAGATAATTATTTATGCAATGACTTGTTAGTTTTAATCACAATAGGGCATAATAAACCTGATGTATAATATAATTTTATTATTTCTCTAGCTGACCTGTAAATATTACTTGCAATATTAATAGTAACCCAAAGACAAATGAACATAACACTAATTGTAATAAACTTTCATTTGAGAAACACCTGCAGTGGATTTTAAATGTCACTTTGTTTTGTGTCATGTAAAAATATGTTGAACAATAACCCAGAATAAGTAATAACTACCTGTAATCTTTTTAATTTAATTGTAAATCGCTTACATAATTAATTTGTAAAATATTATTATGTATAAATTAAAATATATTTTAATAATTATTTATTTATCCGTATGAATAATGAAAGTTGTATGTTCTGTATAGGTTTTATTCATAGGGATACCTAGCTTGCCGGTAATGTACCGTTTTGTTTCGTGACTTATAGTGATTTATTGATTTACGACTTGCCATCGGTATCACAAACTTAAAATTAAGTAACTTCTTACTTTAACACTATTAACGCTTTTAATAATAATGTAATTGCTCAAAATTATACTCCAGTTAATGTGATAGGTGCGAGAACGTAATCGTCCATTACGAGTAGTTGCCCCGCTGTTGAGGGCCGGTTTAATCCTAGCCTAGTAATCATTTTATTTATGCAATTGGTTAGTTTTCACTCGGGGAAGTTACCACTTTACGTTATCACCTACTTGTTCTATTTCGCGGCATTTCTACTGATGTATAGATTGATTTCATCAATATGAGAATTCATTTTATTCAAATTCCAATTTGTATGTATTATTGTAACGAATGATTATATTATTATGAATTATATTAATATTAGGTTCTTGATGACAAAGGCTGTTGGTAGAATATTATCGACATGTATATAATATGATTAATATGTAGTTGTTATCCGTTAGTCATGCTTGGTCATGCTCATACAGTGCCATTGCGCACCAAAATGTATTAGGATACAATAAATTGTTGTGTATTGTAGTTACGTCTAGTATGAATTCGAGATTGCGAGTAGGAATGTTCTATTCAACAATTTTATAAAGCTGCAGTGACAAATTATGAATGATGATGTAATACATGTATGAGGTTTATAAAATTGTTTAATGGAAGTGAAATACATAATGTGTTATAGAACTTACTGTGCTGGTAGGACATCTACAGCTGGCGTAAGTAGAGAATCGTATGTATAGTCAATGTGTACTAGAATTACAACTACCACATACGCTTATCGGTATGGGGCATCGCCGGTAGACTTAACCTGTAGGGTCGTATTCAGCAATAAGGCTGCCTTGCTCCTCATGTTGTATTAAGAATCGTAAGTCAGCCAATTTGTAAGTAGGAATATCATTTTGTAAGTATGATGTATGTATTTTGGTGCTGCGTTACTAATTTATTGTTCTTTTAACTAGGATGACCAACTGTCTTTTTTATATGAAGCGAAACCGACTTAATGTATAAATTTGGATATTTTGAATAAATTTCGCTCTAGAAGTATTGTTTTATTTATTATCAACTTACGTACGAAATTGTTTACGTAACGTAAACCTCGTCTGCGCAAGCTCCATATATACCGTTATATTGTCATCTCATTCGTGGTCAGATCAGCAACACATCGCACTTGATGGAGATAAAAGTAGAATCATGCGATAAATCTAATTATTACCCTCACTAACAATATTTCATTCAGTCTATCGAATAGGCAAGGAGAGGGGCAGGGGCGGATCCAGACCCCAAAAATGGTTGTGGACATCTTGGAATTTTCTGACTTTGGACATAGTGGGAGGGGGGTGGGGGTGTTTAAGCGGCTCGTTCCTCCTAGCTACGCCCGTGATTGTGGGCATCTAAGGATTTTCCAACTTGGGGCATCGTCGAAGGTCATAGCGACTCGTCCCCACTAGCTACGCTTATAGTTGTGGGTACAGCCTCCCCCACAATCCCCCTCTCCCTCTCTTAGACTGAAACTGCTGACCCTAAGTTGATAGAAGAAAGTATGACGTTTCAAGTAAATTTAAGGTTGTGGGCATGCTTTAAAAATGGACTTGCCCATGAAACTTTGAATGCTCATAAAACCAGCTAGACGTTATATTTTAACTGAAAATGTTGGCCCTTGGTTCTCATTTACCAGTATTTTGGAAAAGTATAATATTTTTTACTATATCGAAATTAGTCAAATACCCTATGCCCACAGTGCCCACAACGGTGGATCCGCGCTTGGAGAAGGGCAGCAGAACAGCTTTCACGCTTAAAGGTGGAGAAGAAAAATCCTTTTCCTCATATGTTACACACTGCATAAGGAATGATGGCCTCGGTGGTGGTGTTCGCCCAGAGCGCAAAAGACCTCGGGTTCGATTCCCAGTCAAGTCAATTTATGAAATTACATTTTCTAAGTTTTCGTTTGAGACCAGGTTGATTGGTATGATTATTGTCTGGCGCATTTTTTATATAATTATTATTTATAAACGTATGGGGAGATCTAAGCCCTAATATGTTCAAGGTTTAGTTTTGTTTAATTTTTGAAATAAAATAATATATAAACATTCTATCAAATTTATTACACCTATGAGAATGGGAAAATGAGACTATTTACAGTAAGTCATGGTTGAAAGGAAAATATTCTTATTATACATATTCCGAAGCCTGTACAATATTTTTAAACATACAAAAAAAATACAGGTTACATCAATTTTGTGTTTGTGATTGAACAATAAGAAAAGAAAAATAAAGCGTTGATCAGTCTGCACTGCATCGCACTTCTTATGCTTCTATCTTTTTCTATCACTGGGACCCGACATTTACTAGAGCAAGAAACGCGATCTCCTTCCTCAGTCTTTCTCGCTCTAGTAAATTACTTGGTTGGGTTTGTGACCTGAGTGATAAAGTAAGTAAAGGATACCAATTGAAAAGTGCGGCTAAATGCTCAACCCAGGTGCGACTTTTAAATCTTGCAATAAGTTGCCTCAAATTAAACTGTTGATTCAAATGTTTTTGTAAAAACATGAAAATTCAATTATATAAAACAGATAAGTACAGTCTACGCAGTTTGCAGCAGTTGGATTGCAGACATATTTAACTTGTGCCTTTGTACTTATTAGACGAAGCTATTGGATTAGGAAGATATGCTTTTTGGAACTTCACATCACATAATTATATGTATTATTTTCTATTTAAAAGTATATAACTTATAGAACAAAAATAACGACAGTTACACTAAAACAATAATATCAACTAATATTTTACTGTATAATGTTATCTAATTACTTATTTCAAAGAGTAGCCCAAAGAGAAGGCGATTCTTGTGTTGCTGGAGTTGTTACATATCTATCAGCCATACAAATATTATATTTATAAGATCAGCATTTCTATGTCTAATACCTATTCTATTTCTTAATAAAAAGGCACTCATGCACTAAGGTGAATGATTGCAATGTATAATTTGAACAAAACTCAAGGTTCTTGAAAACCAATTAGATAAATTAATGAAACTAAAAAAGGCATTCAGTGCAGGCATATTTTTAGAAAACAATTTTATAACAGTGTGTATCTTAGTGCATAGCCTCCTTTTTGACCAGATTGGACCACAATACCTGATGATTCCATGAATCGCATGATTTAAAAAATATGAGTATGCCTCTTAGTTTAGAAACACGAAAAACCTTACTCTGATCTTGAGTTAAGATATTCAAACATCTGCAGATGTTACTCTCAATTTTAATCTACCAGTGATAAGGATAAGGGAATCAGTATAATTCGTCAAGAAAGTTGTGACAATGGATGTTTCGAGAAACCAATCGGGTTCCCATACCCTGCCATATCAATGGGGGTACCGTACCACTGTAGTGCCATAAATTTTACGACTTTATTGACGAATTATAAAGTGGGCATTCTCTTTGGGCGTCGGCGGCCTGGGGCGCGCGCTCAGGGCGCGGGGTGCTGGCTGGGCGTGAGCGCGCCGTGTTCGGGGCTGTGCTTCTGTTTCTTGCGTTTCTTCTCCTTTTTCCTCTTCTTGCGCTCCTTGTCGTCGTCGTGCCGCTTTTGTTTTTTGTGCTTCTTCTCATATGTGTCAGGGTTGGATGAATCTGTAGATATTAATTTTGAAATAATTTATTAAATTTTATAATAAAAAAATTAATATTATTATTTATGTCGAAAAATCTGCCTTAGGAACACCAATAGATTTTTCAGCTTTGTAGTAATTAGTGTTACATAATTTAACAAAGTTCAGTAACATGGTATGGTTTCTTTCTTCCTTCTTCTCCAATCATCATTAAAACATAACATGACAAGCAAAAAAATAGGTAGTGATAAACATAATTACAACAGTTTACACCTGATATAACACAGTACAAACCTTGCAAGGGAGTGTCTTGGCCTGGTGGGGCTCCGTCTTTGTGTTTGTGTTTCTTGTGTTTGCTCTTGTGCCTCTTTGGTGGAGTGGCGCTCACATAGCGGTACTGCTCTGGGAGGGGCCCTGGGTGCAAGCGGAACCCCGCCAGCTGTGCGCTAGTCAGCGGCAGCAGCTCCTTTCCTCCTATAGGTCTTTTGGCTATTACTGATCCTAAAGTGCTGTTATCCTCCTGCCCGGGCCCATCTACTATACCAGGCAAATTGGGCAAAAACGATGACAATGATTCTTTTAACTTCTTTCCATTAAATTTACTATACGAGTGCTCCAGTCCATAGTATGCCATCAGGTTCGTAGCGCCCGTCAGGTCACATTCTCCAGCTAAAACAAATGTGACGTTATTGCATTATTGTGATGCCGTCGCGTTGTTTATCAAAACACAAGACACTGAAACATTACCTGGGGGTTCTTTCATCAAATAGAACGGTCCACTGTGCACAATAGTCGGGTTCTTGCCGAGCGAAATTGTGGTCTTGAGAGTACCAGACGAGTCCTGACGAGAGACCACTGGGGATCTCGCTCCTCGCGGAGATGACTTTGGAGAATACTGTTCTACTTTTCTGAACTGATCAGACATCATCTTGAATCAGCATTGTCTATCTAATAACATAAGATAAAGAAATTCCACTAAATAAAATTATAAAAACTAAAAACTATACCCTTCCCTTTTGACAACTCCGCATTTACCAGTGTTGCTATAAAACAAGTTTCAAAATACCTACTATTATCAACAAAATGGTGTATGACCGATCATAGATATACCTACCAAGTGACCATCATCACTTTATAATGTGGGAC
Organism: Cnaphalocrocis medinalis; assembly: GCA_014851415.1. Taxonomy (NCBI): domain Eukaryota; kingdom Metazoa; phylum Arthropoda; class Insecta; order Lepidoptera; family Crambidae; genus Cnaphalocrocis; species Cnaphalocrocis medinalis. Next base: position 875,298 of record CM026279.1, read on the forward strand.
TATCTAGGTATCCTGATTTTATTGGTCGCCAAGTGGACGTTTTTTTTTGAGCTGAAGGTAATGCAACTTTATAGGTATTTCCATACAATGACTATAGTCCCTAACCGTCAGCATCATAGAGTATAGCAAATTTGCAAAGAGTATAATAAATATACCAAACGGAAGTCAGCATTCCAGCTCGGAAACGACTTGAAGAGACGTCCATGTCACCTTAACTTATTCGAACCACTTGAAGAGACGTCACCCTACATACCCTAACCAATGGGGCTTCCATCTATGACGAAGCGGCAATAACGCCAGTACGCCACCAATAAATTTCATGACTTTCTTATTACATTACAATATATTTATTATTTATCCATTCATACAAATGAATTAGAATCGAATCTCAGGCAGGTCTAAAATAAACATAATATTACTTCTAAACATTAATTATTATTTTAGTGTAGCTACATTCATGAGAGACAAAGAAAATGAAAAGTATTTTCGCAATAGGTATTGTTTTTGGTTTAATAAAATCTTTCATAAATAATTAAAAATTAGGTAAAATTATTTTGTCCACTTAATCTTGTTGTTCATAAGAATATGAAAATATTAATTTATAATATTTCATTTGGGTTTGTCTATGATAGTACACCACGTGTTCATAGCTTGAGAACGCCCGAACAAATTAAAAAATATATTTAAAAAGTAAAAAAAATAGTTTATGGCTCATGAATTAGCTTCTCGTAACGTGCTACGGTTTTCTTTAATTTGTTTGGAAATAAACATTATATCGTGATTAATTTCATTTGTTTGCAATAAGAAATTAAATGCAAAGTTTAGAAGATGATTGTGGAACCTGACAAATGTGGCGCAAAAGTAATGCAACGCTTTTGATAATCACCATTCCTCGCTCTGTGAAGTGACGCCATTTTACGGGAATGATCAGCCCGCGGCTGCTTCATAATAAGCCTGATGTAAGGATTGTTCTGCACAAACGGATGCATGGAAACAAATCTTTATTGTTGTACTCGTACTGGACGTACGATTTCAGAGGTACGCTAAATTTGATTTACATGTTGTTATACAGTGCTAATTTCAAATGAAGTTCCGATTTCCTCGTATGTGAACGTCTTTTGTTTCTCAGTGATCAAAAAAGCACATGTTATTTTTTCCAGAAAACTATGGAAGATGGTAATATTACCAATACGAAAGACGATAAAATCGCGGCATTGGCTAACTTGTACAGCGAAAGGACGGTGAAACTAGCGACGAACGGGCATGATATAGGCGGGGAATCATCGAGCCCGCCCGTAGAAGCGCACGAACCGCGCCGCCTCAGCGCCGACGCGCCTAAGGACGACAAATTCCGCAAGAGAATCAACCCGCTGCGGATACACCTCGGCAAGAGACCGTTCGTCGATAATTCCATCCAGTATTACAATCCTGGCAAGAAGAAGAAACCTTATGTCATCAAAAACAGTGAAACCAGTGCCCCTAACACTGTGCCCAGAGTACCTAAACTAATCCCTAAGAGAGTTGATGCTACTTCCTTTCACAATGCTCCACAACAAATGGGCAGTGCCTTGTTGGACAATGAAGAAGACAAACCTGTGCCGAGGCTTGTCCCTAAAAGTCAACTATTGCAGTATAAAAAGGGTAAGGTGGAAAAAGGCGCCCAGTTGAAGGAATATGCACAGAGTCTCGGTCTACAGCCGATGGTGAAGTTTAAGTGTCGGAAGTGTTGTTCTATGTCGTTCAAGACATTAGCTATGTTAAAAGAACATCAGTTGGTGTGTAGAGCTCAGGCCAAAGAACCAGCATTGAGCCCTGAGGCCACGCCAAGTGCTGACACTAACTCTGGAGGACCATCTAGAGTGACAAGGAAGGTCTACCTGTGCTCAGCTTGTGGGACCTATTACGAGAACTGGAATCTCTTTCTGCATATGAGAGAAGTGCATAATAGGCATATATGTTTATTTTGCTTAGGTATGTTTTCAAAAGCAGAAAAACTGTCATCGCATTTGACCAACAAACATAATGTGCAAGAGTTCAATTATGAGAGTAAGGAAGAATTCTTCAAAGCCTACAATGGAACTTTATATTTAATGTGTTGTGTGTGTGATGAGATCTGCAGTGAACAGGATGACTTTTTCAATCATGACTGTAATAATGTTAAGCCAAAACCTGTGCCTGTGCTTGTTAGCAAAAATTCAGTTAAAACTAATAATGTGAAAAATGCAAAAAATTGTAGTGATATTTCAACTAATGGCCCTTCATCTGTTGCAAAAGAATTATCTAAGCCTGTAAGTGATAGGAAAGAAATAGCCAATGAGCCTAAATTAGAGACTATAAGTTCTCAAAGTAAGACAATGTTAAATGCAGCTGAAAGTGAACCTATAAATAGTGACACTAGTATAAGTTCAGACAACTCTACGTCTGCAAGCAAAGACACCAGCAATACAATAGACTCGGGAATGGAATTGGATAGCTCTAGTAGTAAACCTGTGGCCAGTCCTACACGTGACCAGCTTCTGACCCCTCATAAAAATGAACACCCACTACCTAATGGTGATGACAGCATAGATCAGTCAGATGAAAGTGACTCGCCTGTGCCTGATGAAATTCATTCACCCTTATCAGAGCCCTCACCTGTGAAAATTGAACCTATAAGTACACCAGTAGAAAAAGAGTGTGGTATCAAATTAAAATTAAGCTTAAACAAAGCTAATTCACCTGTCATTATCAATTCAACTGTGGATCCTACTATTGGTCAACAGAATTTACATGTTCACAAACCTCCCAGTAGAATGCGAAGACCTCCTAAACGGTATGAAAAAGAAGCACCACAGGAACCACTACCAGTTCAACCAAAACTTCCTTCAATCAAAATGACCATTTGTGATAAAGCTGACAGTCCTTTTGTGAAATCAACCATATTTGAAGATAACAAGGAGACCACATTGAAATCCCTTCTGAATAATAATCTATGTATGAAAGTAAAAACTCCAGAATATAAATCAGAAAGCACTATCAAAACTACCATATATGATAATAATATAGAAGATGTGAATACATTAAACAGGGTACCAAAATTGACTGTAAGAGTTCCTAAAGAACTTTTGGATAAAGATTCATCCAGTGATTATTCATCAGATAGTGATGTAAGTGATAAATTAACAGTTGATGAAAATAATATAACAATAGACGAAGAAAATAAAACCCAGCCAGAAATAAAGCCTCAGCCTCCAGAGATAGAACAGCCCATGGAAGAGGTAAAAGACGAGTTACATGTTGATGTGGAGGAAAAAATAGAAACCCCGGAAGATCTTATTGCCAAAACCGAATCTAAGACTGAACCAGTAGACCAAGCAAATAATGAGGATACCTTAATTGAACCCAAAATTGAGGAACCAGAAATACCTGTGACAGAATTATCATTAGATAAGCCTCTTGACAAATATCCCTTAAAAGATCTATTAAAAGTGTTTTTGGGAAATACAGCATATAACTGCATTTACTGCAACCATGTCCGCAAGATAGCAGTAAACTGTGAGCAATTGTCGCTTCACATGGTTGCCCAACATAGATTTGCTGCCACTGTGGACAGCATTACAGCTGAAGAGTTAATGCCAGAAACAATTACTGCAAGGCTTAAAGCAGGTGCAATAGAACTGAACTCTGTTTTTATAAACGCAACTTCCTATGATAGTGTAGATAAATCTGAAGACATTCAATATGACCATCTATTTGAATGTTTTCAATGTTATTTCAAAACTGCTATCCATAAAGATCTCTACTTACATAACCGTAAAATGCATCAAAAAACTATACTGTTGTGTGTAATGTGCAAATCCAATTTCTATAGTTATAGTGAACTGTTGTGTCACCTGTGTCCTGGAGCTTATGATTCTGAATATGAAATTAAGTTTAGATGCTGCTTGTGCAATGTAGATTCAATACCATCTTCTTTTCGGCTCATGGTACATCTTAGAAAAATTCACCACACTTGTGATGTATGTTTGGAATTTTGCCATAGTCAGGCGCGGCTGTCAAATCATGTTTGGAAACACAAATTGCACCATTTATGTTATAGGTGTGGCATAGCTTACCGGAATAAACCCGACATAACAAATCATCTTTTCTGGAAACATGGCACTGAAAGTGTATTATGTAAAAGATGTCTCCAGAAGAAATGGCCACATGTCTATCATTTTTGTACTCCACCTGCTATATTCATTTGTGATGAATGTAGTTTACAATTCACTAGGGCAGTTTGCCTAAAAGTTCACAGAAGATTTCACTCTGGAGAGTACCCTCATGAGTGTAAAGAGGAAGGTTGTACTGAAAAGTTTGTCTCAAAGAAACTTCTTGCAAAACATATTGATGAACACAGGAAGAAGTTGATTACAGAAGAGTTAGGTGGAGAAAAAGTATCTCCATCAGAAGACAAAACACAAGAAGTACCCAAAGAGATTCCAGTAATTGATTTAGTTGATGACAAACCAAAAGAGGAAGCAGGTACTTCTGAAGTAAAGGCTGAGGCAGGAACTGAGCTGTTATCAAAGAAGTCTAAGAAAAAGAAATCAAAGGAAAAAGATGCTCTACTACTAGATGTCAATTTGCCAGCTCTGGATCTCTCGGAAAGTGACAGTAGTGATGAATCTGATAGTGGACTGCCACCACCTAAAAAGGAAGAGGTAGACTGTGAAAATAAAAAAGACGACATAGCTATCACAGATACTGACGGAAATATAGCAGAGGGTGTTCTTCCTAAAGTGGAAGAAAAATCAGAGCCTGTAGAAGACGCACCAAGTGAACAGCAAGTTCTAGATATTTGGGACAATTTCAAGAAGTATCAAGCAAAAGTTGAAAAACAAAAAGAAAAGACACCACCATTAGTTCCAATTAGGAAACATGTGTGTGAGTCTGATCATGACTATTGCTTAATTCCAACGGATTTAAACGGAGATGAGGACACATTTAGTATAGATAAAAAGAAAAACAAGAAATCGCCAAAGAAAAGACATGGTGGCTTGTCATCTTCCAGTAGTAGCAGCAGTGATAGTGATTCTAGTTGTTCTTGTGGCTCTAACTGCAGTTGCTCGTCCAGCAGCGGTTCGTCATCATCCAGCTCATCAGATTCAGATTCTTCTGATGATTCATTGAATGAAAAGAAAGGTCCTAACGATAAGAAAAAGAAGAAACAGCAAAAGAAACTTCCTAATAGAAGAATAAGTAATGGATCCAATGTGGATGTGATGGGGATGTCTGAAACACCTATATTAATCCCAGAAAAAGTAGAACCTCCTATTGCTGAAACGGATTTGGAAACTACTGAAAGTGAAACTGATGAAGAATTTTATGATAAGCATCCGCAGCAAATAGCAAATAAACTACATGCCGAAAAACGCAATCAGTTAATGTTACTTGCGTCTGTAGCACCATCTGATGGGGGATCTGTTTCTGGTGAGGCTAGTCGGCCTAATACTCCTATCAAAGACGAAGAACCTAAAGTAGCAGTTGAAGAGAAAGAAAAACCAACTAGCACAAAAAAGAAAAGTAAAAAGAAGAAGAAATCCAAGAGTTCAAAAAGACATGGTCCTATTAAACTTAACATTCCTAAAGATATTATAGCTAAGTCTGAACCAGAACCACCCCAACCACTACTTCCCAACAAAATTACGATATCCTTACATTCTAACACAGTTCAAATACCAGAAACTCCTCCCGCGCCATTAGTCGCCACCAGCACTAGTGCGACAACGACATCTGTGGAACATAAAAGAGCTTCAAAGAGACGTCGCGTTCGAAATAAATTTTATGGATATTCTAGCGACGAGGAGACACCTACTACACCCACTGTAGCGGCTTTAAAACCACAACAGCCACCAAAGCTTGAATGGAGAAAGGAAGATTTGCCATCGCCTGTCACGCATAAGCCGAAAAAAGAAGTACCATCTACAATAATACCTCAGAGACTTTTCAATTATACTGAGCCAATTAGGTTAACTACGCCGATTCCGGATCCCGAACCGCCTCGTATTCTAATGAACTCTGAATCTATGGAGTCAAGTGACTCTGACTCCAGTGAGGGCAACTTAGAGATCTATCAGCCTCGTAATCCGCCAAGCGCTCCACCGATTCCGCCCCCGACTTATTTGAATTCGGGGACTTCGAGTTTACCATATGCCTTCCAAAGACCCGCTGTGCGGCAAGCTCGAGAAGGCGAGAGCGTCTACTGCTACTGCCGCTGCCCGTACGACGAAGTGTCCGAGATGATCGCTTGCGACGCAGAGGGGTGTCCTATCGAATGGTTTCACTTTGAATGTGTTGGTATCATGGTCCCACCTAAGGGGAAATGGTACTGCCCTGAGTGTAGGAAAAATCAAAGTTTCTCAGGTTACAGATAAGTCTAACTAAAAATAACGTGTATATAAATATCTTTTGCTGTATTGTTATCTGTATATAAATTATTGATGATTGTAGATATATTAGCTTTACCTGTATATCTTTGTAGGTAGTTTGTGTAAGTTTTAGGCTATTAGGTCTGAAGAAATGTATCATTGTTATAAAAAGTACATGTTATGCTTCGTACCGGCTGTGCGGCCAATTCTGTAACCTGGCAAATTGTTACGACATTAACCTACTACAGCAAAGCGGAAATATAAATCCGATTTTTGATACCAGCATAGACATTTTATTTCCTCCTTCCATATCCATATTATAAAAAAGACTGAACAACTAACTGAATAGGTAGACCCTACAGAGATGATAGCTCCGTCTATGAGAACGTTAGCCTTCTAGGGAGTTCGTAGGTACAAATCTCATGCCTCGAATCTTTAGAATCGATATGCCATTTCTTCACCAGCTTCACCGTGAGGAAAAATAGCGAAACTGCACACGTTTCCATTTGCTAATTCCCTACTCGAAGCATGTTTCGGATAGTTTCTCAAACTCAAAGATTTGAATCTTTGCTCAAAATATAGAGTTTCAACAAAGAGGGTTAAACGTGATCATCCATAGTCTAACTTTTTGATAATTAATGGCAGTTTGTCAATTAAAAATGAAAGTAATTTATCTGTGAGCACATTTCTGTCAAACACCCTGGTTTGTTTAACACCTTGTTCAAAATATTTTTTAGCAATACTAGCTCTAACACTAGTATCATGTTTGGGTTTTGAATACCTAATATGGATTTATCAGGTCTGTGCGTGGACAAAAAAGCTTGCAACAAATTCGGCGGTGAGTATCATTATTTCACATTAGGTACCTACAGAAGAAGGTTGGCTGCGTATTGCGATAAAACAGGCTAGGTACACATTCATTTTATCCGTGCTTACAGTGATCTCGCCGTGTTTTCACCCAGATTACTATTAGTAGGTACCTAGCTAGTTGCACCGAGAGAGAGAGAAAGGTGCGGAAGGACGCGACACGATATTCCTACTGCTATTAGGTACTATAATAAACTCTTAGGTTTCAAGGTCAGCTCGAGCCTTTCTTCTGTGTGTAATTATTTTGTTGTAACTCCCTGTTATTAAGATCACCCTCGCTTTACACAACTTGTCTATTATGACTTATCCTGTGTGTTCTAACAAAGAGGATTCCATTAAACATTCGTAGGTACCTGCAATATTACCTTAAAATAAGTAATTCGTGAACTATGTAGTTACTACTCATTCAGGATCCGATATCGGTACTTTCCTATGTAAATAGTCTATTTACGCTGATATACCTAACTTTCTCAATATAGTGTACCTACCTATAGTGAAAAGGTCCATATACTTAGGTACAGTAGTTATAAAATGTTATCATGTTTCACAATGTTTGATCGCGTTGTCACAATGTTTTATGTGGGAGCATCTATATATTTTTGTTAAAAACTCATTATTCTGGGAGGTGCGTAAGGGTAAGGGAGCGGGAAAAGGTGTCAAAGTTTTTTTTATTATTTATTGTATGTGAATAGGTCTGGTACCTATAGTAATTGCCCACCTACTAACGATGAGTTAAGGTGCCTACACATATGTATTTACTTATCAAGAATAAGAAAACTTTTCTAACTTCAATACCAAATACCTACCTTAAGTACTTACAAATCAATACAATAACAAAAAGTTACATTAACATACTCGCGCTAGTGATACAATATAATCGGCGTTTACATCAACTGTGACCTTGGCCAGGTAACGACGAGGCATCGTGTGGGTAGTATTATTGGTCCAATAGGATTTTCTCATTAATTAAATATGAAAAGTCTGAATAAATATAAACTTAACTAAATACTTAATCATGGAAAGCTCTCGAGTTTATGCAGGCTTATTTTGACTCTATCTGTAAGTTACTTTACTTACAGCTAGTAAGTAGGTATGTACTTAGGTACTTTAAGGATAGATTGTTGGGTGGGTTATTCAAGTTACTCTTTGGGTGCGTCTAGTTAACACCCTGAAGTAAAATATTGTTGTCAACAAGCAGCGTCTAAATATGGTTGACGTACATTAACGCCCCCTCCCCCTGTTCGCGGACCATTTTTTTTTTGGGCTTGATTACTATAAATTTATTACAGGCGTCCCTAGTTCAAAATCTCAAATGAAGTCAGTGTCAGCGGTGAAGTCAGGTGTTGTTCGAACTTGGGAAGGTAAGAAGGTAGATCGGGATGATACAAGTAAGTGGATTACGAATAGGGTATGGTATGGGCAGATATTTATTAATCTACTCTCACTCAATCTGGTAAGTAAAGCTCCTTATGTTATTCTTACAGCAACGAAACCTTTTCGTAAGTGGGTTACTGTGGAACGTATATCTATAAATAAGTAGGCGCAACGTCGACTCGTCTTTCATTTTCTGGTCATCGCAGAATCGATGTGCAGCTTTCAGTAAAAACAATGTTTATTAAAATATTTTTATTGTAACATAGTGCAAAATTTCTTATTTATTTTGTTCCAATTAAAAGCTTGTACAAGAAGGTACTCCATCTCCGACAGCTCAATACCTACTATCGTGTTAATTAAATCTACCAAGGCAGTTCACTTCCGTCGTATTGGAGAAACTTTCCTGTGTCAGCTTCACCTAACTTCTCTATTGTGGAAAATATACCAGCGACGCTGGAGTCGACATCGAGCGGCGCGTTCTTGCCGCCCATGTCAGTCTTCACCCAGCCGGGGTGCATGGACGCTACCAGAATCTGCTCCTTCTTTAGGTCTATGCTCATCGACTTGGTTGCAGCGTTCAGGGCAGCCTGCAAAATGGGTAACATAATAATAAACACCGATTTCTTCTAAGTGAGATTTCCGCCCGCCACCTGTAGGTACAGTCAACTGCGGAAGTCACTATGTACCTACATATCCAGGTGATCAAAGAGAGGTTAAAAAAAATGTTTAAACTTTCAAAAAGTTGTTGACTGTCATGATATTTAGTAGCTCTCAACGAGAATACATACTTAATCTTAACTGTCGGTATTAATATACCTACATTTATAAGCTTCCGCAAATTAGCGTCTGAAACATTTATTTTGGTGGACAAGCGTTAAATTCAAAGTAAAAATTGACGGACGGAAAACCACCCATCTACTTAATTTCTAACGATTTCCCTCTAAAACAAGAAAACTGTGTTGATATTTAACTCATTCGGACTGTGCAATCGCTGTCGGAAGAAGGTTACCTAATTTGCCTACATTTTTGGTTGTTTGCCATATCCGGCCCTGTGAGTCAAACATTGCACGCCTCTATGTGGGACTTAAGGGTACTGTTTGGGTATAGAAAAAAGTGTCTGTCTGTAAAAGTAAGTTAATTACCACCACCAGGGACTTGGTTAGTTTACGTACCTACACAATTACATTACAGTATCTGTAGGGGTACACCAGACCAGATATCCTATTCATGATTACCTTGGAGCATCTGTAGGGGTAGAAACCACCCTGATCGTTCTGCGCTATGGAGCCCAGCACGGAGCTCATGTTGATGACGGCGGCGCGCCGCGCGCCCACGGGCTGGTCGCGTTTCGCCTCCGCGGCTTGCTTCAGCAGTGGCAGCAGACTCTAAAAGTGGCGAATTACATTAATTTGCCAGACCAGACACAGGGTTATTATTATGATCCTACAGCGCCCGTACAACTAAAACTCAGTACCCCATACCGAGCATGCAACAGCGGCATCGCCGGCGAAGCACCAGAAGAACAAAGAACTGATAGAAAAAAATTTATGTTGGTAAAAAACTGAAAACGTTAATGGGACAAATGTTCTGTAAAACGTTCTGTTGGTCAAAGGTTCATTATGTCAAAAAACAACTGTTGGCGAACCGTTACAAAATCGCAAACTCAGTGTGCTGACTTAACGTCGTATAGGCCCAGACAGCAAAATAGAAAATCAGTTTTGGTTTTGCCTATTAAAAGGCTTTTGGGTCTTACGACGTTACACAATAACAAAAGGCAATTCCTGTTAGTTGTAAGGCAATATTACCAGGAGAGATGAGTAAAATTTCAAATGGGTAGGTAACTAACCTTTGTCAGAATGATTGGTGCAACAGTGTTCACAGTAAGGTTCTCTAACAGTTGCTCCGGCTTAACCAGGTTGAGTTTGGTGAACTTTGTGGCGATTCCGGCATTGTTGATCAATAAGTTCAGCCCATCGTTGCCGACGGCTTTGGCGACTTGTGACGAAAATTCACCGAAACTCGACACGTTAGATACATCTAAAAATATTATAAAATAAAGGTGATAAAAAAAGACTGACGTAAAAATAATAAGTTAGGTCTTTAACTACCTAAACTTTATTTTCCTAAACCTGGATTTACCTACCTAAATGCAGGATTTGAAGAGATTTTGATTCTTGTGCTAATTGTTCAAGCTCCTGAAAAAAGAACTGAAGTTAAGAAATCATCTACTATAGGTATGTAAGTACTGTAATGCACCTTCACTATTAGTGAAGAGAATAGAATAATACCATTTTGTTTATGAAAATATAATTAATGGCAGTAAACTTCTAGAAGAGTTAAGGTTCGCTTATGAGGCCATGATGGAGAATGAAAGAAATCCTAAAAGAAAAGAAATCCTAATTATATTGAGTACCTATGGTCCTTTCGGACTAAGTATAGACTTAATTGTGCTTCGGACTTTCGAGATAATTGGTAGGAGTAGCATACAAATGTTTCCGGAAGTTCCGGCTAAGTTCGCCTTCCATCCATTTCCATAAAATATAGACATCCGGATATGCTAGCATAACAATAATTATTATTATATCATGACTACCTTGATGACTACATAATGAATGAGCAATATAAATCTAAGATAGTGAAATAGCGCTATGGGATCTACTCATCGTCATTCATCAAAAAAAATTGTAACATCATGCTTCAAAATGACGAAATGAAACGCATTCAAGGCAAGTGGCGCGCGGTCGGGTAGGGTGACGTCAGCTGTCAATTGGATTGGTTATCTCTCTCGCACAGTCAATGGTTTCCTTTCTACTACTAAGCAGCAAGCACTCGATTTTCCGCGAGTGTTTCACATAGACGCCCGGATCGTATTTTATAGAAATTATAACTAAGAAGAACAGTGATATAGTACTTATTTTATATTACAGTGTAAATCATAGTTGGAAAGAATGGCTCCTATAGGTAAGCAAGCTAAACATACATACCTCTGACGGCTTTCGGCATGTAGCGAAGATTTTGTTGGCCTTGTTCTGTCTCACGAGATACCTGACCATACCAAGTCCCAGGCCTCGGTTGGCTCCCGTTATTAGCACGGATTGCATGGTGATTGCACAAGTAGTTTTTTCAATATCTTGACATTTGTACCGAAGTTATCTTTATTGCTACCTACCCGAAAGCCTGCGTGTCTGAGATATTCTTTCCCGTCTCTGTCATTCACGTCAAAATGACAATTCTCGGTAATGTTGTGAGATACAATAATTTTATAAAACCCTGCAAATTGGCGGAAAATGTGTTGATAATAGCTAGAAGAACATTCGGGAGCAGTAAGTGTTCGCTGTAGTCGTATTATTTGGCCTTGAAAAGTTGATTAGCGCATAACCTCAACTATCGTTTTGTAACCTATTTCACTACCAAAACCAATGACCGAAACAGATATCGCAAATCATGTTTTTTTTCATCTATCAGGATCTATCTGGAACTTGAGTTGGTATCTACAAACAATAAAGTTGATATTCTAAGAGTCAATACGCTTATGCATAAAACATAGAATAGGTATAATATGCAATGTACCAAGAACTGATGAAATCTCGTCTATTTATTGTGAATTTTGAGATAGCATTGTCAATGTTTTGTTTACGAGCAGGCGGCTGGATCTGTTGTAGCCGGCGAGGCAAGTTGGTTGCCCCTGTTGACTGTATTGTTGGAGGTACAGTAAGTCGTCAAAGTCTCTGGGGCTATGTGCTGTTATTCATTGCATAATGCAGCTGTATGCACAAGACAATGACTCATAAACATTTCTCAATAGAAATCCTTAAAGTTGTAAATAATTGTTGTCTATCTAAATCAGGGGCTCCCAACGTTTTATGATGTATTTATTATATATTAATCAGATTCAATAATCGGAAGAATCAGATTTAAGTAATTCAAAGTTTGCAAAATACATTTTTGTCTCTGTATATTCAAGCAATCATGCTTGTAAAAATTGGAGTCTTCCTTATTTTGCACCATTCAGTGATAAAATAGATAGATGGCTGGTTTCTGAATTGAGAATTTGAAGTTTAGCACTACTTAAGTACAAACTTTGACAGTTGAGTCTCATTTTCTATAGGGACCTGTAGTAGATTTTGTTTACAATAGTAAATAAACAAAAGGTAAAATAACTACCTATATACAGTTATAAGATTGAGATTAACAGGTGAATTAAATAGATAGAAATGATTATTTACTTCAAACAAGATTTCTATTGATTCCCTCACTTTCACCATCACTACATGTATTATACACATAAAAGAACCTTAGTATCACGGTGTGGTGTCTTCTAGATGGAAACTTTGATTATGACCTGGCGGTGATTGGTGGCGGGTCGGGGGGGCTCGCGTGCGCCAAGGAGGCCGTCAACCAGGGGGCCAAGGTGGCTGTGCTGGACTATGTGCAGCCCTCGCCACAAGGCACCAAGTGGGGCCTCGGCGGGACATGTGTTAACGTTGGCTGTATTCCCAAGAAGTTGATGCACCAAGCAGCATTATTAGGAGAAAGCATTCATGTGAGTTTGAAATTTTATAAAGACTTATAATTTTGTAATAATACCATTGAGTATCTAATAACTGAGATAACAACTACTCAAATTACAAGTTTTTTTAATGTAATTGTATATTATGCTCAATTATTTTTCAATAAATTTTTGAATAACTTTATATTGTGGGCATATTTTAATGCCTATGCCTTGACATTAGTTCTACCAGTTAATTTTTATTTATAGGCCTTGGTAAGTGACAAACGGGACCCCCTTCCTCCCTAACTCCTGTTGAACTTGGATTATTCTTGAGGGCTAGTCATTTTTCTTTTACTTCGTATTTTGTTCCAGTAGTGTTTTAAATATAGTAGTTAATTTTACATTCACCTAAACAATTTATTTTCATTACCATTGTACTGCACTGTTCAAAATGCCTACAGAGTGTGCATTATTATGTAATTTCTCATAAACCACATCTAAATTACAAGAGGTAATTAAACATTGTGAACCATGTTTATCAGCTATTGTTGTTTTCCTATTATTGTTGTGCTGTTATAGTACCAGTAAAGGTAAATCAATTATTTGAATATTTACACTGTTTTAATACTTTCAGCTTTAATATCCATTTTACATTAAGAAAAATGATAAACTTAATTAATTTGTTTACATTACTTGAGTAAGTAGAGGTACATAGGTTACATTATACATTTTCATGGTGTAGAACTGTAGATAATTTTGATATTGCGTCAACGTAATGTTATTCCGTAGATTTCGTAGATCCTGTTATGTATATCAGCAGCTTTTTATTTTTGGCGCTAAATAATGATAATTCATCATTATAGTGGTCAGCCAACTGCTGTGGAGTTCGTCGGAAGTCGTTCTCAGATTAAACCATCATGTCTAAACCACCTTGTTACATGTGGAGAACAGTGTGGCGCAATTTTCAATTTAAAAATATTACCATTAATTTTTTTTTTAATTTTCTAGGCAATCCATAAATATTTAAAAAGCCTTGGCCCTAAATTCTCATACTTGTGATATTAGGTAATATCGCAAGTAATAGATATATTATATAGCAAAAGCATACTTTTTATTTATAGTTATTTGCCATCTTTTTTCATATTGAAAACCACGAGTATTGGATGGCCGAAATTTAAACTAATAAAATACTTATAGCGATTTACACCTCCGCGCTAATTTAATATGAAGTCATCGCAGAGTGGCTATTTCTAAAGTAAGATTTTAGGACTAGACTTTTTACAACCAGAATGTCTGGGCTCGAGGCGGAAAGATGGCGATTACTGAGCGATTGCTGGCGGAGGCGACGTCGGTCACGCTTGCGAGGCCGCGCGCCTGGCTCTAGGTACGATCAATACTTAATTGCCAGTCATATTATAGCATCTGCAGGCTTTAACAATCGTCTCTATGGCATATGTATCCAACACATTATTAAATTTGACCTTTCGACAGCCAGCTGGGAATATGCGTAAATATATTGTTGCGGGTACGGGGTACGTAAGATTCAAGAAAAACGCCAAAGTCACAAAAAGACAATTAATTTATTCGACGAGTAACAAAACACAATTAAAACACTAAATCACACTTAAACGCACTAAAACACTAAAATCTTCCTTAAACACTACGCAGGTAATACACAAGATCACTCTTAGTTCGCAGGAGAATAATCGCTTTCCAAATTGGAACTCACTTCTTCGCTGTTCAAATCAGAACTGACTCGTCGGCTCGCCCGTCCCGCTTTTATACTAGCACAGGCGCGGGCGAGACCTTACTAGTAGGGAATAGAACATTCTCGATCTTTTCTCTCGTAACTTCGATTGAGACTTTGTAGACATCGGACATGTTGCTACGTATTAGGGCTTCGAGAGATTTCTACATAGTTCCCGATATTTCTCGTAGCTTCTCGAACGTTCGATGGAGAGTTCGATAATTTTCTATTCCGAATGCGTAGGTTCGGGGGCGACTATGCGTGTATTACGTAGTACACAACGGAATAATAGACCTTACTCGTTTGAGACAAGCTCTATTTCCGTATGCAGGGGCACATAGTCGTAACATTACCCCCCTCTTAGTCATGCTCGTCCCGAGCATCATTGGACCCATGGTAACGAGCCAACCGATCAATGTGAACAATTTTAGGTTTTCCTCTTGTTCCTTGTTTGATCCGATAGGTTAAGTCGTTCAGTCTAGTAATAATCTTGTATGGCCCTTCCCACCTTGGCTGGAACTTCGGTGATTTGCCTTTCTTCCTGAGTGGGTTGTGTAACCAAACCAGACTTCCTTCCTCGAAACCGTCGGTGTTGGCTTTGCGGTCATAACGGGTCTTCATTCTTTCGCTGGACTTTAGACTACAGTCTCTAACTAGAGCATGTACTTCGTCCAGGCGCTTCTGTAGGTCAGCCGCATAATCGGTTACTGGTTTTGGAGCTTCTGGCGGTGTCCCAGTCAATGCATCTACCGGAAGCCGCATTTCTCGACCGAAGTTTACCATTGCTGGGGTAGCGCTGGTACTATCGTGGATCGCAGATCGGTAGGACAGTAGGAAAAGCGGTATGTACTGGTCCCAGTCTCGTTGATGCTCGTCGACAACTTTGGCCAAGTGGTTTTCCAACGTTTGGTTGAATCTCTCGACCATGCCATCGGATTGCGGGTGTGCTGGAGTAGTACGGGTCTTATGCATACCCAACAGTTGACAGACCTCCTGAAACAGTGCTGACTCGAAGTTTCTTCCTTGGTCTGAATGTATCTCTAGAGGCACACCAAATCGGCAAATCACCTCGTGGACTAACTTTTTAGCGACCGTCTTCGCCTCTTGATTAGGCGTAGCGAAGACTTCAGGCCACTTAGTGAAGTAATCTTGGACCACAATGATGTATTTGTTTCCTTCATCGGATTCTGGAAAGGGGCCAGCTACATCGACTGCGATTCTTTCCCATGGAGCGCCGACGTTGTACAGCTTGAGTTTGCCCTTACTTCTGGTTTGTGGGCCCTTTACTGATGCGCAAGTCGTACATTTCTTGCACCAGTCTTCGACGTCCTCCCGACAGTGTATCCAGTAGAATCTCTGTCTCAGCTTCTCTAAGGTCTTCTTCACGCCTAAATGTCCTCCGGATACCCCATCGTGTATGTATCTCAGTAAAGAAGCAACTTGTTTACGGGGTACAATCAGCTGTAATGTTGTTTGGTCCCCTTTAGGTGCTTCCCATTTCCTAAAAAGTACTCCATCCTTAATCTCCAAACTGTCCCATTGCGCCCAGTAACTTTTCGTAATGGGGCTTGAAGATGCTACTTGGCTCCAAGAAGGTTTTTGACCTACTTCTTTCCAATCAAAGATTTTCCTTAGGTCTCTATCCTCTTTTTGAGCCTTTTTGATAGCGTCTTCACTCCATTCATTATCAAGACCCTGGGTGGTTATGATCCGGACTTCTTCTTTAGTTTCCGTCCTAGAGCAGTGACTGCAGGCCTCTGGACAAGGTCTTCTTGAAAGAGCATCGGCATTCAAATGCGTTCTACCACTCCGATGTTCGGTTGTGAAGTTGTACTCTTGAAGTTGTTCTAGCCACCGTGCCACTTGTCCTTCAGGGTTCTTAAACTGCAAGAGCCATTTTAACGCAGCGTGATCTGTCCGCAAGGTGAACTGTCTTCCAACGAGATACTTGTTGAAATGTTGTAGAGTCTTCACTACAGCCAACAGTTCCTTACGAGTCACACAGTAGTTCCTTTCGGGTTTCGAGAGTGACTTACTGAAATAAGCGATCACCACTTCCCGTTCACCTTGTTCTTGCGACAGTACTCCGCCTATGCCAGTGTTGCTGGCGTCGGTGTCCACGATAAACCTTCCTTCTCTGTTGGGGTAGCCAAGTATAGGACTGGTGCAGAGGTGTTCTTTTAATCTGATAAAAGCTTGATCGCATTCCGAGTCCCAGGCAAATATTCGTTTATCTTCCGTGAGCCGATGGAGTGGTTTAGCGATGTCGGAGAAGTTCTTTACGAAACGCCGGTAGTATGCGCATAAGCCCAAAAATGATCTCACGTCGGTCTTGTTAGCTGGTATAGGCCACTCTTGGACAGCTTTTATCTTCTCTGGGTCGGTCCTTACACCATTCGATGAGATAATGTGTCCTAAGTAGGCGACTTCTTCCTTGAAAAACGTGCATTTCTTTGGGCTGAGTTTTAAGTTTGCTTCTCGTATTCTGGTGAAAACCTTCCTTAGGTTACTAACATGCTCCGTGAAATTTCGTCCCATGACGATGATGTCATCCAGATAGACCAGGCATGCATCTCCCAGTAGTCCAACCAGCACCCTTTCCATTAACCGCTCGAATGTCGCCGGAGCGTTACAAAGACCAAAGGGCATGACGTTGAACTGCCACAGTCCATTCCTAGTTCCGGTCGTAAAAGCCGTCTTCTCTTTGTCTACTGGATGGATGTCTACTTGCCAGTAACCACTCTTAAGGTCCACTGTTGAGAACCACTTCATGCCGCTCAGCATGTCCAGGGTGTCGTCTATACGGGGCAAAGGGTAGCTGTCCTTCTTAGTTGCATTATTCAACAACCGGTAGTCCACACAAAACCTGGTGCTGCCGTCTTTCTTCTTTACCAAGACTACTGGCGAAGACCACGGGCTTGTTGAAGGTTCTATGATGCGGTTCTTCTGCATCTCGGCAATCATGTCTGCTACCTCCTTTTCTTTGGCAAATGGAAGGCGTCTAGGCCGCTGCTTAATTGGTGGTGCGTCACCCGTATCTATGCGGTGTTTAACGAGACCTGTCCTTCCCAAATCATGGTCACCCTTTGAAAATATGTCGTTAAAATCGAGTAACAACCTTTTAGCTTGCTGAAGTTCCCGTTCAGAGAGCTTGTCCTTACAATGTGCTAGGAGCGGCGTGACGTCATCTTGTTGACAGGATTTCGGTTCCCGGGCTGTTTTCAGTCTCCTTATTGATTGACCTGCGTCGCACCGTCCAATGACACAGTCTCTTCGTAGCTGCACTTCATCTCCGCTAAGATTGATGACTCGCACTAGCGCTCCTTTTCCGGTCATTGCCAGCGTTCTAGCTGTGATCCAACTTGGATGGTCGCCGCAGTTTTCTATAACGACGCTTCGTCCTTGACACACATTGTGAGGAAATCTAACTTTGACCAGAGTTTCAGACCTCGGCGGTAGGGTCGTGGTTTTTAGGCAGTAAACTGCGCATGATCTCGCTCCCTCTAGGAATACTTCTTGTTCCGGGAAACTAAGTACTCCTTTAGAGACGTCTACCACACACTTCTGGTCTCTTAAAAAGTCCAATCCGATGATGCAATCGTCAGTGATATCTGCTATGAGCACACTGTATTCAAAGGCCATTTCTCCAAGGGTTATCTTCGCCATCGTCTCACCGAAGACGGTAACTGGCTGGCCTGTTGCTGTTTGAAGCTGAACGGTTGGTCTGCGATTCCACATAATAGTCCTTTTCAGTAGTTCTGGACGCACTATTGTTCTTGAAGCACCGGTGTCAATAGTAAAGTGACACGTTATGCTGTTCAGCTGTCCAACCACTGTAAGGTTGTTCCCATTGCCAATCTGTGAAACAGTGACGGTAGGGGCTCGATGTTGACCAGCCAGCGCCCGCCCCGCGGCCCTGGCTCCCTTTAGTTTAACGACAGCTCTTCTGCGTCCACCTGTGTAGAGGACGCTACTGTCGTTTTACGCGGCCATTTTCGCTTGGGGCAACTACTCCGAATATGACCCCTCTCGCCGCAGCCATAGCACATCGGACCCAAAGAGGGGTTTTCCTTTGCCACAACCTCCCGAATTCGATGTTTTCTAGAGTCCTGATGCACGGCTTCCACCTCCAAGGCATGGGCTAGAGCTTCCTGCAAGGTCTGATGATGTCCTAGCTTCACGGCATGTCTGACATCTTCGTCCCTAATGCCATCATAGAAAGCTTGCGGGATCATTGATTCCACCATCGTCGGGCATGACACGTATGCACGTCGGACTAGCCTCTCGATTTCCGCCGCCCATTGCTGTAGGCTCTCACCAGGTTTCTGTTGTCGATCGCGGAGTTGTGCTCTATACGCGTGTTCCAGGTGTTTGTCGCTGTACCTGCCCTCTAGTGCTCTTTGGAGAGCACCTAAAGTTCTGTTATCCGAAGGCAGGTTCTCCAATGTAAGCAGGGCATCCCCACGAAGAGCAAGAGTCAAAGCTAACATTGATTCTTCTTCGTTCCACCCCTTTCCTTTAGCCACCGATTCGAACTGATACCAGAATGCTGCCCAAGACGTTGTTCCATCGAAGTGGGGCACTTCAACTTTCGGGGAATCCGATACTACTGAAGCACCCCGGGTTTCCACTCTTGCCATCTTGGTATGCAGCTGTTGCATCTCAGTATCCACCTGGGACAGTCGATTCTCGTGTTGGGTGAATCGATCTTCATGTTGGGTGAGTCGATCTTCATGTTGGGTAAGTCGATCTTCGTGTTGGGTCTTGATGCTTAGCACGTCATCCTTGAGAGCATCGATCTGTTTTTCTAATACTTCGTGCTTCTTCTCAATAGCGCCCAACAAGCTCTTGCCTAGCTCTTCCTGACGGCGGGCTTGCTCTTCCTGACGAAGGGCTTGGTCTTCCCTGAGCTCAGCAAGCAGTCTGGCTTGCTCTTCCTGGCGAAGGTCTTGCTTTTCACTCAGTTTAGCAAACTGTGCTTCTTGAAGGCGGGCTAGCTCCTCCTGGCGGATGGCTTGCGTCTTCAGCATTTTAAATATATCTGCAATCTCCATAGGCCCAATCGGTGTTTGTATCGATGCTTCTGTTGAAGTACCTTCACCCTCTTGCACAGCCACAGCCGCGGTTTGACTCCTCGTTACTCGACCCTCACTGTCTTCTCGTGGTGTAAGTGGCATCTTGAATCCCGCTTCTGACACCAATTGTTGCGGGTACGGGGTACGTAAGATTCAAGAAAAACCGCCAAAGTCACAAAAAGACAATTAATTTATTCGACGAGTAACAAAACACAATTAAAACACTAAATCACACTTAAACGCACTAAAACACTAAAATCTTCCTTAAACACTTCGCAGGTAATACACAAGATCACTCTTAGTTCGCAGGAGAATAATCGCTTTCCAAATTGGAACTCACTTCTTCGCTGTTCCAAATCAGAACTGACTCGTCGGCTCGCCCGTCCCGCTTTTATACTAGCACAGGCGCGGGCGAGACCTTACTAGTAGGGAATAGAACATTCTCGATCTTTTCTCTCGTAACTTCGATTGAGACTTTGTAGACATCGGACATGTTGCTACGTATTAGGGCTTCGAGAGATTTCTACATAGTTCCCGATATTTCTCGTAGCTTCTCGAACGTTCGATGGAGAGTTCGATAATTTTCTATTCCGAATGCGTAGGTTCGGGGGCGACTATGCGTGTATTACGTAGTACACAACGGAATAATAGACCTTACTCGTTTGAGACAAGCTCTATTTCCGTATGCAGGGGCACATAGTCGTAACAATATATGTATGTATTTTTTTGATGAACAAACGTTCATGTGAAACTTTTGTCTGTTCAGAGTTCATATTATGCGTTTTTTCTAAGGAATAGATACGAGTTCGTCTATCAAGAAATATATCGATTACGTATCATAAGTGGAAGTAGGTATTGCGTTATCTATCATAAATAATTAATTACAAGAAAAGTTAACGATCAAAGGAAGATCTAATGGAATGAAGGGAATTAGTCGATTGCCCCACGTGACTATTTGATTGCAGTTATGAGCGCAATCATATTTGATGGTTAAATTTAAACGGTGTAAGTAACTCTTTCTTATTTAAGGTCCGATTCAACCATCCAAAAATAGTCGAGAGTAAATATTGGTATAATGCGTCAAAAAAGTCGTGACCCTTGTTAGGTACTAGCCGGCGCCCGCGACTTCGTCCGCGTGGAAAAGTAACTTTTTACCCCCTTTCAACCCTTACAACCCCCTTTTCGCAATAAAAAGTAGCCTATGTCCTTTCTCAGGGTCTAGATTATCTGTATACCAAATTCATTTAAATCCGTTGAGTAGTTTTGGCGTGAAAGAGTAACAGACAGACACCAGACAGAGTTACTTTCGCATTTATAATATTAGTATGGATAACACGGAGACTGAAGCTAGTCACAGTTTAAAAATGACTTTATAAAAGTGACAGCATCAGTTTTAAACCAAGATAGCTTTTGACAAGCTGTTTCCAATGTATGATCCCTTGGGATCGTTTTTCTGGATAATATTTTAGTGCGATCAAAAGTGTACCCTCATGAGTTCGCGCACGCGAGGTATCACTCATTACGTCACTTGTGGGTGAGTGACAAATTTATAACTTGTGTTCACAGAAATTTATAATATCGTTTGGTTCCACAATTTTGTGAAATAAGCAACGCAAGACGTGTATTTAATTTAAGTACGAGTATGTATTAAGAAGGAAAGCCACAAGAGGCACAAGTCCAAAATCGGGTCCAGCTTTGAAATCAGGGTGGGCCAAATGGTCAAGAACATTCTTTGCCTTTGGAGAAGCTTAGTATAATCAATAAAGTGTAGTTAGATGTCTATCTACTTTTTTGCACACAAATGACAGAAAAAATATTTGCTGCCTTATCGCTCAAAGCGATTTCAACCATAACCTTTGGACAAATCATCCACTTATCAAAAGAAATTTGATGTATTGTATGTAGTATGGAAAAAATAAATATAGTTATTCTTACAAATAAATATGTATTACGTTTTTTGTGTAACATTTTAGAAGCATTCCAATTAAAGGCTGAAGCATATTTCTGATGATTCGTAGGTATCTGAGCTAGTCGGGACTGGCGGCGTTCCTATTGGAAGCTCCACCAATTCGTCATGATTACCTGTGAGTAAACTTACATCTTGATATTTTACAATTCATGTAAACAGTACTCGTAGATAATGACAACATGTGTTATTTTTATTTTATCATTAGGTTTTCAGCAGGAATATTGTGAAGAATATGCGCGATAAATATAAATAATGATGCGTGATTTTCGATTAAAATACAACTCATCGTATGAAAATGGAGTAACTATAGCGATAGCAGCAGTGGACATAAACTCCACTATACGAGATTCCTATGTGGACGGGAAACTGCTATTAAAATCCAAGCAGAACGTGTTTTTTCCGTTTAATTTTAAAATTAATTATGTCTTCTACATTTTGTAGTACATTTTCTCTTGAGCTTACTTACCACATACATATAATAAAAAATACTTATTCCATATTTCAAGAATAATCCAAGATGTATTTTTCGAATGAGGCCGTTGTCACTAAAGTGTTCTTATACTGTCAAGATGAGGGTGTAAGTATTACTAGGTTTCCGCATGGCTAAATTCCAGGAAGCAGTATCATACGGCTGGGAAGTCCCTCAAATCGACGGAGTCAAAATAAACTGGTCCGCCCTCACAGAATCCATTCAGAATCACATCAAATCTGTCAATTGGGTCACAAGGGTTGACCTTAGGGATAAGAAGATCGAGTATATCAATGGACTTGGGGAGCTTAAAGACCCGCATACGATTGTGGCGACGCTGAAGAATGGAACCCAGAAGGAGCTGACGGCGAAAAACATCTTGATCGCCGTGGGCGGGCGCCCGCACTACCCGGAGATCCCGGGCTCGCTCGAGTACTGCATCAGCAGCGACGACATCTTCAGTCTGAGCCATCCTCCGGGGAAGACGCTCGTTGTGGGCGCTGGATGTATCCTTTTTTACTGTTCTATTACTTATATTTATGCTGAATAGTTTTAGGAATTGGAGAGGCACATGTCAAGCAGTGAACTACATTTTTGCCCAGTTTGGTAATACTAATCATGGCTACACGTTCAGAATTAGTACCATCAGTTTGTAAGCTAGATACATCATGGATTCTCTGTGAGAATATTTACACACTTAAAAACAACTGAACATTACGTCGTATTATTATCGAACACCTAGTATCTACTCGTATACTTTGTTGTAGATTTCAATGTGGTGCTCATTTTAACGCATGCATAATAATAACAATACATATTAGGCCGACGTGTTTCACGTAGTTTACTATAAGTTATTTACTGTACCTACCTACAATTAATGATAAAATCTTTGCAGGACATCCTTGTAAATGTTATATCGAACATAAAGTAATTATAAATAATTATGCCAACTAATACATTCGATTGTAATAAATATCCTATCTTCGTATATGTATATAATCGGATGATTTAAGTATACTATCGATTGGTTTCCTTGAAACCTATAGATTGGATTCCTTGTAATTATTACACAATGTCATTAATATAATCATATAAATTACCTAATTATATATTTTATTATCAGATACGTTTAATTTTGTTAATTTATCTTTTTAGCTAACCTCGATTAGTGCACACACAGTTAACACTTTTCTTAAGCATCCTTGGATATTATATACCGGCTAGTCATATCAGTACAGGAAATGTTCTGGACTGAAACTCGGTAATCTGTATTTATTGTGCAACAGGATAAAATTAGATATAGAGTTCCTACTAAGATTCTTACTGACTGCGGCTTTTAGCACAGTAATACATTATTAATGTACAGACCGATTTGTGGTTTGTTTCCCTTTCGTAAACCATGCAGTAACTCAATAGAACATTTTGAACTTAATATTCAGAAGAAGTTTGTGTTTAAAAAAACTGCATGAGCATCCAGAGGTGCATTCTGCGGTTTATTAGGTCTTTGGTGAGGGAATACACGTTTCGGATAGAGTCTGAAACGTGACTGGTTCGTAACATGATTCAGTTTGACTGACCGTTTGGCACTTTCCGTTAAAGGGTTGCCAAGGTCAGACGGCCGTCGCTTCATTTTTATTACCAGACTCCCCCAATATTGAATCGTGGTCTAAGCGTACCCCGGATTTAAAAGCCATAGCTTTGAACACAACTGGGAGTTACACGCTAAGATTAAAATGAGAGAGATATAGCGTAACAACATGAGTATTGTGATTAATAGCACTGGGGGATCAAAAGTATTGTTTAGTATATTTTTAAGTGAAATTGATGTATAAAATAAAATGTTACAAATTAGATTCTTAACCGGGCGAGACAGATATCGGTCTAGAATGCGCCGGGTTCCTGAACTCGCTGGGCTTCAGCGCGACGGTGCTGGTGCGCTCGGTGCCGCTGCGCGGGTTCGACCAGCAGATGGCGCGCATGGTCACCAACGAGATGGAGGAGCGCGGCGTCAAGTTCCACCACCGCTGCATCCCGCAGTCCGTGGAGAAACTCGAGTCGGGCCAGCTCAAGGCGCGCTGGCTTAACACGGAGACCAACGAGCAGTAAGTTGTGATATTGCCGTACCTTCATTGTGACAACAGCGTACCTAGCGATATCTACGAACCGGTAACGATTTTAGGTGTGCAATTAAATACTGACGAAATCCTTACATGCCGTCGACGCTTATAAATAAATGGATTAATTTTTCGATTAACTTACGGCTGGCAGCGCACTTGTGACTCTAATAGTGTTGCAGGTGTCTATGGGTGCCGGTAATTGCTTACCATCAGTTGATCCGTCTGCTCCGCTGCTACCTATCACATAAAAAATATCGGTTTACTTATTTCAGTACTTGTTTTCCTTTTCTAATTTCTAATAAGATATTATGTAATGTATTTTACACGTATAGAATATTTTCAATAGTTCGAAATCCCGCGGGCGTATCCATATTAAAGTAATGTTTGAGGTACTTGACCCTAAAGCGCTACCTAATCCGATCACTGGAGATTACCGTAAGGCGCTTGCAAGTATGCTTGTCTATCTCATAAAAAATAGTGAGCATTAAATGATTTTATAGTAAAATTTATAAGGCGTAATTTTCTTGTATAACTAAGTTTTATAAATGATTAGGCTTAGTAGGTACTTCATGATGTGCCTTGTACTGTGACTGGACTGGTAGCGTAATGGGTGGCTTTTAATTTCCAGGGCCGAAGACGTGTTCGACACAGTGCTGATGGCCACCGGCCGCTACGCGCTCACTAAGCAGCTCAACCTGGAGACCGCCGGAGTCACTGTAAGCAACCTTCCTTACTATTGCTTCTTTAACAGTTCATTCACAATAAGATGTTCTAAATAGTGAAAAATACATCTTTTATGAGGAAACCTGCGTGTTTTGGATAGTTTTTCAAATTGTGAATGACCATAATATTGTTGAGATGATAATTTTGATTTTTCTCGCTTTTTTATCCGACTACGGCGAGCAAAAACGAGGGTTATAGTAATTATAATATTTTTTCGGGTTTCGGGCTGTATTTTTTTAATACTATATAATTTTTATTGCACTGTATGTTGACGGCCTCGATGGCGCAGTGGCTAAGGTGTTCGTGAAAGGTCCCGGGTTCGATTCCCGGTCAAGTCAGTTTAGGAAACTACATTTTCTTAGTTTTCTGTCTGGGTGTTCGGGGTTGACGCCCCCTGTTAATTATCGTCAGGTACTCATAGTACAGAGGGACCCTAGTTTGAGACCAGGTTGATAAGTGTGATTGGCTGGCGCATTTATTTATTTATGTCGTCTCTCTTTCAAGACCCTGGCGTCGAACGGCAAGATCGTGGCGGCGACGGAGCAGACGAACGTGCCGCACATCTACGCGGTGGGCGACGTGCTGGAGAGCCGGCCCGAGCTCACGCCGGTGGCCATCCACGCGGGGCGGCTGCTCGCGCGCCGCATGTTCGCCGGCGACTCGCAGCAGATGGACTACGAGAACGTCGCCACCACCGTGTTCACCCCGCTCGAGTACGGCTGCGTCGGGCTCAGCGAGGAGACGGCTGTGCAGAGGTAGTGTACCCAATGTTACTAGTACAAGATATGCTCATCTCTCGCAACGCAATTCGCACGTCGCCATCTAAACTCTTTTGTTAATTATGCGAAGTAAACTGACAGATGTCAAATGACATTACCATACATTTTTGTTCCTTTTGACACACGTAAAACGTAAGTTAAGGCCTGCGCAGACGGCGGACTTGTCTTCGCGGCGGGGTAAAAAGTACGCTCCGCGAATACAACTTTTGATACTTACTTTGCGGTACTTATGCCTCGTTTGCGTTACCCGATACAGTTGTAAGCGTCAGCGACAAAAATCCGTCGTCTGCGAAAGCAAAGTGGCCTCCGATAATAAGAGCCTCCATCTATGTCGGGAAGACCGACCTCTGCCAGTCATTTTTGTTTCAACTTGATTTCTCCAGCGGTATCTTTGATAAAAAAAAATTTGCAATAGCTGCCCTTCGCAATCCTCAAACAGCGGAACCAGACCCAAGTGGATTATAGCCGTACACAGAAATGAGTATAAGTTGCAAATGCATAGTTAACACCTGTGCGTGTATTTGGTGCTTAGGTACGGCGCGGACAACGTGGAGGTGTACCACCAGTTCTACAAGCCGACGGAGTTCTTCATCCCGCAGCGCAACATCCGCAACTGCTACCTGAAGGCCGTGGCGCTGCGCGACGCGCCGCAGCGCATCCTCGGGCTGCACTTCGTGGGGCCCGTCGCCGGCGAGGTCATCCAGGGCTTCGCCGCCGCCGTCAAGTAAACACGCCTTATTTATTTACTGAATACGCAACTTATTCGATACTCAACAATACTCAATTTGGACTCAATATGTACCTATTTTGTTTGTTTTTTTGTGCCTGTCAACCTCATATTGGATCTCACGGCCGCTTACCATCAGGCGACGACCTCAATCTTGATTGTACTCAGTATAAAAAAAATCCCCAATGCCGAAACGCACTTGAACTTGGGGTTCTACTCAAATATGATATCACTATCGCTCGTTAGCGAAAAATATCGCGGCAAATTAAGCGTTTTGTTTGTTTTCTGTAGTGGCCCGATTTGATAGCTAACCCAGAATCTTTCGGGTATCTGAACACAACACATCAATCACTACCGCGCCGTTGAGGTTCTCAATGGCTCAAATCTCGTATTAAGAAAATTATTAACTACCAAGAAAATATTACTGCATTGATAAATCAGTGTTTTTCTGATGATTTGTATTGTATCGTATAGCGGGAAGCTCAAAAGCGATAACTCCCACTAAACAAGCAATACTAAAGTGGTGTCGTTAAGAGAATTAATAACTGTAATTAATTTTAGCAGTGATAAGTCAATGCTTGATTGATAATATTTTGTATTGTATAGTAGGAAGCTCAAAAGCGATGTCTCCTACTAAAGTGATCGTAATCTATTCTCCAGATGCGGCATCACGATGGAGCAGCTGATGAACACGGTGGGCATCCACCCCACCGTGGCCGAGGAGTTCACGCGCCTCAACATCACCAAGCGCTCCGGCAAGGACCCCAACCCCGCCTCCTGCTGCAGCTAAGCGCCCACACATGCCCGCTGTCGGGTTCCGTGCTACACACCACCTCCATACTTTACTAACCCCACGTTGGGCGCCATGTTGCATACCACAGATAACTTAATAAAAACAATACCCCCTTTGGGTCTTATTTCCGTAGTACGAGAGGGGCAATATTAGAACAAGTTGCCCTAAAGAAACTAAGATTACTGCATAAAACGACAGATCATGTTTTTTCACGGAAATGGCATCTTTACACCCGCAAAACAAAACGGTCGAAACAATAACAAGGCGGCGTTAAATATGTTTAGCGAATCATGAAATGAAAACGCACATGTGTTGTTTTAATATTTATTCATAAATTTAAAAATTTTTTAGTTAATATTTTTTTCCGGACACGCACGGAACTTGCTGCGCGGGCGGGCTGGTGCACTACGCGGAGACTCATCTACAACTAGTATTTATTAACAAGTGATTGTACAGACAGGCCCGTCGATCCTCTGACGAGACATTCGTTGTATAGTGAAGTTTTGGTGCTTTCTCACAAAAAAATCTTTCTTGCCTCGTTTTTTTTGACAAACTGTTTATAGTACAAAAGTATAAAATGAAAACATTAGAAGAAATATTGTATTGTTGTCTCAAAAATAGAATTATGTGAACAAACTTGTTTCTATTGTTATACTCTTGGAGGGTGCCGGTTGGTACAGTATTACGAATTTGTTGTTACACTTACTATAACGTAAATTAATAATGTCCTACACAGATTGACATTCCGAAGGCGCAACATCAGGATAGGTTTCCACTCCACTTATGTTGATTTGTATTTGAATTTAAAATAAAGTGATATATTTTTAATGAATTCATATTATCTATTATTTACATGCACCCCTATCTCTCCCGTGTTGCTCTAAGGACAGAGGGCATACTACGAAACGGAATCCACGACAAACTATCTCAAGTACTGGGCGTCTCTTCTCTTGTTTGGATGAGACAGGTAGTCTCATACTCAAAGGTAGTCTCATTCATTTTATTAATATTATATTATATTAGTCTCATTCGTCACCAAACCATATCGTCGTAGGCCCTCTAAAGAGACTGTCCTAAAAGTATAAGAGTGATCCCACACTAGCGTCCTAAGAGCGTTGGTGCCTTGCCGTTGACCACGTTTTCGGGCGCCGGCAAGACGCCAACGCTCAAAGGAACGCTATGTGGGGACACTGATAAAAATGCATTCCAAAGAGTGGATCAGTGAGAAAAATATACAGGAAGATCGCTCCAGACGCGACGTCCTCATCGGGCGTCAAGACAGTAGATGAGGTGTGTGTGTCAGGGCTCGTCGTTGGTGAAGTATCGCTGCATGGCGGGGTCGCCGGCGCACGGGAACCACACCTGCGCGGCCGGCAGCGGGTAGTGCGGGTGCGCGCGCACCGCCTCGTTGTCGAAGCGCCAGAAGCGCGGCCCGCGGAAGAAGAACGTGTCTGCAACAACATTCATATACAAACTACTGGCCCGGGGCGTGCCAATAGATGGCGCTGGGTGTCGATTAGAGATAGTAGATAGAGAAGTGATTAACCACAGGGCACAGGTCCAGGATAGTAGTACCTATATATAGTCTAGGGAACCTAAACTGTCACATGTGATCTAAAGAAGTTTTGAATTATCTAAAGTGTATCCGGTTCGAAGGACCAGCCCCTTCCACTGTTTCCCCGCCACCCCCCCTCCTATTATCGGACCAACGGGCTAGTGAGTATGTCGGCTAAAGCTGGCCTACCTGGCTAGGTGTAAGGTCGATTATAGTCGGGCCGTTGTATCATGCCCGATTTGACAAATGTCAGACTGACAGCACTAGTGAGGGACAAGGATAAAATTGCCGAATCATATAAGTAACAGTTATTTCCACTAAGGGTAGTTTCCTATATTCAAAATTTTTTTTTGGTTTGCACTTGACCTCATCTCACCTGATGGAGAGTGACAACAATCCAGGTCTAAAATGTAGCGTGTTTTCGCAGAAGAAGCCTATTCACTCTCGACTTAAAGACACCCAAATTGTAGTTATCCGGGAATACAGAAGCCGGCAAGTTGTTCCATTCCTTAGCATTTCGTATTAAGAAAGAAGAAGCGACACGCGAAATTTATTTTCAAAATAAAATATTAAAACCTTCAAGTGATAAATAACTAGTATTTAAAAAAAATACGCGGTGAGTATAACAGGTTACGTCACTTTGAAAACTTGTCAAACGGCGTAATTTTGTAAACGCGTAATATTGAATGGAAATTTTACGTTTTCTTTTTATTCTCAAATTATTTTAAGTAATAAAAGACAAATAATTAGATAATTAGGTGCCTTTGACATTATGAAATGAAGTTTTTATATTTAAAAGTGGTTCTTTATGATTCGCTAAAAGTGTTCCTCATAACAAGGATGTATGCAAAATAAAAAAAATATATTGTCAAATCGGGCATGATACAACGGCCCGACTATAGTCGACTTAACTACTTACCGAATGACAACCAAGACGAGACGTCTTGTGGGTAGGACCATGTAAAATCGTTCCAAATGATAACATTTTTCCGAAATGTTTTTAATCCTATTCGTGTCGCCATTTCTTTACTACATATTTATTTAGTTCTCTGTCTCCCAGTGGCTATCCGGGATACTCTATCAGGATCGTAGGCTCGGGATTGCTGTCTTTTCTGCATGACCCAAAGGTTAACAACTGGTAGAGAATGCTCCTGGACATTGAGTTCGCCTATTGCACCAAATGTTTGTGCAATAAAGTTTAAATAAATAAGTACCTCCTCTCCAAATGATGGCGGCGTCGACGGGGTAGGGCAGCTGGCGCCAGGCGGCCATGTCCTTGGGGTAGCCGCGGTCCATGGCGCGCGCGGCGTCGTCGTAGCGCCAGAAGCGCTCGTACTCGATGAGGTACGTCTTGTTGTTGTAGTTGGACAGGAACACCGTCGTCAGCTCCTGCACCGAGCGCGGCAGCGAGTAGTCGGACAGCCGGCCGGCTTTTATCAGCCGGAAATTGGGACCGAACTCCCAGTACTTTTTGCCTGGAATAGACAATTTGCTGTGTCAGTGTTGCCGGCGAGAAAACGACTTACTGACTAATGAGAAAAATCGCGCAAGAAACGTACAAAAGATGTAAAAGTACATTCCATGTAAACAAAAGAGATGCATATACAAATAGTTGATCGCTGACGGTTCACATTGCCGGCGAGGACTCGTTTCACTAGTCTGTCGCTGAGCAACAAGAGCTATGAAAGATAACACTCGCTTAGCATTCACATCAACTTAAAGCCGAGCAATACAACTATCGGAATTACGCCTTATGGTACTCGCTACTCGTTCATCGTTGCCGGTGAAACAACTGCCTTCTGTGAAGATAAAAGTTTCACAAAAAGACCCATGTCTAAAAGCTAAAAGTGTGCTCACCTTTGAACACAACAATATTTCCATTCTGCTTCTCATAAATGGCCTTAATGATTTTGACGTGGCGCGGCAGGCCGCGGAACACCTCGTGGAACGGCCGCGGGAAGCCTTCCTGGATCACCTTGTCTTCAATGATCCACATCCACTGCAACATTAAAAATAAGCATTTATTGAATCGTAATGAGTTAAAACTTCGCTAAATGTGGAAGAGAAGAGATTGTTCTTTATCTCTGATTATCTAGTCTCTACCTAAATGGTTGTCTGGAAGAAATCGCTACAAGCGATAAGACCGCCTTATTGTACTGTTTATAGCTGTCGTTTCACTCATGTATTCTATTTCTGTGCAATAAAGAATATCTATCTAGTCGTAGATAGACAAAAAAAACCGATGAAATCCACATCTCAACGATTCCTAGGTAGGTTTACTTTTAGTTATGTAGTCTGTGCAATTTATTTGAACTATCATCACCCTATGGCGAAAAAACTCTAATAAAGTTAAGTCTTCGATAACGATATTAGTTGCGAATTTTATTGTAAATGTATTATCTATAATCACCTAATATTTACTTGATTTCTTGGAGGGCACTAATAATAATATCCTCCAACCGATTCGGCTACGGCAGCCGATCTCACGTGCACTATAATATTATATCCTATTCCCTTACCCTCTTGAACACAGTATGACACGACCTAAGAGAAATTACCTAGGTGCAGGATCCGAGGCATGGGGGTACACAGGCCCGCCACCAGCTGTTTCGGCGCCCGCGTGCAATACCGATTATGCCGCCCTAGTCTCCATACTAACTAGCTACGCTACTGCTGAGAAGTCGCTCAATTTGCCGCCCGCACGCCCGTTGCGGCGGCCCTGGGAGTACAAGACCGCCAACTCGCAGACTTCGGGCTGATACTGAAAATCTGAACAGTAAACGAACCTCCTCCTCGAAGACGAACAGCTTCCCCTGTATGGCCTGCACGGTGTCGTAGTTGGTGTAGCAGAGGTCGGGGATCTCGTTCTCGTCGCTGGCGGCCAGCGTGCTGCGCGGCGCCGCCGAGCTGCGCGCGTCCGCCCGCGCCGTGACCGCACCCGCCTCCGACGACAACTCGTCTTTTACTGACGACAAATTAACTTATCGCATGTTAGCTCGGATCAGGTCTAACATACGCGCCACGAGATAATTTTGTCGACACTCGTATTGTGTTACGTATTGTGCTAGTTGCTTCTCGCGCACCTGACTGAGCGATGAACGAGTGTCGACAAAATTTTGTCGCTGTGGGCATGTTAGGCCTAAGAGTAGTGCCGATCGCAATGTACAAATACAAATACTTTAATTCCAAAGATCATGTATGTATTATGCCATATGCACGTTAATTGCCATTAGTGCCGATCGATACTTTATTCTTATAAGCGATTGCCGCCGCCCATAGACACCAACATCAGTACAGTCACAATGTGCGTCGCCAACCTTTACTTCTTTCCCCCCCAATTGGGCCTACGATACCCTCACTCACTCGACGAACACAGCGGGCAACACAGCGCAGGCGCTGCTCCACGTCTGTCTTTTGTGAGGCCGTGGTTACTTCGGTCGAGCTGGCCCATTCTTGCCGAAACGTGGTTCTTCCACATTTAGCCTATCGATGCTTAAATGTAGGCAATAATACTATTGCATGAAAGCAATCCTATCGATAGTATTGTTGGGCACAATCGGTAGATACTACCGATAATATCGATAATCCTATCGATATCCTAATTGATCTTCGAAGCCAGCTATAGTTCGACATCACTATCATAACATGAGCAACTTTATCCAATAGCTGAGATAATCTTTAGGTTGAAAATAATAGACTCACAATACAGCTCCTTCATCCCGAGGATGTCGTCGAGGTGCAGCCTCTCGACGGGCACCTGGTAGTAGGGGTACATGACGGAGGCCTGCACGCTGGAGTGCGAGAGGCCGAGCGCGTGGCCGATCTCGTGCACGGCCACCGCGAAGAAGTCCGTGACGGCCTCGTCGTCCTCGTCGGGGCTCTCGCCCCACAGCTCGTCGTCGTCGAAGTGCATCTCGCCGTGCGGCGGCTGGAACGCGTGCGCCACCACGCGACCTGGCCCGTCAAAAGGAGACCTACGTTACAGAAGGCCGAGTGTCAATAATAAGCAACTGTTTCAATTCCAAAAAAAAATCTTTTCCGTCCCATTATAATTATCAGTTTCACTTCTCCCCATCCTAGGGCGTGAACTAATACAGTGCGCAGGATTTTATGTTCAAGTTAATTAAGTGGCCGTGTGTGTGTACAGACAAGGTATACACATACATACATAGATCACTGTGAACCCTCACTGTGGCTTTACCTTATACGCCAATAAAGTCGCTTCTATTCCCACTCACGACAAACATTCTTCGATATTCGAGGCCGGGTGTTATAAATATGGTCTTGATCTGGTACCTATATACTTAATAATATAATCTGATACTTTATGCTGTTGTGGTTTGATTGTTAATTACTTACTTTCTTACTATAATATTTTTATGGTATGCCAAGAGAAGACCAAGGCCCTGTTCGGGTCGCTGAGCCGGCTGAGGCAAGAGAGGCCACGGCTGGTCTTATGTGAGGAGTAAGGTAGGGTGTAGATCTTTAAATGAAACCATAATAACCCCTATCCATTTTAACGCAATCGCGAAGTCAGAATTGAATTGTCCCATATAGGTATTAAACCTAACATCTTCTATTAGTCTTTCTATTTTTTTTCTTTTTTATTTGTCCGATATCATTGTAAATGATATCGGACAAATCAGTAGACGGCAAACCTGGTGGTGAGTGTTCAGTTAGTTAAGTTAGATGTACGTTACCCGTCGCCGTGGTCCCCCGCGGCGAAGGACACCTTGATGTCGGCGGCGGCGTCGGCGCGCGCGAAGCGCAGGCGGCCGTGCGGCGCCCACACCGCCAGCCCCGCCGCCATCAGCGCCTCCACGCGCTCTTTGCCCAGGCTGCTCGACCCGTTCATCACCCTGCAATACGGACCGAACCACTAACCATGTGTCATCAGGTAAGTAGTGCAATTTAGGGTCAACGTCCTCAAACATTACATATCTGCCGTATCAATTATGTGGCCCCGGGCCACAAAAATTATTGAATTCCCGTCAGGTCCATCAAGATGGTGGGACGAACAGGAAGGATGTTTTATACGATTACCGTAGCTCCCACTTATAGAACAATTGGTTTTTCAGGTGTAATCATTAATGTTATTTAGCGGCCCTTTGTAAATAAAATCAAATCATTTACCTATTGCATCATGGGTTTTACATTACAGATGTTTAAAATTAATAAGTTTCACCATGAACCTTGTTAGGGCACTATCATGTTTTATGAGTTATGTTATATTCCTTGAGGCTGTCTAGTACTCCTTGGGTGACCCTAAAAGTCCTCTTTTAGTTGAATTACCTAAACTAAAAAATATACGAGTATAACATACCTATATGTGATAGTCCTCTTATTCCATCCTTGTTGCAGAATGTATCTCCTATTTCTTGTTGATGTGTTCTCAATGTCCTTCGCACCACAGCGTTTTCTTTTGAAAAGCTGAAAATTATATCAAACAGGTAAATTCTGATGAGAGATTTAATATGGCTTCGTCATAACCCGGTTGCGTTGTAAGCTATCGCTATAGAGCCCGGGGTAGGCACGCTTGGACCATTGTCCAGCATTGGATAAGTCAGGTCATCATCATCAACAGCCTGTTGCAGTCCACTGCTAGACATAGGTCTCTCCTAATGTTCACCACTTTTGCGCAGATCGTCGCTTCATCTGGTTTGAGGACATTACGATTACCGAGACGTGGTCTCCACTCCAGAACTCGTATAAGTAGATACCCTAAGCAGTTAACAGTTCGGCGTAAAGACTGCCGCCTGAATGTCCTGTGCTTGGCCTGTCTTTTGACAGGGGAACTAGATTCATGTGTACACCTACGTGCACTTCCATCATCTGAGCGCGTCAGTCCCAGTTGCGTCGACCATGGTCCACCATGATCCATGTCTTGGGAAGTCTGGTGATTCGAACCTTCAATCTTCCGTTAATAAGTTCTTACCCACGGCAGTGCGCTACCATCGCTCTAAACATCGTTCGAATCGAAATATAGCTCATCTATGATTAAAGACGTTCATTATTCCTCCCTCACCCGCCGGGTGGAGTGGTCCAGCAGGCCGGTCTGCGGCAGGCCGGCGAAGGCCTGCATGCGGCGCACGGCCTCGGCCACGGAGTGCGACGTGAACGTGTACTCCACGCCCTGCACGGGCGCCTCCTCCATGTACCCATACTTGCGCAGGAATGACACCTGCGCGACAAGACACACATCTATACTTATAATAAATCTGTAGAGAAGATAATTCTGTACATGAAATACATTTTCAAAATAACTATCAGGGGATGATTAGTGATCTTTCGGTCGGGTCTTTTGGTCAAACCGAATAGAAACAACTATAATAACATCACCAGTGTCCTTTCCCAAGCTTCCTTTCCTTCCCCAGTGCAGTCTGTTTATAGTTCTTCTCAATATACTTAGGTAAACACTAATAAGTATTCCCAGTGACATTATAACTCGACATTCGATTTATTTGAAACAGTTATATTTTTATAAAAATAGGTAGATAAACATAATGGGTCAACAAAATACTACTGTAGATACTCGACCATGCCGTATTATAAAGCAACATCAAATGATAACACTGACCTCTTCGAACGTCGGCACATTCGACTCTAAAAATATGGTCCTGCTCGTAGCATTGTTCACAAAAACTAACAACGTAAGCCAAACGAAATGTTTCGTAGACATGGCGACGGGTCACTCCCGCGCAGACAAAGAAAGCGCCACGGGTGATGTTCAGCCGATGCGTCAAGCCCGAGTACAACATCCCTAGTAGTATATTATGTGACCTTTGCCTCGAGATAATAAAGTATGACTTGTTTTGGTACCGCCCTTTGTTGTAATAACTGTAACTTATTTACAGCATTATGTTTTTGTGTTCAAATATCTAAGTTGTTCTACTCCTAAACTTATCAAATCTTTAGGCTTTAGCGTATCTAAGATGTCTATCAATAGAAACCTTTGAGTAGCAGAAGCCACTCACTAACGTAACAAAAGCATGGAAAGCTCTTGATATAAGTAAGTACTGTGAGCAGAACGTATCATACAACAGTAGCATCAGTGATGCTTACAGGACCATAAAATATGGGCATAACCTAACATAAACTTTTTTCCATAGTCCAAACAAAGAATCATCTTGACATTTGTCAAGTTTTGTGACATCTTTCAAAGTAATCAAACTGACCGTCGCTGATTGCGCCCTATAAAAAGCGGGAAATTGAATACATAATATTTGCACAAGTTTGATACTGAGATGGCTGATGATTCCGCGAAGATGGAAAAGTCTGCGTCGACGCCCAACATGCGGCCTTCCAACGACTACGACATCCGGCGAATGCTGAGCCTGTCGCTCTCGCAGCTGCGGAAGCACGCCGAGTTCGCGGAGTACCAGCACAAGCCGGCGCCTTTCGTACGTAACGTCTTACTTTTCGTTATTCATTTAATATTTGCTTAAGATAGGTAACTAATAAAAAAGCCAAAAATGAAACCCTCGCTTTCTTAAACAGCCATGATTCTGTGAAGAGGACTTGCACGCGCGAATTAGCTGTGGTATCCGGTAGGACGATAGTGCCTACTTACATTGCTCCAAGCTGGGCCTCCCGAACTCTACCGGTTATCGGCTCACATAGTTTGAGATGCTGCGCTAAATTTAGAGACGGTCGACTATTTTGACTGCCTATTTATCTTCAGGCTCCCTATGCTTTGACATCTATCCGTCTGATAAAAAGTTAAAGGATGCACTGACCAGAATCAGTCTAGCATACTTGGTAGATATAGAAAAGTCATTAGAAGTAGGTAATGCGGAAGAGAAAAAGACTTGAGGCAATAATAATCATCATTACTAAGTACCTAAATGTGCCGCAGTGCCTTGCATTGTTTCCTCCAAACCAGGTTCTTTTGTAGAGTATGCGCTGGATGCATGGCTACAACGCCAAGGTGGGCGTCATCAACCTGAACGACCGAGGCTCCACGATCGCCTTCTACGCGGCCTCCAACTGCGGCGTGCTCTACAACTGGACTAGTAACAACATGAGGATTCTTCAGGGACACGTAAGTTTTCTAAGTATATCTTAATCAAAAAATGCCGATCTAACAGGATCTACGAGTTCTACATTTGGTATTAGGTAATCATTCTGGCTCGTTTGCTCTCTGTTCTTTCAGAGGCACATGGTAACATTCATAGCGTCAGATGCTCAAGGAAAATGGCTGGTCACCGCTGATTCTGGTCCAGAGAACATTCTCATCATATGGGATAGCAGTGACTACTTTCCTCAGAGAACCATATTCCTTCCGCACAAGGAGACCAAGTTATCAAAAGTAGCGATAAGTGCAGATGCCAAATATCTTCTAACAATGGGCTATGGCGAAAAGGCGACGATTTTCTGGTGGATTTGGTCGTATGGACTTGATGAACCTCATGGTAAATAGTTTTAATCTTATGATGTTAGGATATACCTACATTTTGAGGTACTTAGTAAAAGCTAAGCTAAGTTTGACCAACACACTGTGACGTCGTATTGCCTATGATACTGATATCTACTGTATTATTAGGTGCTACGGTGATACGAGTATGAGCCTGTTAAGGGAGATATCCATGTTTAAAGATTATAAACAGGCTTCCAAATTTTCAATTTTTGTTTTAGCAAAATTTGACCTTGATGTTCCTAAAGATTCAATCTTAACGATGGAATTTAATCCCTATAAGTCTGAACAGTTCCTGTTATTAACAAAACATGACATTTGGATTGGAGTTTCAGGTGTTAGTATTTAACTTGACAAAATTGTTAAAGTCTTTATAATAGGATTAGATAAAGTATGAAGTAAGTAGGTAAGTAGTTAAAGTTTTATTAGACTCAAAGAATTATAAATAAGACGTACCTAATTAGCATTAACAATGAAAATAAGCTAACACCAATTTTCTACAGAAAATATTTGTGATCGAACGTGGTCTTATAAAAGAAACAGACGATTACCAACTCAAAATTAGGAAACCAGAGAAGAAAATAAGCCCGGAGTTTGGCAAGCTGACTTGCTTCACATTCGTGAAAGCCACCTCGCAGATACTAGTGGGCACCAGCAGGGGCGCCGTGCTCGTCTACGGGTACACCATAGAGTACCAGGAGAACGTAGACGATACCAACCATGAGAACCTGAGGTTCGTCAAAGTGTTGAAGGTGGAAAAGGATAAGATTAACGTCATCAAAGGTATTGACGGGTGAGTAAGAACACCACCAGATCAACCGATCGATAGTAAATCGAAATCATCAATCGAAGTCGATGTACTAGTGTGGCAGCTTTGACTGATCGAGAGATACCATATCTATAAAAAGTGGACTAATTAATTGAATCGACCAGATTACCAACCAGCTCGACCTTAGGATAGCTGACTTGCTTTGCTACCATTACAGATCAATCCACGTCACAATTTAACTAACGATTGAAACAATCGGCCAGTATGGTAGAAACTATTGATGGACATGGACCAATCCACTATATCAAAGATCGATGGCATATCGATTGCCGTGGTTTAATTTATAATGGATGCACTTAGTACGTTAATGTTGATTTAGTTTTTCCTAGGTTGATCGTAACTGGTAACAACTCTGGTGACATTCACTTCTACGACGACCAAATGAAGCTATTGTACTGGGTGCATGGGTTTCAATGTGGACAGTGTCAAGGGAATCAGCTTCAACATTTCGCCGAGGAGTTATAAGATATTTGATCCGAAGTGTAAGTCTGAACATATTAACAAACCTCTGTTTTTTTAAGTCTCCATAAAACAACTATAATCTTAAAATGTTGGTTGAACGACGAGTCTACAACACGTAACACTTTGCAGGTAACAAAATGTGTCCATGTTGGGAAAAAGTTGTGATGGACGTAGATCCAGAAACTGGCACCACGCGTCAAAAACTGCTCAAGCAAAAGATTCCAAGTGATGCCACCGCCGAAGGCAAACCTGTAGTTGTCAGAGATTTTATTCTGTGTAAGTGCAATTTTGGTCCTTAGACACACCTTCCTACAGCCTAACTGAAAATGCAAATACAATATTTTAATAATTTCGCGTTTACAGGCACCAACAATCAGGGAATAGGTTTCGTGGATTTTGTGGTGGAGAAGATTCACACAATTATGGATAATAAACCCTCATATATTTTATCACTAACAGTCCATCCAGAAAAGTAAGACAACAAGTATTTGAGTAAACTTTAAAAGTTCATAGCTCATTCGACTAGCTTCGCTACTGAGGTGGAAGATATTTTAGAAAGAAGGGATTATGGCATGGAGGCGCGCGGATGAGATTAGATAGAACAGCGCATCGTCACGTAGTTTCTGCTCTTATACCGCTAATCGGATCCTGCAACTGTATCTACTGTGTTTGTAGAGGACAATGAACAAAGTAAAAAAATAAAAATTACACAGCGGTCCAGGAATGTTTAAAGTACCTAATGCAAACGAGCAGCACGTAACACATTTCCACTTTACCCAGACCGTTCGTATGCATGGGTTACGCCAACGGCACGCTGGAGCTGTTCAACTTCGTGCAGCACAAGCTGTTCGTGCGCCTGGACCTCAGGGACCACTACACGGTGGTGATTCCGCCGAAAGACGACTCCATCAAATGCAACTACGAGGCTACCGTGCCTGAAGTCTCTGTTACCTGCCTCAAATATTCTCCTTCAGGTACTGTGATGTTCTATTGATAAATACCTACTCGTACTTAGATAACATATTCTTATTACGATTTATGCGTACAGAAGCATTTCATACCTTTTTAACTGATAATATTTTTTCATATTGTGTTTCATCTAACGTTTCATCCTTACATGTTTATTTATACTTGTGCTTTTTAGGACTGCATCTTGCATGTGGTTTAAACACTGGAGAAATAATATTTTTAGACCCAGTCACTATACAAATTTTGACGGAGACGCCTTTCAAAGATACCAAGTTCCCGATCAAAGAGATGAACTACAGCTTAGACTCGCTAACTATGGCCTTTTCTGTAAGTGGTTCAATATCTAGTTCGTAGACGTAGACACATGCAGGCTGCAGTTATTTCTATAGTTTTGTGTATTTTTAGGATACAGGCAGAACGGTGGGCGTGTACAAATATAACTGCGCCACATTTACGTGGCACTTTATCGGCAAGCACAGGGCGCATTACAAGGAAGTCACTGCAGTGTTCTTCCTGCCAGAGAAAAA
Organism: Cnaphalocrocis medinalis; assembly: GCA_014851415.1. Classification (NCBI taxonomy): domain Eukaryota; kingdom Metazoa; phylum Arthropoda; class Insecta; order Lepidoptera; family Crambidae; genus Cnaphalocrocis; species Cnaphalocrocis medinalis. The sequence goes on from CM026279.1 coordinate 915,574, forward strand.
TGAGGACGGAGAATACAAGCTGTTGTCGCTGGGCGCTGATCGTATCATGGTACAACCTTGGAAATTTATAATTTTGACCGAGTTCTTCACAAAACTTCAGTGGCAAGATATCAGATAATAATATTTAATATCGCTATTCGGAATTACTTTTATAAAATTTTATATCCAGGTGGAATATGACATCGGAAGTAGTTCTGACGACTTTCTGGAAATATTTAGCTTGGATAGGATGGAGCAGGTCGCGGTTCCATTGACAGGGATAGTGTGGCCTCCTCCGAAAGACTTGGACCCTGAGGAATTTAATGTCGACCTGCCGGCAATACTCGTCGCGAATGATGAGGTGAGCCATATAATTTCTGTTATGAATATGTATGTGTATGTTGTTTAGATTATTTAAATCCTGCACGTATGATATGCAAGCACACTTGCAAGTAAAATTAGGATTTACAGCCTAAATGATGTATAATAAATAAATAAGGCAATAGCACGTTCAGCTAGGCTTATAATGTATGCTATCTATCTTTCACTTTTGCAGATGTGGATCTAAACGAAGCGAATATTCGTGAGAGACTATTTTACCTATCTATAAGTAGGTATCTCAATGATACACTAATTTTATTTATAGAATAAATACAAGATCCTGAACTACTCGACAACGATGACGATGGCGACGGTGCTGGGGCCGCGCTACGAGCACCCGGTCAGCAGGATGCAGCTCATCAGGCGCCTCGAGGACGGCGAGGAGCTGCAGTACCTGGTGTTCGCTACGAAGAACATCATAGGCTTGCAGAAGATGCCATTAGATGGGAATCCGTGGAAACATGTTGGATTGTTGGCTCATCCATTACAGGTAGTGCCAAACGTAGGGCCCTATTGTTAAGAATATTTACCTACATTAATTCAACGTGTACGCCAATCTATATGATTAATAATTCAATCAGGTGACTGGGATGTGCTTCCGCGAAGACACCGGGACGCTCTTTACTATCGGACATAGGGATAGCGTCATGTGCCAGTGGGCTGCTAATTACAGGTTATTATAATTAATAAATAAATAAATGCGCCAGACAATCACACCAATCAACCTGATCTCAAATTAGGGCAACCCATGTTCTATGAGTACCAGATGACGATAATTTAACTGGGGGCGTCAACCCAAAACACCCAGACCCAAGAAAACTTAGAAAATGTAGTTTCCTAAATTGACTTGACCGGGAATCGTACCCGGGACCTTTCGCGCTTCGGGCGAACACCTTAGCCACTGCGCCATTGAGGCCGTATTATAATTCATAAACAATTTTGGACTAAAATCGAGAATCGAGATGCATCAAGATTACATGCATCAAGTCACAAAAACATAGTGATTAGTTAGTCGGTTTCGTAAACAGACGTGAACAGTAGCTCGTCTGCTACCTATGATATACATATAAAAAAAAAAAGGATCAAAATTTTCACTCACTCGTAGGTCAGTAGACTCGACGACGAAGCACGGTGGCGGCGACCTGGACCCCTACTATTGCTTGATCGAGAACGGGCGCCCCGGCTGGCTGTTCCAGGAGATCCGGGACCTGTTCTACTACATCCAGATCCTGTGCCAGGGCACCTTCTCCCCGGCCGTGCGCCGCGTCAAGGACTACATCCCAATTGACTCGCTGCCCGACCTGATGAGGGCGCTTGGCTTCTTCCCTACGGAGTACGAGGTTCATATTATAAACAAGATATAATTATTTAATTTTATTCTTAGTATCGGACTAAACTTACCTCTTCACGCCGATGATTGGGAAGTTAAGATTCAAAACATTTACACAGCATTTTAACACCTTCTTCAAATGCCGTTAGTTCACATATCTGCACTCCTTCTGGTGTAGCTGATATACCAGTTTGCCTCCCGTTGCTATACAAAAAAATTAACTCTCCAAAGAGCCAATCAGAGTAGTGTCCATGGGAAAACAATTTTTCTCATGACTCTACTGGTAGCCTCATGCAATAGTGTAACGAGTAATTAATTCTATCTATCTAGGTGGAAAACCTGATCGTAGAGGCGAGGTACAAAGTGTACCAACGGCAGACGTCCTCGGAGATCGACTTCGAGGAGTTCGTGAAGCTGTACCTGAACCACCGGCCCGCGTTCGGCGACAACTTCGTGCGCGTGCGCGACGCCTTCCGCACCTTCGCCTCCATGCACAACGATAACTACGTCATGGACCGCGACGACTTCGTCGATGTACTCTCGGGATACGGTATAGTGAAAACAAAAGTCTATAGGCGGGTGATCACTTACCATTAGGTGACCCTCTTGCTCATTTGCCTTCCTAGATAATAAAAAATACTCCTGTATCTTCACCACCTGCCCGCTCTCCGCTACTTCTTTCGCGCAACGCCTTTCGCACCTTCGGATTGCCGCACACAAAGAGAACTATACGTCATGAGCCGCGACGACTTCGTTGATGTTCTCTCGGGATACTTAAAAGTGGAAACAAAAGTATAAGCAATAAGTTATTTCTTTAACAGAAGGACTTTTCCGCTACTTCTTACGCGACGCCCTCCTCACCCTCGCCACATTCCACGACAGCTGGGTCTTTCTTCGATATCTAACTACCGTAGCAGTCCTCACATCCCCTCGTAACCTGTTCAACCATTGGCTTCACCCACCGGTGGGTGTAGGGGTAATTCCTGTTTACCCGTGTACCCACTGCGTCAAGGTCCTCCGAAATTAACATCAGAATCTTAAAATATAATGAATTAATGGAAGTTTTAACTATTTCTTATGATTCTGATGTCAAAGGAGCAACATAGGCTTTGAGGACTGCCACGAAAGAAACATCAGGACGACGAAGACCTACTAAAGAAAGATACGCTGGGCGTTTACGAATTAATATTGTACCTACATGTATCGAACGCTAATAAGGGTAAAAATTATATAAGTACTTATCAAATTAAAACATTATTTCAGGGGAATGTTTCTCTAGACAGCTATCCTGGTACCTACTTTCCATTTTGTCGGGTCACAGCTTTGACGACCGCGCGGCGATGGCCGAAGACGACTTTTCTTTTTTGCCAGAGGTAAATCCAATTTGTGTAATTAAATCAAAGTGACTTGGGCATCTTAACAAACTCAGCGATGATTTCATTCAACAAAAGTTGGTAATCAAAAATAGTATGATTTAGCTTTCTACAAATATGTATGTAATATGTATGTAGGTCATTTAGATAAATATTATGCTAAAATATTTTTAAAATACCAATAAGAATATTTTTTCACACAGGAAATTACATTCAGCGACCTTGCAACCCATATATTTGGCATACAAGAGGTAGACAACCTGTCCGAACATCTCTCCAGTAAGGATTCCTATGAATCTCACCCAACTTCTTCCTCTATGGATTCAGATAATTAAATCATACGAATTTGTAATATCCTATATCATTCATATATTTAATTTGTATTGTCCTATTATAAATTAAAATACATTTCATATAAAAACAACTTTGTCTTGAATTTATCATAGTTCATGCAAGAACTATGCAAGTCAGTGCAGTTGTTGATACTATAAAAAGTAATGTTACTTTTTTTACATATTCAACTGATAAATAAATATATACAGTTTATAGTGATGCAATTTTATACTCTGGCAAGTTCTGCATTAAATTCTTACTTTCACAGTAAATGGCATATTTTTATAGTATTAACAACTGCTAATAATAATTAAATATTTACTAAACACTTAGACAGTTACATATTGAAAGTCAAATAATAAAAAAAAACAAAGTATGAACTCAGTTCATAAAACTTTTGACACTGTTATAAATAAAAGTACATAGGTTTACAGTTTACACATCCAATCATTTATAATACAGTAGTAGTTTACAACAATGAGTTATTTACAATAGATGCCAGCAAATTAACATGACAACTGACTGAGACTGGGATTGATAGAATAACTTTCAATAATTAAGTACCTGTATGGTCTTTTTAAGGGTTAGTGCACAGTAAACTAAAAATATTCACTTCAACATTTTTAAAGAGGCCTGGAACCAAAATCATGGGATCCTACAAATAAAAAACTAGCATGACATGAGCAAAATACTGACTGATCTCCTCATAACAAGTGAATGTGTTCACATAAAAAACATTATTAAGAGGACATTAATTATTCACTTATTATATTGAGCTCATCCTGTACCACATCAAGAATACAATTAGTATTTAAATGCATCTCATTAAGTTTGAAACATCAATATTGTTCACTCTTTAAAATTATAATGTCAGAGAACTAAATGCAAGCTTATAAATAAAATTCACAGCACATCACTGCTCAAACATCTGTAGTACTTGCTCCATCATCAACTGGAATGGTTGATTCATTTAAGAGTCTTGGATTTATTCACATTTTATAGCAAAATTCACTATCCCAAAGTACTTCAATCAGTTTTTAACCTCTTAGCTGGAGTAGTTGTGCCACTGCTCTGGGAGTTGGAGTCTTCTGAGAAGTTCATGTGGGTTGAAGTGAACTCAGTTGGGCCTTGAGAGTCACTTACTGTGGAAAAACCTGGAAACATTACAAAATTATAAACTAGTACTTAGGGACAAATTATTGAGAACCAGGTAGCCTCGTTAAAGCATCTTAAATATACCTCCAGGACTTTAATACTGATGTTTCAGATAAATCTTATCAATCACTGAAGGTGTAAAGCATATCAAACAATATTTATAAATGAAAGTTGTAAACTTACAGGTGTTGGAATCTTCCGCCATACCAAAATTGGAGTTGGAGGAATCATGAACCTTCTTGGGCGTCAGAGTATTCTCCTTATTCTCTCGTTTGGCCGCGTGCTTCTTCTTTTGCTCGTTAGTAGATATTGGTACCCATTTGTAAATTTTCATCGTCGTTTCGCCAATCGTCACCCATTTTTTCTCCCTAAAAGTAAGATGATAATTTAATAATAAGCAACATAATTCATTTAGTCATTTACTAGGAAATTGCATTCACAAAAATTATCATTGCTTACCAATGGCGAACTTTTTCAACAGCTTGCATGACTCTTTTGATATCATCTTTTACACGATTTCGTGTTTCAGCTCTGACGGACCGAGACATTATAAATAAATGTTGTTTAGTTTTGTACAAATCAACACACAGAAAGCGACACACAGTTTATCAAAATTTGTAAACAAAAGTAAATAGCTCCATTCACATTCGACACAAGCACACCGTTCGTTTTTCGCACTGATTCGCCGCCATTTCTACACATTCAATTGCATGTTCAATTGATTGATAGCCGATGTTATTGGAACCAATACAATTTAATGATTTATCGAAAATTAATAATATTTCCTTTTGTTTTGATAAGTTATCAAGAAGAAAGTTATAAGTTGTCTAACCAATACCTCTTTATAATTATTTACAAACGTATAATAATTTAACGTCAATTGAATACGTTCACTGAGGTAATTGAATAATATTCATACCGATTTTACACTGTAAATCGATTCCATAACGATGACATTTGAAATCAAATTCATTGTTTTTTACATACACAAAAATTAATTTGCAACGTTTTACGAGAAAATTAATAAATTAATCGTAAAAAGATAACGATAAATTAAATCAATATGTTACAATAAATCATTTTTTCGATAATTTAAATAATAAAAGTACGACAAAATCATATATATTTTTTTTAAATTAAAGTCTATTGCTTATGCCTAGTAAACTATGATTGGTTCTTTGCCACAGTCATGGAAGATTTTATATCACGATTGGTGTAATTTTCTTAGAAAGGGGAAATCAAGCCAATCGTTGATCAGTATTCTGGTTCACGAAAACAAACTAGTTCGAATAAAATCACGAAGATGCGATTTGATAATTGAAAACATAGAAAAAAAATCACAAATGAAAAAATTATCGTAATTTTTGTTGAAAATAAATTCGTTTAAAATAATCGAATTAAAGTTAAAATGTTACTCTAAGGCTCAGGTAAGATAAATGAATAATTTATTTAGATTTTACTAGAGTTGCTGCTACTCTGGGCATTGATTTTCGGTGCAAAATCGGATCAATTTTTTACTTATATTTAGCGGCTGTCAGTTGTTTTACGTCTAATTGATTTTTATCTATTCATAATAAAAAATACAGTATAATAATTATTTTGTGATACATTACATGCCGCTGGGACTGCAGGAATGTGCATCAATTGCGATGATGCAACGAGATGATAAGGTGCAATTTACTTGCATTTTTAACATGCTTTCGTGAATTTTGGTTGCTCTTTCTCCTCTTATTCTTTGATGTTGTACTCGTGACTCGTGTGTTTGGTTGTTTTACTATAGTATCTTTAGTATCTATATCAATAAAGTCCAATACTGTGACTCAGTATGAGGTTGTTTCTGCCACCACCCAAACCATGCATCAACAATACCCAATGTTTACTGAAGGAAAAATTGTTTACCAGAGATTGAAGTTAGTGTGAAATTTGTAATTTAGTATTAAACAACAGCAGACATGAACTGTACTAGTAATGTCCTCCTTGATGATATCATTAAATGTTAATTAGTCTTTTAACTGGTCCAGTGCTGCTTTCACATTGTTGCATTGTTGAGTTGTTTTGCCGCACCACTGATGCTTGTTATGTTTTTGTTGCAGTCGCACCCTGCATGTTGTGTTTAACTGTAGAAGTGGTACAGTGACTATATTGTTGGCATTGTCCGGCATAAGGTTCCGTTAACGACAAAAGTGCGTCTTTCCTTCCCGTATGGCTGCATATGTTAACCGTTCGATATCTATGATGGCTGGCGACGGGCCCCACAACGTTGCAACGCTCAACAATGGCTCTGTGCGTGTCAACATGTCCAATGTGGACTCACCGCTCCAGATATTTGTGAGAGCCAAGAAGAAGATCAACGATATATTCATAGAGATTGATGACTATGTCAAAGATGCTGTCACATTCATGCATGGTAAGTGTTTCCTTTTACTAAAACAACTATTAACAGGTTCCTAGCTTTCAAAATTCATACAACTCATCCTAACCAGGATTGTGTCCCATAACTAAAGTTACTAGACTCTTAAATTTCAACCTTATGACTGTGAATATAAGAATGATTAGTAATTTTTTTGTTGTTTAAAGTCCATGAATGATTATGAGTTTTGCCCTTGGCACTCAATATTGTTGTTGTTATATAACAACTCCCACATGCTTACAGTAATACACTGTAACATGTAAGACTGAAACTGAAAGTCTATATCTGTTGAATGATTTATGGTAGTCATTCATAACTTTTTTTAAAGAAGGTACCTTGTTTAGATTTTTTTAAAAAGGTATGTATTAATTTTTTGATTGTATCATCATTATCACCTTAGTTTCATTAAGTAATAATTTAATGATAGGATGTTTGTCAAACCTGTAGTTTATCAGATTTAGTAATACATTTTTTTTATGTATGGTTTTCTGTAAAAGAAACAAGTCCTTTGTACTAAAAGGTTTTGTGTGCAGTGCGTATGCTACATAAGTACTATGGTTTATTTAGTATTTCGGCTTACTTATTTGATCAATCAAGAGACCAATTTAGTTCTGAACAAGTACATTCTATGTGTTTTAATTGAGTAAAAATTTGTAGCTGTTTCTGGCGAGAAAGGCATTGCGTCGCCACAGGACGTGTCCAATGTGGAAGCATATGTCAGCAAGGTGCAGGCCATACGGGAGGTCCTCAAGAGAGATCACATGAAAGTGGCTTTCTTTGGCAGGTTGGTCTCATTACTTATTGCAGTTGTAAGTATTTGTATTTTTTAAAATAATGTTCCTTTTAAAAGAGTTTATTTTTTATTTTAAGGGCTACATTTTACCTGATGAACCTCTTGACTACAAACTTAGTCCAAGGAAGCTTACATGTTGTTGTGATACATTAACAAAAATTTTGATGTGCATGTTTAGTTCACTACCTTCCATTGTTTTCCAGGACAAGTAATGGCAAGAGTACAGTGATAAATGCCATGTTGCATGACAAAATCCTCCCAAGTGGCATAGGACATACTACCAACTGCTTTTTACAAGTGGAGGGCTCAGACACTGACGAGGCTTTCTTACGGACGGAAGGTTCTGAGGAGAAGCAGAATGTTCAGGTTGGCATAAGTTATACCTACACTATAAAATACATTAGAATACTTTTTTTCTTCATGACACTTTACTTCAATGCTTCCAGTTAATGTTATCAGTTTGACCAGTTGGTCAGTCAGATGTCTTTCTTGCCGACTTATATGTTTGTCCTCGCGGAGCCGCGTCATTAAGTCGGTATATTTGCCGTCAGTCGGTGAGCCAGCTGGGGCACGCGCTGTGCGCGTCGCGGCTGCAGGAGTGCTCGCTGGTGCACGTGTACTGGCCGCGCGAGCTGTGCGCGCTGCTGCGCGACGACGTGGTGCTGGTGGACAGCCCCGGCGTGGACGTCACGCCCAACCTCGACGAGTGGATCGACCAGTACTGCCTCGACGCCGACGTGTTCGTGCTCGTGGCCAACGCCGAGTCCACGCTCATGGTTACTGTGAGTGCCTGTAGATGTATGTTGATATGATAAGTGGCTAATAAGGAGACAAATCACCTAAACATAATGCAACACTCAGAGTCACAAGCCCACTACCAAGCATTAAACACCTCTTTTCCCCGCACTTTGCCTTCAGTACCCGACTCGTTCGGCGAAACATAGCACAAACGCTGCTTCACGCCGGTTTTCTGTGAGACTGTGGTATCAATCTGGTTAAGCCGGCCCATTCATGCCGAATCGTAGCTCTTCCACAGTCAACATTATTGGTAAATTATTGCTGCCGCCGTAGGTCTTCAGTAACGACTGCTCTGAAAAAAGCCGAAGACATCAGGTGGGAGCTGATATTATGTGGATAGCTGATAAAATAACCTTGCAGAATCTATCACCGGGGGCACTCTGAATGATCCCATTAATATTCATTTTACGTTTATTTTCAGGAAAAGAACTTCTTCCACAAAGTGTCAACGAAAATATCACAACCAAACATATTCATTTTGAACAATCGGTGGGACGCCTCGGCTTCCGAACCGGAGTACTTGGATCAGGTAAGGGAGATTTTTTTCCGTGCACAGTCTAGGCATATAAAGTCTTTCTGTCGTCACTTAAGGCAGTAATACCCATTACAACAAATAAATTTCCAACTGTCTTTTTGCCGTGTGGCTGAAAGTTTCCAGTGCTTAAACTACTTACTAGAGTAGGCCAGTGTGCGAGATGTTGTATGAATTTATTACAATAGGGTATTTGACAAAAAAAAATAATGTGTTTAATCAAAAGACCTCTCAATTTAAGAAACATTATTGAAAGAATTGCTCGATTCTGATTTGAATCACTTGAGATATCACAACTTTAAGGGCACATATTTTGGGCAAGCCCAAAAAACGCTCTATACAAAATGGCTACAGGCAAGTGACGTCACACGCTCGTATCTTGTATGCGCGTCTAGTAAATTTTGTTTGGTAGCTATATCAAATGTTTCGTTTAAGTAAATGGTTTCATAATAAAAGTTGGTGAAAAATGTACGGGTAGTTCAATGATATAACATTTTTTTTAAAATTTTATACTTTAAAATGGACTTGCCAGTGAACCTTTGAAGGATTATAAAACCACCAAGACGTTATATTTTTAAATAAAGATTTTGCTTTTGGTTTTTATCTGCAAACACTTAATCCCTGTAATCACGTGTTCTAACAACTAATTTGAAAAAATATTTTATTCGGTCTTTTTGAAAATGGCATAAAAAATTCAACATTTCATACAAAGTCGGACACGTGTCTTGATAATTTTGTATGGGGAGTCGAATAAATTTTCGACCAATCTCTAAAAGTCATAGAACGAATGTTATCCAGAACGGTTCATAGAAAACGTGGCTAAATGTTTACAGATACTCCATGTATTTAGATAAAATATGGTGAGGTTCAGGTTAAGTAATTCCGAGGACAAAATAACAGTATTTCTCGTTCGTGTCGCAGGTGTACACGCAGGCGTCGGACCGCAAGGCCGCGTCGGTGGAGAAGCAGCGCGTCCTGCACGAGCAGCTGTCGGCCATCGAGGACCAGCTCACCACCATCACGCGCCAGATGAAGGACAAGATCAACCGCATGGTCGAGAGCGTCGAGCACAAGGTATCTTAGCGTAACCTTACACACTAGTGGCACGAGCGGCTGTCGGCCATCGAGGACCAGCTCACCACCATCACGCGCCAGATGAAGGACAAGATCAACCGCATGGTCGAGAGCGTCGAGCACAAGGTATCTTAGCGTAACCTTACACACTAGTGGCACGAGCGGCTGTCGGCCATCGAGGACCAGCTCACCACCATCACGCGCCAGATGAAGGACAAGATCAACCGCATGGTCGAGAGCGTCGAGCACAAGGTATCTTAGCGTAACCTTACACACTAGTGGCACGAGCGGCTGTCGGCCATCGAGGACCAGCTCACCACCATCACGCGCCAGATGAAGGACAAGATCAACCGCATGGTCGAGAGCGTCGAGCACAAGGTATCTTAGCGTAACCTTACACACTAGTGGCACGAGCGGCTGTCGGCCATCGAGGACCAGCTCACCACCATCACGCGCCAGATGAAGGACAAGATCAACCGCATGGTCGAGAGCGTCGAGCACAAGGTATCTTAGCGTAACCTTACACACTAGTGGCACGAGCGGCTGTCGGCCATCGAGGACCAGCTCACCACCATCACGCGCCAGATGAAGGACAAGATCAACCGCATGGTCGAGAGCGTCGAGCACAAGGTATCTTAGCGTAACCTTACACACTAGTGGCACGAGCGGCTGTCGGCCATCGAGGACCAGCTCACCACCATCACGCGCCAGATGAAGGACAAGATCAACCGCATGGTCGAGAGCGTCGAGCACAAGGTATCTTAGCGTAACCTTACACACTAGTGGCACGAGCGGCTGTCGGCCATCGAGGACCAGCTCACCACCATCACGCGCCAGATGAAGGACAAGATCAACCGCATGGTCGAGAGCGTCGAGCACAAGGTATCTTAGCGTAACCTTACACACTAGTGGCACGAGCGGCTGTCGGCCATCGAGGACCAGCTCACCACCATCACGCGCCAGATGAAGGACAAGATCAACCGCATGGTCGAGAGCGTCGAGCACAAGGTATCTTAGCGTAACCTTACACACTAGTGGCACGAGCGGCTGTCGGCCATCGAGGACCAGCTCACCACCATCACGCGCCAGATGAAGGACAAGATCAACCGCATGGTCGAGAGCGTCGAGCACAAGGTATCTTAGCGTAACCTTACACACTAGTGGCACGAGCGGCTGTCGGCCATCGAGGACCAGCTCACCACCATCACGCGCCAGATGAAGGACAAGATCAACCGCATGGTCGAGAGCGTCGAGCACAAGGTATCTTAGCGTAACCTTACACACTAGTGGCACGAGCGGCTGTCGGCCATCGAGGACCAGCTCACCACCATCACGCGCCAGATGAAGGACAAGATCAACCGCATGGTCGAGAGCGTCGAGCACAAGGTATCTTAGCGTAACCTTACACACTAGTGGCACGAGCGGCTGTCGGCCATCGAGGACCAGCTCACCACCATCACGCGCCAGATGAAGGACAAGATCAACCGCATGGTCGAGAGCGTCGAGCACAAGGTATCTTAGCGTAACCTTACACACTAGTGGCACGAGCGGCTGTCGGCCATCGAGGACCAGCTCACCACCATCACGCGCCAGATGAAGGACAAGATCAACCGCATGGTCGAGAGCGTCGAGCACAAGGTATCTTAGCGTAACCTTACACACTAGTGGCACGAGCGGCTGTCGGCCATCGAGGACCAGCTCACCACCATCACGCGCCAGATGAAGGACAAGATCAACCGCATGGTCGAGAGCGTCGAGCACAAGGTATCTTAGCGTAACCTTACACACTAGTGGCACGAGCGGCTGTCGGCCATCGAGGACCAGCTCACCACCATCACGCGCCAGATGAAGGACAAGATCAACCGCATGGTCGAGAGCGTCGAGCACAAGGTATCTTAGCGTAACCTTACACACTAGTGGCACGAGCGGCTGTCGGCCATCGAGGACCAGCTCACCACCATCACGCGCCAGATGAAGGACAAGATCAACCGCATGGTCGAGAGCGTCGAGCACAAGGTATCTTAGCGTAACCTTACACACTAGTGGCACGAGCGGCTGTCGGCCATCGAGGACCAGCTCACCACCATCACGCGCCAGATGAAGGACAAGATCAACCGCATGGTCGAGAGCGTCGAGCACAAGGTATCTTAGCGTAACCTTACACACTAGTGGCACGAGCGGCTGTCGGCCATCGAGGACCAGCTCACCACCATCACGCGCCAGATGAAGGACAAGATCAACCGCATGGTCGAGAGCGTCGAGCACAAGGTATCTTAGCGTAACCGAAGCGAACTTGCTAGAGCATGGATTATTATATCGTATTCATAAGAAGAAATTATAAGCTGTGCACCACATGCACAGTCACAGTAGTTATTGTAATAGACATTCGATGTTTTATTCGGAAGGGCCCCGTGTCAGCACGACGATTCGGCGTACACCTACCCACCGCCTACAGTCCACAATATTACTTTATTGGGTATTTTACTCCTACGCGAAAAAATCTATTCACTATGAAATGAAAGCATGGATGTAGCCGCCATGTTATTACGTCATCTCACTGTGTAATGTAAGCGAGTGTTCTGACGTCGGATGTCCCCGGCAGGTGTCGCTGACGCTGAGCCAGGAGATCCGTCGGCTGTCGGCGCTGGTGGACGAGCACGCGGCGGTGTTCCGGCCGGAGCGCGCGGCGCTGGACGCGTACAAGCGCGCGCTGCACAAGCACGTGGAGGCCGGGCTCGGCGAGCGGCTCAAGAAGCGCCTGTCCGCCGACATCGGACACGAGATGGACGAGGCGCAGAAGGAGATGGCCGGTGCGTGCGTTATGTATATACGGGTGATTATAGAGGACTCATCATACAAATTATTATTACTACGTGACCGACTTTGTATGGAAAGATGAAATTTTTTATGCGAATCTTCAAAAGTCATAAACCAATGTTTCTCAGTTGTCGCCTTCTATGTCGATTCGACTTCGATGGAACGCATAAACCAAATAAGAGAATAAAATAAGGAATGTCGACTGTAATCTGTGTTCTCCTATTGGTTGTGAACGAATACACGTAGGTTGACAGAATTGACCGACCGACTAAAAAAATCGGTGGCGTCCGAAGCCGTAGCAAGCTAGGACCCTGGAATCGGCTGTTTTTTCCCCGATTTTCGTATGTCCTCCCGATCTCAAACCTATTCAAAGCAGGGATGCGAATCATAAAGATAGCTATTTTCATTATTTTATTTCATACTTTGAAAGTATGAAATGAAATAATGATGAAAATATTTTGTTGCTTTTTTTTTAATTTAGCAAAACAAAATAAAATATCTTAAAACCAAAACATAAGACATATTCTTGAAAAGACAAAACTTGTCATATCATGATCAGATAGTTAAATTAATCCTACCTGTGAACTGCCATGACATTAGCTAATGTTACCACTTTTTGTCTACCTTAGTTCACGTCCTAATTGACAGCGTATTTATCAATGATATTTTATAATACGTAAACCTTGCATTACTCAGTGCAATCTTGGGGCACAACCATCAAATTTGTATCTGATCGCTGGTGGTGTCTGTAGATACCACCCGCAACAAAGCAGCTCACCGAAGCGCATAATGTTGCAGATCGCATGTACAACATCCTGCCGATGGGCAAGCGCGCGGCGGCCGCCAACTACATCATCCCGCACCAGCAGCCCTTCGAGGTGCTCTACCGCCTCAACTGCGACAACCTCTGCGCCGACTTCACCGAGGACCTCTCCTTCCGCTTCTCCTACGGCATCACCGCGCTCATCCAGCGCTTCCAGGGGAAGCACGCCAGCAGGATAGCGCTCAAGAACCCGCCGCAGTATACCCCGGTATGTATCGGCGACCCTTGTTTCTAAGGCATTAGATACCAGTCAGTTCCTCTTTGTCCTTCTCCTACGGCATCATCGCGCTCATCCAGCGCTTCCAGCGTCTCAAAACCCGATGCAGTATACCCCGGTATGCATCGGATGTACTCGAATTTGACAAGGGCATTAGAGACCATCATGTCTTGTCCGCCCGCTTCTCCTACGGCATCATCGCGCTCATCCAGCGCTTCCAGGGGAAGCACGCCAGCAGAATAGCGCTCAAGAACCCGCCGCAGTATATCCTAGTATGTAACTCATGCAACACGAATCTGACCCTTGCTGCTAGGGATTAGAGACCAGTTCGCCTCTCCGTTCTTCTCCTACAGTAGAACCGCGCTCATCCAGCACTTCCAGCGTCTCAAGAACCCGCCACAGTATACCCCGGTATGTATCTGCTGTTACACGAATTTGACCCTTGCTGCTAGGGCATTAGAGACCAGTCAGGGCCTCTCCGACCTTCTCCTATGGCAGCACCGCGCTCCTCCAGCACTTCCAGCGTCTCAAGAGCCCGCCACAGTATACCCCGGAATTAGAGACGTGTAACTTAACCTTAAACAGTTATAAAAGTTTAATGTTTATCGCTTGTGCATCAAACTGGATAAGAAAAAAGTATTTTTTTTCCTCTAAATCGAAATGTTTCCTCAGATCCCCCCCACGGTGAGCAACACGCCGCTGCCGTCCATGGAGGTGGTCCGCAGCAACGGCGCGGCGGCGGCCGGGGGCGGAGGCCTGGGCCCGCTCAGCGCCGAGGAGTGGGGCCTGGTGTCCAAGTTCGCGCTCGGCGCGCTCACCTCGCAGGGCACCATGGGCGGCCTGCTGCTGTCCGGACTGGTATGTGCACACTATATGTTATCCCGACCAAATATATGTTTGTACCTTACCGACCTTAAGCCCCTAAAAATATTTTCTTACAGCTTTTCTTCTCGGAATTCAAATATTTCTTTGTGAACTATTTCACTGGCAGCGGCCGGAATAATTATTGATCAATCGGACCCTATCCGATTGAACCCCTCACGATCGACATGATCTATATCTATCTAGATAATAAATTATAATAATTCGCCAGACAATCACACCAATCAACCTGGTCTCAAACTAGGGCAACTCCTGTACTATGAGTATTAGGTGACGATAATTAACTGGGGGCATCAACCCAGAACACCCAGACCCAAGACACCTTAAAAAATGTAGTTTCCTAAATTGACTCGATCGGGAATCGAATCCGGAACCTTTCACGCTTCGGGCGAACACCTCAGCCACTGCGTCATCGAGGACGTCTATCTAAACCCGTGGTCGTCAAACTGCGGCCCGCGGGCCGCATGCGGCTCGCCGACGTTATTTGTGCGGCCCGCGAAATAGTAGATTTATTTAAGTACTAGTCAACTACATATTCGTATTTATCAGAAATCAGTTTAGTACGCATATACTGCGGCCCGGGCCCTGATGTTCATGTTGATATGTGGCCCTTGAAGAGTAAAGTGTGACGACCGCTGATCTAAACTATTTACAAGAGGTTTATTTATTTACGCTAGTCAATTTAAGGTTTTTATAGTCGACGTCGAGACTTACATGTAGGTAAGCAGAAAATATATATGATCGTTTGTACTCCTGCAGCTGCTGAAGACGGTGGGCTGGCGCGTGGTGGCGGCGACGGGGCTGGTGTACGGCGCGCTGTACGCGTACGAGCGGCTGACGTGGACGGCGCGCGCGCAGGAGCGCGTGTTCAAGCAGCAGTACGTGGCGCACGCCAGCAAGAAGCTGCGCCTCATCGTCGACCTCACCTCCGCCAACTGCAGCCACCAAGTGCAGCAGTCAGTAGCTTCTGCTTGTTCTCGAGATTACTTTGATGTTTCGCACCCCGTTTGGGGTGTGACATGACCACAACTTTTTTTATGTGATAGACGAGTGTGGCAGACGATGTCGAAAGAGAAATTTGTATGGACGAATGTATGCAGTCTCAAAAATCGACTTCGAAAAAATCAATACGAATTCACGAGAATTGCCCTTCAGACGGATCACTTGGTGAGCGATTGCCGCCACCCATAAACCTGCAATACCAGTAGAGTCACAAGTGCGCAATAATCACTTTTATTTTTTCATCAAGTCCAAGGTAAAAGCTTGTCAAAAGTGTTTATAATGTATCAACAAAGTCATAAAATTAATTGATAGCGCTACTGCCGCTTTTGTCATAGGATATGGTAACCCCATTGTAAAATACGTGAACTCTGTCGGGTTCCCAAAAATCAGTTTTCATGATTTTCTTAACGCATAATTCCTTTGAGTTTTTAATTTAAAGATTATGACATGAGTATACAGGGTGTATCCGTGAACATTTACATCCGTTTTCTATCAATCATTCTGAACAACATTTGTTCAACAACTTTACGAAAATCATCGTAATTTTTTTCGACTTCCCATACAAAGTGACCAAGTCACGTGACCGACTTTTATATGGAAAGATATTTTTTTTATGCGAATTTTCAAAAGTCATGGAACAAATATTGTTCAGAATGGTTGACTGAACACGTAGTTAAAGATACATCCCTGTAGATAAATATGTTAGATGATTGGTTGAACTGGTGCGTGTGTTGCAGGGAGCTGTCGACGATGTTCGCGCGGCTGTGCCGGCTGGTGGACGAGGCGACGACGGAGCTGGACGCGGAGCTGTCGGACGTGCGCGCCGCCATCGCGCTGCTGGACGACGCCTCGTCCTCCGCCAAGAAGCTGCGCAACAAGGCCAACTACCTCGGCCACGAGCTCGAGCTCTTCGACGAGTCCTTCCTCAAGCACAACTAGCGGTGAGACCCCACTCTTCTATACTCTGCTTGTTAATGTGGAGTAAACTGACTGATGCAAATGTCAAGTTTCTATACATTTTGACGTCACGGTGCTGGGTTCGATTCCCGGTCGAGTCAATTTAGAGAATTAAAATAAAGGAAGGGGAAGGGGATAAAAGGTTGGCGGCGCACTTGTAACTCCACTGGTGTTGCAGGTGTCCATGAGCGGCGGCAATTGCTTACCATCAGGTGATCCGCCTGCTCGTCTGCTACCTATCACATAAAAAAAAATTCTAACCTTTCTTGGGTCTGGGTGTTCTGAGTTGACGCCCCCAGTTAATTATCGTCGACTGGTACTCATAGTACAGGGGTTGCCCTAGTTTGAAGACCAGGTTGATTCGGTGCGATTGTCTGGCGCATTTATTTATTTTTATTTATTTAACGTTAACTTTTATTTATTTAGCGTGTCATCCTAGACCTCATTGTCACTTTCCATCAGGTGCGATTGTGGTCAAGCGTTGGCCTATAGTTTAATAATAAAAAAAGAACAAACATTTATCTAAAGCACAATATTATCTCTATTGGCAGTGGTGCCGAGTTGCGCGGCGCCGTGTCCCCGCGGCGCCTCCGCCCCTCCGAGACGAGCCGACGACCGCAGTAGGTTGAGATAGGAGTAGGCAACTATTTACTGTCACTCGCGGCGTCTGCGCCCGGCCAGAAAAACTTTCACCTTTTCGGAGTCCCCGTCTCTAGGGACACCTGTTCGAGCTCTCTCTTAGATTCCGATCATGTACGATTATGATAAGTGGGATCTTAAACCGCTAGGTTAATTAGTTGGCAGCGCTGCTCGAGCTGGAAGTAGAAGTGTGTAGGAGATGCCTCCGGACCACATTCTTGTTGACATGAGTCGAAATAAACCGTGTCGCATGTTTTTGTCAAAAAATGATGCTTTAATAATATTCTCTTGAGGGTAATGATATTAAAGTACATCGAACTACAAGTTTCCCACTCTAAGTTATTAAGTGTATTTTGGCAATGAGTCCCCTCGGCGGCGAGTGGCCGCGTGGCTAGAGCTAGAGCTGGGCGGCGCAGACGCGGCGCGTGTACGCGCGTTACGGAAGGTCCTCGGGCCCGTTTCGATCGACTGCAGCGACGCGACGTTTGTCGCGACGAAGGTAAACATTGTGTATATTTTATTACAACCCGTGTACAGTCGAATGATATACCTCTTTGTAACATAGAACTTTTGTTGTTGTTGTTGATGTTGTTTTAAAGTTATTTATCAGTTTTTTACGTGTTCTGTATAACGATGAAATCACGAGTTAGAATCGTTAAAATCTTGTTAAAAATGTCTGACATTTAGATTGTATTGCATATCTATTACGATTCGCTGGTTCCTGATTACTTTATGATTTTAATGTTTACCTTCTTTTAAAACATCTTGGTGCTACCAATGGGATGTATAAAAACAGCAAAAGTTTGAACAAAATTGGAACATTGCATATGTTCTTAGATGCGGAGATGTATAGGAAAATTGTTATAGTAATGAAATTATCTTTATAAATCGTTCAATGTATTGTCTCCTCCTACGTTATCGATTCGTTCAGTATTGGTGTTCACGGCTGTTTCCGCTTCGTTTACCGCGATACATTTGGGTTATTTATTTAGGGCGAATGCATTTTAGAACATATGGGGTACTGAAATACTGTCTCATCGTTTTTAGTTACCAAATACACTGTTGGCTACGAGCGTGCGCCGCGCACTCATCCACATTTCCAGAAAGCAGTTACTATTTTATTAGCACTGAAACATGAATTAACTGTGATAATGTTTTATTTGTTCAACACGCGTGTCTAATCTTTTTGTATGTTAGGATTCATGGACTAACCCTCATTAAACAGTACCCTCGTAGCCAACAGTAGTGTAGATGAACTGGCTAAGTTTTAATTTATTAATGTTGCATTGTATTTATGAAGTTGGAGTGTGGTTACTTGGCTGCGACTGATCATCTTGCATATCGCATGAGTATTAAGCGACACGAAACAAACTCATTTCTTTTTTCTACGTAAAACCTAATAAGCACCATAGTTTTTCATAAAATAGGTTCTTCTTGTGTCGCATGATAGACCCTATTTTTTCACCATTTTTATTCTTATTTGTAAGCCAATTAGCGTCTCCGAACGCGTTCGCACGAAAATGAATGCAGTTCAAAGCTTAAGCCTTTGATTTCCCATGAAAGGTATTAATTTTTAAGAACACAGCACAAGTGTCCACCTCTGACGTGAAGAGGACTCGGCTTCTCGCGTTACATAATGTTATGTATACCTGAGTATCAATGAAATTAGTCACAAAAGTGACGCTATGTTATTTTATATTCGAATGCGTCGGTATGAAGTTGCAATGTATTTGACACGAGCCGGGAGCCACGCAACCGTTTGATATTAGATAGATTTTGTTGTCCATTGTAATTAGTTATCGCATAATTAGGAGAATTTTCTTATGTAAATAAAACAAATAAAGGATTCCTTTATAAAAAATATTGTTTTATTTGTAATAATAATAATATACACACATACATAATCCACACACAATGAGATCTTAATTGCATTCAACGCGAGGTAGACAACATTACAAAAAGATAATCTTAAAAATCAATCACCTACCTACAAGTAATAAAAATATCTTCAATGTTTTGACAAATTTTTTGATCATCTTTCAAATTCAGTGTAGACTGGTGCTGGAATAAAACGAAATTAATAGTTAGCCATCAGGAATAGCAGTGATTGATTATTGCATCGGTGGGGGTTCTCACCCCGCGCCTAAACCACTGAACGGGTCGCTAATAAAAATGTTAGTTACCAGAGGCACATCAGTTTTGAAGTCTGCTTTACTGAAGCGCACGTTGTTTTCGAGTGCCGCGAGCCCGTAGTGCGCGCACGCCGCCAGCGCCTCGCGCGCGCTGCCCAGCCGCAGCCAGCGCTGCAGCGCCGCCGCCGGCACACACAGCTGCTTGCTGCTGTACGCGTGGCTCAGGACCAGCAAGGCGCGTCTGGGGGAAACGGCAAACAAGACGATATAGTAAATTGACTCTCAGCGCCATCTATCGGTCAAATTTGAAACTCCTAGCAAAATTAGGATAAATAGATATCTGTGTATGTTGTAAATCCGCTGTGTTAGATTACGGCTAGCTGTTATCAAAAACTGGGCCGTTTTGAAATGCGGCGGCTCAACGATTAGCCGGATTAAATTCAGCTGAATAAAAAACTGCCAGAATGTATTCAGCACCATAATGTCTATTATTGAACATTTGATGCGCAGTAAGTAGTGTTTTGAAGAGTAAAAAGATGCTTCCAACAATTTTCCAGGTTTGATTCTATTTAGTTAATTCAGAAAACAAAATAGAGTTGCTCTCCATTCTGCTACTCAGGCCAACCTCAGTCAATAGAATCCTCAAATGTGTCATGCATGGTCAAATACTTCGACTTGATTTCCAGTTTATAAAATAGCTAAAACCAATTGTAAATTGACATGCAAAATAAAATTCTGGCATAATATAGCACCCTCTCTCCCTAAGCGCTCACCTTTGTAATGATGGAAGAAGTGGGCAAATTGCACAAAATGCTATTGGACATAATTTCTCAATTAGCCTGAACACCACTATGTAATTCCCTTTTAAGTTTGCAATAGTTATTTTAAAAGCTAAATCCAGTTGAGGATTCCTGAAAAAAAATACTTTACATTATTTTCAAATACTTTTTAATATGTTAATATTTTTCAAAAATATTCCTTAGATCTGCATCACCTAGGATGAAAGAGATAACAACTTCGCCAAAGTAAGAAAACTTACGTTTTCAAATCTTTTGATAGTTCTAAATATCGGAGCAATGGATGAGAGTCCCCTAAGTTACACAGTAAGTACACACTTTCCATCAGTGCTCTATCATAGCTCAGGCTCTTCTCTCCAATTTTCAGATTTGATAAAATTGTGTTCAGATTCTCCACCTCTTTGTTGTTTGTATTCTTCTCCATATTGTCACAGCAACACAGGAACCATTTTAAACTTTCTAATAAATGTTTCTTATTCAGCACTGGATCATAATCATTGATCGGGTAATTTCTTAATCTGGAAATATAAATAATATTTTCATAACTGGTTGGGACATTTTAATTAAGTTAAAAGTCAAAATAATTTACAAATGATGTCATTATGAGGATAAAATTAGTTCTATTCTAATATCATACCTGCAACCAAAGTAGACATAGAATCTGATTATCGGCTCAAGCAAAGAAGCACACTGGTCTGAAGGCAGGCGTTGTATGGTCATATCTTGCCTCACTGCTCTCAATCGATCATCCACAAAGTTGTACAATACCAGTACAGAGACGTCTTGTCCTCTTTAACACTCTTAATAAAAAAGTACACATTATTTATTAGGGTTATAAAGATAGAAAATGTAATTAGGGTACATAGTCAAGTCTATCTGCCACCTAGACACAAACAGATAATGGTCCAGAGAGTAGATGTCCTTCACTAAGATGGACATTCCGAATTGGCGTGGTAGATTACATTTGACATTCATAAATGATCTGTATGAACTTAAACTGACTAAAGGATATTTCTGTTTCTATGCTTGCAAAACCTCATTCTCTACTTCATGACAAAATCTGATATATTGATTCTTAGTGCTAATAGATGTGGCCTCCACACTTTAGTAGGTAGTAGACTTTTCAGGCTACAATTATAATGAAAGGAAATTGCTTCACTTACTCAAGCAACAAGTACTGTACTGTATCCTTAAGAACAGTGTAAGGGCGCAACAGACGCGGCACAGCCATGTGCGAGTCAGCGGCAGACCGGCTGTAGCTCTTTACTAGCTTCCTGGATGAGCCCAGAACTTCTAGCACATGCACCAAGTTTTCTCTCACGCGTCTACCAAGAATAGACAGTTGCACGTTATAGATTTCCAAAATACATACTAAATACCTGGGTATATAGTAGGTACGTATACCTGGGGTATTCAAATAAATATCAGTAAAAATAAAGTTCTAAAACTTAAACATCTTACAAGTTTGCTTCATCTTGAGGACACATTGAATAGCAAGTTCCTTTAATGAGTTCCGGGTCTTCGGCTTTATCTTTCGAAACATTTTTGCAATAAAAATCAAAATATGAGGACATTTTGTAAGTATTTTTTGATTTCCTATTTATTTTTTACAATGTTTTTGCTTGAAAATCAGCTGTTTACTTGTCCTGTCACTGTCATTTTGATGCTGTCAATGTCAGTGAAGTTCGTTCAAAAACCTAATCAAAACGAAAATATCAAAATGGGATTTCACGAAGGTGGTTTATAAAAATGCTCGTATAAAAAACTATTCTTATAAAATTAGACCGGGACCCGAGATTGAAGTAATATGTCCCCTAATACGGCCTAGAATATCGGACCCCAAAAGGCTACTTGGAGATCTCTGGCTTAGCCAGTCCAGCCCACTGAGTACATTGTATTATTTAGTATCCAGCCTCGGAGTCCAGCTTAACTCTACTATTATTATAGACCTATAAATTATTTCGTAAAATGAAAATAATACAATATGATAAATAAAAATATAAACTTTATTTCACAGCCGTTCACTTTATTTTTTTTACATTTTCAGTCCTACAATTTTATAATATTCTCTTTTAGCTCTTTTAGTTCTTTAGCGTGTATCCACTTGATGCCTGTGGCAGAGGCCGAACTTGACGGCCTCGATATGCATCTGAAAACATTAAGAATACCAATTTACCTTACTGCTAAAGATATTATACGTTACCTAACTCTACTGGTGCATAAATTATTTGCAATGAAATTTAGTAAAACGTCAAGATAGCGAACACCAACTGTACTTAAATAACGGCGCCTAAAAGCGGTACTAAACTCTAAGTTAACTTCGTAAGACCCAATAGTCTTTTATAAGGCAAAAACAATTTGATTTTCTATTGTGTCTGCTGTCTGGGCCAAAACGACAAGTAATAGAGAACGTGACGGTACCCAATCTTCTTTCCAAACAGGTTCTCGAGGCGGTTCCTGCAGAACAACCAGGGACCCTGGTTCTTGTGCTCCTCCTGGCAGAAGAACACCTTCGCCTGCTCGTACTTGCAGAACTCGCGCAGGATCACATCGTAGGGGAACGGGTAAAGCTGCGGGTAACGCACTAACTATGAAGGCTATTTTAGGGCGCAGTGGAAATGAAGTTGCGCCCAAGAGCGGAAGGACCTTGGCTCGATTCCTAGTTGGCTCAATTTTAGAAATGAACTTTTCTTAATTTTTCGTGTCTGGGATACGCACATTGCAAAGTTCTCTACACACAGTTTAGGGAATGCCCCCTAAAAGCTGATCAAGAGTGTCAGGCAGGCATAATACTTATCTATTAAAAAATTAAGAGTAAATGGTAGCTCCATTGGTTAGAGCCCTATGGAACTCCGTAATATTTCCTAAGAATAAATTTCACGACTTTATTGACATAACTAGTGGCCCGCCCTCACTTCGCTTCGGGACCGTAATTCAGAAATTAACCAATAGATGGCGCTGTGTCCAATTACATCGCGCAAGCGTTTCGTGTTTTCGGTTTACCTATAAGCCTTGTCGTTGTCTATAGAAGTTATCTCTTTATAAATAGTATAGAAGATAAAACATACCTGCTCGATGCGGCACATCGCGATCTTGTCCTCGAGCTTCTTCTCCTTGCGCAGCTCGTCGATGGTGATGGCCACCTTCCCGGAGCAGAACAGCAGCTTCTTCACGCACTCCGGCTTCTGAGACGCAGGCCCTGATTCTGGTATAGCTCTGCGTAAGATACTTTTACGATAGGTAGTCACTTTAACTTGCACAGATAAGTAACTGACTTTCATTCCCTTTTCAAACAATTCGGTTTGGAAGAGTCTGCATGTAATGGGCTAACAAAGTAGAAAAATTCATTGATGGTATTGACTAAATGAATTGGTACAGACAGCCACACATCAGGTTACCACAACTTGTCAAATTTCCTCAATTGATATTAAAACTTTATGTTTATTACAGTAGGGCTGCTTTTCTACCAGAGCTGTGCGAGGTAGCTAAGCGGTGTGCGAGGAATAAATCCACACATAGAATCACTTCTAGAGAGGAATGAAGATGCCTCAGATGGCATTCCATTGAAGAAATTTAACAGTTTTGTACGTATACTTTGATGTGTGGCTGCACGTAAGGTACAATTTAGAACTAATGTTCCGAAACGAAGGGGGCGGGTGACTGTTCGTATTAAAAAATGGCTACACCACCTCTGGAAGAACGTCCCCGGCAAGAAGTCCGCGAACTTGGAGCGGTAGAAGGGGTGCTTCAGCCCGACCTTGGGCGTCATGAGGATGATGGGCTTGCGGAACGGCAGCGCGATCTGCCGCCGGATCAGGTGGAAGTAGTTGGCCGGCGTCGTCACGTTTGCCACTATCCAGTTCGCCGCTCGGAGTTGTTTCACTGTACGCATTCAAATATAAATCGACGTTGGTAATCGACACCCAGAGTCATCTATTGGTACAATTTGGAACTAATACTTTAAAATCCTACTAAACTTTATCAATTAAAGATTTGGATTTAAATAATTTAAATAGCAAAAAACTAACAGATTCGCAAAATTAAGTCCCGAAACTAAGGCGTTACGACACTCAGACCGGAGTCATTTGCTGAATTGAGACTTAATTTCCTAACTTAACCCAACCGGCAATCGAACCCCGTAATCTGTCGCTTGGGTACGCCGTCTCTGTTCTATAGGTACTATAGCGAGATCGCCATGCCCAGCCGAAATAACTTGGCCCTTCTGCCCGCACCGCCCTTGTCGTGCCACTGACTACTATCTACGCAACTGAGTTGTCACTCCGTTGTTGTCCATCCATTTGATGCCTGGGAGCCACTCCTGACGCCGCCCACTGGTAACAGTTTCCTCGCATTTCCCCTCCGTCGATGTGAGTGTGACTCACAAGGCATGTCGGCCGCGTCGAGGTCGGGTATGATGTCCTCGTCGTCGTCGGCGGCCTGCAGGTAGCGCTCCGGCCGCGCCGACGAGTGCTCCGGGCCCTGGAGTGTGATGCACACAGTCAGAACTAAGTCACTAGTGCCGTCCCTAGTGTTACACCACGGAAACTTGAACCCTATTTCATCACGCTAACAAATTGTTTAATGTAAAATGACGTAAAAAAACGAAATACCTACCTAATTAATACATTTTTAATTATACCTACTCATAGTCATAATATTAATTGCCTTCATCGTACTTATTAGTGCAATAGATCACAATCCTGAACATGATCCCCGCGTTTACCGCATTTATCTACTATTTACAAAGAGATAACTTAAGGACAACGACAATGATGCTTATAGGTAAACCGAAATCACGAAACACTAGCGCGATATAATCGACGCCCAGCGCCATCTATTGCTTCAATTCGGAACTACTACCCTGAAGAGAAGGTACCGTGACGGCGGGCCGCATACATCACTGCTAGAGATAAACTACAAAGTCAAACCGTGGAAGAGCCATGCTTGGGCATGAATGGGTGATCCGTCTGCTCGTCTTCCACCTGTCACATAAAAAAAAGAGTAGGTATCACTAACCGCCCCGTCGATGCCGTGCGGCAGCTGCACCACGATGCCGGACTGGCAGACCCACTTGCTCTCGCCGTTGGCGATGAACGTGTCGAACACGGGCTGCGCCGTGTCCGCGAAGTCGCCGTACTGCGCCTCCCAGATCGTCAGCAGGTACGGGCTCGCGTACGAGTAGCCCACCTCGAAGCCCAAGACACCTGGAAAGGTTTACAACCTGTACTTACACTGATTTTAGGGTTCCGGAGCCAAATGGGAAAGAAATGGAATCCTTATAAGTAGATTCGTCACGACTAGGTACCTACATAGAGGGACAGACACGGACGCGTCTCTCTATGTCACAGTATTTTTTGCATAGGTACACTGCGTACTGCTAGCATTAGGGTTGGTTCGATATCAAAGTAAGATGGAGAGCTAGACCCAGTCCTCGTGTGCATTTTCACGACGGATCACCTCATGGTAAGCGATTGCCGCCGCCCATAGACATCAGCAATACCAGTAAAGTTGTCAACCATTCACCCCCTTTCTCCCCAATTGGGCCTCCGGTACCATCACTCACTCGATGAAACCACGCTGGAGCTGGTTCACGCCTGTCTTTTGTAAGGCTGTGGTATTACTCCGGTCGAGCCGGAGTATCTGTTGAGTTCATGCCGAAGCATGGCTTCCCACGGTTCCAACCGTTTGTGCTAGTTACTAAGTACTACGTAGTGTGCGAGGCTCACCGAACTCGGAGAGGGAGCTGTTGTGCAGGCTGTAGCGCGCCTGGTCGGGGTAGATGGTGTCCATCACGCGGTGCGTGGCGCCGTCCACGCCCTGGTGGTGGTACACGTGGTGCCTGCGGGGGGTCACGCCCTACACTCACGTGCACCAATGAGTTAACAACCTCATTTAAATATGAACCTTATAGTCCTGGCATAAGAATCAAGGTGTTTACATCTTATTGCAGGAGACTTATCCGAGTACAGCACTCGTCGTTAGGGTTACAAATGTCAGTCAACCGGTGGCGGGCGTAGCTAGGCGTGGGCGACCGGGGCCAGATAACAAAGAGATTACATAGTACTAGGTAACTTCATAAAAAATAGGGGGAAACAGACAAACGGACACACGAGTGATCCTGTAACTTAGTTCCGTCTTATCCTTTTGTGATTCGAAATATGTTTTATGCAAATAAAGTGAATTGAATTGAATAGAATTGATTTTCGCATATTTTTTGGAAGCAATATCTAATAGAAGTGACAACTCATTGTAGAATAGTAGTAGTAGGTATAGGTCCCAAACCTCTCATGCATTCGTAAATCCAGGCTTGCGTCTGACACAACCTGCCCTTCTAATTGGGCGGACGATAGCCGCAGGTACATAAAACCAACAGTTCGTAGATCTTTAGGTCACTTCTTAGGATGACTTCGGGTCCTTAACTTAGTCTAGGAGAGATCTTGTACCTGTGAGCCATGGTTCCTCTTTCGACGTCTTCGCCCGTGAATCTGATGTGTATTTGGTCGCGGAGCAGGGAGCCGTATGCCAGCGCCTCCCCCATAGCCCAGTCTGCAATACCTTCTTTCACCTGGAAAATTGCGGAAGTTCATTTATTTCAGTCGACATAGTTCATAATTTTATTTAAATTTAATAATTAGCTACTTGTGGCGTGTAGAGTGAGCTGCTTGTCGTCCTCGAAACTTCCGAAAAACGTAAGTATGCGGCTTTCCTTCATAAAGGCCGCTAGAGAGCAGATCGGCACTCGCACCACAAACGAGTTAAGACTCCACTTTGTGGCGGGACTCCCTCCATTTCGACCCTCAGGACATTTGGGCTTCTTTCGATCGTAATCATCACATAGGGATTCCCACCGTATCTTCCTAGTAGAACCCACAAGTTGGTAATAACTACTGAACACTTACCATTTTCTCTCGCGCCTGGAGGATCCTGTTGATGCCTTTATGCACTTCGAAGGCCCAGACCTCAGGCGGCTTCGAGAAGTGATTCGCGATCGTATTTATTGTGGTCTGGCTGATGCCGGTTTCTTCCACCTACATTACAAATTGTCTGTTTAAGGGGCTACAATGACGAAACTATAGCGCCGCCAACCTATTTACACTGATTGTGGCGACAATATGATATTTTTTAAGAAAGTACTTAAAACTCTACAAACTTAGATGCTAGTAACTTAATTGGATTTTTCGAGATGCAATACCTACCTACAATATTTTTTACACGTGACAAGGAACAATAATAGGTATTTATTATTGCTAAAATCGGCCACTTAGCTATAATTAACATTCTTGTTGGTTGATTGGTGTGATTGTCTGGCGCATTTATTGATTATTATTTATTTATTATAAAATATCTAAAAGCAAACGGACCTTCTTGGGATCCTTGGCCTCGAAGAAGCCGGTCCAGGGCGTGTCGATCCAGTCCATGATGCTGAGCTTGGTGACCTTCTTGGCGAGCTCGAAGTGCATGTTCAGCGTGTCCATGTACTCCTTCTCCCACTTCTTGATGTCCGCGTCGGTCACCGCGCCTTCGCTCTTCAGTTTGTCGGCATAAATTTTGTCCACTGGAATTTGTAGTAAGATTAATAATACCAACGCTGCAACGGCAGGAATACACACGCTTCAGCCAAACATATTGACCAGTATGCTTTGGTGCTCTTAAAAGTTGGGTGCCATTAAGACTAAACCAAATGACTACAAATATATGACGGCCCGGGAGTAGGTGGGTAGTAAGTGAACAAACGGTCTCCCAAATCACTTACCTATCTCTATCGATAAGCGTCCGGCCAGATGTTGCAGGCGCGTTAAGCGCTTTTTTCTGCATCCTTATATCGCATCTTGTCGCAGTTCAAACATCGGCAAATAGCGCACGCCACAAAACATATCGACCAGCGGACTATCTATGATGGCCCCACGTTGGGCGCCATTAATACAGAACCAAAGGCCTAAAGGGCAATAGTACCTACAATATGACAAGGCCACAATGATAGTGAACTGATTTGCTCTCAAACCACTCGTTTATCTATTGACGCAGTAAGGTGATCCACTAGGATGGCTTACTGGGTTTGATCAAAGGACTATCTACCGAATCCCACGTTGGGCGCCATTTGTAACCATAGGGTGATAACTAATAATAGTAGTACCGGCATAGTAGTGGGTCGCACTTAAAAGCGAGGGCTGCGGAAGTACGTTAAGTCGTTGTCCTGCGCAAAATCTCTCTTCGGTCGTCTCACACTGGTGTCTAGTCGAATTAAGTGGGTGAGAGAGTGTACCTGTGTTTGCGCACACACTTGAGCACCATAAATATATACTGCGTACGTGGCTGATCTTTCCACAGAAGCGAGCTGCGTGCGGACCCTAAGTGGCCGTCGTAGCCGAGTATGGGTTAGAAGATTTATTAGTACCGGTAGTCATCTGCCGGATCTTCTTGTACATGAACGGCTGCGTGAAGCTGGGCTCGTCCTCCTCGCTGTGGCCGAAGCGGCGGTAGCACACCAGGTCGAGCACGACGTCCTTCTTGAACTTGCAGCGGTACTCGATGGCCGTGCGCGCCACGTGCGCCACCGCCTCCGCGTCGTCCGCGTTCACGTGCAGCACGGGCGCGTCCACGCACTTCGCCACGTCTGTGCGTATTGAGCGGTTGAAGTGGTAGTAAAAAATAATTAAAGTATCAGCCTATATACTGTCCCACTGCAGGGCAAAGGCCTCCATCATAGAAATCGAGTCATCGCTACTGTTGAACCGCATACGGCCTCCTCAAGACCAACTGGCCGGTTATAAAAAGAAAGAAAAATGCGTAGCAATCTCGTGTACTCGACATAGATGTCGAATTAGAAATTTGTACGGACGAATTTATGAAATCTCTTAATAGTTCAACTTCAAAGTCGATTTCAGGAGAATAGCCCCTGTAGGTATGTCAACTGTTCGAAAAAATAGCCTTCAATAAGTAAATAAATTCCCTATAAAGAAGATTTGCGTGACTTAGAAGTAGACGGCACTGGGCCATTATTGGTCCTTCGAGCCGGATACAAGTAATCCGCGCATCGTGTTTCGGGATTTGAAAATTTTCCGTCACCACGGTGTGGATCGCTGTGCGAACGTGGTGGATACCAGAAGCTATTGGTTTGGCTTCGGACGGCGCTGACTACGAGAAGTCGGTGAGCGTCAGGAATACTTCGCGTCACGGGTTACTTCGGGTTGACTTGCGACCATGGTGCGGCGGTGATGACTTTCTTGTTGCATACGTCCTATCTTATCCGCCAGACCCCATCATAAATGAATGATGACCTGAGCAATAGGGCGAGCTCCTGGCGAAGCGCGGGTCGGTGGTGTAGCCGATCTGGTTGTTGCACACGATGTGGATGGAGCCGAACGTGTTGAAGTTGGGCAGGTTGCTCAGGTGCATCGTCTCGAACACCACGCCCTGCCCGGCGAACGCCGCGTCTCCGTGCATTATTATTGCCATCACCTGTTCACAAGAGGTATAAGTAGGTCACCTTTTTTTGGTTACCCAGGGGAAATGCGTTACGCATACCCTGTCCACCGGGGGGCGAACGGGTTAGGTCGGACTCCCCCCCCCCGCATGACGGCGGGGGGTTTACCGACTAAAAACCCTGGGACTCTCCCTCATCGTCCATCGCGGGAGATAGTCGTGAGGCCAACTAGCGCGAAGCCTTCGCACTACGACAAATAAGTAGGTTACTTACTTTAAGTAAATAGGTCATTCGCTAATATCACATGCTCAGAAAGAAAGGAAGCCAGGATTATACGACGCTACTTCTCTTTTTTCTTTTTATTTCTACCTCTATTGAGGACAATCAAGATGAACTCACTCCGCCCGATGGTAAGCGGCCGTGAGATCCAAATACCTATTAGGTTGACAGGCACAAAAGAACAGACTAACAAATCAGCTAAAAACAGCTACAAAATCTTGAAATTCCTGCCTGAGATTTTTTGCCCAAGTTGCCAAATAGTGAAATTTTTATGCTTCAAAAATGATTTCGTTGCATAAATAGGAAAATTAGGAAATACTCACAAGCCATGGGAATTTTTACCCTACCTTATCGCCATTATTGTCTCCCTTGTAGAACTGCTCCGCCTTGGTCTTGCCGACGACGACCGGCGACACCACCTCCAAGTGGGAGGGGTTGGCGCTCATCGACACCTTGATGTACTTGTTCGTGCGCCGGATGAACCGGTGGATGTACGTGCCCAAGTGGTACTTGATGTCTCCTGAGCCCTGAATGTTACCGCAAAGGATTATACTATAGATAGAGTTTGCCCTCACTTATGTAATCTAATAATGTCTGTTTATAATTGGTAAAAATATACTACCTACTAGGTATGTTACATGTTCAGAAATTCTGTGTCAGTCAGCCCGAATTCTGAAAGTAGGCGGTCCTCGTGCCTCGGACAACACGTCAAGCCTTTGGTCCTATGCTCGATGTCTCTTCGGCTGTGTCACATCGAAATATGAGGATACGGCTATAGAGAGTGAGAGTGCACCGGTATTTGCACACTTGAGCACTATAATAAATAAGTATATTCTGCTTATCCGCTGGTCATCCTTTAAAGGCCACTGACGTCCTTTTTACGGGACGCGAAAGCCGAACGAGAGATTTCATCATCTCCACCATCTCTTACCGGTTCTTTGGGCTCCAAAGGCTTGAACTGCGCGAAAATGTCTGTCAGCTGTTTACGACACACGTTAACCAACATGTTCAGTCGACCTGCAGAAAACAAAGATCTTGATAAACTCAACAAAATACACACAAATGAATTAAGTACCCTTACTTCTTCCTGTTAAAAGCTGGGAATTTGATTCAAAACGTGGTGCGGAAATCTGCACGTTTCGGATAGTCTTAGATATTGTTGGTTGCAAAAGTGTTAATCCAGTTGGTAATGGATGCCATGTCTCTAAAGGCTGCAAAGGGCAAAAGCCAAATCTTCATTGTAATTAAAAGACCTGCCACTCTAGAGAATTACGTCCTCACAGAAAATCGGCGTGAAGCGGCATATTGCGCTGTTTCGCTGCATGAGTGAGGGAGGTAGGTACCGGAGGCCCAATCCAGGGGGACGGAGGTTAAAAGGTAAGCAGCGCACTTGTGACACCACTGGTGTTGCAGGTGTCCATGGGCGGCGGTAATCGCTTACCATCAGGTGATGGCACACCTAAATCCGATCACTGGTAATGAGAATTGTAAATGACCTCTATGCTGCATGGCCATGACGATGGACTCGACGCCGAGCTTGGTGGCCGTGTCGACGATCTCCTCCAGCATCACGATCATGGACTCGCCGCCCTCCAGCCCGAAGCGCTTCTCCGCCGGCCACTTCGTCGCGAAGTACTTCTCCAAACTGTTTAGACGTCACTCAATTATTGTTCCACGACATCCCAAAATGTGCTTTGTCACTCCCTCAGGCATTTCTGTATTGTCCCAGGGTCTTTCAGTGACGTTGTGTATTGCGTATTTCATATACCAAAACATAGTGAATTAAATAAAAGCTGTTGTGGAACCATGGCTAAGTCAAGGCAATTAGTAGCTGGGTATGCCTTTAGGTTCAGTTCGTTGATGCAGTCGAGCCTCATAATATTATTTAGGTAGACTTACACAGTGGCATATTTGGACTTCAGGCCAAAGGGATGTCTAAGTCCATTTCAACAAAAAGTCGATGCATATCCGCTAAAAACTGTGTACCTAGTTATTTTCATAAATTTTAGCACTTCAAAGGAATAAGTATTCTATTCCTATATTTTTTAAATAAATAAATAGTAAAATCCCTTGGGATTAGGAACTAGGACAGATACCAAGACCAAGAAAGGAGGAGATTTAGGTACTTGTGAGATCAAACCGGTCATAAGCGAAATATAGTGAAACTAACAAGACCGCCTTGGTGAGCCGGCGCATGATGAGCCTCTTCTCGTCGACGGAGCGGTCGAACGCGCCGGGCGTCTCCATGCGCTCGCGCAGGAACTGCACGCGGTCCAGGTCGTA
This sequence comes from Cnaphalocrocis medinalis, assembly GCA_014851415.1. Classification (NCBI taxonomy): domain Eukaryota; kingdom Metazoa; phylum Arthropoda; class Insecta; order Lepidoptera; family Crambidae; genus Cnaphalocrocis; species Cnaphalocrocis medinalis. The sequence goes on from CM026279.1 coordinate 947,984, forward strand.
CAGGTGCATGTACTCCATGCCGATGGAGCCGCAGTACACGTACTCCAGCCGGTGGACGATCTCCCTGCACCGAGATAGTTAGTGTGCAATACCTAATGTAAGAGCCAAAAATTCTTTAACGCGGTGACAGGACCTTTAGAACGCAGCACCCCTTTCCTGTTTTCCCCGCACTCCTCCAACACACTCCCGTCAACCACCCCATCGACACCGCTCACAAACCAATTAGTTGTGACTGTTGTTAGTCCTGGATCCCTAAAACCCGTATACCCTTTTCCCAGCATTTAAGACTTTCATTTATTTAATTTAGACTTTACACAAATGGTAACAACCAGGTGAGATTTACATTGTTAGAGCAGCTGAGTGCGTTTAAAAAAAAAATAATAATAAAAAGAAGAAGCGTTGAGTATCTACTTATGTATAGGTAGCTGTATATTATTTGAGAACTAAATAGGTAAGTAACTAACTTTTTTACACTATTGATCTTACCGGAGAGATAATGCAGTTTCTTTTCCACCAATAAAAGTCCTTTCAGGTAATTCAAATATCATGTCCATATGTTTTTCACCTGTAAATATAAGTATTTTTTAGAATAACTAACTGTTAGCTACTCAAAGGTTTGTTGGTTAAGTTTTTTATTCATTTGTCATATGTGGCAGACGAGCAAAGACATAGAATTAGTAGGATGCGATTGTGCGCTGCCATACCTTTAAACTCCCCTTCCCCCCAAATTGAGCGTCCGTTACGGCTCACTCACCGGCTAACACAACGCAAACGAAACTCGACTTGCTGGTTGACAAATAGTTGCTTGCTGACATAAGCGGGTACATACATAAAGTGGTTCCCAGCTCTCTAGCGATGGTCTGGCACTCGAGCCCCTTCATGTCGTGCGAGGGCGCCACCTGCTTCACGAACCGCGCCGCCAGCACCAGGCCCAGCGGGTCGGTCTTGGCGAGGAGGTGGCCCCGCGCCTGTGGGGTAAGATTGTTTCCAATGTACAGGACCTCTGTGACATTTAGATCAACCAAAGGAGGCTGGACGGCTCGTGCCAAATATTTTTTTAAATGATAAAGCGTGCACTTGCTTTCCCGTGTTCCAAAAAGTAATTTACGACAATATCAACCTCTTTGTCTGTTAACTTAAAGTTTGGCTAGGAAGAAAGAAATGAAGAGGTCACAGTTGCATTTTTAGGTACTAGGGAGGGCCCCTAGTTGAGCCCTCACTTCGTGTCGGGACTTTGGACCTTCCCCAATAGATTAAAGTAAATTAATCGAGACCATATCACACATTGTCCTGGTCCCAAACTAAGGTTTTCCCTTGTGCTATGGAAGCCAGAAACAACGAAGGAACCACAAACGCGACCCAACGCAAATATCTATTTCATTAGTAAACTTTAGGAGCAGGAATCGAACTCGCGACCCTTGCGGGTCAATCGGCGCTCAAGCCACTGCTCTAAACGGGTCGTCAATGGCACGTATCGATTTACATCGTGCAGTGTTTGGCGTTTTCCGTTTGGCTCGAGATATTAGCTGGACTATTATTCCATTAGCTGGACCTACGTAGACACTCACCTGATAACTTCTGATGAGATTCTGTACAGCCAGATGTAGTTTGATCTTCTCCTTGGATGCAGCATCATCCTTCTTGTTATCCTTTGGTTCTGTAAATATTAACGTGAGATTTGTACTTTGTGACTTAGCCACAGATTATATTATGTACAGTCGAGTTCAAAAATATGTAGGTATACACTTTAGGACCTTGTCACAGTACATATGTATAAGAAAACGACTTCACTTTCTTATAAAATATGTATTGTGACAAGTCCTAAGTGTATACATATTTTTTGAACTCGACTGTACCTACATCCTTAATGCCTATGGTCACCTACAGTAGGTAGGTAAGGTTAATACTTACTGACAGTTTTCGGGCTGAATTCGTCTTCAAACTCTTCGATCTTCAACGCAGGCCCACTAAGGCTATCGTAGAAATTATCCCAAGACTGAAAAAAGCGTAGGCAGCTCGTAACATATTAGAAGTACTTAGGTAGGCCTACCAAGGTGTAGAGTACCTATCATTAAAACGTTGGGATAGTAAGAGCTATGAAGATTTTACCATAAGTACCTACCTTTGTACTCATCACCTTGACTGGCGTGCGTGACTAAGTAAAGTACTTAAGAGAACACCACTCTTTGCAGGTATTTTGAATGCGCAACTTCCGGTCGAATGCAATTGCATTCAAGCAAATCGCTTCCCATGATATTTATTTATTTACGTGTAGGTAGGCATTATTGCTATGTCATACTCATATTTTGGTCAAGTAGGAATGGGAAACCACCGTGGGAGAGCCAAGCTTCGGCATGAAAGGGCCGGCTCGACCGGAGTGATACCACGGCCTAACAGAAGACCGGCGTTAAGCACCGCTAGAGCTGTGTTTCTTCGAATGAGTGCAGGTACCGGAGGCCCAATTGGGGGGAAAACGGGTTGAAGGTTGGCAGGGCACTTGCGACTCCACTGGTGCTGCAGGTGACCATGGGCGGCGGTAATCGCTTACCGCCAGGTGATCCGTCTGCTCGTTTGCCACCAAAAAAAAGGAATCAATAGGTAGACAAGAGCAAATATGTAACCTACATTATCAATAGTGCCCTTAGCTCTCGCCCAATCCAAATATTGAGCTTCCAGGAAGTTTGCGTTGGATCCACTCAGGAACGACTCTGCTTTCGAGGAATAGTTGGTTTGTTGAACTCCCAGCGTCTGAAATGGTACAAGATCAGGTATGAAAACTTACCTGCCAAGGTATAAATGTATTTTAGCCACATTTTAACTTTGGCTAACTACCTACTTACCGTTTAAAAGAGCCTGTCCTGTTGCGACTGGACCCTACTTACCGCTAATCGCTCTTGTACCTTTACGCCAATTATATGGTACAAATACAAATAGTTTTTATTTCCATAGAACATGTAACATTGTAGAGCATTACAGTAGGTCCCACACTAGGAGAAGTCCTATATGCAACCGACATTATTGATAAAACCAGGAGAGCGACAGGTTATATTAATACAAAAATTACAATTCTAATCTAATTGCAAGAGCTACTAGGACACCCCGTAGTAGGTATTTTCCCGCGCGGAGTCGTGAAACTGAGCAAGCCAGTGGGTAGTGGGTAAGCTTACGTACCTACTCGGGAAGCCCGTTTAGTCGCCTCTTACAACAGGCTAGGAATACTTTGGGCAGTATACTTACCGCCCCTAGCCAAAGGGCACGGTAATACGCCAGGGTCAACGACAACGTCTTTCTTTCTAACTAAAACTAGTAGAGTGACCACATCGATAAACATTTTGGGATAAAAGAGACTTACCGGAGGATTATACGTCATCCATGAGCTGCGAACGACTCGCAGCACGCTGCACGACCTCACCAATGACATCATGGGGTGTTTTGAGGAAACCAATCTTGTAAATGTGCAAGCAAGTATTTTTTCGTCAAAGTAACTTTTAATTTAACACATTTGATTCGAATGAAAAATAAATAGGTTTTAATATTTAGTTACTGTAGTAAATAATTTTGTAATATTTGTTCTTATTATTAAGAAAATAATCGAAAATTATTGTAAAAGCTGTCAAAATTGTGATTTCGATGACATTTCTAGAACGATACTTTATTCTTTTTTATTTTATAGCTTCGTTTACAGAGGCCTATAAACTATAGGAAAGAGTTTTTTACAAGCACACCGGACGTGAGGAAAAATTAGGGGAAAAGGGCTCCAATAAATCAATACAGCCCTAAAATGTCTTTAAAAAATCGTTGACAGTATACCCTAGGTATTAGATGAATCTGTCGTTAGATCTTCGAAGCTCTTAGACGGAGGGATTACGTAATTAGAAAGCTGTGGTTGGGTATTCAGATCAGATCAGAAATTAAAAAATAATAATGCTATGTTTTCCTATGTAGCTAGTGTTATAAAGAGTTGCAGTAGTATTCCAACTAGATGTATAAATAAAATAATTTCTAACAAATAAAAAGCTGAAGTAAAACATTAAAAAATCTATATTTCTATAAGGTCATATCTGTAACAATTCCACAACATGATGATATCACAAACTCAGTATTTTAGAACGACACATTGGATAAACCTACAGGAAATATTGCCTATACCTTAATTCAATAAAATTATACAGGAGGAATTATCGAAGAACGTTTTGCTATGAATACATTGACAATTAAATACGATAGTAAATGCTTAAAATTGTTATTTTGTATTATTTGGAATGTCCTAATTTTTTTGATACTTATTTCGATTATTCATTTACGAATGCAGCATACTCAATAGAAAAAATAAGATTCAAATCGTTACATTACAATAAGTATGATAATTTAATTCAGATTTTTTAATGCTGATAAAATTAATATACACAAGTAATAAATTGATTTAATATTAATCCTACACGCGGTAGGTAGCTAGCGCTGATAAAATACAATATCATGTTGCTCGATTTAAAATGCCTAGCGAAAATATTATGATCCTACTAAATTGTGAGTCTACTCTCTAGCTGATCCCATATTTGAAACAGAGAAAATATGTAGGTAAATAGAAATCTCTTGTACATGAGCGGTTTAACACTTAAAACTATTCTATAATTTGCTTTACTTACATAGTATGTAACTAGCTTATAAAAATATATTGTTGGGAATGATGGTAAACATGGGAAAAATATCACACAAAATGCCTATATTCAACAAATACTAATAGTATTCTTATGTACAAATCACGTTTAAAAATAGATATTTATATTAGATAAAAACATGATCCATTACAAAATGCCATTCAAGCAATTCAAGATACATAAATGTATGTATCATCAACATTATTAAATTATTTTAAGCGCGTGACGTTTTAAGACTGAAGGCCACAAAATTACTGGTAGGAATTGAGAAAAACTTTTCAGCAAAATGAACTATTGATATTATTACATACTAATTTAGCATCGTCGTAATAATTCGACTCCAATGCGCAGTTTTTGCTAATATTGTTGTATGTATTGCAACATGTGAATATATTTTGCTACTTTTGTTTTGTACCGTCCGATGAATAAGCGGCGTCGCAATTATTCCTTTATGATTTCTAGTCTATTTTTTTGGCTTTACTCTTAGTCTTTTCCTTTCCTTTTGGTTTTGACGGGTAGATGACGAAGAGCGCAAGCTGAGCTGAACACAGGATAAGCGCTACTACATTTTGAATCTGTAATAAAAAAAATAATTACATAAGTAGATATTATTATTATTTTTCATTCGGCAGAATCAAATGTTTAATATTAAGTTGTACATTATATTACTCATGTTATGTAATAAATGACTAATTGATTTATACTAGGTATCTATCTATAGATATTTTAGGATAAAATGATAAAATAGACAGTTATGATGACGTTGCTAAACTTTTGTTTTACTCTTAGATAAATATTTTAGCAAATTTAATGTTAAAAAAAATAGTTGTGTCATGGTGATTTCACAGTAGGTAGATAAATAAATGCATACTCACAACAATAAACGAGTTCCGCAGCACGATTCCGTACAGGAGCCACATGAACGTCACCACAGTACCTGAGAGTATTATAGGGAACGGCAAGCCTTCTGTGCTTTGGTTTTTAATGATTTCACCCTGAAAAATGTAAAACACATTTTACAATTCGCTGGATCACGATGTCCCAATCTCTTTCGGATTCATATTGACTCTGATATAATAAATGTGCTTTGAGAACACTGCACTGTGTCAGTATTCATTTTAGAGAATATAGGTATACTACATAAAGATGTAATTTATATAGGGTAATAGATATTAGACAAATAGAAAACATAAACATAAATGATCCGAAAACTTGAAACATTTGCGCGATATACTCGACACTCAGTGCCATCTATTAATTAAGTTTGAAACGACATACCTACATACTCGTAATAGGATGAAGCTTCGAAACGGAGTTAGGGCGGGCCTACTACTTACTACTAGTCAGTAATAATAATTAAACGATTCTAATTTTGCCACATTTTTGTTATGAGATTACAAGTATTTATTGTGCATAATATACAAAACAATGTTAACTACGTAATATACTTACAAGGCCCAGCAATGGTGATGCAATCAAGTAGAACATGAACGCTGTGATGATCAATCCAAATCGGTATTCTACTAGCTTAGGGTCTTCCTTTTCTGCGTATCCAATCAAAGCCGCTGTAAACGCGCCAGCTAGACCGAACTGTGCCCAGGTACGGACTTTTTCGGAAGTGTAGTTGAAGTAGATCATTAAATAGATGATGTTAAGAGCGAGACCAGCGAAGTTGACTTGAATCATTGTGTCGTCACGGAGGATGTAACCGAATTTTAAGTTAAGAACGCTCCTGTCAATTAAAAAAACTTCGTTAAACTATAACATACAATGGATAACTACATTTTTGTACTGTACAGGTCGGAAAGATTTTCAGTAGAGCACTTTTTCAAACTTATTGCAATGCAACTATCGAAACGATCATAAATTATCTAGAACTTCTCGAGACGAATACGAGATACAATCGTGAATTCGTTTTCAGAGTAGGCCCCCAGGTTGAGTGAGGCTTAGTTGAACAACTTCCTAAAATCAGGTCGCACTCTGCTTAACTATAGATGTACATGATGTAGTGGGTACCTCCTCACTTCCTACTCCCAAAAAGTTTTATCTACTCAAAGCATTAAGTGTCAACAAATAAATTATGCTGTGTTGATATAAAGTACACTCACATAACAAGACCACCAAGGAAGGGCATGATCCCTACGCCTCGCGTGCTGCCTTGCTTGTAGATGTCCCAGCACATGAAGGAGCCGGAGAACATTTGCCCGACGGTGACGATTCCCGCCACGGAGCCGATCAGCTCCTTGTGCGGCTGCAGGATATCAGCTAACGCGTCCATTTTGAACTCTGTAAAACATTTACCAGTATACATTAGGTGCAAGTCAAAACTCAGAACCCTACTCACCCCTACTCGTATATCTTTGAAACAAAAGGGTATCCACACTTAATGAACCATCAGATTTTTCCCATTTTCTCTAAACACTTAAACATACCTAAATGCTGGATTCGATCGAGTTCTACAAACTACCGTTCAGAAGGCGCATATTATTCTTTCTTATGCACTGCGTAAATAACGTTAATTAGACTTACATAAGTTGACTAAGTAAAATAAATGAAGTCAATGACGAATTTCATAGTAATCTTGTAAGTAATGCAAAAATGCTGATTTAAGTTTGAAGTATAAACAAACATCTACCAATCATGATCAATGCCTACCGACATACTAAACGAATGCATGACTAGACACAACTCAATGACACAATGACTCATTTGTGGCAAACGTTGCTCAAGGCTAAATAGCAAAAACTGTAGGTATGTTAGGCATATTAGTATATTTGGCCGTATGGCCAATCTGAAGGAAGAGGCTTCAATTTAGTAAGAATTAAGATGTTATTACAATATTTTTTGTAAGTGTAAATTTTATTTATTATATATTTAAATGACAGGGTGAAATGGCGAACATTGGGGGAGGCCTATGTCCAGCAGTGGACTGAGACAGGCTGATGATGATGATGATGATATATTTAAATAGAGATATTAAAAGGGGTGTCATAATATGACCATCTAAGACCACTAGGTAGCGAGATACTTAGAAGTTATAGTAACGAAGACTAAAGACCTGACTGATTGAAATACGTGCCACGTGGGTACGAATTAGGAGTAGGGAGGTACCCACGTATTATTAGGAGGCCTATACTCAGCAGTGGGTCCGTACTACCGGCTGATGATAATGATGACCCATAGATATAAATGATGGAAAGGATGATATTTTTAAAGGACATTATAAGCAATAGTAAGACGTATACGTTTACGTTGTTTTTCCGCTTTATGTTTTGTTGTTTCTTACTCTTCAATAATCTTCAATGAATTAATATAAATGAAGGCGAGGCGCGCAATAATGTCGGCGGTTGCGGTGGGTGTGCGAGTGACGCGCTGGAGGCAATTTGTGCCACTTGCGCTAATAGAGCTCGGGCAAGTGATTGTTTCTGATTGCAGATACGCGTCAAGTGAAACTGTCACTGATAAGGTCATTCAAAATAGATATTTCCTATTCGCATTTTGGTCATTTGAGTAGTAAACAATTCAATTACTTCAATGTTTGGCCTAGGCCTACTTGCCTGCACCAGAGCACGATGTTTTGCCTCGCCGTCGAGCTACTGGTGGAAATACGTGATCTAGAGGTATATGCTCGGATGCAAACTCAAGACCGTTTGGAAGGCGTACAATCTTATCCACTGAGCTACCATTTGAATAATGATGAATTTGAATAAAACAGTAAGTAGATTTACTGTAGGTACTTAAATAGAAAGCTACTGTATAATGAACATATTATGAGTTATGACAGATAAATAAAGCTTTGATAAAAATAAGAATTTGATTCATAAAGCACTTGAGATAATATTTTTAGCATTTAAATATACCTACTTATAGAACAAATTGAAATGCCTTTGATTTATTATCAAGTTGCAATCTTAACAAACGTGTTTGCAGACGGCACAACGCGATAGTAACGTGACGCGAATGATCATGTTTCATGTAAATGCGATAGTTACCTAACCTGCCTACAAAGAGTAGGTAGTTGCTACTCATGCCAGTATCAATTTCTTTATGAATAAACATACTTCAATTATTTTTTCATCCGGGTATAACTTCCGTAAGAATAAGTTCTGTAATAGATTTTATTTAGTTTTGGTTAATTATTTAGTCCAATAACAGGACATCTAAATAAATTGGCTTTGTAAAAAACTAAGGATAATTGTATTTGAAACTTACGAGCACAAGTTAACTAATATGCATAAGTATTAGATTTAAACCAAATCAATAAGATAAAGCAATAGTGTAAATATTTATTATCACTGATTGCTGATTGTTATCTACATATATTAGACTAGATATCATAACAGACTCAACCTTGATTGATTTCATTGCCTTGAATACTGAACGACTGGTGCCTACTCATTAGCATGTTTACTAAGTTTACTTTCTAAGAATAATTAAGAGTTGTTTATGTTTATACTAAACTCTCTCTCTGATGGGCTCAGGGTGTAGCACAATAATTAATTCCTGCAGTCAAGTAAAGGGTTTTTGGCTCGCAATTTGAAAAAAATACATCAATATGCACATAGCTTATGAAATCATTAAAGTTTAGTAATTTCATCTATACATATTATAATAATTTTAGAAATAATCCGTGAAAAGTTATCAAAAGTTTTGTCACCCTACAAACATAACCTCTAAAAGTTGTGGTTGTAATTTTAATATTTCATAAAAAGCTGGAATACTTACAGGTAATATCTTTATAAGCACTATTATGATGAAAAAATTTTTCAAATTACAAAACACGAGTTACCAAAACTACTATCAATTTATGAATGAAATAAATGAAAGAGTTGAGCAAACTTCCAACATTAGTCAAAATGTCAAATTGACATTATATTGTGACGGATACCACAGACAAACTGATGGGTCGATTCTGAGGCGTATTTTCCATTAGTTTAATGGACAAAAAGCTTTTTCTTCATAGCCAGGGTGTCCTAAAGAGTTTTTACAACTCCTCACGAACTTCCCCTATATCCTAAAACTTAAATCAATAACAGACAAATATTATAATAAATAAATAAATTGCTTGACAAGACTTAAAATTGAGAATCGAAGATAATTCAGATTTTTTTATCTCTGACTGTTGCGCAGTGGTGCAATAAAAAATATTGATTTGACTATGGTCGGCTCGGTTGACATTTTGTAATTTTCGTGAAATTTTCAGGATTCTTAAATTTTTCAGCAGTTCTATTTTAGGACGTATGACTGATAAGAGTTTAATTGAATTTTTGTGTTAATTTCTCGTAAGTCATGTGCACTGTGAGTGTTTTGGCGGCATCGCTATGAGTTTTGTTCTATGAATAGTGCGAAGTCTGTGCCTGAAGGGTGGTCATCTCTGTTGGTAATATGCTATGGAAATGCAAGAGCTGGAAGGGGCGATGGCTGTGGGTGGTGGCGGCGCTCGTGCTCTGCCCGCTGCTGCTCGCGCAGAAGATAGGTGACCCGTACAAGATCCTCGGCGTGCACCGGAGGGCCACCCTGCCTGAAATACGCAAAGCCTATCGGCAGCTAGCTAAGGAATGGTATGTTTTGTTTATTTTTATACTTTTATTTGTAGGGTCTACAATTTTTCATAGATGTTTATTTTTTAGACTTACCAGGCACAATCTTTTCATTTTAATAAATTCTAATTTAATTAGTTCTATCTTGCTGATCCTACTGATAGAATTTATTAAAATTTTGCCAAGAATATTATTTGGTAATTTAATTTAATAAAAGCCTTTATTTTTCAGACGGTTTCATATTAAATACATAAATAAATAACTTTATTAACTCCTTTCCGTCTGTTTGCCTCTTACAGGCAAAAGCCTCCTCCAATCCTTTCCATGTTCCAATTTGGTAATATATGTTGGAAAAAATATTTTAGACAGCTATTTGAGATATTGAATTGGCACTCCATGATTTTGCAATCATCTTTTGCTCCAGGCATCCAGATAAAAATGAAGACCCTAATGCAGAGTCCAGATTTGTGGAAATCAAGCAAGCCTATGAGCTGTTATCAGACACTGAGAGGCGACAGGCCTATGACCTGTACGGCATCACGAACGAAGACGAACACATGTATAAACAGAGACATGACTACAGCCAATATGCACGATTTAGGTAAAATACAAATCTCTTTTATGAATAAATTGTCAGATTTATGAAATCGTGAATATCACATTATTAAAAGTATCTAACTATTGATTACTTTAGAAATATTTTATGAACTTGTTCATTTTTGCCACGAATGTTTTCTTAAATTAAATTACCTACTTAAAGTGAAGCATGGAAACAAAAAAAAATACCAAAAATAAGGCTTATTTGTTCTTTAAATTATTATTTATTTTATCTTTTTCTCTCATAACTTTTTTCATAGAAATATAATATATACACAAGTATTTATTTGTATTATTAACAACTTCATTTTCATTTTGATTTGATTCACAATAAATGTTTATGATTTTGATGATTATGAGTATATTCTACTTAAATTCAGGAAAATTCCACACTGGAATATTTGCTAAGAGGATGTGATTCATTTTTTATTTTGGCAAAGTGACATGGAATTGGACATTTTTCAGTAATGATCCATTTGAGGAGTTCTTTGGCACCCACTTCCGCACTCAAGACCAAGATATTACTTTATTCCACAAGTTATCAGTTACAACTCGGTAAGTGTCTTTTGTTATGTTTATGTATACTTATTGTGGCCAGACTACAGACAGAAGACACACCTCCAGTTCACCTACTACTTCAGTTGAATTTCTTCTATTGGTATACCAAATGTGTGAGACTAGATCTAGATAAAAAAAATTCACAGATTGTGTTAACCTAATATTTTTTTTAAAGATTAAGTTTACCAATTAAAGTTCTTCCTTCCTATGTCAATAATAATTATCAAATAGTTCAGGATTCATATTAATTTATCACAAAATCAATATCATTTGAAATTGTAGTCAAATGCATTAGATTAAACTTATTGGCTGCTGTGTTAGAATTTTTTATATAAACAATACGCGTGTACTATAACGCGACAGCCTGCCTTTTGCAGTATATTTATTTATTTATTTTAGGCACTTCGAAAATAACATAATCGAAAAGAGTGTCCATACACCCGCCATAGTGTTATTTTACACCGATTGGTGTTTCGACTGTGTCCGCTCGGCCGCGGCGTGGCGTCGGCTGGTGGATGCGCTGCAGCCGCTGGGCGTGACCCTAGCTACGGTCCACGCCGGCCACGAGGCCAGCCTGGCGCGGCGTGTGGGCGTCCACGGGGTGCCTTGCCTGACGCTCGTGCTGGATAAACATGTTTATATTTATAAAGAAGGACTTTCGTCACTGCCGAAGATTTTAGGTGAGTTTCGTCGGCCTCTCTGAACTTGTCATCAATGAGTCTAAACTTATTGACGACCCGTTTAGCGCAGTGTTTTGTGCGCCGGTTGAGACGCGCGACCCTTGTGTTCGATGTTCGGGTTCGATTCCCGCATCAACACAAATGTATGTTGATTAAACATATTTTTATTGCGTCTGGGTGTTTGTGGTTCCTTATTCTTTCGTTTTTTCTGGATTTTCAAAGCACATGGGAAAACCTTAGTTTGGAATGAGGAAAATGTACCTATGTATGTGTTGTCTCAATTTATTTATTTATTATTATGGGTCATAACATGGCTCATGTCGCGGTGGTTTTCTGCTTATAGTTTTTCATTTTCAGCATAATTAACTCATTTATACAATTTTTCACAGTTGTTCCCTTGTTCTACCGAAGGTGCGATATTTTGTTTTGTTTTATAGAATTCATACGTTGGAAGTTCCCATACAAGCTTGTGCGGCCCATTAATAATGGAAACGTAGAAGGGTTTGTCTCGGACTTCGAGGACAACAAGGTGAAGGCGCTCATCTTCGAGGAGCGGTCCACCATCCGCCTGCGTTACCTCATCGCCGCGTTCCATTATAGAGACAGAGTCGCTTTTGGGTGAGTCTTTGATTATGAGGAGACTAGGCTTAGAAAGATTTTTTTTTTCACAGAAATCGTGGCGTATGCGTATCGCAAACAATTTGTTTTAAAATTTGAACAGCACCCTCGTATCGTACGTAAGCATAACTAAAAATTAATCGCACAAACGTCGGTGGTTCGATACGATACGTCATCGAATGTGCTACGGGCTCAGCACTAGCGTTATCCTAGTGTGGGCACGAAACGATTTCTTGAAAAGTTCTTGCTTGGCCTACCGGTCTAAGCGGAAGTCATGTACCTACGTAGGTGCGTCTCGTTAGAACGCGAGATGACTTGCGTTTGCCGGGGCCACTCTGGCCATATACCTGTTATCTGTACACTGCGAGCGTGAACTTCGCGAATCTGGAGATGTACTTTTCTTTACCGTTGAAAATACGTGTCTCCAAAGTCAATACTCAACATAACTTCAAAAGAGATAAAGATTTTCAAAGCGTTATATTATTTATGTATGCAAAAGGTTACTAAACAATGTCATGTGATCCTTGACCTAATCCCTGATGTTTTGATGTATACCTCTCAAACGTCACTTACTTTTTTATGCGTGTCATAAAAGAATACGTTTTTTTGGAATCACAAAATATATATTTTTTTTTTATATGGCCTGTATTGTGTTCATGACACATTTATTTGCCAATGTCAAGTGTAGTTTGATAAAGTATAGTCAACAGTCGAAGTCAGTCGAAGTCACAGTCACTCAATAAAACGCCGGTGTTTTACGTTTTTAATGTCCTAAGGATTCTGTGGAGACTATTTATCACAAAATATATTTTGTAATTCGTAATCCACAACAAACCCTTGACAGCTTCGTGGACATGACGGCGCGTGACAGTCGCAACGTCACGTCGCGGTACAAGGTCCAGCGGCAGACCGACACCATGGTGCTGCTGAAGGAGGACGCGGAGGAGCCGGCGGCCACCGTCAGCACCACCGAGATCCCCACGCAGACGCTGCACCAGCTCATCGAGGCCAACCAGATGCTGACGCTGCCGCGGCTGTCCTCGCAGGTAATATCCCTTGACAGCTGCGTGGACATGACGGCGCGTGACAGTCGCAACGTCACGTCGCGGTACAAGGTCCAGCGGCAGACCGACACCATGGTGCTGCTGAAGGAGGACGCGGAGGAGCCGGCGGCCACCGTCAGCACCACCGAGATCCCCACGCAGACGCTGCACCAGCTCATCGAGGCCAACCAGATGCTGACGCTGCCGAGGCTGTCCTCGCAGGTGATTTTGGCTTTATATAACCTCGATTATCGTGGGGCAAGCCTTTCGGTCTTTTACTGAATGCATTTCGGGGAGTACGGGAAGGTCCTACATACTAAAAGTAATGTTATTGTAGTTGTAAACGCCCCGTCGGTTCTAAGTACCGGGTCATGATCTTGGGGTCCCGGGTTCGATTCTTGGGTCGAGCAGAAGTATCAATATTTAGAACATAACTCGGGTTCGTGATCACCAACTTGCATTATGCAAGCGTGGTGAAGTCTAATGAAGTGAAGTCACCGTTGTTTCACTCGTATATTCATTTTCTGTGCAATGATGAATATCTATCTATCTGTCTATCTAATCCCATGAATAGTGATGATTTTATTTCTATGATGGAGGCCTTCGCCCTGCAGGGGTACGGTTATGGGACGTAAAGTAAGGTTCTTCAACCTGTACTCATGTCTCCTCTTCACACTAGCGATGAGGGAGGGTCGCTGGGGTTTAGTTGATATGCCTCCGGTCCCACCCGGAGTAGAGCCCGACATAACCCGTCTGCTCCCGGCAGGAGGGTGTGCATAAAGGAGACGCAAGATTACGTTTGCCCCACTTCGGGTCAGCGGCATTCCCCAGCGTCAACAAAAAAAAGGGGGGGATTAACGCGACGTAATTTTTTAAGCACATAATTATGTACTTACTGCTTGACGTTTCGGCTGCGTTACAACAGCCGTGGTCACAAGCGAACTGAATAATAATAATAGTTATAATGCAACGCGAAAATTTAAAGAACTATTTAGGTTCAAGGATATTTATTTCTCATAAGAAATTTACATTTCACTTAAAATGAGATACAAAAAGTTATTTAAATAAATAAAATTACAACTAGAAATCATGCACTAGTGCTAGCTGCTGCTATGTATGATTTTAACTGATTTTTAAAGCTGCCGAAGCATTCACAGGCCTTCAAATCATGTGGCATGTTCAATCATTTAAAAAAAAAGGGTACGGTTATAGGCTAATAGTTAACATTTTGTGGTCGCAGAGCGTGCTGGAGCGCGTGTGCCCGGTGGAGTGGCGCGCGGCGCGGCGGCGGCTGTGCTGCGTGCTGGTGGCGCGCGCGGGCTGCGGCCGCGGGGGGCTCACCGCGCTGCGCCGCCTGGCCGCCGCCGCCGCCCCGCGCCCCGAGCGCCTGCACTACGCCTACGTCTACGCGCACACGCAGCAGGACTTCCTGCACGCGCTCGCCGAGGGCGCAGGTACCGCACCACCATCACCACCGTCCTAGCGCCGCGGGGGGCCTCTCCGCCTGGCCGCCGCCGCCGCCCCCGCGCCCCGAGCGCCTGCACTACGCCTACGTCTACGCGCACACGCAGCAGGACTTCCTGCACGCGCTCGCCGAGGGCGCAGGTACCGCACCACCATCACCACCGTCCTAGCGCCGCGGGGGGCCTCTCCGCCTGGCCGCCGCCGCCGCCCCGCGCCCCGAGCGCCTGCACTACGCCTACGTCTACGCGCACACGCAGCAGGACTTCCTGCACGCGCTCGCCGAGGGCGCAGGTACCGCACCACCATCACCACCGTCCTAGCGCCGCGGGAGGCCTCTCCGCCTGGCCGCCGCCGCCGCCCCGCGCCCCGAGCGCCTGCACTACGCCTACGTCTACGCGCACACGCAGCAGGACTTCCTGCACGCGCTCGCCGAGGGCGCAGGTACCGCACCACCATCACCACCGTCCTAGCGCCGCGGGGGGCCTCTCCGCCTGGCCGCCGCCGCCGCCCCGCGCCCCGAGCGCCTGCACTACGCCTACGTCTACGCGCACACGCAGCAGGACTTCCTGCACGCGCTCGCCGAGGGCGCAGGTACCGCACCACCATCACCACCGTCCTAGCGCCGCGGGAGGCCTCTCCGCCTGGCCGCCGCCGCCGCCCCGCGCCCCGAGCGCCTGCACTACGCCTACGTCTACGCGCACACGCAGCAGGACTTCCTGCACGCGCTCGCCGAGGGCGCAGGTACCGCACCACCATCACCACCGTCCTAGCGCCGCGGGGGGCCTCTCCGCCTGGCCGCCGCCGCCGCCCCGCGCCCCGAGCGCCTGCACTACGCCTACGTCTACGCGCACACGCAGCAGGACTTCCTGCACGCGCTCGCCGAGGGCGCAGGTACCGCACCACCATCACCACCGTCCTAGCGCCGCGGGGGGGCCTCTCCGCCTGGCCGCCGCCGCCGCCCCGCGCCCCGAGCGCCTGCACTACGCCTACGTCTACGCGCACACGCAGCAGGACTTCCTGCACGCGCTCGCCGAGGGCGCAGGTACCGCACCACCATCACCACCGTCCTAGCGCCGCGGGGGGCCTCTCCGCCTGGCCGCCGCCGCCGCCCCGCGCCCCGAGCGCCTGCACTACGCCTACGTCTACGCGCACACGCAGCAGGACTTCCTGCACGCGCTCGCCGAGGGCGCAGGTACCGCACCACCATCACCACCGTCCTAGCGCCGCGGGGGGCCTCTCCGCCTGGCCGCCGCCGCCGCCCCGCGCCCCGAGCGCCTGCACTACGCCTACGTCTACGCGCACACGCAGCAGGACTTCCTGCACGCGCTCGCCGAGGGCGCAGGTACCGCACCACCATCACCACCGTCCTAGCGCCGCGGGGGGCCTCTCCGCCTGGCCGCCGCCGCCGCCCCGCGCCCCGAGCGCCTGCACTACGCCTACGTCTACGCGCACACGCAGCAGGACTTCCTGCACGCGCTCGCCGAGGGCGCAGGTACCGCACCACCATCACCACCGTCCTAGCGCCGCGGGGGGCCTCTCCGCCTGGCCGCCGCCGCCGCCCCGCGCCCCGAGCGCCTGCACTACGCCTACGTCTACGCGCACACGCAGCAGGACTTCCTGCACGCGCTCGCCGAGGGCGCAGGTACCGCACCACCATCACCACCGTCCTAGCGCCGCGGGGGGCCTCTCCGCCTGGCCGCCGCCGCCGCCCCGCGCCCCGAGCGCCTGCACTACGCCTACGTCTACGCGCACACGCAGCAGGACTTCCTGCACGCGCTCGCCGAGGGCGCAGGTACCGCACCACCATCACCACCGTCCTAGCGCCGCGGGGGGCCTCTCCGCCTGGCCGCCGCCGCCGCCCCGCAAATGTTCATGGGCCGGTAATTACATACTTACTATCAGGTGACCCGCTTTCTCGTTTGACGTTTCTAGTATAAAAAACATCATCCTAGCGTGTCTGTATGGTTTACTCGTACATTGATTAACTTTTGTTGACATAATAGTATTGAGGTAAATTAATCATGCATTGTGCGTAAATCACGTTTAAAAAATCCACTAGATTGCGATTGATCCTACTTTAAAACCAAAATCTACACGGTGATTGATTATATTTTTGATGTGAGATGTTAAATGTCACTAAACGTGACGACAAACAATGACGTGACGTGAACGTGGACCTCAGTCTAACAATACGCCATCTATCTATCTTTGCGTCAATCTGTTTATTTGGATCGACAGGCGTAGACCCATCCGAGATAGAGCACCGCATCGTGATCATCTGGCGGCGCGAGCCCACGCGCGTGCAGTACGAGTGGCTCAACGAGAGCTGGCCCACCTGCGCCCACGCGCGCTGCGACACCGACCCCGCCAGCGATGACGTCATCAAGTACCAGCAGAGGCTCAACGAGACCCAGCATGCGCTCGAACAGCTGATCAAGAGGCTGCTGAAGCCGACTGAGGAGTTGGCGTATGAAGCTCACGTACAGGTTAGTTACCCAGCGATGCAATCGGCGAAGACGTCATCAAGTACCAGCAGAGGCTCAACGAGACTCAACATGCGCTCGAACAGCTGATCAAGAGGCTGCTGAAGCCGACTGAGGAGTTGGCGTATGAAGCTCATGTACAGGTTAGTTACCCAGCGATGCAATCGGCGAAGACGTCATCAAGTACCAGCAGAGACTCAACGAGACCCAGCATGCGCTCGAACAGCTGATCAAGAGGCTGCTGAAGCCGACTGAGGAGTTGGCGTATGAAGCTCACGTACAGGTTGGTTACAAAGCGATTTCGCCAATGACGACGTAAACCACTATTAGCACATACTCAACACGTGTTGAATTTGCTGATTAAAAGGCTGTTGAAAACTTGAAACCGACTGAGGAGTCGGCGGATGAGGGTCACGTACATTAATGAACTTCCTTAAAATAAATATTGTACAAATACTTCGTCGTTAAAGATGGTTAGCAGTTATCAGCAAAGGCAGATAAGATCCATCTTGCGTAATTATAAGGCTGCTAAAGTCGATAAAACAGTCTGTCGGATTTCACCAGCGTGTCTACTCGTGCGCAATCCTGTGACGATGAGTCTTTGGATCGGCTACTTGAGAGTATGTAACTTTGACGCGTACTCGCGCGTTCGATCTATGTCTATTAATCTCCTGCCATCTGCTTGTGGTGTGGGTCGTTTGTAATACAGTCGCGTGCAATAAATGTAAACAACACTTTGACTCTTATGCTAGGACTATTAAGGTTCATATTTGAATGAGGTTGTATACTTATTGGTGTGCGTTTGTTGTCGATAGGAGCTGGTGGACGAGGCGGGGCGCAGCGCGTGGGGCGCGGCCGCCGCGCGCCTGGCCGAGTGGGCCGAGCGCTCCCTCCTCGCGCTCCGCACGCACCACGCGCTGTCCGCGCTGTCCGTGCTCGCCACCGCCGCGCTGGTGCTGGCCGCCGGGTACCTCATGGCCTACCTCATGTCAGTACCGCCCCGTAGCATACGTCCGGCTCCCACACGCGCCACACGCGCTGTCCGTGCTCGCCACCGCCGCGCTGGTGCTGGCCGCCGGGTACCTCATGGCCTACCTCATGTCAGTACCGCCCCGTAGCATACATCTTCAAACTCTTCTCCTATGTCTATATCCATTTATCGGAGGGAGAAAAAGCCATCACATGCCGAATATAACCCTAACAAAAGCCACACAAGCCGCGGTTACCTCCTAATTTACCCGGACACGCAACTAAAAACTTGCCTGTGTCTGGCACATTCTACAACACAACAGAAAACCCCAAATATCTGTCTCCAAAGCTCAAGCAAGTATAGTTACAGATTGCGATTGAATTATACATATTTCCATTACAGACGGGTGGAAGAAGAGTCGGTCCAGCGGCAGAAGGAGGAGAGAAAGAAGCAAAACGGCAAGAAGAACAACAACGAACCGCAGCCCGAGATGCGGCTGCACGAGCTGAGGGCTGAGAAGTATAACGGACTTGTCAGGTAAATAGACCTTATTGTCCAATATTGCTATGGATATGTTTATGGATATGATCATATTTGAAAAGAGTAACTACTAAGTTTCTTGCTGGTTCTTCTCGGCAGAAATCAATTATTTTTTTTATGATGTAGATGGCAGACGAGCCGGCATTCCGAATAAACGGACGGTAGATTACATAATTTATTCAGTATCTTTGCATTTACAATATCAACATTGTGGCTGGAACCTCCAGTTAGAGATCACCTGTTATTAGCCACAAATTACACTAAAAGTTTAAATGATGTTTACAGACTTTTGAAGCCTGGGTGCCGTACAATAGTGCTGCTAGTGGACATGCAGAGCCGGGTGCAGCTGCTGTCCAAGTTCCACAAGATTGTGTGGCCGTACCGCAAGTGAGTGTGACCTATTTGTACTGATGTAAATACTTCGTAGTTTTTATCATAATGTACCATGAATCCTCTTTTAAGTTATCTCAATCTACCTATTTACAAAATGCGATCTAAAGATATTACCGTGCCAAAGTTTGAGGCATTTCGTTCTAACACGTGGTAGCTTACATCAATATTATAGAAATTATTGAATAATTAAACATTCTACTCAAAGATACTATTCCACGCAAACGAAGTCGCGGGTAATATAGTAGAATAAAAAAATAGTATAAACCCCAGTTCAGACACGGCGGAAACCGCGCGGATCTTATTTACATTAGCGCTTATTATTCTTTCATACCTGTCCGCGTGGATTGCCAATCTGTGAGCCTATCGCAAAGATTTTACACTATAACAAGATGGCGCACTCATTACTTGCATTCGAGCCTCGCGAGATGTCTCTATTTTGGTTAGCGTCCTACTCTAATAAGGTGACCACACGATTTAAATTTTCGATTACAATTATTGTTAGTCAAACTTAGTCCACCCACGTGGGAGTCTGACATCGCGTTCTCTGTTATAGGAAACTCGTGAAGCTCAATCAAACTAGAAGGGCTAGCACGAACATTTCAAAGTATCGTTTGAGTATTTATGAGCAATTTTGTATGAAAAAAACACAAGTTCCAAATTAAAATTCCTTATTGTGTATACGTACGATACGAAGAGACTACCGACTTTTCGAAAATTTACATACCTATAATAATACAATCTGTGGCACATTTAACCGGCAATAGCGTATTATTCATACAAACGTATGTATGTACATACTTTACGATTTGATAAATTAAAAATTAAATAGATTTATTGCTACACTTTTTACGTAAGATGACCTTTTTATGGTCGTCCATTATCAGGTAATTTATTCGACCATGAAAACTTTTCGATTTGTCCAAAAAAATAAAAAAGTAAATCCGTCTTTAGATGACAAGCGAAATGGACACCCTACTCAATGCAAAAATAAAACTTTGACTAAATACTTACGTATGAAAAAATACACCGCAACCTTTATAAGATTCACTTTTGAATCCTATCATACAACAAGTGAGAACCATTATTAATAAATAATCACAATTTTTACACGTTATTTTTGTCGTCACAATAATACAAACTTTCAAATTATTTTTGCCGCCGCCATAATCTGAGATGTCCAGACGCCAAGTGTTGCAAATTGATTATAATTAAAACTACTATATCACCGACTTTTACATAAAAACAGTCGTTTATCATGGTTTGAAATAAAAAAATAAAAAAGACATTATTAATTCCAACGTATCATTTCTTTAAATTATTAAGTATTTTGAAAGTTCCCCAGAAGAAGAAATATAAACTTTGCTTATGTTATACCACAAAGGTTTTTTTTTTTAAGATGGTAACCCATTAGACAAGGACATCATCCTGAATAGCGACATCTCGCTCGGCTCGATTTGCCGTACAACGATTTGGCATTTCAAAGTAATCTTTATTCCGACTGCATAGAATCGAAATTAACATTTCATTCATTTTCATAGTGCACCATCTTGTTTTATATTCCAATATCTTTGGCCTATCGTCACTCGACCCGCGCGGCTCGCATCCGCGCGGACTCCGCCGTGTCTAAACCGGGCCTCAATGTATGTTTTGACTACCAGGAACAAGACGCTCCTGTTCGCGTACCTGATGGTGGAGCGCAACATCGAGTGGTTCCGGCGCGTGCTGCAGTTATCCCTCGGGGGCGGCGAGCTGCGCGTCAACGCGCGCAACTGCGTGGGCACCGTGCTCGCGCTCAACCCGCACCGCAAGCACTTCTGCATCTACCACGCCAAGCACCCCGAGTGCGCCAAGCCGCACAAGGTATGTAATAGGCCTTCGCATCTTATCATAGTCGTCTATACGGGTGTATCTGTGAAAATTTACATCCTTTTATCCACGTGTTCTACCAAACTTTCTGGACAACATTTGTTCTACGACTTTATGAAATTCATCTCCCCATTTTCGGGCTCCCCATACAAAATGAACAAGTCACGTGACCGACTTTGTACGAAAACTTGATTTTTTTTATGCGAATTTCCCCAAAGTCTTAAAGGGATGTAAATGTTTATAGATAGACCCTGTTTGACTGGCCGGATGGCGCATTTGGTGCTGACCCTACCTCATACGCCGAAGGTCGTGGGTTCGATCCCCACCCTGGACCAACATTCGTGCGATGAACACTTGTTCAGTGTCTGAACTTAATATTTGTATTTAAGTATTATATTTGTGATCCTCTGTAGTCAGATATTTGTAACACAAGTGCTTGAGCTATTTAGTACGGAGTCAGGTCAATATATAAGACTTTGTGTGAATTTATTGTCTTAACAGATGATTTATTATAATAATTATATCATTGAACTATCCTACCGAACAAAAATACAAGATGCGCACACAAAAGTTTGAGTTGTGACGTCACACTTCAATAACCATTTTGTATAGAGCGTTGTTGGGCTTGCCCAAAATATGTCCTCTTAAAGTCGTGATATCTCAGGTAATTCAAATAAGAATCAAGTAATTCTTTCAAGGATGTCTCTCAAATTGAGGGTCTTTTGATTAAACACATAAAAAAAAATTAAAATACCCTATTATAGAAATATCACAAAACAATACAAACATTCTGTTACATAATAGTGCCTAAAATTCCGTGTGCTGTGACGTCCAACGTAAATGGCCCTCACTCGGCCCAGCGTCACGGTCCGGATAGGATATTAACGTGTGGAGTGATGTGTATAGCGCATGTCGCGCATGACGCGGTCGCTGGGCGGCGGCGGCGGCGACGACCCCGAGGCGGGCGCGTTCATCGGCTTCCACACCGAGCCCGACTCCTCCTCCGCCGACGAGGCGCCCGACCCGCCCGTGCTGCTGCAAGGTAACCACACACGACGCTACTTTATGCACCTCTATATTGTTACGGCGGGTTGCCATTGGATACAATTTTTTTCCATCTTTCTGGGTCCATTCGGCAAACGTAACCCTCCCGTTCCCACTTAATTTGGCAGTTTTTCTTGCAACTTGCAATTTTAGTTTTTGCACGTATTATAGAGTTTTGTATTCTATCCACTCTCTAAATATCTAATTATAATTATCAGATATAATTAGTTTAATTAATGGCAACCTGCGCCGGACGCCGACGGCGGGATAGGCCCAAAATACGATGGGCCAACCTCGACAACTTTGCCCGCGATTGGCCACAAATGGCATTAAATAGAGAGAAATAGAAGGATTTAGGGAAGGTCTTTGCCCGGCAGTGGTGGCCACTGTACTGTCGTATAGGCTAAATAAATTAAAAATTGCAACCGTGGTACTCCATGCAGCAATCATAAAGCTTATCTCTAACAGATAAGGTCTATATTCCTTGCACACTAAGTCGGACACGCAGAGGATCGCTCGAACGCGGCAAATACTGGGATGCGCGGGAGCTCACAATTTGTGTTTTTTCATTGTTTGTTCATTTAGGTCCCAAATGGAATGTAAAGTTCACAATCAGAGTTATTTAGTTCAGTGTTGTAAATCGAAAACAAACAACCTCAGAACTGTTATAAACATTCCAGAGAACCTTCTAGACGGGCTGGAGAACTGGCTGGACCGGCTGTTCGAGGGCAGCACGCACCGCTACTACATCAACTACTGGCCCGACATGACCTCCAAGTGAGCCCGCCCCGGTAAGTGCGGCCGTGCCAAACCACTAGCCTTTCACGATTACTGGTTAACAACGGAAATTATTCCTTATTCTCATGGAGTTTAAGGCCATATTTGGTTAGCTAAAATGTTTACAAAAATTGGTTTTGTGTATACCACTGTTAAATTAACTTCCATAAAACGTCAACATTTTTCAAATTACATTCGACTTTATGTTGTACGACTTCAAGTAGAAATTATGTTGACGGATCGCGTGTGAAAAATCTGCTACATGGCGTGTGATTGACTAAGGTCCACATTACGCCATCTAGCGGATTTATCACACGCGATAGCCCATTAAATAAAAATATTATCTAACGAAGAACTAATAAATATATTTGGTCTCTGTGTGACGTATACGTCCGAGACATATAAGATTATGACTACGCGTTTCGGCTCATGCGTTTATTTAAATCGTGATATGTAAATCCTATCGTTTAATTTGTCTTCGATTTTTGTTGCTCTATTATGGGCAAACGTCGCAAATAAATTTTTAAGTTCCTAGATAAAATATATATCGAGATCATTTATACTGCACATCTTATTTTGTAAATTCACAAAATCCTAGAAACAATAGCAAAATCATTGAGGTGTATAATTGCACTTCCATTTTATGTATAACGACAAAGATGGCCGCCGACCAAGCCGCCGAAATGTAATAAATAAAATTGAATTGCATTTGGCGCACGACCGCATCGTACCGTCTCCTCGGCGCCGCGCGGGCGCATCCCACTCGTTATTGCAAGCAACTGCACTGCCCACTTGCGTGTAAGCTCCACCACAGTCTTCGTGTGATAGTGTTCAAGTATTCGATTGTTGTTGATTCATGGTACTTTTTGTACACTACTTATTCGTCAAAGTGGAGGTTGAAAGGGTACAATGAAAGTCTACATACTTACATATTATAAACATGCATTTGGACTTCGTATCGTTAGGTAAATGCTATGAATACGGAGTTAAAAATTTGATATTTTCCAGAAGGCATCAACCGTAGCCGTAAAGGCATGATTGGTTTGTAAAAATGTACATTAGTCTAACTTCCAAAAAGAATTGAACCAATCAAGAAACAGTAGAACCTTTCAGGATGCCGCCTGGTGGATACAAACTTAAACACTCATTAACAAGCATTTTTATAACTGGAATCTCGAACAAGGTGGCTTCATTTGAACGATTATTTTGAACCGGTTATTGCAATAATTTAAAATGCAACAATTTGGAGTGAACCACACATTCACTTTATCGATCATAAAATCACTTTGACGTAATGGTAGTTGGAGAATTTTTTGGTGTCTACGAATTATATTTTCGTTAGCACAGGGTGGTGTATGATGTTCTTTTAAAATAGTTAGAATAAATGATCTTTGTTTTACGTATTTGATATTTAAATTCAACTTTTAACGACGCGATCTCACTTTAGAAAATGTACGACTAAATACACCGACAACGCGATAAAGAAACTCTTATGTGTACCTATAATAAATTATATTTTATATTTATGGAAAATTGATATTCGTTATTATGGAGCGTTTATGTTTATTACACATTTAGGACATTTAAACAAAAAATACTAACTTAATTGTATCTAGAGATTGCGTGTTTAAACGTTGATTTTTTTGTTAGTGACAAAGTGTCGCACGGAATTACTATCGTTTTAGTATTAAATAATTGCATGCAATTTTGGATCTGTCCTACCCTTTATTATTTCTACCTCTCAATAAACTTTTTAAATAAGTGGGCTAGTTTATAATGTTTTAAATACCAATTTATATGGAAGTTATGTACTCTAGAATTTTAATTATTTAAAATAATTGGGGTGTTATTGTAAACAGTTGTTAGTAGAAATTACCAAATCGTTTTAAAAAAGAATACTCAAAATGGATTGTCATAAAAATAGTAACTGTTTATAAAGACACCCTATATGAAATGGTGTGTTTTGTTTGTAACAACTTGAGTGTCTATGGTAATCTGTTTTCATTAATAAACCGTTTGGTTACCATTAATCTTCAAACTAAACAAATCAATGGATCAAAATGTGGACCCACCACGTCTGTCGAAACTGAATATTGTGTTCTTTCGATCTAAAAGGGAACATTATTGTATTCTTGCCTATTATTTAACTGTCGATTTTGTGCCTGTCTCAAATAGGGTAAGGGCGGGGGTACCCCTACCCCGTAGTTGTTATGGTATAGCAAATTATAGCTCGAAAGTTAAGGATTTAATAATAATTAGCAACTGGAATGGTGTAAATGTTTCCTATTGTTACCCGTAATTTTACTATTAGTGAGTCATAAATGACTTATTGAAAACGTTGACAAATAAATGACGTCACAACTTCCAGTCGGTAAGATTAGAGAGGTAAGAATAAGGTTAGGTAGAATAGATCAAAATGTCAACTGAGGTTTTAGTAAGTAGAATTTAAAAGGAGAAAAACTAGAAAGCATTTACACCAATCTTGTCATAATAAATTAATTCACACTTTTGTAAAGGGAACTAGCTGTAAATTAGCCAATTTCACCAGGTATCACGAATAGTTTTAAATAAGGACAGTATTATGTCAATGTGCACTTCCTCGGTAACGACAATATATCGTGGTTATGAATCTGGACAGCTAAAATAACGACCGCCTACATTAGACGCAGGACATAGAAACCAGACCAAATAGATCATGGGTACACGATCAGAAATCACAACAATGGACAATATGACAAAAATATGTTTGTCTTAATAAACACACATTTAATATGAAAATATATTAGATATACCAATAAATGAAAAATATATGAGTCATATATTTTTTCTTTGTTTATTCGATAAAACATAATGAAAATGGTGAAATATTTTTTTACATATTGTCTATTGTGAGTATCCAGTATTGTAAAACGACATCTGTTAGAATCTGTTACTACGTAAAGAAATAATTTGACCCAACAAATATGTCTACAATATGATGGGCGCTTCGGTTAATAAAGTCTAGATGTTGATAATATAAAGTCCCATCTACATACTAGAAGTGGTTATTTTTTGACTCCTGAAAAAACTATTGGTTCACAAGAAAAAGTAAAAATAACAACTACAGGAAGTTCGGAGTTTCGGACACATAATATAAGACCCAGAACGCCGGCTACACATCGCCAGCTAAACAGGCTAAGCACACATAACATGAGCGCGTGTATTAATCTCAGCGTGAATGACAGGCAGACTGCGGAATGGACACTATGCTTATTCTGATGGTCTACTATCCCAAAGGGGCTTTATTTGTGTTACCTATTATAAGGGCTTCAGGATTAAACCGACTAAAATTTTACGGTTTATATAATAACTATAACGAAGTCTTCGATATCTAGCTCAGCTAAAGCCGACTTTCTGTGTCTACTTTTGTGGTCCAGAGACAGGGAGTCTGCCTATATTGTCACATTGTAGGTATCCAGATACATAATTGCAATTTTACACGTTTATATCTTGTAGTAAACATTTTGATAATATCCGCTTGGTTTCTCAGTATTGATGCAAGAACATATTACTAAGGTTTAGAGGTAAAGTTGTAATAATCATTTGTATACTTACTGTCAATGTTTTGACCAAAATTATCTAATACCAAATCTCATACAGGCTGTTGTTTTTTTTATAAATAAATCAATTATAAGGATGAGTCTATAAAATAATTTAAAACAACACTCTGTATCAAATGAAACTTGAGTGCTCTTGATTATGAATTCAAAAATAATCCGTTCTTCAATTTTGATAATATTTTTTCTGAAATACTGTATCCATAGCCTTAAGATATTATGAACTATTGTATACCTAGCTAAATTTGTTGTCACTTACACTTATTGTTAGTAAAAAGTGAATAGTACGCGCGGTGGTTCATAACTACTGTTTTGAAGGCTTTGCAATCTAATAGTTTCGTTTTACTTCAGAACAAATGAGAACCTTATTTTCAACTGTAAAACTACCATATTGAAGAACTTAACACAATAGTTATGCATTCGCGTGCGTACTATTGTAATGCATACATTTTACAGTAGTAAAATTACTACTTTTTGAGAGAGGTCGGGTATTATTGTGCTAGTCAATTTTTTATTTTACCAAATGTAAATTGTAATTTTAGTGAATACTGTTAGTCGGTATAGGTATTAGACGTTTATGTTAAACTTTTCACTATTCGGTTTATTGTTGTGGTATTTCGTACTTTATGTTTAAATTATGTATCCTTGGTTTGGTTTTTAGTAACGTTTTCGTTGTAAAGTTGGCCAAAAAATCAGTTACGAAAACTCTTCGGTTGTTAATAAAGTTCCTTTTCAGTTTTCAATCGAAAATTAGAGATAGAGCAAAATTTTTTCTTTAATGTTAATTTGGCCGACACATGAAGAGTATTATAACGACACACAGATAAAGCTTCAAAGAATGTATCAAAGGGTATCTCTACCTAAATTATTTATTGAATCTTAAACAAAGTTTATTTTTAAATTTATGCCGTATATTATAATAATTTCGAATGCTGAGGGAATACGAAGATATACGCTTACTTCAAATGTTTAATTTTTAATCAGATGATAGGTATGTGTGTGTTTACCTGCACTTTTTAACACACTGTATTGTTCATCAAATATCACGTGCCATAAAAACCTAAATACAATCTTTGATGCGTTTCCTTGTGTGTACTGACTGTCACTTGCGAGAATGTATTGTTTTGTTTATCTGAATGATGTTACGAAATGCATTTTAAACGGAATTGTTTGATTTTAAAAGACAAATTTTGTATTCTATAATATAAATGCCAAGAATCATGTTTTGTGATTTTTAACTTTAGATTTTGGAGAAACTCGTGAATGCCTTAAAAGCAGATGGATCAAAGAGACTAAACAATTGGACAGAGTAGTAAATGTAGATAGATATAAAATTGTTTATTCACTTAAATGTGAAAATGTTAGTTCTTATATTTACTTAGATAAATATGTACATATTATTTGGTGTATACAGTTAATAGGCCACAAATGTGTTATCAGTTAATAGGATATTTATTTCAACATCATTGTTAGTCAAGATGTTATGCTTGCCTGTACTAAATAAAGTTTATGTAGCTAATTAGTTCAATGGTAGATCCAGGTGCTATAAATACCTAATCTATGTAAAATGTTTGTTTAAATTTATTGTTTTATATTATGCCATATAGTTTGGACCGAGTGGCTTCTCACTAGTTTCTCCAATGTGGATAGGATTGGTATAAATAAAGTCTTAACCAGTGTTGCTGTTTTAAATTTCCACCATGTTAGGTGTCTGTATATGGGTTGTTGGTGAAGCTTTTGTCTATTATTACTAAACATAATTATTACATGTATTTAAATTATTTTATTATTAAGGAACACTAAATCTATCCTTTATCTTTATTCCAGTATCAATTTGTACAATAAATTATTAAATATTGTTCTTTAAAATCAGACTTTCCTTTCTTTCTATTGCCTTCTAAAAATATCATATTTGATTTTAACCCATATTTATATTGGTGATACCATCTTTGGAATCATAAGTGCTGCTGAGCCAGTAAACAATTACCCTGCTTGTTATAGATTTCTAGTAGCTTAGCCTGCACTGTGTGAACCGGTCTGATAATTGCAGAACATGATAATAAATTCAATAAAACAATCAATACTTCCAAATAAATAAAAGACATTTATTATAGTTAGATAATCATTTGTACACAAACAAAATTACAATATTTTCTAAATAAAGTGTCTACAGGACTTGTTACATGTTAACAAGTGTCGCTTAAATGCGAGTTGATCTAAACATGATTGTTGTAACTTGCCATAAGCCCCTTACATTATCTGGAAAAGTAAAAAACAAATTTTAAAGATTTCAACATTTAGCAATAAAAAAAACTTTGTCTAGATCTTGCAATAAGTAATACTTGGAGACGAGTGTAGAGCCGAAAGTAATAATAAGTAAATTGTACCTGATTATCATAGAACCTGGTTAAGGTCTTAAGCCGCACTCTTCTTCTTTGGATTAAGTTCATACTCGCAGTTGGCGTATGCTAAGCCTATGCCCATACCCATGCCTGCTATGACAGGCCATCTCCGCCTTCCCAAGAACAGCACTGATGTCAGAGCACCTAGCACTATTCCACTACCTGGAATGACACATGAATCAACCATTTAATAATTTACAAAGAACAACTACCAAAAGGGGGACAATATAAACTAAATTCTTCCACCGATGTTGAATCCCTTTTCTCTACAGGCAATACTTAACAAACAATTTTATATCAGCAAATAGAGCACACTATTCTGTAACTACTCTTAAAAACCCAACCGAAAATCTTTGTGTCAGGTCTAGATGATTGTGGTACCCTAAGACCTTTCTGTTTCGAACATATTTCTAGCAAATAAATGTTTGTTTAGTTGTTTCTGGTTTCAATAGTACGTACAGGAGAAAACATTAGTTTGGAATGCACAATAAGGTCCCGACCATAGACCTTTCTATTTCGAACATATTTCTAGCAAATAAATGTTTGTTTAGTTGTTTCTGGTTTCAATAGTACGTACAAGAGAAAACATTAGTTTGGAACGCACAATAAGGTCCCGACCATGTATGTGATGGTGTCTCAGTTTATTCATTTATTTTATTAAAAACTACTTATATAAGAAACATCTAACAAAAACAAAGCAACTTATGTAAGTAAATAATATTAGTTATTGTAACTGGTAAAGAGCAGTTCCATGAAACTATAACCCTTATTTGAATATACTTTAGAGTTATCTGATGGGCATATTGTATGTATAGTGGAAATGAAGATAAATTTGTTTACATACTTTGTAAGGAACATACAATATTTGTGAGTGTAGGTAGTTAGTAAAACAAATCAAAGCACAATGAAGTACATGTAAAAATAAGCAATCACAATAGCAAGTCATTAATTTATAATATTCACCGGTTTTCACGATTCCGTCAGTGAGACACATGTCCAGCTTGGCCGAGTATTCGTCCTCGCCATCATCTTTCTTTCCTTTAGCCATTTTGTGGTTTTGTAAGTGAAAATGCTACTTTTTGTAAAGCAGACCACGATTTTCACGTGATTAAATATAGGGAAATGTTGGAAACCAAATTAATCGGTATCCACACGCGTTTACATAATTCGGCAGTGAAAAATTTGTCAATTTTGTTGTACTGACAATGACATTGACGTAAAGTGTTTCTAAACACGTAATCATTTCTTTAAAACTTACGAAAGGCTGTATATTCGTATCTTTGTTCACCTATTTATTACATACAAAACTCAAATAATAGTCTATGGAAAAGTGACAAGCAGCTGATTTTGACGTATCTTTTGATTGACAATTTTTTTGAGGTTATATTGGTTACACAAGAAAAATATCAATAGCAAAAATTTTATTTATAAAATGTAAGAATATGAATCGAATCGTTATGATACCTAGTCGATTATCAGTGGCCCAAGGCCCAAAGTTGCCCATTTATCTCTCCTCGTCCTCAACGAGATCAATGTCTGAAGCTAAAGTAGTGCAGCCACCTAATCCTAAAAAGATTACCAGCGATATGGTTGGTCCACCTGATCCCGTGTCTAACTTGAGGAAGATAATATTTAGAGAGCCTCCGAATGAATCAGCCTTAGAGAAACGGCATAGACAGATGAGAGCAGAGGTACAGAAATGGAACCATAATTTTTGGACACAACATAACTCCAGGTTTTTTCAAGTATGTAACAATTTTTTTGATAAGTTTTATAATTTCTTACCTAAGGTTTCTTCGAATTTCCCAATTGTATCCTATGAATTATAAAAAGAAAGATTACCTCTTTATTACAAAACCATTTAAATGGCTACAATGGATTAATGACTTCAATTTTGTACTCACTTATTTTCATAGAGTAAGGTAATAAAATTTATTGTTACCTATTGATTAAATTTTAATCCTCCTTTATTTCCAGGAACGAGAAGATTATCTTAAAAAGAATTTACCAGAAGGCAAACAGAATCTGACTGCTGATGAAATGAGTGTCTTCTATAAGGCATTCCTGGATAAAAACTGGAAAGCACACATAGCATACAATAAGGAGTGGTACAAGAAAAATGTTACACTTTTAGGTTTAGCTTTACAAATAAAACTTAGGAAATTATTTAGAATAAAAGATTCAAAGTAATTTATTGTTTCTCTTGATTAGTTAGTATGTAATGGAATATAAGAAAATAAGAATCTGATGTGTAAACAAAACTTACTTACTGAATTAATATTTCTTTTTGTAAAATCATTTATTTATGTATATTTAAGTCATTATAATAAGATAGTAGGATCTTAAGAACTTTTAATTTTTTTTTAATTTAAAGTTTAACCTGAACTCATTTCATCCTGATGCAAAGGAAAACTGGCCACTTGACTAAATTAAAAGTTAATTTGTTCTATGAAAATGTCATATTGTGTCACAGTTTTTCTGATGTGCAAAATATGGTTTAGTTAGAATAAAATAAATTCATGGTGCTCAATCAGTACGAAAATCAAGTTTTTATAAATGTCTCGTAACTGTTTCTTTAAGAAATCATAATTAATTTAGAAATGTACATTGCCTTCAAATGGCTGACTGGGATGGCCTTGGCCATGTGGTTAGCCATGTGTATTATTGATTTTTATGTGAAGAGTAATAAGGAAATTCATAGAAAAGGTAAGAGAGAGCTATACCTACTATTCTACCTAGAGGGGTGACCCGTTTTGCAGTGTTTGAGACGCAAGCCTCGCCATTTCAATTCCTGCATCAACACAAATAATGGATATCAGGAAGGTAATGTACCTAGCCTACGTATTTCAAACACCTGAAATCAAGACAATGCCTTAAAGATGCTTGGGAAGTGAAACTTGCGTCTCTTTCATATTATAATCTAGATTCTAGAGTCGGTAGGTACTAAAATCATTCTGCCAGCATTTTTCTCTTCAGCCCTGTTGTCAAGGCCTATACCTACTATCTACATTTTATTTTATTTATTGCAGGTTTAAAAATGAAAACCTTCGGTTGGAACTTTAGGAATTCAACGGTTCAGCTAGACCGCGTAACCCAGAGCCCAGAGGTCCGTAATGGAAGGTTTCATGAGACAAAGTTCCGGCGATTTGACCCTGCAATATTGCATTATGCCATGTTCTTTGCCGGTGCAATTGCGGTGTCTGTGTTTAATAAGAAAAGAGAAATTATTTACTTTACCAAAAACACAATCGCTAAATTAGATCCTTCCGCAATGGCAAATATTATGAAAACAAGTTTGAATAAAACCGCTTCTGGATTTTGTGTTGCCATTCGTAAATATTCTACCAGTTTCTGGGTGTTTTTACAAAAAAATGTTTCTAAAATAAAAAATATTAAGTATGGCATAAAAACTAATGTTGTAGAGAAACATAAGAGATTAAACTTTATTTTGTTAAATAACTTAAAGGAAGTCTGTGAAGAGAGAAAAAAAATAGGTCATCTTTTGATCGCAGCTATTCAAGAAAATAAAAATATTAGAATGCAATTTCAACTACAAAATATGAAAAAGAATAGACTAGTAAGACACATTGAAGATACTCAAAAGAAAATTAAAGAAAATAGATCAAAATACGTCAGCTTTCAGCATTTATATTTAGTTACTCATCAAGAAAACATATTTCTAAAGGCCCGTATTCGCAAATTAACTACAGAAAAAGAGAATGCGGAAAATGATCTCATGAAAATAATCAATGAAGTATATCAGTCTAAAAATAATGATCTTAAAGAATTTTGTAGTCGTTTTATTGTACGGCCTAAAAACAATTTGTTGAACAGTGATGTAACAGCTGAGGTGCAAAAGTTTTTACAAAAGTCGTGCTATTCAGTAAGAGCTACCACCAGTTGGCAAGCCTCGACAGATTTAGATAACAAAGTTGAGGGCAAACTGGCGCATAGGAATGCTCGTGTTACAGAAATTGTGCAAGACGATGACAGCTTGGTCCCGATTGTATCTGATGCTCCAAGATTGAAGGGGCTTCCTGGAGAATGCATATGGACCGTAAAAGACAAAGATGGCATTATTGAAAAGTTATACGAATATGATTATGAATCTGATTTCGATAACGGTGACACGATTCGAAGGATCAGAGAATATTCGGTTTACTACGACAAGGATTGCTTATTAGATTTTTCAAGGTAGTTATTCAACCTATCAGCTAAACACTAGGTACTCTATGTAAAAACTTAAATTTAAAAATCATAATTAAAATGAAATCTACTCAAATTCTGAAATTTTTATTTGTTTCAGTTCGAGGACGATAGTTGCTGAAAACATTCCACTTGGTCTGAGTTCATTATACCCAACTGGCGAGCGATTTCTCACAGGTTCGGAGGCTTTCCAGAAGTTCTTGCAGAATAATAAAAACATTACTCCGTCTTCGAGATCCCCTGTGCCACCCTTACTTTGTTGAGGGTTTTCGAATATTTTTAACTTTTGAATGCGTGTTGTTTGAGATTAATAAATTTATACACTGTCAATATTTCTTGCGTATTAATAATCAAATCTTGCATGTATCGGAAACTTGTAAAAAAGTAGTCTAGTCAGTCCCATGTTCAGTTTTAACCCTTAACGTCAAGGGCTATCTTGACCCACACATTCCTCGGTTGCTTGCTCCTATACTCAAAATAAAGTCAAGTTTATTCTTGAGGAACTATTACGGAGTTCCTTACATAGAGTAACATATATTTTGGTTCCTTAATATTATAGCCAATGAGGCTATCATATTCTGTGACGTAGATGGCAGTGGCGCCATCAATTATTTCATGACTTTTTTCTGACTGACTTGGTCAATTATTTATTTATTTATTTATTAGGCTTTTCAACAATGAGTACACCATACAATTTAAAAATACAAATACTGCTTACATTCTAAGTGCCTCATCACTTAAAGAAAAGCACTGCATGCACTAACTAGTGCGTACAAAAAAAGAAACAAGAAATTATTAAGTACAGGAAAAAGTACAAATCATGCTACATCCACATGAGATGCACTTTCCCCCATGCCTTCCTACACTATTATTAATCAGCAAGGGCTTTTTTAATTCCACGTGTGAAAAATAAGTCAATATTCGATTCGATTCGAAATTATGTGGAGAATGCGAGGCAGTCATCTGGCAACACTGTAGTTCTCTTTCTCTCTTGTCTTTTCTATGCTTTTTCTTGACTATGGTCTACTAAGTCATGTTTTGTTTTGATTTCGAAGTAAAAAAAATATTATGTACTTTATCTGATAGAAAAATTCTTCCCCAGGTATGTTATATTGCTTCCTCAAGGTTTAATTTCGAGGTTAATTTCAAGGTTTTAAATACGAATTTTTCAACTTTACGAGTCTTTCAATCGATAACCCAAATGGCTGTAGCTGTAGCATGTACATACATCAATGAGATAGGAAATAATATGGAGCAGAAATACCTACAAAAAAAACGTGCCGGTTTAGAACATAAAATGGCGGACTGACAGCTATTTTAGTGCTGCTCTGTTGATCGATATTTGAATCGTCATTTCGTAATTTGAATTGACCATTCTTTCGTTTGAGACCAAAGGAAGTTGTTTTGACAGAACTCGTCTCAAATCCTTATTTGAAAGCCTAAAATGACATTCGTAAAATTGATTGATTAGAAGCTTAAGTTACTGGTTAAATGAAAATCAAAATATAAATAGATAGGTACTCTTTATTGCACAAAGTTTACAAGTCTTCTTGAAGTAGGTAATATTATGCTTTTAATATGTAATAGATAATATAGATCTTTTTATTGCAAAATTAAACTTAACTAGTGTTGCGGCAACACCAGGATCATAGCGGCAACACCAGGATCATAGAACCAATCAACGAATTTTATCGCATGATATGCGTCCGCTCTCATTGGTGCTTCATAACGTGATATCGCACAAGCGGACCAATGGGAGGCGCCGATGACGTCGCGGAAATCGACTCAACGGACATCGGGATCGCCACTGCATACAAGGAACACCTAACGCGCACATCTAATTCGTAATTTTAATTATTTTAATAGTTTGGTCTGTGACCGCTAAATAAGTATTTCTCTTTTACTCTCTAATACCGAGTTTTCTTTCCTCCACCTCGTCCACTACAACTAGGTATACAGATATGTATTCAATTTACAATTTAGGTGGTAGTAGGTAGTAGAGCTTGTAGTGATATTATCTTCCTGAGTTCAGTTCGTCGCAGTTTGTAGAAAGAGATCTGTAAGTAAGAAAATTATGGTATTATTGATAAGATTATAATGATATTATCTACTCTTAATAATAGAGGTAGGGCAATGGTAGCTCAGTGAATAAAAACGGGAGGTCGTAGCAGTAGGTATGTAATACCGGTATCATTAATAACAATCTCAAATTGACGAGTTTACGATATGTGATCAAAATCAAATTATTACAATACTCCCCAAAGTGAAATTCATCGCTTAGCATAAAAGGTTTATCTTCATCGTAAAATATTATCGATGTTTTTACTACAACCCTAGTATAAAACTCACGAATTTTTATAACATAAAAATATTCAAAATGAAGCATAATTATGGACTGAAAACACACGGATAGAATCACACGGGGAAACAAAAGTGTAAAACATTCAAAGCTTCTATAAATATAATGAACATTTTATAATAATTAGAAAAAAAATATAACATACCGGTGCAATGTTAATCTTTGCTGATTTTCGCTTTTCCTTGAGCCACATCCTATAACACTACACTTGGGCATAATGATTAAATGTTTCTTCAATATCCTGTGTAATGTGGACAACGAGTTCTCAAAAGAAAAGAAATTATTAGTTATTTTTGTCGGAAGAAACGGTGAGTTGACACTTCATGTACTTCAGAAAACTGTAACTAAACATGGCTTTTTGGCCGCATTAGGCATTAACGTGGTTGTCAAATGAAAATTTTTCCGATTATAGAGCTGAATGAAATAGTGTCATCTCTTTCCACTTATGAAATCAAGGCTGAGTTAGATAGAGAGAACAATAGTTTTGAGAACTCCACGTCGACACGCATGGTATTTGTATAACTGATTTCTGTATAGGACAATAGGCCCGGTCCATATATTTAAGTCAATGACATACATATAAAGGACTTTTTTAATTACTTGACATTTTGGCACAGTATTGCCATGATGAGTGTGTTATTTCCCCGTTTTTTTAGGTAGGTAGTTTTCATTTTATTTTTTACATCGATATTTTGGGGATTCCCGGGCCCCACGAGGATCGCTTATAATTTCTCAATTCCGTCCGTCCACAGTCTAGCTAAGGCTCTCTTAGAGCCAGAAACCTGTAATTTGGCGTGAACATACAAGTAAATAATTATCACACAAACATGTGGTAGAATAACATTTTAAAAAATATATTTTTAGGGTACCTAGCTTCCATTAACATACCTATACAGAGGGGTCGTATTTTATTTTCTCTCACATGTGGTGGGATTGAGTACAATGAACAGTCTTTAAAATAAATGAGTTTGGAGAAAATAATTTTACGATAAAGTAACTTATTGGGCTTTTAAATGCATTTAATTTATTAAAATCAAGTGACCTCCATCTGAACGGTTGATTGTGGGCTGAAAAAAAATGTTAGTAAGCACATCAAACTTAACAAACCATTTAACGAACTATCATGGCTAAGTTGACTTTAGGCGGCGGGTGGCATACGACTTTTTGAGTATTCCGAAACCTTGGAAAGGTGACAATATCTATTATGAACAACGACGGAACCCTACATTTTGCGTGGCCCGACACACGTTTGTCCAGTTTTTTAATATAGGTAATAGGGATTAAAGTATCGTATGCAGTATACCTAGGTATGTTATACTACTACATAAGTAAGATCTTGTCAGTATTAACACTGTGAAACGCAAATAAAGCATTCAGTATTGAGCCTTAAATAAAAAAAACAATTAAACTAGATAGTTGCTACTTAATGCGTAACTAACATTTTGTTTGTATCTAAAAAATACAATTTCATACTTAAACCCCTAAACTTTATTTTTAAGAATTTGAGCAGTGGCTGAAATGACCAGGAAATAAAAAGATACTAGCCTCAATTAATGAAAATGGATAAGTTGAAAGACATTGAGGCAAATGATATTAAGTGGAAGTCTATTGAGAATGATGGCCTCAACCTAGATTATGCCGTTGCGATACCTAGGAATGTAGCTAATAATCTATTAAGGGAATTAGAAGATACTTTAAAATACTTTACTGGAGATTTGGCACAAATAAAGTAAGTTGATGGAATGAATGTAAGTCACATTTTGAGGCCCTACTAGATTAATTAAAATAAAAATTACGTGAAATCGCAGGGTTTTTGGAAAAATTCACCCCTTGCCACGACAGCAAGTTGCTTACGGAGATCCTGGAATAACATATAAATATTCTGGAACCACTGTCCCTGCGCTGCCCTGGCCGACTCCTGTGCTTGCGCTCAGGGATTTTTTATTTACTCTAAAGGGTATTAAATACGACTTCGTTTTAGTGAATAAGTAAGTAATGATCAATACTTAAATTGCGTTTTATTTCAAACCTTGGTTACCAAGGTTTTGATACCGCCTAATAAATAATATTTTAATGTTACTTGACTTAATTACAGGTATAGAAATGGTAATGACCATATGGGTGAACACAGAGACAATGAACCTGAGCTTGATCCAAATTACCCTATAGCATCTATATCTTTAGGACAAGAGAGAGATTTTGTTTTAAAGCACAAAGACACGAGAAAACCGGGAAAAGATAAGAAGCTAATACCGACAGGTAATATTTATTTCAAATCCTCATACTTGTTGATCGTAACAGAATCATCAATGTTCTTGAGTTTATAGAACATGTAGCGTAGTAAACGAGCTTCGTATGTAACTGTCTGTTTAGCTTTAGTGTTTGCGTCTTCCTCCTTGAAAAGGGCTTTCAATAACTGTGCTCACGCGCCGACCATACGTCTCGCATCCTTCGAGAAATTGCAAGCATTCTTTAATAGTGTTATCTTTAACAACTATTAAGTGCTTAGCCAGGTTCTCGAGAAAGGATAAGAAGCACCGCTTAGCGTAGAACCACGTGTCAGTACCTAGACGCTTGTTGAAGGGTTCTAAAGATTTAATCACTCGAGAAATACCGAACTCGTAATTACCCTTCGCACAGTACAATGTGCCTATCACTAAGTTGACAATGCACAAGTGATAGAATTTCTTCTGTGGGTCTTCAAATATCTGTTGCTCTTCCTCTTTCTCTATCTTGCGCATAATATCCTCGGCTTCTTCGTTTTGTGACGTCATAATATAAGATACGCATAAATTGGCTAAAACCACTGCGCTTATATCTAAAATGTTCTCATACTGTTTCTTGACTATCGGCTCATAAAAACTTGCAGCTTCCTTATACTTATTTTCTTGCATAAATAGTACATGGGCTACGTTGAGGCGCCAAACATCGGATTCGTTACAGAATTCGACAGATTTACGGAATATTTTCTCCACCTGCCCATAATTTTCCATGTCCCAATAGATCTTAGCTTGTGCCATCACTACGGGTATATATCTTTCCAAGGCTTCTTCATATTCAACTACAGCTTTCTTAACTTGATCGTTATCGCCTTGAGCTCGACTCTCCTGAACTACTTTTGTAAGTTTCCTTAGTTGTTCCGCATGTTTGGAAGCTATGTCTTCGTATTTTTGAAATGCTTCTTCAGGTGATGTTTGACTTGTTATTATAGCATCTAAGAAGTCATATAAATAGGGGGTCAAATATTTGTAAGTAAACTGAGCGTTTTCTGCCAATACGTCCGCGGCAAGATCAAAATATTCGAACTTGCAATATAGGAGTAACAAATTAGCAAAAGTTTCAGGTGGAAATGGATCCTGTTGAAGTAGGAAGTGCAATTTTTCGAAACCATCTGTTGGTTTGATATCAATAGAAGTTAGAGCTAAATTATGTAATGTAACAGCGTCAAGTTCATGCTCATGTCTTGGTGGCATGTCATTTAGCGCTTCTCTCGCTGATTCAATATTCTTTAATTGATATTCTATTGCCGCTTTTAAGTTGAATACTTCAGTAAGTGCTGTTTCATGAAGTGTTAAAGTATTTCCGACAGATTTTACTTCAGATGTTTCTGCTTGCATCCCCACAGCTAATTCTGGGTGATCACGTATCCCTCTTTCAATCACAAGGGTAATATGTTTTAACGCTTGAGGATATTCCTTTAGTTTAAAGTAGCACAAAGCCACGTTATAATGTAGATGAGCGTTAAATCCTAATACATTTAGGCTTCTTGAGAATTTTTGTAATGCCTCCTCATATTGGTTCTCTTTAAATAATAAGCAACCAAGGTTAATGTCTTTATCAGGATCTTCTTGGGGGTAAGATTCCACAAGTCCCTTAGCGCTTATAGTGTCATCTTCCCCATATTTTATAGCAGACTGTAGCTTGGTAACTTTTCTTTCTAGTTCAGGGACATTGATTTGCATCGTTACTTTGTAAGCTTCGTCAAACATTGAAGCTTCGTAGAGGGCCTGAGCGAAGTAAAGTTTGTATTCTGGCACATCAGGATGCATTGCTGTTAGCTGTTCATAGCAGTTGGCGGCTTCAACGAAGGCTTGAGTCCTGAAGTAACAATACCCGAGTAGAGAGAGACCGGCTCGGTTTGGATTGAAATTGATAGCGTCGTTTAGTGCCTTTATCGCGTCTTCAAATCTTGATTCCTTTATCTGAAAAATAATGATCCCGGTTAAAGGCTATAGTTTCAAAATAAACAGGGGTGTGACGTTAGTGATTACCTCGACGATTAGACGTAAATTATAATGAGAGTCCTTTGTGATCGATTATCGAAAAAGATTAGATCATTCAAAGTGGTAAACAGGTACACCTACTCTAAAAGGAGGATGTAGGTATACCTACATAATAGGTAAATCAATAACTCTATTAGTATTATGTTTGCATCAATAATTTGGCGCGTGCAGCCACTAAGTCTGAAAATAGATTACCCAAGTGTTTGTCGCCCTTAAGTTGGTTGTTAGCAGAAAATAAGCTAGTCTTAATGTCTTTGTTTTACTTCCTATTATGATGATTAATTAATTCTCAAGTGGTCAATACGTCTGGATGATAATAAGAGCCATCGATAGAAGGTGTTCAAATATACCGGATTCGTGCTCGTGTTAAAAGGACACGTGCCTATCCATCTACCTTATCTATCTACCTATCTATCTACCTTATGGCGCTATACCTAATTCAAAATTAAAAATCTAGAACCAATAAGTCGATAGGTTCCTATTTCATTACTCAGTTCTTGCATGTATCATAAATAAGTATAAATTATTATTAGCATGCTATCATAAGTCAAACTAAACCCAAGTGTTGATTACTAGGACGTATAAGTTCTACGATTCTTTGTGTGTGCTAACACTTATCTTTTAATATTTATCATCGCACCGTTAATCTAATCAGCGTTCCGTAAAACGGATTGTGACCCGTGGCATTATCAGACAACGCTATGGGATAAATGCGCTTTTGATAAATTTCGTTTATCGCAATTTCACGTGGAACATAATGTAACGTATTTGTCGTCGTGCTTATTTCCGCGTGGGTGCGGTGATTGATCATCGATAGGCATTGCAAAATTTGGGTTGGGTTTATGCCGTAACGATCATAACATAATATTGTGCAGATTTTATCTATATTACACAATTTAAGGAAATGATTAGTCATTGTAAGCACTACAATAGTAACACTATTATTGTATTGACAAACGTTGCTGAACTATTATGTTAGTATTGTCTAATATTAGGTACCTATATGTAATAAAATTATTACTCAATAATATATCTTGAGGATAAAATTTTGTTACCTGCATATTTATTTACAATAGAATATTAGGTATCAATAAAACACAATATTTTAAGTTTTGTAGCTACACTCTCTATCAATCAATAATGATATTAGGTATCTATACAAATATTAATAATAATAATAAAACGTTAAAAAATCATTACTAGTTTGACCCGATCAGGAATCGAACCCGGGGCCATCCACGCTTGGCCACCACAACAACATCCATTGCGAACGAAGTCGTTAAATTATGGCTAATTATATTGAATCTAAATTCAAATTCAAAATTAGGTGTACTTAAGCCTAACTAAATTTTTGACCTTTTAAACACTTTACAGTACTCGATTGATGACACACTATAGAGAAGTTAATCGATGTGTTGCCATTTTTAAACATTTTCATTATTTTCGGGAATTCTTCTAAGTAGCTGTCTTTGAGTATATAGCCACACTCAAAGAGCTATGTGCGATAATTTACATTGTGAACACATTTTAATTTAATTCTAATTTCGTTGTTTTACTTCTATTATTCACTTACCATGGTATAAATAGTTTTTGTGTATTGCCCATCTTTTATTTGTAAATAATCCATTGCTGGCTTAGTTTTAGAGAAAATCACTTCCCAAAATCAAAGGAGAATGCTGGTTAAATCAACTTTCAGTAAAATTATTTAATACTAAGCACATTTTTCATCTCATCGTGTGCAATCGCGTTCGCGTTTTTGTTTACAATTTTTCTGTTGTCATGGCAACGTATAAAATATTAATAGGAAATTAGGAAATCCACTGAAACACTGAGGAAATCGATAAAAAAAATGCATTCAGAGAGACGTTTGCTGTAAATGGCTGCGGACTGAAATAATTTCTGAAGCCTAATAATATAATTTATTTCTTTACAGTGAAAATTAACCTGGAGCATGGCAGCATTTTGCTTATGAATCCGCCGACAAATGAAGTGTGGTATCATTCTTTACCCGTTCGGAAGAAATTGCATGGAGTGAGAATAAATTTAACTTTTCGAAAAATGCGTTTATAATGTAGTTACACGATGATTAGGTACTTTTCATAATGTTTCTTTGTGTGGTTTTATACTCTGTATTCCAACAATTAAGAAAACCAATGTCAATGGCAAAACGTCAATAAATTACTGTCAAAAACATTTTCCTCTTTGTTGTCATTGAAAAGAAAATGCATTGAGTGCAATTTGTGGAAATCTTTGCGACTTTTAGCAAATAGTGGACATCGATTAACATTCTTACGAGGTAAGAAATTATTGTTCTTCTTCTAGCTTTAACGTGTTACCTATATCTACGTGTTCTGTATTGTTAGATTGATTTGGTTATCACTGGCACTCAAGTACATTTTCATGATAAGCGTAGCCTATTTAACGATGAAAATCGTTCAACGGCCGCCGTTAGCGACTCATACTGCGATGTATGCTAATTCTTGTACGAAAATTAACATCGATTGCGGTAACCACATTCGAAGATGGGCTGAAAGTAGCGGTCGTGTTTTTGGGAGGTTTTACGAGATTAGAGTGTTAAAATTTGCCTAGAAAGTGTTTTTTGGGACTGTGAGAATGTTATTCGGGCCCAACTTGCAGAGGTCGTACAAGTACATGAGCTTCGCGTCGAAGATGCCGTCCTTGCGCATCGACCAGAGTGACCTGAAGTGCAAGAATGGCTGCGACTACTTCGGCAACCCGCAGTGGCAGGGCTACTGCAGCAAGTGCCACCGGGAGCAGATGTCAAGGCAGCGGAGAGCTGGTATGACATCTTGGTATTTCTACCACATTGTACTCATGCTTAACCCAGTTTTTTAACCCATGCATTGTATCAATGATCAACCCACTTAAGTAATGTGGTAATATTTGTGTTAGATTGTAGTTCTGTACCAACAAAGATGCAGGACATTTTCTATTAAAATGGGAATTAGTCAAAGTCCAGGTAACATATGCTACAGAACATTGCATTTATTCAGTTTCTGTAGTGATAGTGAATTTTCACTTGAAACTTATGAGTCATTATTTGAACTTAAAAATAGTTTATCACTATGGAAGCACTATGGATTGACTCCAATGACTAGATCTGATTTAGGCTAATGAGCCTATTGCAGATAGAGTATAATAAAATAGAAAATATTTTATTAAAATTTATGGTGTAGATATAACGAGTTCACTAAATAAACTGGTAAGTTTCTTACATTTTAACTGAATATTATTGGCATGCAATAATGATGACTCAGATAAAGAAAAAACTATTGAGACGCAGGTTTAGACTATTATGTAGGTATTGAATTTCTAGCACGCAGGAGTCTTAACAATATCAATATTTTTTTTAAATTCTATCTTATCATTTTCTTGAGTATTCTCTTTGAAATCACACAGATAACCTTTTGGTGCATTTCACAATCTTATATACCTACATTCTTCATGTTATGCAGTAAGTATCAATTGTTGACTCTAACTGATACCTGTGAAGAATGTCTATTTTCTGATTAAAAGAAAATTATTTTGAATTTTCCCTCTCATCTTAGCATTTGATTCCCGGATGCGTTCTTGGAGCGCAGGGTATGAGGTCGCTATAAACGGATTCTACTAAATAATAGATCAATTCGCCATTTTCATCAAAAAAATGTGAGTTGAGAGGGAATTAGAGATTTTTTTTGCTAAGTGAAAGGAAACAGCAGAAAGTTCTGAGCTTTAGAATCCTTTAATTAGTAGCCCAGTGATGCTGCTAGATGAACAATATGTTATATTTCTCACATCAGTGTGTAAATTCAAGGTCCTGTGTTTTGATTCAAAGGTTCTTATTGTTTCTTAAGATACAAAGAGTATAAATCTGATTTCTATCTGA
Organism: Cnaphalocrocis medinalis; assembly: GCA_014851415.1. Lineage (NCBI taxonomy): Eukaryota > Metazoa > Arthropoda > Insecta > Lepidoptera > Crambidae > Cnaphalocrocis > Cnaphalocrocis medinalis. Next base: position 991,950 of record CM026279.1, read on the forward strand.
AAGATAAACTGAACTTAACCTTCTTGTACAATTATCACAGAATAACATAATAATTTTGATAAAAAAATTGACATAACATTTGATACCATCAAGGTTTAGATTATGTGTTTTTACATGTAAACACATTAAGCAATAAAAATGTAATGTTTTATAATAAACAAAACTTTAAAAAGTTATATTTTTATGAAAAAATCATATTTCAAAAATAGATGGCGCTTTGTTATTTGTCTTGTTACTCAAATAAATAAATTGAGACAACCACACAACCAATCAATAACACTCAATAACCACATGTACAGCAATAAACTATTTGAATTGAATTGAATTGATTAAGTAACCTAAGTGCTGCCACCTATAGATACTGCTACAGTCATACCACGTAAACAGTGCTGCCAACTAGTGCCATCAATTGGAATTTGATTTGCCCTGTTACTAACCTTCTCTACCTTTATTTAATTCAATACCTTTTTTACGCTTGGGTGTATTAATTGGTTTTCAACAGAGAAAGCTTCAAGTCACACGGCCACGCTACCGCGGCCAGAGGCCAAGAAGCAGGAGCGCGGGCTGAAGCTGGCGTCGCACTCCTCGTTCTCAAAATTTGAGGAGAAGCGGCTACGGCAGAGCGAGACGCTCAAGAAGACGCTAAAGTTCAGCATGTTCAAGAAGAACAGCACAGGTCAGGGGTGAACCAGTCACTTCTATATTTTATGTAACACAGGTAACCATAGTGATGGTTTCCATCATTGGTAGCAAGAGCGCGGGCTGAAGCTGGCGTCGTACTTCTCGTTCTCAAAGTTCGAGGAGAAGCGGCTGCGGCAGAGCGAGACGCTCAAGAAGACGCTCAAGTTCAGCATGTTCAAGAAGAACAGCACAGGTCAGGGGTGAACCAGTCACTTTATATTATAAGTAACACAGGTACCCATAGTGATGTGGTTTCAACCAATAGTAGCAAGAGCGAGAATTGAAGCTAAAAGCGCGTACAGCGCGTGTGAAAGAGAGGGGAACTCCGATTCGGTCGTAACGTCGACTTTAAATTAGACCCTCTGGTTGCTTAATTCGTTGGTCCTCATGTATTTTGCGCGTTATGTGTTTTGTGCGTTTGAAGTCATGACTTCAATCATAAGTCTAGAAAGCGCTTTTGAAAAGTGATCACAAACCCGAGCTAGTATGTTTGAAAAATTCGAAACATACTTTTTCTCGACTCGGGAATCGTACCCGGGACCCCGAGATCACGGCCCGGTACATAAACCACTAGACTAACAGGGCCTAACATGCGTACCGCGACAAAATTTTGTCGACTCATCGCTCAGTCAGGTGAGCGAGAAGCAACTTGCGCCGACACAATACGAGTGTCGAAAATTTATCTCGCGGCGCGCATGTTAGCCCGGCTGGGGAGACTTGTACAGTACTAAACATTAAATCAAAGTGTCCTCATCAGACGAACACGAGCACACGCCAGAGAAGAGGCAGAGCGAGTTCAAGATCCCGCTCCAAGTGAACGAGAACATGAAGAAGGACTTCCGCATGCGGTTCCCGCAGTGCTCGCAGTACGTGGACCGCGACGCGCGCGCGTTCGTGCACAACTTCCTCACCGACGTCGTCAAGTGCGCCGGCGTCATGAGCGTCGACGAGCTGTCGGAGAGGGTGCAGAGGCAGTACCAGGTGAGTGGGAGACATCATTGTAGGATTGGTGTAAGATGACGAGTATGTGAATATTAAAGAGTGGAAAGGAACGCAGACGAGTGAGTGAGAGGGAATGATGAGTGTGAGAGAGAGAGAAGACGAATGGCGAAGGAAGACGAAAGACGCGCGGAAGGAAGAAGTTTAGAATAATTAATTAAAATAAGAGGAGTAAGATTAAAGATACGATTGTTTCATGTGGGAAAGAAGAATAAAACCAGTGTTGCTGAACTTGTCGGATTTCATTGACCCCAAGCCCGAACCTCACGCTACGTTTCTACATCATTTTGATATATTTTTTTTATACTAGAGGCGGCCAACGAGCATTCGGGTCACCTGCTAGTAAGTAATAACCGCCACCCACTGATGCGTTTCCGGTCTTTTAAGAAGGTTCTTTTCTTGAACTACTACAAAGAAAAGCTAGGGCCCCTAAGTCTTAGCTTTTCTTTGTAGTAGTTCGAATCGTTGCCAATAGATGACGCTGGGTATCGATTACACTGAAAGCCCTCATCATTATTAGCAGCAAAATATAATGAAACAATGAACGAGTCATTATCGTAATCACTGGCATGTCGCGTGCCATAGTTATGTCCTATTTGACCCGAATCAATAAGGATTATGTTTATTGCAATAGTTTCCTCAATCGTCCGATTACAGAAGATTAGCCCGTTAACTTGTCTAGAAAAACATTCCAACAGTTATTAATTATTAAAACGGGAATTAACGCGACGTTTATTGTTAATACATTGTATTGTACTTACTGCTGGACGTTTCGGCTACGCCGCAGCAGCCGTGGTCTCAAGCGGACTCCCCGAAAATCCCTTGAAATAAAAGAAAACGGCGTGCCCCGGGGTTCAGGGGGCGTACTTTGGTACGAAATTGACATAAATAGTACGCTAAGAGACATTATTGAATATCTTGAAATAAATAATTTGTATCTGTGAAATCGGTCCAAACCGTTTCCCGACATATCACATTAATTTCATAAATTTTTGCTATTTTATTATGATTTTGTACCCTATAAAAGAACGAATGATGATGTAAAAGGTCATGGGCTTTTCTTTGCAGTGGTTCATGAAGCACATGGACACGTCGTCTAACTTCTCGAATGTGGATGCGGACACTAAGGAAGCTGCTCATAGATTTCGTTGAGAAACACGCCATGACCTATCTGCACGAGTGAGTTTTATTTATATGACTGTAGCGTTTATATTCGTATTTGGTTATAGATTTGTCTTTGAAATGTTAGCAATCTTTGTTGTAAAAGCTTGTGGCGATCTGATATCGCTCGAAGAAAGAAGTTTGCCGTCATAGTACCACCCAACGAACAACAGATGGCGCTAATCTGACCTTTCCATCATCGCAAAACAAAGTTCGCATGTCTACTTGGAATATAACACACAGAAGGTCATCCACACTCTCCCATTTGTTGTACCGGTAAATGGAAAAAGTTTATTATATTAGGTATCTTGTAGTAAGATGTTGCCTCGTATAGCTGGAGGCACGAAAGTATAGCGATGACCGTTATTTTGCGCACTTATAAAAAATAAGACTTTCTATGAAAATTGGTTTCTGCGCACTCAAGGTCATAACTACACTTTCTTGCGGCAGACTATAAAATATTTTTGTTCGCTACCCAATAAACCGTATTTTTTACAGAGGTCATTGACCTTTTGTGGACTTTTAAATGGTACGAACTATAGCGACTATATTTTATAACGATTATCAGACTACCATCGGTGGTGTTCTCCCCGATCGGCACGGACGACGAGCGCGCCGACCGCGCCATGTCGGAGCGCATCCAGCAGCTCAGCTGGGTGGGAGAGAGACACCTGGAGTGCAAGCTGGACAGAAACGACCCCAACTGTCGGCTGCTGTTGTATAAGGCTATCAGTGGTATGTTTACACAGGTGCACTCTCTATTCCCCTTATGTGATAGGTCACGTAGCACGAGTGAAGAAGGATCAGGTGCAGGACCAACAGATAAATGTGTTATTCGAGACACGAAGGTACGAGACCTTCCAGACTTCGGGCTGATACTGAAAATTTCTTAGTAGAAGAACTTTGATACAAATTTTGGTCCGGATACCTATTTTTGAATTGTCGTGTCACTGAAAAATGTGTGACTCGCATGATTTTAGACATCCGCATTTTTGAATTATTCGAAAACGAGCGATTTGCAACGAGTGGTGTAAACCACTCGTTTCCGTGAGGCGAGTGGACGCATTTACGTCAAATCGCACAAATATTAACGAATTAACACTATACTTTGACAAGATTGGCGACACACTAAGCGAGTGATTTCAAAAACAGGGAAAATTATGAATCATGCGACTTACGAAACGACGTGACTTGCAAAACGAGTAGTTTTGTTTGGACGAAGCGAAAATTCAAAAATAGGTCTCTTGATCCGGGACCCCAAGCACAGTCGTCGCTATAAAGTGCAATTCACTACTTACTGCGTCGCCGAGGCAGTCGAGTTTAGTTAAAATGTCGTATACGATAAACAGAGATGAGGGATGCTGGCAACGGTTCAGTCAGCTCGGTGGAAGATGTTCCCTTTTCAGGGGTAACATTCCTTCTTCCATGGCAGGAAGACCGAGATACTGAGATACAGATGACATTGATATTGTTAACTTTTATAGAGTTACTGGGCATGGACAGCGCGACGTCGCCGGGCGGGAAGCTAGCGCGCGTGCGGCGCTGCTGCCGCCACGTGCTGGCGCTGTGCAGCGCGCCCGCCTCCGCCGACGACCTGCTGCCCGCGCTCATCTTCACCGTGAGTGTATCCACAGGCAGTGTATCCACAGGCAGTGTATCCACACAGACAGCGCGCTGCCGCCACGTGCTGGCGCTGTGCAGCGCGCCCGCCTCCGCCGACGACCTGCTGCCCGCGCTCATCTTCACCGTGAGTGTATCCACAGGCAGTGTATCCACAGGCAGTGTATCCACACAGACAGCGCGCTGCCGCCACGTGCTGGCGCTGTGCAGCGCGCCCGCCTCCGCCGACGACCTGCTGCCCGCGCTCATCTTCACCGTGAGTGTATCCACAGGCAGTGTATCCACAGGCAGTGTATCCACACAGACAGCGCGCTGCCGCCACGTGCTGGCGCTGTGCAGCGCGCCCGCCTCCGCCGACGACCTGCTGCCCGCGCTCATCTTCACCGTGAGTGTATCCACAGGCAGTGTATCCACAGGCAGTGTATCCACACAGACAGCGCGCTGCCGCCACGTGCTGGCGCTGTGCAGCGCGCCCGCCTCCGCCGACGACCTGCTGCCCGCGCTCATCTTCACCGTGAGTGTATCCACAGGCAGTGTATCCACAGGCAGTGTATCCACACAGACAGCGCGCTGCCGCCACGTGCTGGCGCTGTGCAGCGCGCCCGCCTCCGCCGACGACCTGCTGCCCGCGCTCATCTTCACCGTGAGTGTATCCACAGGCAGTGTATCCACAGGCAGTGTATCCACACAGACAGCGCGCTGCCGCCACGTGCTGGCGCTGTGCAGCGCGCCCGCCTCCGCCGACGACCTGCTGCCCGCGCTCATCTTCACCGTGAGTGTATCCACAGGCAGTGTATCCACAGGCAGTGTATCCACACAGACAGCGCGCTGCCGCCACGTGCTGGCGCTGTGCAGCGCGCCCGCCTCCGCCGACGACCTGCTGCCCGCGCTCATCTTCACCGTGAGTGTATCCACAGGCAGTGTATCCACAGGCAGTGTATCCACACAGACAGCGCGCTGCCGCCACGTGCTGGCGCTGTGCAGCGCGCCCGCCTCCGCCGACGACCTGCTGCCCGCGCTCATCTTCACCGTGAGTGTATCCACAGGCAGTGTATCCACAGGCAGTGTATCCACACAGACAGCGCGCTGCCGCCACGTGCTGGCGCTGTGCAGCGCGCCCGCCTCCGCCGACGACCTGCTGCCCGCGCTCATCTTCACCGTGAGTGTCCACGGCACACAGCAACTGTGGGAGAGCCACGCTTCGGCATGAATGGGCCGGATCAACCGAACTTATACCACGTCCTCACTGAAAACCGACGTGAAGCAGTGCAGCTCACGTGTCTCTTTATATCGACAACGAATACAGCGCTCGGTCCTTCACAGATTAACCAAGACACGGTGAACCATCAAGGTTAGATTCGGTGCAAAATCTCTTGGCAAACGCATTACGAGCAGTAACATAATGTGTCAATAAAGTTCCGTAATTAATTGATGGCGCTACTGCCCCCCCCCCCCCCCCCTCCCCGCAACCTTCACTTACCCCATTAGTTATAAAACATGAGACCTCGGCTAGTTCCCCAAAATCCCTTTTCATGACTTGCAAGCTACAACTCCACTGGCTCAGCGACCCGAAACGAGTCTTGGCCTCCGAAACAAAAGAACGCTTTGGTCGATCCTGTGCTACTTGATGCCAGTTGCTAGCCTGAAGATCTCGTAGATCTACAAGCTACAAGATTAGGGGTAAAGACAAACGTCCAGTAGCCCTAACATGCGCACCGCGACAAAATTTTGTCGACTCTCGTTCGTGAGAGCACATCCTTCTATCTCGCTCATCGCTCAGACAGGTGAGCGAGAAGCAACTTGCATTACAAGTGTCGACAAAATTATCTCGTGGCGCGCATGTTAGCCCGGCAGGATTGGCGTTACATCCTCCTTATAAGGAGATACGCGAGAAGGATTCAAATGGAACTGTAGAGGAGTGTTCCATTTGAGTAGCGGAACTGTTATTTCGCTACATATTTTTAAGATTATCTTATTACAAGCTTTTATCGTATAAACATAGAATATTTGTGTGGTGGCAGGTGTTGAAGGCGAACCCGCCGCGGCTGGTCAGCAACATCAACTTCGTGACGCGCTTCTGCAACGCGCAGCGCCTCATGACCGGGGAGGGGGGCTACTACTTCACTAACTTGGTAAGATAACTACTTTTCTTATTTAACTAATACTTAAATATGACTTTACCTACGTGTAGACTGAGGTCCAACTTCAACGTCATTGGTCGTTTAGTGACATTTTGACATATCACATCAAAAATAACCAATGACCCGTGTAGTTGGACCTCAGTCTACACGTTCGCCATCTATCGGATTTTCCACACGCGGTAGCCCCCATTATACGGATTTCAATACGTTATGTCAATGATTACAATCTTGCAAGTTACAATATTAAGTTGCGCAATGTAGTGACGTTGGTACATACTTGTATTTTTTTTTGTATTTCAGTGTTGCGCAGTGTCGTTCATAGAAAATCTAAACGCAGAATCTCTTAGCATGGATAAGAAGGAGTTCGATTGCTACATGGCCATGCCGGCCTCCATCGGCGGTAGTGCTTGGGTAAGTAACATTTTGTTTTATACTTCAATTAAGTACCTAGTAGTTAGTAGGTAGCTACTAAGCTTTATAAGTGTACAGAGGTCCGACTAGGACTTCTTTAGGGGGTGGTAAAATGCGCGGATGGGGGAGGGGGGAGGTTGTCGAGGAAAAGAAAGATTAAAATCAGTGCCACTACGCTATTGCACTGGTGTAGGGGTGGATAACGATCCCTTCAAATAGCTCCCTACGTAGGTCCTCGTATACAGTACCACAGTATGTGGTAGACGCCTTCGGTACTTGTTCCTGACATGCCACAATGCTCGACTCCCTACTAGTTATTTATTTCAACGTCCTTGTCCCAATATGCGTGGTTCACCCCCTTCTGGGTCCGCGACCACCACATCACGGGTCGTCTGGTATGGTCAGTGAAGTTGATGGGTTTCACCCTATCGGATGATTATCTCCTCCCTATGTCTGGATGGAACTGCTACAGCTGTTGACCAGCGGTCCTGCCTGTGGGACACGTCCTCCCTCATCTCTCGTATCTTCTATATATATCTATACTATTTATAAAGAGATAACTTCTATTATATAGACAATATATAATAAGCAGTGTATGTAACCCGAAAAGTCGAAACGTTAAAAATAAATAAAAAAATAATAAAACTTTATTGAATAAACATTAGAGCTACAAAAGGTGTAAAATAATCTAATTAAACTAATGGAATAATTTGCAGTTTGCTATCTGAACTAGAAAACTGAACGTTGGCGCGATGTATCCGACACCTAGCGCCATCATCGGCAATGATGGCAACTAATAGCAAAACTGTGTCCTGTACGCCTAACATGCGCACCTCGACAAAATTTTGTCGACACTCGTTCGCGAGCACCTTCTATCCAGCTCATCGTTCAGTCAAGTGAGCGAGAAGCAACTTGCGCCGACACAATACAAGTGTCGACAAAATTATCTCGCGGCGCGCATGTTAGCCCGGCTGAAGTGAATAAATGATGTGAAGGCGGGTCACCATTGCCTGCTTAGGCAAGACCGCTCGAGGAGGTACCACTCCTCGCGGCCCAGACCCATCACACCCTGGACCCGGGAGGGCCAGGAGAAGCAGCCCGGGTCAGAGCTTCGGCTCGAGGCCCGCACCACAAAATACAAAGGACACAGAAAGGAGACTCAGCGATAATTTTGAATTTAGAAGAGTTCATTGACATATGCTAGGGTTGTTGCCCGGCATGAGTACATAAGCGCGCGGCCTCTACCACAGACCTCGACAGTTCGACAATCTTATGTCATAAGTTAGGATTAATGTGGTCGAAAAGGCGTATTTTCCCGTTAGCGCGCATGCGTGAGTACATGACATGTTTTTAGCTCTTAGTGGGAAATCTACTTTCTGTGTCCTTTATTATTTTGTGCCCGCACTCTCGCCTCGGCGAGAATGACCCACACACACGACGACGCTGGTCGCTCGTGTTTAATAGTGTTGTCCGTCAGGCGGCGGCGCTGTCGCTGTGCGGCGCGGTGCGCGAGGCGCGCGAGCACGCCGCCGCCTGCGCCGCGCTGCTGGCCGCCGCGCACGACGTCTCGCGCGACGCAGACACCATGTATCAAAACGCCGTCACTTTTGAGGTAACTACACTCTGCAGTACACACAATAGAATAGAAATAGAAAATAATAATAGAAAAATAAGAAAGAAAGAAAATACATTTATTAATTTGGACACCACAAAACACATACTACAGACAATTGACACAAACAAGAAAATACAAAACACTAAACAAAAAAAGGTAATAGAAACACACAACACCTCATATATTGACCTAACTCCGTACTGAGTTAGTAGTTTAAACCCTTGTGTTACAGGTATCAGACAACAGAGGAAATAAATATAATACTTAAATAGGTACATATATAACACCCAGACACTGAACAAAACAACTTTATTAACCATCACACGAATGTTTGTCCAATCTTTGGTCACAAAATAATTACACACAAAAGGTAGACTCAGCCTGATTTTGAATTTAGAAGAGTTCGTTGACATATGCTAGGGTTGTTGCCCGGCATGAGTATCTACATAAGCGCGCGGCCTCTACCACATGACAGACCTCGACATTTCGACAATCTTATGTCATAGGCTAGGATTAATGTGATCAAAAAGGCGTATTTCCCCGTTAGTGCGCATGCGTGAGTACATGACACGTTTTTAGCTTAATGGGCAGCCTACTTTCTGTGTGTAATTATTTTGTGCTTTGGTGTATGAGGCAGGGTCACTACCAAATGCACTATCCAGTCAAGTCAAAACAAAATCAATTGTTTTTGCCCTTTAAAAGGCTTTTGGGTCTTACGACGTTGTACTGGTGAACTTACAGGGTATATCGCTCACGGCGAATTTAGCGCTTACAAAAATTATTAATTTACCAGTCTCTGGTAGCTCCAATGAATTTATAAGTGCATTAATTACTTAGAAATTGCATAGTGTCAGTTCTAAGTGGATGACTAAGTTCTTCATAATTACAATTTATAATCGATTAGAAAGTTATGACGAACAAATAACGATGATGTAACTTTTGCATCTGTTAAAAATGCGCATTTTTTCCTTTCAGGAGCTCATCACCCAAAAAGTGGAGGGCGTTCTGTTGAACACGCCGCTGGAAATAAAACCTCGCCGGGAGTTGCCGGGCTTCGGGAAATTCAAGAAGAACGGCAAATCGCTCATAGACCTCGAGAACACCGCGCCGCCCGTCCCGCCGCACGCCGACCTCCCCCCCCTGCCCTCAGTTAGCAACGAACCGCTCATAGACCAAGAAGACTCAGAAATCAGTAAACTAAGTTCAGAGAAAATACTAGCAGATTGCCTACAGGTACCAATCAAACCCGAAACCTCAATAACTACCCCCGCGATTCTAACGGAGGACGCGAAAACTCAAGAGAACCACGAGAAATTGAACATCTTGGGCTTCGAAGTTGTAGACAAGCCCTCCCCGCCGAAATCGCCCCAGAACACAGATCAGAACTGGGAGCTGAAGCAGACCGGCTCGCTGGAGCTGCTGACGCCGTCGCCGCTCGGCTTCGCCCCGTTCGACTCGCGCTCGCTCGACGAGCTGATGACCCCCGACGACTTCGCCGCCGACCGCCTGCCCCCCGGCCTCAGCAACATCAACTACGACATCGACTTGTCGGATCTCAGCGGGGACAACAGCTTCGCCGAGGACGTGCCGAAGCCCCGGGACCCCTTCAGTCCGGACACCCTCAGAAAGTTCGACCCCCTGGCGCCGCAGCCCAGCACCTTCGAGGAAACGTTGGAAAAATTCAACGAGTTCAGCCTAGTCGACAGCAAAACGGGAAACACTCTAGATCCATTTGAAGTTGTTCACAGAAGTGTCGACCCTTTTAGTCCCGTTTTAGCGGTCAGTTTGCCTTCGAGGTCCAGTGATCCGTTTAGCCCCCAGCAGAAGGAGAGTACCTCTATTTTAGATGACAACGGGTCCCCGACGGCGGCCTGTCTCCTGCCTTCGCCCCTGCAACCACAGAGTAGTAAGCCGTCGTAGCTGAATTGATATCAATAGGTAGATCTAATGTATATAGCCAAGTTTCCAGTGTCATGGTGAAGATGAAAGCTAAAAAGTTATCGACTCTTTATGTAAATAATTCATACTCTATTGTGTCAAAATTGCTGGTATTTACATAATGTTTTTCTGAAATTGTGCAATTTATGTTCATTCATTCTGATTGAAAAAACTTCTGTGATTTCTTATTAATAATAAATCAGTTCAAAATATTAATAATGTATTTAAAACACTGTGTAATAATAATAAATATTGTTGTCAGTATTCTCGAACTGATGAATAATAAATCCGACATTGTATAAGTTAACGAATACATACGTCATGTTATTTATTTCTAGTATATTATTTTATGTTGAAAAGAGCATGATTAAATATCTATTTATAAACATTGAACCTGAGTTTTTTTCAAGTATTTTTTTAAATGATTATTAAAAAGGATAGAGATGTTATAATACCTCAGTTATGTACTCACATTTCTCATGAATGGATTTTACAATATAAAAGAAGCCTAATAATGAATATGACATACCTATCCAAAAGCTGAAAAATATTTCATAATAAATAAAACTGCATATTAGGTCAGTAACTCGACTCGGTTCGTCGGCCAAACATTATCTTATCCCTAGAGATAACAGAGACAAAAGAAGCAGTTAGTGTTGGATACTAAACTATAGCTATTATATCCTCCTATGTAGTATAAAATATAGATAGTATGTGTGTAATATGTCATGCTGAATGCTTGTGGGATTTTCTATCCACTCTCTTACACACCATCCCAAGAGGCTGCAGAGCTTTTCATTGATGTCTTACTATTAAACTTATGCTCAATGTCAATACCACGATTGATCCTAATATCCTCTAATTTAGATTTTTTTTATGTGATAGCTAGCTAACGAGCAGATGGATCACCCGTTGGTAAGCGATTGCCGCCGCGGCGCCACTGCCCCAGTAGTCACAAGTACGCTGCCAACCTTAAACTGCCTTTCCGCCCAATCGGGCAGTTTGTTACCTAACTAAAATAAATAACGTTTTATTGTTGCGAGTTCTGTAGAACCAGAATTACGAACATACAGTCACGTAATGTAATAATCTTCATCACCCTTTTAATAAAACCACTGTTTTACCCTGCTGTACATATATCTTCCATTAGGTATCATAGCTGTTTGAACTTAATGCTTTAATAAAACTACAAACAATTTACATTACAAAAATTTATTTCTAGCATTTCATAAATTTAACCAGCTTAGAACTTTTAAAATGAGACAGGCATTCTAGGATCGTTTCATATCATATCTTCCGGATAGGAGCATCTCTAGACTCGAGCACTTGTAATATGTAGTAACAATGATCAATTATTGTTAGTGCTGGACCACATCCTTTACAACTTTTAATTATGACCATCATTAAAATAACATTAAGAACCAATTTTTAAAGATATTATTTAAAACCAAGTCAGTGTACCTACATCATAGAACACAGAATGCCTGAACAGTTTCTATATTAGTGGCCAATAATGCATTAACCAAATGGGACCTGGTTAATTAGAATAAGGAAATAGAAAATTATATCTATAATTAAGTAACATCATGTTGGTATAAATAAATGAAGCCTAACAAAACTAATAAATAATTCAGTCATGACAAACAAAGGAATCTGGTTAACTTGTGTACTTATTGAGCTGTTCAAAACAAAGTTGTGGTCCATTCATACTCAGATGTTCAGGTTTTAAACATACTTCCATAAAAACAATGACTTCATATCAATCTCTAAATCAGTCTGATAGAGGCTCCAGCATTGTGATGTCAAGGAACGGTGCATAAAGTAAAGCAACAGAATTTGCTGTGATGTGAAGTTTTTATACAACAGATTACTTTCATGAATTAATTCAGGGGCCACTTTTCATAAAAATACTGACAAGGGTCTCGCATAAATTCTCAGTCCCCTAGGTTAAACATTCTTTCTAAGAGTATTCTATATTAGGTATACTTCTTTAGTTCATAGGCTATTCCTAAGACAAAATAATTTTATTGTATCAGTACTTTCAACATCACAAGGTTACAATAGAAAAAAAACACTGCTGATTACTCTTTTCTATTACTGAGATCATAACTGAGCAGTAAATTACCATACACTCAAATAATGTACAATTTCATAGAGTTGCCTTAATTTATGTACTGTTATTGAAGACTCAGTGGTACATAATAGTAATGGCATATTTCATTTAGGCAATTTAGTGAGAGGCACTTCATTCGGTGACTTGAACAATCACATTTTGCTCTAGACCAGCGCTGTCCACCTTACATACTTCATACTCAGTTAATGCCAGCACACTAAGTAAATATTTCTTAATAAAAAGCAACATCACAAAATTGCTTAAATTCCCTTATTTAGGTAATTTTCATGCATTTATATACAAATGATTAATGTTAGTACAAATATTTGTTCATTGTTTGGAATAAAATAATCACTTTCTCTTGCGAGAGGTCATAATTTGTTTTATAAACTATGTTTACAAGGCTTTCCAAAGTGACTGAAATCACTGGAAGAATTTAAACTTTCTCTACTTAATTCTAAAGATGAACACACATGTACATACAAACAATCAAAGAAATTATATATTTTTGGCTTACTTTACTGCTGATTAATCAATATTAATACAAAAAATGTCAAAGATTGAATGATTTGCAACAACTGCAAATAACAAAAATATTAATATTCCCCATTTACATTAGGTGTGTAATTCATATCTTTGTCTATTATAGATTTAATGAGGGTCATTGTGGACACAATATTATAATTAGATTATCTTTTGATTGTCACACAACGACCCAGTGGTGGTACCAAACCAACGACTACAGCACGGCAATGTAAACTAGGCAATAGATATTGTGACATTAATTCCGAGGTTCCCATTGTCTGCAAACAATTGCGCAAGAGAAGTGTCAAACACAAGACAGTCTGAGTTCATTATAGCTGAGGATACTCCTTCATGAATGGACCGTGGCATGGCTTCCCACGTCAGTCTCCGGCGATGCCCATTCAGCTCTAAGCGATATGCGAAATTCTCTGCTTCTTTGCGTGAACCTATGAGTTGTACAATTGCAAAGAATTGCTGATGACCATCAAACTTCTCTTGTTTTTCAAGAACTAACATAAAGTGGTGATTAAAGCAAGACTGCATCATCACCCAGTCCACAGCTCCAGGAAGATTGATATCAGTAGCTAAAAACACTATGTCTTCACCTTGTAAAGTAGTAATGCTTTTATGGGACATCATAAGGTGGGGCATGACTTGGTCCAGTCCTCCCTGCCATTTGCAAGATGCCCCAGGGCAAGGGCAAGAGTAGGGCCTGAATTCACAGGCTTCCTCATGTTCGGCCTTCTCAGTGTGCACGAGGGTGACTGTGCAGCCTGTGTTCGAGTGTTTGCACGGGAACATGACATTACTGGCGACTTTCTCCATGGCGAGGTTGCGTATGTTGCCGAGGGGGCCGCGGCAGGTCGGGCAGCAGGACAGCTTGGGCCGGCAGCTGGAGCACACGAGGTGCCCGCTCTGACACTGCAGGATCGGGGGCAGGACATAGTCGAAGCAGACTGGGCACTCGAACAGCGAGGCTAGGTCAGCGGACATCGCTGTGGATACGTTCACTAGGGTGGACACCCCGGTCACTGAACAACTGGAACTGCTCGCTCCACGCCGTTTGTTGTTTGTGCTCATGTCACCGTCACGCATACATAAAACTGTCGATCAGCGATCAACTGTGTCCCCTCTCACTCTCCACTTAATCACACACAACGCGCCTGCTTCGCAACACTAGCTCATTTGTATCCCTCGATAGCTGATGTTCTCCGTCTCGTCGCTGCATTGAAATTAGTTTCCATTACAACTGCAACTGTATTCTATTGAATCGTATTGTGGAAATAGGTCTGCTGATTTCAAGGACGTTATGAACACTTATGTTTAGGTTTAACTGATAATTTTATGTTTAAACAGCCAGTGATTTGTGAGTAAATAAAAATCAATGGCCTACGAATGTTCCAGTTCGTCACCAAAGGATGAAATTCGTCGTAAAAATTCAGTGACGACCAATCGAATGTCTCAAATGACAGATCGGGCCTAATGACAGAAAGGCAACCATGTTGACGGACCATAGAGCAAAGATCAGTGACGTCTAAAGATACCAGCTTGTTCTCAATTACAAATTTTGTCACGTGATATACGATACCTATTATGTTATTTCTAAGTCTGGATGATTTTATTTGTTGGACCTTAGTTCTATATGACGTTTAATGCATAGGTTTCCGGTTTTAGACATATAATGCGGGGGCGCGAAAAGTCGAAAACTTATTATTTATATTTTATTTAGTAGGTACATAGTAAATAAATAGTAACAGGAGAAGTTTAATTAAAATATTATTTAATGTATTTGATTCTTGTTAAACATCATACTTTACACGATGTACGACAAACAAAACCATTGGAATTTAGCAGTTTAGAAAAGTGCACTTGCTTAGAGAAAGAAAATAATGTCATCTTGTAGGTAAGTAAGAGTTTTTGTTTATATATAGGTGTTGGGAATCTGCTTGATTTTGTTTGTAGGTACTCAGAGGTAGCATTAAATTTTCATTGTATTAAGATACGTCCGGTATAGT
The DNA here is from genome assembly GCA_014851415.1 of Cnaphalocrocis medinalis. Taxonomy (NCBI): domain Eukaryota; kingdom Metazoa; phylum Arthropoda; class Insecta; order Lepidoptera; family Crambidae; genus Cnaphalocrocis; species Cnaphalocrocis medinalis. The sequence continues at coordinate 1,007,169 of CM026279.1, forward strand.
TATGTTTGACGCATTCGTGTTCTCGGAAGCGTGCTATAACGGAGCTACCCAGGAATGTCGCGTAAGGAAATTGATAACAATCGCCAAGTTGTGTTTACTAACGTAGGTACAAATAGAGGTACCTACTTAGTAGGAAAGTTAGGAGAAGTCAATTGCGAGCGTGGCATAAAAAATATTATGCAGAAAAAATCATCAGCAAACATTTGTGTTAGTGCTGGAATCGAACCCGCGATCCTTACGTCTCAACCGGCATTCAAACTACTGCGCTAAACATTATATTTATTATTTGACAGGACTATCAGTGATTCTAAGATACCTACTCTGCAGCGGTGGGTAGTTACTTTGTACGTTGAAAAGGTATGATAGTTTTAGGTACAGCTATCTGTTGCCATGACGTAGGTGTTATCTTTTTTAGGAATTCAATGAAGTGTTTCAGAAAAGTCAAAATACTTTTTCTTAAGAGTGGGCATACCCCACCAGCTATACAGTTTTTGAGTACAGTTTAGGATGTCATTTAGTGGTTTATACTACTGGGTATCTCAAATTCCGAGGTAAAAATATTTTATTTGCCTGGACTATCAGTGGTACTTTGTAAGAATTACTTATATAAGTAGTAAGTACTTACCTAAGTTGTTATGTTGCAATGTTCTGTATTTATCTTAACGCGTCTTGTTTATCTATTCAAAAATAATTTTTATCTCATTGAAATCGTGAATCATATTTTTTCTTTTTGCAAAATATGTCTGGGTTTTTCTTTACCAGAGCAATAATGTTTATTTATGTGCAAGTAAGTAATCTTATTGCAAGTTTAATGGGGCTCAAACAAACCGTGGGTTTCTGGTTAATGGCGCTTTGTACTGCGATATGCTGCTGGTAGTTAAAATTGAAAATAGCCCGAAAGATTAGATTTAAATGATTTGAAAAAAAACGCCGGTCTATTATATTTGTAGGTGAGACTAATATACCTACTCGTAAGAGTAATGGAACTAAATTGGATTTGAGGAGGACACCTAGGTGAAGTGATGGCGGTAGCTGTAGCTATGTGTAGGATTTTTATGTGATAGGTGGCAACCGAGCAGACGGGTTACCTGATTTGAGCAATTGCCGCCACTTATGAAAACCCATTACCTCAAAAACAACAAATTAGTAGTTTAGTATCATGACAGATTAGCTTTAACCGTTTTTAGCTTGACGGTGGGACTTATGTGGTTCCGAGAAGCAGGGCGGGGTAGTAGCGTAAAAGAAAGGTAATCAAACTCGTATGCTCTGCAGTGGATAGGTACTTTTGGGCTGACGATGATCAGAAGTTAATATGTGCCTGAGAAGGCATCCCGACTAATGTATCCCAATAAGTACATCAAACTTTATTGAAGTCTAATTTTTAACAATATTGCAAGATTTACAAGTAATGTTGAAAAAGGTATAGGTACCTACACTGACAATCAACTATACTACCTATCATAACGTACCTGCTTACACCTTTTTTAATTCAATTTGGTTTTATAAAAACACGATAATATTTTTTATTAAGATTGGGCTTGATTACCCACCAACTAAACTATTCAACTAAATTTGTTGCGTATAGGATGAATATGAACAAGCTGCCCCGCAGTTCATTTAGAAAACGTATCTCAATTGAAGATAATTTTTCTGATCATGTATCAATGTTTATTTAGACAATAAACATAATATTTGCGGATTTGCAAGCAAAAAATATAAGTATGGCTAAAAAATGATGTCATACACAAGGTTTTTGTAGCTATTGATAGGAAAAGGCTATAAAAAATTGACAGTATGATAAGAGCTTACTTATTGGCTTCTTTAATGAGATGTAGGTACAGCTCACTTATGACTTCACTTTGTGTAGGTACTTATGTAAAATTGAGTAATAAGTACTTATCTATCTAAATGGTACTGTTGTACCTACCTGTTAGAAGCAAGATGATTACCTAAACAGTAGATTTATTCTTCTGATTCAAACAAAGCCCTCTGTGATCCGGCCGTCACTCATAAAGGCTGCCACTTTGGGCAACAACATACTAATTAAACAAAACAACTAAGCTAACAAATCAGATATACCTATCACACGCATTGTTACGCAACTATGTTCAAAAGCGAACGACGCGAATAAACTTGTTCGCGCGCAAGCAACATTCATCGTGGTCGGCTTGGCGCGAACATCGCCAGCAATGCGCAGGAAAAGTAAATTAGTTTGTGGAAAGCGACGTTTCTGACTGGACGCCGCGGTTTCGCGCCAAACGCACTTGGCGCGAAAATTGACAGTTCGTAACTGACTCAAACTTTTTGTGGCGTTTAATATTTTGCATTTGAGTGCTTGTTTAATTTATGAAGATTGTTGTTTTCTATTACAAAAAATATTGCAGCTGTGTTATGTGAATGTTGTGTGTGTTAGTAATTTAAACTTTCAGGTAAGTGCCATGACGAGTAACAATAATATTTTATCGATATTACATAGTTATTCTTTGAAAGTTTTTAAAATTGTATTTTAAATAGAATGTATGTACCTAATCTATAACAATTATTCGGTAGCGACATTTTCATGATTAAATATATTTTCTATGATTAGATATAGCAGTGTATTTACATGAATGACTATTGAAAACGTTCAAACGTTCCTCGAAAGAGGACAAATCATAAGATGCGCCAACAAGTAGAAGATACAATAATAAGGATTGCCTAAGTCGGCACTGTCTGGTAATTAAATAGACATACAATAAAAGCGATTGTTCTGATGACTACTTATAGCTGGCTCATCTCAATCAATTATTTATTTCCTTAGAATAATTTATCTGTAGTTATATTAATCTTCAATTTTGATACCTTATTTGTTGAATACGGAGGGCTTCCTAAGGACCAAAATTGTAGTTTTTGAATCATTACTTACATGACGTGACCATTTGCTTTTGACGGGCCTTACATATAACATATTACTTACAATAAAACAACTAAGTTTAACAAAACTGAACAGCTTGCATGACGTTTATTATACATAAGTATTGCCACAAATGTTTAAAATATTGGACAACTATTTCAAAGGTTCGTGATGGCTGCGGCCATCGCTTACCATCAGGTGATCCGTCTGCCACCTATCACATAAAAAAAAATGAAGCAGTCACCGTGGTCGAAATTGGCCAGACTACATAATCATCATCACCTAAATTATGATCATCACCTATATTTTTGAGACACTGAATAAATGCTTTATTATTATTATCTTAATATCTGTATAGATTAATCATAGTGCAGTAACCGATGTAAAAAAAGGTGTGTCATTTAAAATGTTTTCAACTTTATCGGGCTTATCCTTCGATTAAAAATTTGACACAGAAAACCTATTAAGATAGCATACTTATGAATTAAATAAAAAGGTAACCTACTACATAACAGGTCAGTGAACGTTTTAGATCTAATATAGATTTTATCATTATAAGGGCTCGGAGGATTTGTGATCACCAATCCGCATTAGGCAAGCGTGGTGATTACGCCTAATCCTTTTGCCCTGCATAGGCTGATACTACTAACTACTACTATAGTGTTCGGAATTCGGAGTTTACAAAGAACCCTTATAGCTTTGCCATGTCAGTCCAGCCGTCTATTCCAATTTTATTTACAAGAAAGTTGTATTGTTACGTCTTTTTGAACAAATCGACATCACGTCAATCCTTCATGGTCAACTACAGAGTGTATCTGTGCACATTCAGCATCTCTTTTTCTACCAATCATTCTGAACAATATTTGTTCGATGACTTTTGGAAATCGCTAATCACGCTCGCCGTTTTTTCTCTACTTAGGGGCAGTAAGACCATTCTAATTACACGACCTAGTTACTAGGAAATTCAGTACCTAGTAGGTATCTTTTCCCGCGGAGTTAATTGTTCCCACGCTACCTTACGCTCATGTAGTTACTCCGAAGGCCCGTTTAGTCGCCTCTTACGACACGCCGGGAATACTATTATACGGCAGTATTCTTAACGCCCAAGCTACAGGGCACAATGCTGGGTAGATGAGCCAAGTCATACCTAAAATCCCCCAAAGTCAGCGCATGTAGAAAATTGTTGAGGCGTTGTTTTGAGTATTAAACGTTGACTAATGTACTCCTTTCAGAGGTACAGATACAATATCTCCAATCTCCAGACTTTTCCGTTTACTAAATTCTCAGCGTCAACAGAAGTACATAGATAAGTACCATGAATTCGGCTGACGTTCATCGTGGCCAAAATATATTTAATTAAAATTTGCAAACACGATAATTTTCCTAAATCACTGTTTAAATAAGAGAAGGCCACGTCACGACAGGACGTGGCGTCTAGTGCAAAGCCATAAACGTTATCAGGCTGTTATCACGGCCTTTGCTTGTTTTCTGCTTGTTTGGAGTTACGTAGCCTCACTGGAATACGAGAAACACAGTTTGATTCCTAAAAATGTATCTAATCTATCAGGTATTCATACAAATGTCATCGCACTGTACCAATACGATCTGATTAATTTTTCCTTTGATGACATCAAAGTGTTTTGGCTGATTTTAGAAGTCTGTTTGTATAGCACTGCACCTAAACCCACTTTGATAAAAACATGACTTCCAAAGTCAAACATAAAAATGCAACAGCCAATATTTATTCAGACAATCTAGTCCTACATAAAATTACATCATAAGATACACTAACGTTCCTCGTTACCCAGTAATTTCTTTCATTGTACAGTATAAAGTACCTACCTATTTCGAATTACCTACCCACCCTTAATTTGTACTTTATTGGGTCATAAAATGCCTACCAACTTGTGTTTCTAACATACGAATGTCTGTAATGCTAGGAGCCGCTAACACGGGCTTACTGCCGCACTCAGAGACTGACGTCTCTACGATTAACTTTGTCATGCCTAAAAGAAAAATATTGACCCTTATTATAGGAATTCACATTGAGACTATCCATTAAGTTAATGAACAATGCTTTTTTTAATCCGCTTTGAATAGTTTTGTTATGCAACCATGGTCACTTACGGAAGACGTATATCAATATTAAAGTACCCACTTATACATATTAATTAACATTTATTTATCTTTGCAATAATCGTTCTATTTATACAGCAATTGCATTCGGGAATAGATAACAATGGGTGCATAATAAACTTCTTCTGAGTGTTACATCATTCATTGAAAGTTCTCACATTCGCCACTGCAGACTTGGTATGTTATAGTGACGTGTGTTAAACCAGACGAGAACTTGTCAGTCTCGATGTAGGACAATATTGCATCAAAATTTTTGGCCCATTGCACCGTAGGCCAAAAGTATATCTCTAAGTCAACAAGAAAAAATATTGCGAGTGTTAGAAGCAAGAATTTATTAATCTTGGTCTAGTTTTGCAACAATTTAGTCCAATTCTTGCAAGTTAGGTATCTTTATTCATTTTCTTTCATGGCCCAAATACCTAACTTTATTACAGGAATCTCAATTTCCATAGTCATAGTCCCTAAGTAGTTAAGTACAAAATTGGTATTGGTCTTTCTTCTCATAGGCAGTCTTGTGAAAATCTAATTAAGACCAAGACCGGTTTTGAGCTACACTAGTATGTGTAGACTAATTGCAGGGGTTACTATCCGCTATGTGAGTCGCAGTAACTCCTTATCTTGCTAATTATGGCGATACGGTCGTGTTAACCGGCAGTTTATGGCGAACTTTGACTGTACTCCTTTTAAGTGACAAGTTTATGATCTTACCCAAATCGTTGCTACCAAGTGCAAATTACCTTACTGTTCTTTTGTTTCGACAAAGAAATACACATTTTATAAATGAATTTTAAGTAATTTACTTCAGTTTTCATCTGTAACGACACCTACATTGGCTAATATAGCCTCGGTGCAATAAAGCCTCAACTATCCAAAACTTCAAAACTGACTTAAATATGCCAAATTTTCTCTAAAGCATCGGTTTAATTCAAAGATATTGGAATATATAAGTACTCTATGATTGAAATGGTTTAATTTGGGAATCAAAGACAACCGAGTAAGAAAGGCTAGTAATTATAAACCAACCATAGAGAGTTGTGCCCCTAAAAAGGAAACGAAAGAAAAAAAAATAAAAGGGTTTTTCTGTAAAATTACAGAATAAGACTTTATTGCACCGAAGCAGCGACTGGTGAGTCTGGTCATTTCGAATATTTTCTAGAATTCTCTCAGTAATAAAGACTAATACGAGTATTAAATCAAACTGCGGAACTACTTAATAGATAGGTAAGAAGTCGGTTAAAAGCAGTAAAAGTGATTCGAGTGTGCATGTTTATTGCCAGCGTTATTTATTGAATGTTTGATTGCAAATTTTTAGAGAATAGAGAAAGTGTTTGTATGAAGACTTGTCTATTCCGTGAAATTGGTTTTAAAAATTATGTTTGTGATGTGTGCGTTTCGGTGACAGTACCGTACCTCACCGTACAGTAAATGGGTGAATTTCAACAAACCTAATTACGGTGGCGAATTTTTAAAACCACTTTACATACATTTTCGCCACCGGGATTGCACCACCGGACTTAGAAACAGTAACAAAATTGGCATTATAAAAAAATATATTATTCCACCACTAACTTACAGTCTATAAATATGACAGTTAACTTAATCTCAATAAGCTATAAAACTGGTTTTTATGTAAAGGAGAAAAGACAGCTCAAAATACATGCCACCGGTATTGATACGGTACTTGGGAAAATCACCCAAATATGCATCGAGTACCTGAACGCGCTATACTTTAGATTAAAGATTTGTTTGTATACAATGTCCACCTTTGTTGTACATTACTCCTGTTATAACTAGTTTTAAGTTTTATACCTCTGTTTTGTGTGCAATAAAAAGCATATTCATTCATTCAATGTCAAAATTAAATGATAAAATTAATTTTACCGGGTACACTCTCTGGACTAAAAGTTGCTGCAGCGCGAATGAAAAAAGTATTTTTTTTGCACTTATGTACCTCTACCTAAATCTAAACTACCAATAAAGATTGCAAGCCATTTGCTAACTACGAGTAAGTAGGTACAGTTATCGTCAAAAAGCTTTATTTTGAAATGGATGTCAGCAGACTAATCACAATGCAATTTACCTACCTTGCTCTTCCTTTACGAGTACTTATGTGACTTTATTCCTAAAACATAACTAGCTACTTTGGGTGCTTTTATTTACTTTTGGCTCTAACTATGCACTAAGTCAAATAACGGGTGCGCTCCATTTGGCCGAAACTCAAATGAACTAATTTTCTTCGATATAACGCTCATTTGATAGAATTTTTAATTGAACTAATTTCGGTTTCTCTAATTTCATTTCGTATAATTATTATTTGATATAATGTTACAGTTGCCATAATAACATTTTATATACCACTCTTTTAATATAAAAATCATTTTATATAATGCTTAAGTAATATAAAAATCATTTCCTATGATGCTTTAATGTTATAAAGTATTCTAATCATATTACTTACAAACATTAGGGCGAACCCGACTCAGCCTACTTCGACCTTCACGTGGTACTTGTCTGCCCTACCCCTAGAGTGTAATTTAATAAGGCGGAGGCGCGGAGGGAGGCAGCCCCCACCCGCTGTAATAAGGTTCAGGCACTCGGGCACTCCGTAGCGGCTGAGGCTGGTCGCCGAAGGCGACCAGTAAACCGAAGCTGCGGAGGAGAGCGTGGGTGCCTGAAGCTCATTACGCTAGGGTGGAGGGGCTGGCTTCCCGTAGCGCCGAAGCACACGCAAAACGAATGAATGCTGCATGCCTGCCTGCATGCTGCATGTCTGCCTGCATGCCTGCAGCATGCTGCTTGTTTGTATATGCATGCTGCTTGCCTGCTTGCATGCTGCATGCCTGCTTGCATGCTGCATGCCTGCTTGCATGTTGCATGCTTGCTTGCATGTTGCATGCCTACTTGCATGTTGCAATGTTTGTTTAATTACAGTTATACGATATGAGATGTATATGATTCGATTTTATGTTAAATGATAATTATAACATTTGAATAGATAGATAAAATGAACGTTAGAGTTATTGATGGTTATATGAAATGAAAATATACCATCTAAATTTATACTAAACATTTATTATACTAAATGAGTGGTTATACCATTTAAGATTATGCGAAATGAAATTATATCGCTTGAATGTTAGTTTTTTTAAACTTATATCAAACATTACACACCCTCAAATAACACATCGTGCTCCAATGATTGGTCCATTCGCTTAATTCCAGTAGTCATATCGTTCATGGCAAGGGATTGCTCTAGTTATCAACCAGCTGATTGGTGCGCAACTTAATTTAATGAAGCAATTTAATATGGTATATCTGTCTATCTAAAAATCGCCAAGTAATTGGAATATGCCTAAGGCAGTGTAATAAAGACGGCCGTAGTGTCGTTAACAGGTAGGACAGTCGATTATCTCATTACAACAGATTTTGCATTATCATATTCTAGCCTTTGGTACCTACTTACTATCAGTTGCACGAATAGCGGCATAGTTTTGATTCTTATTACTTAAGACGCAAGTGCCAATTGTGCAGTTAATTTTGTTGCCATCAGTACCACACTTAGACAGAATTTAAATTATTGCCACAAGCCAAAATAGACACGTCTACGGACAGCCACAAATTTGTCTTTCTTAAATTAAATTTCACCCTTATGTAAAAGCCGTTTATGGTTCAATTTCAACTGAGGAAATTTGACATAGTACCCTGATATGTGGCTGTCTATACAACGCTGTCAGTGATGTCATCCACGTGCTAAATTATCCTTGTACTTACTTATTATCCCGTGTAAAGTACCAGTAATAGCATAATATACCTACTTACGTATGTGAAGGTAAATCCCAAATCATAGACACAAATGTATAAGTAAGTAGTGTTAGTTAGTACTTCTAATTTAGTTACAATACATAATTCAAAGAAATTACACTTAATAGACTATTACCTAGTACACTTGTCTCAACAATACTGTGTTAGTGATTTTACATAATCGTATATTTTCACCATACCAGATACGGTCAAAGAACAACGAGCATTGACTACGTTAGTAGAACATTACTGGCTTGAGTTATATTACGGAAGGTTAGTGAGTAAATTGGAGAGAATTTAGGGTGTTCACTTACTATAATATGATTGTTGGATGATCAGCTTAAAAAGACGGATTGTCCTCGCATTTTACTATGTGATTAGTAAAATGCGAGGAAGTCTAACGTACTTGAAGTTAGCTCATAAGTAGCTAACACAGTTTTTGATGCAAGATTACTTGTATAACACACACATGCAGCATATCCTTCCTTCTAGTAAGTAGGTTTTGGAAACAATAAACATATTTTAATTTTATAAATTTATTTATTTATTGCTGAGTCATTGGACCCATTGTATATTGAGGTTCGATTTAAGATTCTTCAACTGACCGTTCGTTCGCGCATTTACTCTTAGAGTAAGTACCTGGTTTTCTACTAAAGGTCAGATGAACTACAAATCTTAATTAAATAATTTCTTCATTAGTAAATCGCATCCATTTGACCGGTTTAGGGGCGTCTCCTGCAGTTTATTTGACACCTAAAACGTGGACCTGTTTAATGTTATTAAGCCGGTAAGTAATTACCTTAATTTATTCTAAAGGTGACACAGCCGAAAGCACACACCTATGCAGCTAAAACTTAAACGAGCACAGTTTGCCGCGCCCTGCTCATTATGTTCTACGGCTATAACTTTAGCAACAACAAACATACGGACTGCGCAATCTGTGGTAAGATCTTAATTTCCTGACTCGGCCGTGAGACTCGCTCAGGGTTGGCAGAGCTAGTCTGTCAGAATCGGGTCCTTGAATGGATAAGCCAATTTAATTGCGAACCTATCACATAAAATTTTTTTTTTCTATTTGCAAGTGATTCTTAAGAGAAACGCAGATGGGTCTAGCAAGCCAACGAGAATATTTCTTTCTATAACAAATAATAAGCCTTCTCATACTAAATTTATCAACTGATTGATGCAATTAGTATGGGAAGGTAACATTTTTTTTTGTATATTTATCCTCTGTTTCTTAGAGAAACATAATCATTAATCATATTCACGTTATTGATCATTTTTTTTAAGAAACTACTCTTAAAGTAGGTATTTGTACTAATTAAAAAACAAGGGCGTAGGTACACTCAATACTCAATGCTTTATTTACGTTTTCGCAGTGTGGTACAGACAACATACAATAATGCATTTTGGTTAACATACAATATAGCTACATTATTGTAAAGTTTCCTCAATATCCAATAAATAAATCCATTCAGTAGATTTTGCGTGAAAGACATACCTACATCCTGAAAAACTTTAGCATTTATAATATTGGTAAAAAAACGTCGCTCTGTTGACACCCCTGACGGTGTTTGGGTGGTACACGGCGAAGGTTGTGACAGGACAATGACGAGTGTGGGACCGCCTTGGAAAGTGATCCAACGGAACTGCATAACAGCAAAGTGCATGGGTAACAATGGGCCACATGGAACTATGGAGATGCAATCATGATAATACGAGGTAAATATTGCCACGGTACTTATCCAACTACCGTGGAAATTTGTATTGAGGTGTACCTGGATAGGTAATTTATGTGGACAGGTTTGATAAATTTGCGAAGCCCTAATTTAGTTAAGGTTTTTAATTTATTACCGTGGGAGAGCCACGTTTCGGCATGACTGGGCCGGCTCGATTGGAGTGATACTACATGCCTTACAGAAGAACCGGTGTGAATGAAGAAGTAAGGGTAGTGGCTTAATCGGTGGTTAAAAGGTTGGCTCAATTGGTTTAATTGTGTCTCTACTAGTGTTGGGGATGTCTATGGGCGTCGGCATTCGCTTACGTTCCGTATGCTTGACTGCGATTACTGCGAACTACTTATACCAAAAACAAATGAGCTAACTCTACCATTTCCTAATAACGTGATTACCTACCCTTGGAAAAAACACATACTTACTCGATACAACGTCGGAAAACTGTTGCCCAAGATGTCTGATTTAATAATTTGTTACAATCATTCGAGAAAGTACAGTCATGCTCGTATAAAATAAGGTAATTACAAGACGTACAGTCCAATGAACCCACATCTCTTAAGTGATGAATATTATCAAAGTTCATTCGCGAATTCAATTCAAGACGTTGAATCTTGCTGACTCACGGTGACTAATACTGGTATTGAGCCTTATTGAGGTCAATATGAGTATGGGTTTGAGTAGATATAGTATGTCATCAAAGCTTTTTGATTTGTTGTACTTGCGTTGGTACATATTCGTATAAAAAAGTAAATTATCAGCCTATAAACTGTCCCACTGCAGGGAAAAGGCCCCTATATCATACAAGTCAAGCCTACATAAAAATACGTATGGTGATAGTTTTTTTTAACTACGAGGAATGTTGTTTTAGGCCTTATCTTGGAATCTGCCATCAGGCAGATGGGGCAGTTTGTAAACAATAACCCCATGGGATGTCCATCTCAATGCGGAGGTGGTCGCTAACCCCATAAAATGGGATGAGATTTATAACTTTACTTAATTGATTGAACTTTATTAAGTCATATTGATTATGAGTTACCAGGATAGCATAGGGGTTACAAAAGTAAGAAATTTAAAATATATTAAAATCCGTATACAGGGTGTATCTGTAAACATTTATCACGTGACTTGGTCACTTGTGGGGAGTCGAAATTTTTTTCGATCAATTTCGAAAAGTCATCTAACAAATATTAATATATTGTTTTGCAGAACACTTAAATAAAAGGATAACAATGTTTCCAGATACATCCTGAATATCCAGATATATAGGTTTACCCATACTCAGAAATATTAATAAATATAATTAGTCCTGCGAATCACTGTTCTATAATGGCATCGTGCCCACTATGTTATTTAATGATTTGTACGCATGCTGTAGGACTTTTAATGAATATAACTCAACTAACATAATTAATGAACAAAGATAGCTACTGCTAATAATAAAACGAATTATATATCGTTGCCTTGCAGTGGAACAATAAATAGGCTGATACTTTGTTTTATTTTTAACACAATAACGAGGTCAGTTTATAAAGGACTGGAAATAATAGTAATTTTATCTAGATTTAGATACTACAGTAAATGAGGAATGGCTGTATAGGATCTCACATCATGTGCGAGTATTGGGTACACAATTTGTAGCATAATATATTATAAATCGTTATTTTAGCTCAGTATACGTTATATACCTTAATTATGTTGTTAGCCCCTTAATTAAAAAAACATAGACTTAGGTTTCTTTTTTTCTTATTTTTCCTGAAGCATTTATGATCATGTCCATCCTATGGCGCCGGATTATTATATCCTTGAATTTTAGGACATCCTGTATAATAAAGCTAGGTCTTTTTAGGCTTAATATACAATTAAGACATCACCGTTTTATTGTGAATGGCATCCGATGTCCCAACCGACTCTGCCCTTAAAGAGTTCTAACGAGAAATTGATTATCTCATTATAGTATTGAGAGATTGCCTCATTACGTCGAAATGTCATCCATCAGTGGCTTGCTTTCATTTTACTGCACATAGTCATTAGAAAACACCAAGCTTTTAAGCCACTGGGTTAAGCGAGTTCTGTAGCGCTACCATGAGTTGACATCAAAAACTGACACAATGTAAACTATTGCTCTGTCTCTTTCTAATGCATCACAATGAACGAGACAAAGCGATAGTTTTCGATAGCGAGGATAGTATTTCAAACTCATGGTAAGGCCACTGGAGTGGAGATCGAATACATTCCTTCAGTGAGAATACTAAAGGGGACATAAAAAATACTTTTACACTACGAATTTCATCGTTTCAATCGGTCTGCAGTGATGACATTGGAAGTGTATGTAACCTACGTTACTGGATTACGGTTACGGTAGGCTATGACCATTCGAGTAAGCGATAAATAACACATCCTAAAATTTCCTCTGATCTTACAGATGTTCTTGGATGATGGTGATCATTTACCTCAGGGGATCGGATTGCTGGTTTGCCTGGCTAAAAACTCCAAATAGTAAAATTAGTGTAGGTATCCAGTATGGTTTCTTCTAGTTCTCATTATTAATCCAATGTGATGTAAAAAAAAAGTATCAGCCTATATACTGTCCCACTGCAGGGCAAAGGCCTCCATCATAGAAATCATGTTATCACTACCATGATGGGATTAGGCTTAATCACCACGCTTGCCTAATGCGGATTGGTGATCACAAACCCGAGCTAACCTATGTGATGGTTTCAATTTATTTATTTCGCTATTAGCGACAACGCCACTTACATATAATTTAAGATTTGTAAACTTTGTGCAATAAAGAATATCTATCTATCTAAGTATTAAGCAATAAGTTCTCCCAATAACGCTGCATATACAATCGAATGTAACATAATCAAACAATGCGCCTTAGACAAGGCAACTTGTGAAACAGACAACTCAAGATGCAAAACAAAATAAGGTCTATGATGAAACCGACAACTCAACATGGAGAATGTAGTTGGACAGGATATTATAATGACTGATTGTGTTCACTGTGGGAGGATCTTGTCATATTTTGTTCTAATACCACCGGCAAAAGAAACACCATGGCATGTCAAGAAAAAGGTGCATTTTTGATGTAGACCGCTTCCTAATAAATACATTATCGAGTTGATCCCAAAATAATATTGTGTTAACTACATTATTATAACCAATATTTTTGTGATGATAATACTGTCTAAATTCTACAAGACAAAAATATTGGTGGAGTTAGGTTAGAGCAGTGACTGGAAAAAAATCTTGAAAATTTCGTGCGAGTTTTCCCTTTGCCTTAAAGTATAAGCAACTGGTCTAAATGCCAAAGTAGAAGCATGCATACTGATGAAATCTAAATAAATCTTAAATAGCTAACGAGTATGTTTTTGATGTTTGTTAAGTTGTTTGACCGAGAAGAATGTTTTCACATTGATTGATTGTGACCGCTTTACGGTAATACTTTATCCGCCGTGACACAAGGCTACACAAAAATGCGTAAAAAGTCAAGTGCAGCACAAGTCAGTGGGAACAGTCGCAACGATTGGACGCGGTTTTTGCATCGACTGCAGTCATGCGACAACGCTCTGCGCTCGTTGAATATTTATACAACTTTCTTGAAAGACGATTTGTTATCTTTGTCTTTATAAATGCGTATTTAACTATGTACAAGAGGATTGATCCTAAAATTGGTCTTGTTCTTTTGAGCTAGATTTTTCCCTTGACCTGGATATTTGAAGCTGTTTACTTCGAAACGTGTCTAACGTAAAAAAAAAAATCTTTAACTACTGTTTTTTACTGTTATTGACACTTTAAACAACGTTTTAGCTACATTTCTTTCATCATGAATCAACAGTTTATGTAGTTTGTGTGAAAAGCAGTCTTACTTTATCTTACAGCATTCCTTATCTCTGACGTCACACAACTATAAATTGCGGTTGCTGTAACTTTAGATTTGGACAGTTAATTACCATCTGGTAGTTGAATCTTCATTTTCGTTTAACAACAATAAATGTCATGAGCCTGACTATTATTTACGATGGATAAATAGCTGTTGAAACATTGCATGACGGCGTTAAAACTGTGTTAGTAAATAATCTAAAATATCTACACACATTGAATTTACGACTTCACACGAATTGTAGGACCGCCTTGTACTTACGGGCATCCTCACCGTTACGAGCAACACTCCTAACTACGCCAACACGGTATCATTTCGGTAACACACTGTCTCTATTGTTACTTGCTGTTGAATGTTGCTCATCGCATGCGTAGTACACGGCAACAATACAAGAATAATAGGTATCATTTTAAAATTAAAAGAGGGTGCGGGCCGCATACGACCATCTTTTGGACACCTTTGCTGTACCGAAGTTAGCAAGTAACAGGGTAAATGTATAATTCGGCTACTGTATTATGTATTATTATTTTGAAATTTCATCGAAGACTTTCATCTTTCTCCAACCTTCAAAAAGGCGGGTTAAACTTCCTATGACACGGACCTCATTAAAGCGTCATAGTGTTCAGGGTATTATTATTCATTATTATAATTATTAATTACATTATAAATGCAAGAAAACGAATTCTTGTGCGCGGAGCAAAACAGTTATACTTATTATAATTTTAAGTCAACTGTAGCTTGGCCATTGTCACTCTAACATTATGTCACCGACAATAATTGTAATTTTATTTAATAATTGTCATTGCGTGGCTGAAGTGGCAATGGGCAGGGCACATTGCGAGGAGAACAGACGGCCGTTGGGGTGGAAAGGTCCTTGAGTGGAGGCCACGTGCAGGAGGCCGCAGCCGTGGCAGGCCTCCCACCAGGTGGACCGACGATCTGGTAAAGGTCGCGGGAGTCCCTTGGATGCGGGTGGCACAGGACCGATCTGTGTGGAGAACTTTGGGGAGGCCTATGTCCAGCAGTGGACGTCTATTGGCTGAAATGATGATGATGATGATGAATAATTGTCAGCATGGTGAAATAGTGGTCTGGTCTACACGTACAATGGACCAAGCAGGAGTCTAAGTGCGGAAACAGGAGTCCACTTTACACATTTACAATTAAATTGAATAAATATATAAAGAGATGTGCATCGATTATATGCAGTTCCTCGGTGGAGGATTCCTCGTGAAGTATCTTTCTACTTTTCATTTTCAAGGTCAAGGTCTCTGTTGTGACAGTGTTGTGATATGAAAAAGTCCCGAGCCATTTGTTCACAACAGACTAGAAGCTTGCAGAACAATGAAGTGATTAGCACGACGTGTCATCCGCTCCCATACTCAATAGAAAGCCTTTTATCAAATTCAACAGCTGATAACACCTGTCTAAAGTTACACAATCGAATATGTCCGTTCGCTGATTGTTTCGATTGTCTGATAACGGTATCGGATAACGTGTATAGACTAGAGATGTGCCGTCTTGGGTTAAGCCGTGCTTTTCCCCGGTGAGAGAGTCACGCTTCGGCTCAAGTGTTACGTAAGCATGGGGGGCGGGGGGCTTAGAGTAAGAACATGAATCAATGATTTTTAAATTGTCAGTTTGTTTGCTGACCAGATATAGATTATACTAAGCGGCCGGGTCACCCCTCACTTCGTTTTGGAACATTAATTTACCACTCCACCAGTAGGTGGGGCTGTGCATCGATTACATCGCGCAAGCGTTTTACGTTTTCCTTTTAGGTATAAGGCTTGTGATTGTCTACAGAATTTACCTCTTTATAATATAGTATAGATATAGAAGATAGAAGAAGATATACACGGTTATAATTATGGTTTCTATTTGAATCGGATACCCATATTACATAGGTACTATCCTATATAACCCTGAAACATGGTTCAAGTGTACCCAGCTGTCAATGTCACGGTGAAACGATGATGACTCATCAAAACACAAGCGCAACGTACTCAATTTATATGATGTCTGATATTAAATTCTAACTCGAGTCGAGGAGTTAATTCGTGTGCGTTAATTTATCACCACTACTCGAAACTTCGCAAGTGAGTCAGCGCGCGCGCTGGCAGGCGTGGCGACGCGTATCTGAGCCCAGCCTGTGATTGATCGCTCTGGACAGGTGCATGAAACTATGTCAAATAGATAAATAATGGATGCACTGCTTGCAAAATACTCCGTTTTAGTTTTTTTAAAGAGGTTTCGGTAGATTATTGAGATATTTTTTTCTTATTTGAAAATTATATCGAACGGCAAGCGGGCACTTCCATTTTCATCTTTATGGTACGAGTACTAAGTACGTATTATCACTTAACACAAATAAATACTATAAACTAAAGTTCCTACTTACATACAGGATGTATCTGTGAACATGTACATCCCTTTAATCACATTTTCTACCAACCATTCTGAACAACATTTGATCTACGACTTTTGGAAATTCGTCGAAAATGTTTTCGAATGCCCATACAATATGTACAAGTCACATCATCGACTTTGCATGAAAAGTAGATTTTTTATGCGAATTTCCAAAAGTCATACAAAAAATGTTGTTCAGAATGCTTGGTAAAGGAATGCAAATTTTAATGTTCACAGATAAGTACACTCTGTATTTTTTAAAGATACTTAAATCCTGACAATATCGTTAGTTCCTACTTGTTTATATATAAGATCTCATCATAAACACTGCTTTCACATACAGTACATAATAAGTAGTTGTAATTTTTTATAGATAAAAAACTATAAAACCAATGAACAATAAGATACTAGACTCTACATACATTCTCGTACGTACGAAACAGCAAGAGTGCATACAATTCCGATTGTTATCTGGTTGTAATTGTAATACCGTTATTTTATTACTATTGCTCTGCGTTATGATATAAAGTATTAAGTCCCGATGTTTATTACTGGGATCGAATCCAAAAGGAATTATTGTGAGCCACCTGTGTTTAAGTACTGGATGTAGCAAATATGTATTTTCACTACATTTGCATTATACAAATAAAACATGCATTACAAATGAAAATATAGAAAGAAAATAGAAGTGATTCTATACACATGAAGAACCATGGGCTGGCTGACCATATCTTCATATTCTATGTCGAACAACTGCAGACAGCCATTTGGGGTAGATGAATCTACTAAGAGAATTCTCTTTTGCATTCATAAAAAGATGCATGTTTTCGTGAAAATTTTCTAGTTCTGTAATTGGTTGATACTCCTTCCGAACAAAAGTGTGACTGGAGACACTTCGGCGTCGGAGACAACCCTTGACGACGCTCCGTTCTTCGCTAGAGTGGGAAGGAAACATGTGTACTAGATACAAAACTTTGACTACACGTTCCTTCATAGGGGGTGGCCCGCTTACCACGCGGGCCCTACAAATAGATTAGACAGCCTGGAATACTAAGAAATAGACTGACAAAGACACAAGTCTATGTAAGGTTGTGGGCATGCTCACAGTGCCCACAACGGTGGATCGGTGGATAAAACGTTATTCAGTAGATGCAGTTGCATGTTTCTAGTTCGCATGATGGTCGTCCAAGACAATATAGCAGGTTTCCTGTATTCCGATACAAACAAACGCGACACTTTCTCGACGTTTGAATGAAAGTGATATTACTATTGTTGTTGATATGAATATTTTTTGTGTCGAATAATGGGAAGCAATTAGCTGTTATGACGACAGTAAAGCGGAATAACTAATTCCAGGGATCGTCAACTATTAATTAATTTGGGGTTGTTAAAATCAAAACTAATTGTGTTAAGTAAGATAGGTGATGCGTTGAGTGTTGGTCACGAATCAAAGTAAGGGTGGGCTTGGGTTAATAAAGAAATAGATTGGTACAACATCACAAAGGTACATTGTTCTAGTCCATATCTAATACTTTCCCGTGGTGAATTATGGTCACCAGAAACAACAAAGTTACCACAAACACACACACTCGACACAAATATTTTGTTTCATCAACAAACATTTCTATTAGGTGCGGGAATCGTACTCACGACCCTAGATTCTCATTCGGCACTCAAACTACTGCGCTAAACGGATCGTGGTCTTAAAATGCATTACAATTAATAAAATCAAATCTATACTATCAATTAATAAAGAGGTAAATCGCACAGTTATTACTCGTATGTATACTGGTAAAGCATACACTTGCGCGATGTAATCCACACCCAGCGCCATCTATTGTTACTGGTCAAAATTACGTACCGAAAGAGCGAGGGCGGGCCACTATAAATTCTACAAAAGCGAATCTGTAGGTGAAAACTAAACTGTACGTCAATTTGTACTGTTAACTGCGGCAGTGATTCAAGCTAGGGTGGGGTGCTGAGTGCAGGGCGTGGGCTGGTCAAACATCACTATGGCGCCCACCACGTGGAGCGTAGCTGACCTTTTAAAAATAAAAAAACGCGTAAAACTTTCGTGCTAGTTTATATCACTTTTTATTTAAAAACTGACAATTTCTTGCAATTATCTTGGCGCCTAAAATAGCCTAAGATTTCGCTGTTTAAATCTGCAGATATCTTTTTTTCATGAAATGGATCTTAAACGAATGTTGAAGATATTTAATTCAATAGCGATAAGCTGCCTATAAAATTCATTAAAACATAGGACATTTATTTTTAAATCAATATTTAGCGCTAAATGTTATTCGGCGAAACTAAGCTATAACTTAGTAAGTATCTAAGTTTAAACCTTGGTGTTTTGCAGTGCTAAGTTTAATACCTACTTAATGTTTTTTTATGTGATAATAAATAGAATAAAAGTATCGCTATACTTTCGTGCCGCCAGCTATAAGTAAGTAACGCAAAAGTTACGTAGCAATAATGTTCAGGAAAATAAACTGACTCTGACTCTGCCTTAACTACATGTTAATCTAATATTTGATGTTGCTGATTACTCATAAGAATCACTTTGTAGAAAACTAAAGCAAATAGATAACGTACATATAAAAGTTAAATAAAATACTTTAGATACAACAGTGTTGTATTTACTGTTGTTGTACCTAGAATTAAATAAGGAAAAACTTCCATTACTATGTATCACAAGACAACATTATATGGTGAGAAACTCAAACTAGCTATTGCAGAAATTACTTACGCCCAAAGATGGCGCCTAGGTATATGAGCGATCTCTCTTTAGATAATTTTGGGGAAATGTAATTCAAAGGAGGTTTAGGACACTTTTAGTAACAAAACAACTGCGATTACGGAAAAGTGGAAGATATAGAAGAAGACACCATATTTGATGATCCAAAAATATGCGCATCTGTTTTGGTTCTGGTGCTAACCCACCTCGAACAAAGTCATGGCCTCTGAAATAAGAGAACGGTACTTGGTTCAAAATAAAAACAATCGACGATTTTTAATATGTGACAATCCCGATATGAAGCCACTATCTTGTCGCCACAAATATATTAGTAGGTATTACACCGATTTATCTATAAACATAATCTATTTATCTTATATCAGAACGGCTTTACACTGGGTATTGTGGTAGATATCGGGTAATCGTATCGTCTGCAGATATTTTTTCCTTTCCGATGCGAATGGCTGAGAATTCTCGGAAAGACTCTATGACGTTATCTTGATGTAAAGAGATGTAGAGCTAAAAAGAAAGTATTTTTTTTAAATATTGCAGTGTTTAGGTAAATATTGGTTACGCGAGTTGCCTAAGGAATGCGCGGGGATTTGCTGTGATGGGCTCGGTGGGTCCTCACCCCATGGAGCTGGTGTGTGGTCCGCGATGCCGGACCTAGGGTTAGCGCTGCACACCAGAGCTACCGCCCTTCGCGGGACCTTACTTATTTTTATTGTCTATACTCTGCTGTCATTCTATAAGAACTTTGTTATCGCTTCGCAACTGTTTTCCTGTTCTCCTGCTATATAATTTCTACTGCGCCGCTAAACTAATTAATACCTAACTGTTTTGTGTTCTGACTGTTTGTGTGCTCTTGCTGGGTGCGGTGCGACGCCCGTAGGAAGGAGTAGCGGCCACTACAGCTCCAGTATGTGTAAACATCATTCCCAGCCGAATACAGCTAGCATCTTTCCACTTTACGCTATCACGAGTTACGTTCAACGCCTGGAGGCCTGTAGGCTATTTACACGCCCCTCCAAATATTTTTATAAGTATGTATTAGGTATTACATATCTAATCTAATTTTGGGCAAAAAAAGTTGCCAAGATTTTTGTCTAGTAACCTACATAGGTATTTATTATTCTATAGCCCCAACTGGACCATAGTCGCCCAAAATCCTGAAAAGTGGAAACAGTGTAGGGAGGACTTTGCCCAGCAGTGGGACACGAAAGGCTCCTAATAATAACAATATAACCCATATGAATGGCAGAAGAATCTACGAACCAAATGAAATGGCTTTAAATTCTTTCCTGTACTACCTTTACTGGTTTCTATTATGTATATTGATGCATCGATTATGTACCTATGCCCTTTTTGTAAATAGGACGTTTACTAGGCTGTTAGTTAATTCAGTAGGTATTCCTTATCCGGCAACATGGAGAGTTATAGTTGGCTCGACGAGGAAGATACACGAGTAGAAGTCACTTTATGGATATGAACACCAAAGAAGTTTCTATACGTTATGCAATTCGTAATAATGACAATAATGAGTCACATATTTAGTGTTGCAAGTAGATGTTATCGATTTTATCGATATCAAACTGCAAATACATAGATATTACACTTTACACACGCAAAAAAACTAGGTATGTCTATACAAATACAAAATACCTTTGTATAGAAAAACAATATTAAGGTAGGGTTAATTAAAGTTAAGGGGCTATACGAATAAAACTAGCGCCGCCAACCTATTTACACTGATTGTGGCGAAAATACGATATTTTTTAAGAAAGCGAAACATTATACATTTGGCAGGTGGCAAAATATAAATAAATAAATGAAAAAAATATTTATTTATTAAAACAAAATTAACTGTTTTTTAACGAAATGGTCTTAAATCATAATGACGCTTTTCTTTTTTTTTTTTAATTATGGCCTGTATTGTGTTCATGACACATTTAATTTTGCCAATGTCAAGTGTAGTTTGATAGTGTAGTCAACAGTCGAAGTCAGTCGAAGTCACAGTCACTCAATAAAACGCCGGTGTTTAGCGTTTTAATGTCCTGAGGATTCTGTGGAGACTATTTTTAACAAAGCCGTAGGTTTTAAGACTCTATTAGGTCAAAGCAAATTGTTCACGTGACAAATCACTCGACACACAATAGCAGTGTTAAAAACGACACAATTCAATGATTCCTATATTAATATCACCCTGCGGCACTTCACTGCACAAAGTAACACCAAATTT
Organism: Cnaphalocrocis medinalis; assembly: GCA_014851415.1. Lineage (NCBI taxonomy): Eukaryota > Metazoa > Arthropoda > Insecta > Lepidoptera > Crambidae > Cnaphalocrocis > Cnaphalocrocis medinalis. Next base: position 1,029,009 of record CM026279.1, read on the forward strand.
GTACACTAAAAACCAAAATATTACCTGATTTTTAACGATGACGCTTTTCTGATTCTACGTGTGCAACTGTGTTTTTGACACTTCTATAAAAATATTTTGTAGTGTAACCCCAAAGTAACTTTTAGTAGGAAACTTTTATCGATATTTTCTATCTCATGCATGATGGAAGTTTCTATACGGAGTTGTCCATCATCCATGTTAGAAATGTTTATTTTCTAACATGGAGCGATGTCAAAGCCCACACTACTGAGGCAGTTCATGTTCTTTAAGTATGATTTGAAATAAGCAATAAAATAATTTATTATATTGTCGCATTTATGATTACTATTATGACTATGTCAGTCATCGAGCAACGTGCTTTTAATGGAGTTGTTTATTTTATGAGTTTGGGTGTGGCGTTAGTGTTGAAGTATTAAATTTAAATCTGATATCAAATACGACATTACTTAATTACCACACACCCTAAATACAAAAAAGTTTAGCAGCTCATATCTCTGCCACGCCATCAAACTCGGAACTCGTAGCCATCCCATGTGTCTCCTCTGTTCTGTTCTACAATATGGACTCCTTCAATCGAAGCCTGAAGAAGCATCTCGCGGGCCAGTATGGCAGTGCCAACGGATGTGATGCCGTGCCGTCGCGTTCTGTGTAACTGCAACGTGGGCAGAGAGCCCCGTTTCTTGCTTATCATCAGGCTGAGGTGAGCCATTATAGGTACTGAGCCACTATTTAAAAAAAACTGGACCGTGGTCCAGCTTACCTTGGGCATCGAAGCAACAGCTTTGGATGCAACTAGTCTCGCTAGATGATAAAGATTAAATACAGCAAAAAAGTTACTGAAATTCCTAATAGTAACCGTTTTGTGACAGCAATACTCGTAACGACTTCATTATTTGGCTCTCACGGCGTGAGACAAATTAACTGGCAAACTGCAATAAGCGGTCAGATGGGATGAGTTCGCGTTATTGCTTACGTCAGTGCGGTTTAGGTCAACGATCGTCTTATAGGGTTAATATATTCACACCAGGGGGCTACTGCTATTAACTATGTAGATATAGCAATAATGTATTAGCCCTTCTTCTCGGTAGAAATTGACATTATCCGAATCACCGGTATATTATCTACATAATAATAGGTATTGTAATGTATGTAAGGTATTTAAACCATGCTTTTTAACCGTCTTAAAAACTTACGTGATGAAAACAATAATTTTCCACAAAAAACTAAAGCCCCCTTATAACTAAACACGGTCTAAAGTTAGTCTTGGTTTAAACCTGATGCTTTCATGTTTATTGGTCGCTTTTATATATTATTTTTAAACCACGACCAACTTATTTTTAAGATTTTATTAAGTCAGCATTTTGTGATGACAGAGAAATTATAATCTCAATAAAATCGCCTTCCCATACATCACTTTTTATAAGGACATTTTTTTTCTGAGGTTGTACTAGATCCTAGCCATCTTGGGAAAATAAAAATTGGTTTCAAAGTATAATGCCCTCGAGAAGTTTATAAAGGCGGATAAATAATCACAGGGTACGTAGTTATATTTGACATTTACTTATACCTATCTGCTGGACCAGACAAAGTACCTATTCTTTATTTTGATTATCTATGCTAATACACCGCGGCACCGTGTCGAGCAATTGGTGCAACGAAAAATCTTTCAAAAACTCAAATATGTTTATTATGCACAATATCTACCAGTAGAGTTTATTTGCATTAGATTAGCACATAACTTCATGATAACTAACGTTACATCCTATTGACGGGATCATCCGTTTGGTCATTCATTTGGAAATGGAGGAGTTTAGTGGTTAATAACATTGATGGAGCCAAATTATCATGTTAGTGTGAAATGGGCGAATATGACATTGGCGATTTGATCACGTGCAGTGCATAAGTCAATCTTGGCAGGTGAAAAAAAAATAGCATCTTTTAACTGATTCCATACTGGTAGTTAGGCATGCGTGTTATGGAGTAAGTAATAGAATATTTGAGAAATTCCTGAGAATATTTGAGAAATTCCTGAAACTATCTTAACATATTATTTGCTCCAAAGGAGCCCTAAAAATACAAGTATTTTTCTGTTTACGCATCCAGTGCGTCTAGCCAAAGTCAGGGTGAAATGGCGTACATTAGAGGAGGCCTATGTCCAGCAGTGGACTGAGACAAGCTGATGATAATGAAGCGACGTCGATCTTATCCCCTGAGCTACCATTAGCTCGAATTGCGATCTCGAGAAATCGGGGGCAAAATGTGTCTTTCTTTCCTCCTCTACAGATTACGCCAGAGAGTAATTGTTAAGTATTCTTAGAATACTTTAACACCGCGGAAGGAGTTGATGTTTTCTAGCCGATTGGTTACGCAAACGTATGAGTAGTTCCTGACGGCCGATAGAGCACGCTGCAGCTCGTAATCTCGAACTATTAACAGATGTTTTTATTTTCGACAAAGTAATGAATTAGTCTACGCCAATTAAGGGGTTAATTATAAACTAACACGTTTTATTAGACTTCAAAGTAGGTACTAAAAAGTAATTTGACATGTAATACATGATTATTAAGCCAACCAACGAAGTGGTAGAACCAAATTTTGTTTTATTTAAATAATTACTTCGATTCGACCAATCACCATCCCAGGTTCGACCAATCACCATTGGGTTAAATCTATGGTATATGTAACGCTCCGATTCCTACGGAATGACAGCCTTGAACCATGAATTTACTCTCGGATAAAGATTGGTCGAATCGCACTTTACTCGATTAACTCTGTGCGGGCGTATAATTGTAGTTCCACTTACCTATCTGTACCTAGTCATAAATTTTCCATTTTATTACAAGAAAGTACTACACCTAATATTTCTTTTTGCTACATTCCGTTGCACTTTGTTGTCTTGGCTTTAACTTATTTCCTCTTCTGTACCTGTATCCGTTTCGGATTCTTCTATTGCAGTTATCGTATTCCGATCAATGAATGGAAATAATGGCGGTTTTTACTCGTGACGTCACAGATCGCGGAGTAATTGTTGGTTAGCACGCGATGGCCTCTAATGGGCCAAATTGGGCCTATTTGTTTTAATTGAGACGACATCTACTTAGCCTCAGGGTGAGAGTCCACGGAGACTAGTTATCTAAAGACAGGTACTTTGTTGATCCCAAAGTCCTTTTTTATGTGATAGGTGGCAGACGAGCAGACGGATCAACTGATAGTAAGGGATTGCCGCCGCCCATAGACATCCGCAACACTAGTGGAGTCACCAGTGCGCTGCCGAAATTTTTTTTGACCTTTTTTTCCATCCGTTTGGGCCTGTACCCTCACTAGACCGTCACCCACTCAGCGAAATATTTATTTATTCTTTATTCCACGAAATAAAAAGTACAATTTCCGGACTTCATTCATATCATTAACTATTATTGCACTGCATGCAGACTTAATGCCTTACAGCGTTTTCTACCAGTCAAACAATTTCTTCATGTTTTAGTATCATATGTAACAATCACCCCAATGCATTAACGTTAATTACCTACTGGTATATTAAACTTTAGCAAAGGTGAGCGAGCGCAAGCCTTGCGCCTGCGATTATCGATGTCATTATCCCGCGATTATTCGGAATGCGGCGATTCTGTCCTCAGAACAATTGCGTTACGGGTAAACCATTAAACTTAACCTCCACTTTACTGAATTAACTCGCCTCTGCTGGTTTAAACACTTAAGTGCGTGTTTGTTATTATGTTCAATAAGCTACTTAGTACGGGGTCAGGTCAATATATAAGAAGTTCTGTGAATCTACTTATTTATTTAAAACATGTGAATGTGGTTTGGTTGATACCCAAAAGAATTACAGATTAAGTAAGAGGCGAAATATACTTAAGTATATTAATTAAAAAATAAATAAAACTGATACATTTATGATACATGTTCTCTTAACCATTCTAAAAAATATTTTATTAATGACTTTTGGATATTCACATAAAAAAAACTTTTTATACTTAGTTTACCTGAAAAGTCGGTCAAGCAACTTGGTCATTTTGTATGGGGATTAGATTTTTTTAGCTATTATTAAACTGAAATGTACAAACTTATACAAGTACTTATCTCAAGCGAGCAGTTTAAGTTTTTAAGTCTATATAGGCATCCGTCTCTGTACTAAAAAAAAAGATTTCATTGAAAAACACATCGAAGTATTAAAACGGTGCTCTTGCGTTGAATGTAAAACAGTAGCCTCAAGAACAAAAAACTGAAGTTTCCCAGACGGAATCACAGTATTGGACCATTAACGAGATGAGTAGGTAAACAATGCTTTTTTTGTTCTAGATTTGTTAGCGGAACGCTAAAATCTGTGGGAATCGATCGAGGCGAGCGAATCTGCACCTTATCGCAGGGTGGTAGAGTCCCGACGATGTGCGGTGACAGCGGGCCTGCTCACGCTTGACCGTAGCGAAGGTGAGACAAGTTTTTGTCGGTAATTGTTACTGAACTTACTGGTTGATACAATTAGGCGTACCGTAAGGTTGTTGCTTTATAGCTTGTTATTTTGTATAAAATCTTTCATCAAATTAAAAAAAAATGAAAAATGATTTTGATGCATGCCTTAAGCTTTTTATTTTTTTCTTGATTGTTGCATAAGAATTTAGTAACGTATTTTTACTAATAGCTTCGTGATGAGGGAAAACATCGTGAGGAAACCGGTTGGTCTGGTGATTTTAGTAACGGGCCGTGATCTCGGGGTCCTTGGTTCGATTCCCGGGTCGAGAAAAAATATCTTTCGAATTTTTCGAACATAGCTCGGGTTTGTGATCACCAATCCGTATCATAGTAGCGCGAAAGTTTTGAATCATGTTCCACTTGGTCTGATTCCTCTGTCTAAAGATTCCGAAGGTCAGACGACATTCACTTCCTTACTTTTATCAGACTTTTTTGTAGTAGTATAATATTATTAGCTCACCGTAACCTGACGGTAAGCAAAATTAGAGCCCACGTTGCAATTACAACTGGACGCGACGGGACGGCATCACATCCGTTGGCACTGCCATACTGACCCGTAATGCTTCTACGCTTCATTTGCCACCACTTCCCTAGTCTGAGATAATACGAGTGTAGATACCCCAAGCTCCAAAGCGCAGGTTTCGAAAGTTAAGTACCTGGAAAGCCACGTTTAGATAAGATGGGTGACTCTACAAAATTGTAGATGTATATCAATGTTTACCTTAATGATATCACCTCTTCTTAACCCTTGTGCAGATGTTTAACACGAGTTTAGTCAAGTATGCATACCTAATGACAGCGTATAAGTACGTATCCATTAGTACCTAAGTACCTTTAGTAGCATCTTCTATTTTGCGCCATACCATATGATGAAGTTTTTATTATGTGGTATGCTTCATTATATGGTAATGAAGTTTTCATTATATGCTAAGGCGCCTTTTGCCAGCGAGAACTGATGATGACAATGAAAAAGTTACGTCGAAATCATAGTTTTCATACCAAATTTGCTAAGGTGGTTATAATTATAATATTCTTATCACAAGCTATACACCAAAAACAATCCAATACATACATGGATTAATACAAAGTAATTCCCGGAGTATGATAATGCATGAGATCGGTAATTGCGTCGAGTGCGCACTTGATTAGCTTTATTATCTACGATTAGATAGTCGCGGTAGATCAGACAAGCCCTGATTCCTTGTTCCAGATGCGACTGGCAACGCGGGGCACCCACGCCATCTGCGCCCTGATCCTGCTGACATGGCTCCCCGCCGCGGCCCCCAAGAAGAAGACGCTGCAGTGCCCCCTCGGCTTCCTCCTCGCCATCACCGACAAAGACACCCCCATCTGCTACCGCCAAAAAGACCCAGAAACCTTCAACGACAAATTTAAAGACTGCACAGGGAACTTGTACAGCTCAAAACTGTACAACAGCCTCGATTTCCCGAAACCTAGACAAGCGGTTTGGACGGAGTATAAGTCCGTGTATCCGGGAGGCCCCTTCGTCGACTGGTCATACACAGACTCCAAAGGCAGCTTGCTGCAGAGCTCCTTGGATGTTAATTACGATTCCTTTGGATTGGACGAGGAGCTCTGTATCGTTATAGATCCAGTCAGCAATTTCACAGCGGTGAAATGCGATGAGAAGCATTATAGATACTGTTTTGTGCATCCGTATCCTGATAATGATGATATGACTTCGAGAGGTTGCACGAGAGGGTCGCTGAGGTTTTATAGCCCGGTGTCGACTTGCTTGTCCCCTGTGACGGGGGTGGGGGGAGGCACTGTGAGGGCCACGTGGCGCCAGGCGCGGGAGATATGTGCAAAGAGAGGGGCCTCGCTGCTGTATAAAGGATGGCGGTATTCCAACAGCCCGATTCTGCATACGTCAGGGTCTCTTCCGACCTACCCCATGGGGTTTGTGAGCTCAAACGACAGTGTCCTTCGCTATGACACGGAAAATGATAGTTCTGAGGTGAGATTTTTTTCTACAAAATAAGCATAATATACTCGCCACACAACCGTTGTATTTCGATATGGAGTTAATCTAACGCCTCGTGTATTTGCTGGTACATTTTTTCCAATGTATTAATGGGTCTGAAAATGGTTCATTGGATATACTGTATTTCGTAATGCAATTATGTTTTGTAACTTCAAAGACTCGTTTAAATGGTTTGGTAGGAACTGAAGCATTTCAGGAAACACCAGCCGTCGCAATTAACTTTGATTTACTGCGATACATATCGATGAAAAATCAGCACAGTTATTATAACATAATTTACCTATACATAAATGGTTTTATACTAATTATTATATATCAATTTTCAATATTTTTGATGGTTCTAAATTGGGAAATGAAGATCGTTGATATGAAATTTAATCATACATTTAAGTTGCTAATTTATATATGACTATTAAAGTTAATCGACGTGTCTGTGTGCGGCAGTTAGTGTAGCCAGCCCTAAACGCTGTATTTTTGTGTGTCGTCTCTGAAAACTCTTACTTGGAAACTGTACGTACACATCTTAACTATGGTACTGATAGCAAAATTAAGTCTCAAGACAAAGTGAGGGTCGGCTACTATTTTGTAATAAAATAATTCATCCTATAAAACACAAGGTGCCGCTCAGCGAATATAACTTCAGAAGCAATAGAAAGCCAGGCGTGGACACCGTGTTCGGCGCCATCCGGGACAACTTCTGGCGCCTCGTGAACAGTTCCTACATGTTCTTCGACATCATCTGCGAGCAGCCCACTGCCCTGAGGAACGTCAGCCTGAGCCTTATCACCGTGGAGTAAGTCCTTCATCATATCAGGGTATTTCATATAAACGGGACTAAATGCGAGAAGATTTAATAAGTACATTCTAGCACTTACTGCTTGACGTTTCGACTGCGTTACAACAGCCGTGGTCACAAGCGGACTGTCCCGTTTATATGAAGTACTTGTATATTGCAATGTGAAAGTTTAAAAATATATATTAATAGAGTAGTAATAAGTTAGATTTTAAGTTTCTATGCCCTTACAGGGCGTCACATGTCATTTACTTTTATTAAAATACATTTATTTGTAACATCTTAATGTAATGTGACTGGCAATGAACTATTTGAATTGAATTTAGGTGAGGCTTAAGTTGATCTAAGTTCATGGCATTCTAGCTTTGATTGCTGGAAGGACACCGTTTTATAAAATCATCCACTTATCCATTCTACCACCAATAGAAAAACGATCGATCAGTTTAGTAGAAACTATCTACGTGCTATATCGGTTGGTGACCGATCTATTGCTCTAGTCGACAATCGAAGAGTGCCCGTGCAAATAAAAGCATGGATTGGTTTGTTTAGAGGTCATCCATAAATTACGTCTTTTGGCTTGCTATACAATTTACTAAACATCTTGTCTTCCAACAATAAGTAGTTTGTAGTTTTTTGGTTTTATAACACCTTCTTGAATCGATCGATTTTCTCTCGCCCAAGTGCGTTTACTAATTTATTTTCATTTTATTTTTAGGGGAAACTATTTAATACTCAAAGCAGATGGTTACATAAAAAGGGAGAATATAGCGTGTTTCACTGATTCCGAGCATTACTACGCCAGTGAAGTGAAAATCTCCGGGCCAGTCGAGGATTTCGAGAGCACCTTCAGAGTGATCCCAGTTGGTGATGGCCATTACTGGTGTGCCATCAGAGAAATGACAGATTATCAACTTCAGCGGTCCAATACGGTGCTGTACATCAGATCGGAGGAAACCATCGCCAATCTTTTCGCGTGCAAAATACTGTTTAAGAAAGGATACCGCTTCAACAACCTGGACAAAATGCTTCGCTTGTGGAAAAAGAAGTTGGAGGAGTACCTTTATTATAGGTACGGTCTTATCTATAAGTCATTAGTATTATATTTAAATTTGTTTTTTTTTGGGCCGATATAGGCTTGAACATGATTCTGGATGTGGTAAGTCTGGAAATTACAATAAAACGACTGCAGTCTGACCCTTGCAAATAGGGAACCAGAACAATCATGGTTAAAACTACCAAGCAATACAGCAGTACATCATCTGTACTGTACCTGTATTCTGGCAAATAAATAGTTCAGGGACATTATCGAGCCCATATTCAGCTTAGTGTGACGCACGTCTTAAACTGGCCCTTATTTCTACATCTTAAATTTTTACGATCATATCATTTCAGCTACAGGATCGCCATTTTTGAATTTAGCATTTTTCAATTCAATTTCTATGTACGAGTATATACGTACTCTGGGGACAAGAAGTTTGAAAAAGTGACTTTTATTTTACAGAACTAAATATCTCGCCATCTACGGAGACGTAAACCCCACAGAAGATGACTTGCAGGCTTTAAAGAAGAACCGACCAGACCTGAACTGGAAGGACCATGACATCATTTTTGACATAAAGATTGTTCGCATCTTCATGGATGGGAAGACAGCACTGCTGCACCTGATGATGAGCTTGGATATGAAACCCGCGACGCCTGGCACCTGGGACTCTCTCGAGGTCCTGTATATGAAGCCAACCTATTACTGCCCGGGATTCGATAAAGTACCAAGAACAGCGCTAGGTGAGTTGTCTAATTTACTTCTTGTTACAAATATTCACGATATAGATACGCTAAACACCTCAGTCTGCGAAGCCATCCAAGCCGTTGAAGATAGGACAAGCTGAAGGAGAAAGAAATTCGGTTTCATGATCCCCAGCATTGAGGTCAGTCGACACAAGAAGAAGAACAGATACCTATCTATCATCAAAAAGTATAGGTCTCTCCAAATGTTTACCACTTGGATCGATCTTCGGCTAATCGCCTTGCCAGTGATCTTACGAAAATCATCACTCCAGTAGGTTCGAAGGTATCCTACCCTACGTTTTCAAGACGCGGTCTCCATTCCGGAACTCATTTCTATATGTCGTTAACTATACGGCTGATATCGCCAGCCCACTGCCACTTCAGCTTGCTAATCTGGCGAGATATAATGCGGATAGAATATTACTTCCCCATTTGATATTCGCAATTAGGTCGAACACAAACATACTTACTATTTTATAAACATTAAACTTCGAATGAAACAATATAAGTTTATAAGCAGTCGCCTAATGCTAAACCGTGTGATACTAAGGTCCAGTACAAAGGTGACACACGGTGCAATTATCTCGTCTGCGAGCAGCGCCCGCGCAGGGTCGAGGGTTAGGAGGTGATGTCGACTCGGGTAGGGCTGCCACCTTTAAAATTAGGGAAGGTAAACGTGGTACAGAACGAAAAATAAATTATTAATCATGATTAAAATAATAAATGTTAGCCTAGTAAATAGAATTTGCGTCTTCCGACGTAGGGGTAGGTCGTAGGTTCTCCACATAAAGCGTACCTACTTAGCTGTGAATTTTGTCTTTTTAAATTAATTTTATAACTTTGTGTCGTCGTTCACAAAAATACTTATGTATATCTAGATGTCGCGACGGGCGAGTGTTTGACCTTCTCATCTGGCGTAGCAATGATTACCCGGAAATTATTATTTTAGGTACTCTATTAGTGGCGATACTGGAGATTAAAGGGCCAAATGTGAAAGGGTTTTTCCTGTTAAGGGTTTTATTCTGGGTACAAACCCAGAATCCTCAACCAAGGAATTTTGGACTAGGACGAAAATGTTGGTGTGTAGGACTCTAACTCAAAACCCCTGGACGACCCACCCATTTCCTTGCGTGATACTAATGCGTGCCTCTCTTACGGTTAAGCATTATACCATTTTTTAAATACGATGTAGAGTTCGAAGCCTGTTTTGTAATTTTTTTTTGTAAAAGTGTATTGTATACCTAATGTTACAAATGCTTGATCTCACATAGGTAGCATGATTTACGGCTACTCCATATTGAAGTGTTTACTAGCGACTCTTGCGCACTGAAGCACGCTCGAGTGACGTCACGCCCGAATGGCTGGCCAAACACTATTTATCACGTTTATTGTGATACCTTTTTGTTGCGACAAAAAGTGAAGGAAAGGAAGGAAGCTAAAATTAGTAAATCCGGTTTTAGTGTTGGTACTAATTAAGTCATTCCCAAAAATAGTGTAGGCATCAGAGAGGTGTTTAATACGAGTACCTAATGACTCGGCAAACGTAGTGTTGGACGCCCTGCTACAAGATGGGATGACGACATTCGAAGGCTGGCTGGAGTGAGCTGGATGAGAGTGGCCGAAAATCGGGAGCGGTGGCGTGCATTAGGGGAGACCTATGTCCAGCAGTGGACGAACGTGGGTTGCTGATGATGATGATGATGATAGTAGAGTTATATAGATCAATAGTGGGCATTCTATAAAGTTATATAACTCGTAAAGGTGGGACGATTGTACCTACCTACCTATTTGACTTGGTCATAATGTTTTTAAACTTTCGCGTAGCATTATTACATACAAATACTTGATATTATCGGGACTATAATAAACATGAGGATTTTTAATTATAAGTAGGTCCACATTCCGCTCGTTACCACGGCCGTTAGTAAGTGCTATAATGTACCTACTTATATTTAAATATTCTCGCATTTAGTCCCGTTTATATCAAGTAACAATTTGACTTAGTTATTGTTGCGTAAGGAGAGTAGAAAAACTCCCTAAAGTATGGAAAATCATCAAGCGCGAGAGAAAAACATTTTTCATACTTTATTAAGTATAAAGGAAATAAGTTTACAAACATTATATTTTTTAATCTTTGTCGGTGGCTATAATATCTATAATCATCTTAGTATGATAGGCATGCGAACTTTGTTGCAACGATTAAGGCGTCTCAGTTTCTTGTCCATCTCTTACACCCGATAGTTAAATGTAAATACAACGATGTGGTCCAAGCAAAGACCGCTACACATCAGTAGATAGAAATCTGTGTTTTCAATGAATCTTTGAGCAAATTAGATTGTAGTAACCTTAAGTAAGAGTGGCAGAAATACCAATAAAACGTGCCAAGCGACTGGCCTGATGGCGAAGTCGGTAGTGATCCTCATATGCTTAAGGTCGTGGGATCGATCCCCACCCTGGATTTTGTCCAATCGTGTGATGAACACTTGTATTTGTTCAGTGTCTGGATGTTGTGGCCTGCTTGTTGCTCCTAGGATATGGAATGGAATAGGTTACATTTGGATAAGGGTGTTGTTCTCGTACTGCAAATTTTTTATGGAATGTCAAAAAAATTATAGCCCATAAATTAAAAAAAAATCTGGTTACAAATTTTTGCTAACTCTGTTCAGTGCCCAAATTATCCTGACGCTCTACACTTTCTAAGGAAATCACAGATACTCTGATGTACTTAAGTGTAATCGTTGAAAGACAGTGCATCGTCTATGCAGCGTTAAAATGTGCGCGCCTTCCGAACTTCCAAACGAGAGTTTGTTGGTTGAAAACTGCGGCAAGCCCCACTGGCTTTTTCAAATCTACCTATGTCCATGGTCCTACTAGCTCGAGGCAAAATACTGAAGAAACCTGCACGTTTTGTATCCACACTACTGAGATAATGGTTTTGAACACGTGACTTTGTGTCCGCCATAAAAAGTCGAATACGTATTCTTCTATTAATCTTGTACTTATGTAAAATGTACGAAAAATAGATTTGTGTGATGTTTGGTTTTTATTAATCTATTTCAGTCCACAAAAATTTAACTAAAAATCCAATCTTTATCTCTGTAACTAACGATAGGTAGGTAATACAAAAAGTAATAAATAGGCTGATACTATAGGTTGTTTTTTACATTAATGTGCTCATTATGAAAATTGTTAGGTACTAACAGTACCTACTGCCAATTAATTAATTTAATAATACTTAGTTAGATCATTGACGTTGTTTCTACACAAATGCAACAACATTTTATTTAGGTGTTATTGAATAGTGTTTAATAGATAGAAACGAAAAATTAGGCTTTGGGGGCAATTCGGGCAGGAATTTCAAGATTTTTTAGCTGGTCACTTGTTCTCACCTAACCTAACCAATATTTTTTGTTTCACAGTGTTTAGTATGTAATATCATCACAAATATTTTGGTGGGGCTTAGTCTAAACACTGACTAGCTAAAAAAAACATAAATTCTAATTTATGATATTTTTTACGTTTATTACGTTCTGGCTCTAGCCAGAACCAAAAGATTATTTTTAGCAACGGTGGTGCTAAAATACCACCGGTGCTAAAATATTGCCTTTTTGATCACAAAATCACCGATTACTTACTCTAAAGGTCCCCTTAAAAGATGTGACGAAAGTATTAGCTCAGTCGGATATAAGCAAGAAGACGAAATAATGTCCTTGGAATCTCATTGTATTTTTATCAACTTCTAGAAGGAGGAGGTTCTCAATTCGACCCGTATATTTTTTTGTTTATATGTTACTCGATTTCTCCGCCAATTATGAATGGATTTTAATAATTCTTTTTTTGTTTGGCAGGCCATCATTCAGCGGTGGTCCCATATAAATTTTATTAAAATTGACTCCGTGGTTTTTGAAAATAAAACAAAAAATATTTTGTGGCTGTAGCCTTGAAGTAGGTATTTTTTTTACAAAAACTATGTTTTATTTCCAGGCAAGTCCGTCACGTCTGCCGGCTGCCGGACGTACACCTGCGTAGGCGATTTCAACGAAGGCGTGCAGTGGGTGGAGACCTCCACCGCCGATTGCACCACCAAACCACACACCCTCAAAACTGTTCAGCTCGAAGTAGACGATGTCGAGGCCATAGGAGATGATTCTTCCTCAGTAAGTATCATAGGAGATGACTCTATCTTAATGAATCATGTACATAGCGGATCAGCAGCTTGGCCTATGGTGAGAAAAATCTTCTTCAAGTGGGTTACAGGTACAAATGGCCATTTTAGTTGAGGTCTTTGAATTCACCGAGGAAGCCCGTTGGTCTCAGCAAGGAGAGCAGAAAGAACAGGTGGGTATTTTGAAACTTCGTGTGGTCATCAGAATGATAGACAAGCTAGAAGGTTAATCCGCTCCTGGTCTTTCGAATCCTTGCGGCCTCACTAGTGAACAGGTAGATACTTCATCATTATCGCCTCAAGTATCATTAAACCCATTGATTTGCTTTCCGTTTACTTATGGCTCGCCTGTTTCCTGATTTAGGTAAGGTATTACGTAATATTTCTCATGATGACCAATATGACCATGCTGGTCTTTAGAAGCAGACCGCAATTGCTATCCGGGTAAATACATAATTAGATACATACAATGCTTATATCTAATAATCTGCAATTAATAAACGCACCATAACCCGCTTTTATAAAGCAAAGAACATCAGTTGGAATGGATAGATAATATTAAATCTTAACCCCATTAGTTAGGAGTATGAAAGTTAAATTACAAAAAGTTAGCCATGGCTTAAAACTGATGCTGTCACTTTTATTAAAGTTACAAATGAAAGTGACAGCATCTGTTTTAAACCAAAGCTAACTTTAAAAATTATCGTTTCATAGCATGAGGTCCATCCAAGCGGCATGTCATAATTTCATGTCATCTCTATTTATTTTTCAATATTTTATAATTGCAATAATAATAACACTGCCTGAATAACCCTCACCCTAATTGTAGACCAAGCTCGCGAGGTCAAACCTCGACATCCCCGAAGACTTGGGAGACGATAGTAACTCGTCGGAGAGGGACAATACCACCACGACGGAGACGATATCTACCTTCAAATGGACAGGGGAGATGGACACCAACTGGACTTTCACCACGGTGAACACGGTGGAAGTATCGACGGTGGAGCTGACCACAGCCACGCCTAGCACCACCACTATCGTAACGACTACGGAGCCGACCACGACTACTCCAGTTCCTGTAAGTATACAGTTTTTGGAAATCTTCCGATTCTGTTAAATACGAGGTGAAGAACACTTAACATGACTATATTGAAAGACTCGACAGGTGTTCTTATTTGTATAGCTGTAGATCACACAACATTCACACAACATCTGATCTCATACTCGTACATTTAAATGATCTGATTCCGTACTAAGTACTTAAGCTACACTTGTGTTACAGATAACAGATGATCACAAATATAATACTTAAATACATATTATTATATAACGTCCAGACACTAAACAAACACAAGTGATTATCATACGAATGTTTGTCCAGGGTGGGGATCGAACCCACGACATTTGGTGTATGAGATCACTCGACTCGACTGCTCGTCGGCCACTTACCACATATTTAAATAATTAAAAAATAAAGAATGCCCATAGTCCCGACTACGGTGGATCCGCGCCTGTGCTCAACAACTTGCAAGATACACCTAGAAGTCTATCTTACAATTGGGAGTTTTTTAGGAAAGTTATTTGTATTAATATAACGTTTTCTTTCTTCTGCGATTCATGTCTACGATTAATTAAAAAAAATCTAATATGCTGTGATCTGTACTGGCTTTATAATATGAAACCACTTATGGGTTAAAAAATATGTTGGTCAGCTGTCGTTAATTCTACAATGTTTAACATAATGTATATGAACTTCCAGTTCGAAGAACAACTGCAGCAAGTGCTGGACGATTTGGAGATCCTGCTGCAGAACGACTCGATCACCATAGAGAACATAGACCGGCCATTTGATCAGGTGAGCTTATCGTCATCACTAAACACCGGATTAGGTATATATTGTTATATACATGAAAAATGCTTAAAAATGCACGAAAATTGGCTGAATGGCGTAGGCGCAGCGGGTACCCGTGCGCCCCCGCAGTCCCCGCTGGGCGTTGGTTGTGCAAACCTTTTTACTGTGGGAGAGCCACGCTTTGGCGTGAATGGGCCGGCTCGACCAGAGGGATACCACGGCCTCACAGAAGACCGGCGTGAAGCAGCACCTGCGCTGCCTTTCGTTGAGTAAGTGAGGCCGCCGGAGGCACAAAGGGGGCTAAAGGTTAGCAGCACGCTGGTTACGCTCCTGGCGTTGCAGGTGTCTATGGGCTGAGGCCATAGCTTACCTTCAGGTGTTCCGTTAGCTCATCTGCCACATATCACATAAAAACACCAGACCGAGGGTCACCACAGAATCGACCCCAGAGTGCTAACGAGCCAATTACACTAGTTACAATTCCTAATTCCATTATTCCAGGTTAACAGCATTCTGGAAGGCGAAGACGACGACCTGGAGATCCCGGGACAGCTGCTCCACATGCTGGACGAGCTGGCGTCGAGGATCAAGCTGGACAAGGGGCAGCAGGCCATCACCGTGCGGGACAACGTGGCCCTGATGATGGCGGACGCCACGCCCGACAACCCTGTGCGAGGAGTCAGGGTCGCCACCAGGGACTATGACGCGTTCTCCAATACTTCCTTCGGTTTTATAGATGGTGAGATCTACGTTTATTTATTTAAAATTCAATATTTATTTATTTATTTGTTCACTTAGTATTTCTCACATACCTTCTGCCCTACAGTTTCCCAAAGCACTAGACTGTTCACAATACATACATAAGGAATAATAGCAAAAACTTAATTACAATGTCAAATGTTATTATGAAAATTCAAATGATATGGATTAATGTTAATAAAATTAGATTCATTGAAGTTATGTAAAAGTATCAGCCTATATACTCTCCCACTGCGGGGCAAATTCCTCCCTCATGAAATCAAGTTATCTCTGCTGTGATGGGATTAGGCTAATCACCACGCTTGCCTAATGCAGATTGGAGATAACAAACTGGAGATATGTTCGGAGGTTCGAAAATGTTTTCTGCTCGACCCGGGAAACGAACCCGGGAACCCATGATCACGGCCCGGTACTTAAACCACTAGGGGCGTTACCCTGTATAATAGTAGGCCTAAATAGATAAAACCCCGGTGGTCCCCAGGAGCCCTGGACGCGAGCCAGCTGCTCACGAACGCGTCGGAGGCGGTGGTGTACCTGCCGGCGTCGGTGACGGCGGCCGCGCGCCGCATCAGCTTCGTGGCCTTCCGCAACCAGCGCGCCTTCCGCTCCGACCTGCCCGTCAACAGCCGCGTCTTCAGCGTCAACGTCGAGAACCTCACCATGTTCGAGGATGGGGAGGTAATTAGCCATTTCATCATCATTACGCGATCGCGTGCCCAACGACGAAATCCGAAAGAAAACTAGGGTCGTCGATGTTGGTACGCGAGTGTGTGAGCTGAAGTGGAGATGGGCAGGACACCTGGCAAGGTGCAAGGATGATAGGTGGACTATAAAGCTTACCGAATGGCAGCCAAGATTGGGGCGACGTCTTGTGGGTAGACCACCTGCCCGTTGGTCCGACGATATTGTGAGGGTGGTGGGGAAACAGTGGATGAGGCTGGCTGGTGACCGTAGGGAGTGGCGTAATAAAGAAGAGGCCTATACTCAGCAGTGGGTGGATGTGGGCTGACATGATGATGATGATGATCATCATCATTGGCCACAGCGTCTTCGAAGATGATAGTTGCAGCGCTAGGAGGTTGATGTGACTCCACACCGACGACGATGGCTAAAGAGCCCTATTGCTGCCCTACATATCTTACCACACCGATCGCAAGTCCACCCAGTTGGCCAATTCTCGGTTTTCGCCTTCTATGACGAGTCGACTTCATGGAACGCATAGACCAATAGGAGAACAAGATATGGAATGTCGACTGTAATCTGTGTTCTCCTATTGGTTGTGCGTGCCATGAAGTCGACTCGACATAGAAGGCGAAAACCGAGAATTGGCCTCCTGAATCCGCTGAAGGAGACTAGACGCGACGAAGCTTTTAATATATTAAAATATTTAATCAGTCATGTAATATTACAATAACCACATACACATACACTGCTGTCACCTTTGAGATGGTTCGGCCCGGTATCAGTTGGACGCTCTGGACTCGATAGAGCGCCGTAAGAGACTCATCTGGTGATGACGAACTCTCTGAGGCTAGCCTACAGAGCTTCGACCTCACACACGTTAGTGTGGGGTCACTCTTACACATTCAAATAATAATAATTTCTACATCGTTAAATTTTAGTCGTTTTAACGCTAAAACGCACATACACATACGCATGTGTTGTAGATACCGATTAATCATTAAAACTATTGGTAGCATGAATTTATCGTGGCTTGTAGTGGTTGCAGCCGTGTTTGTTTGTTTTTACACTTACACACATTGATAGTGTATTTATAAAGAAGTGAAATCTCCCATGTAGTCAATTCGTGTGTGAAAAATCCGCAAGATGGCCTACTGTTAGAATGAGGTCCAAGTTCAACGTCATTGGTTGTTTAGGGACATTTTGACATGTCACATCAAAATTAACCAATCACCGTGTACCTCACTCAGTTCTACCACGTTCTACGTGGTTCTACTGTCTTGGATTTTTCACACGCAAAAGTCCCTATTATAGACACAGATTAACAGTATTTCTCATTCTCCATTAGTTAATGTTCCAAATTCAAATGTCAAGAATTTTTTATAATTAGGTAGGAACCAAAAACTTATTTCAAAGAGTAAGCATGTGTACTGCCGAGGCAAAATTTTATCGTTGCGCAAATAAAAGATTGCATACCTCTTATAAATACACTATCAACATGCTGTGTGTGAGCTGCTCGTTGCAGAAAGTTCCGTTGAGTACACAACATCTGCGAACTTAGATTAACAAGCTTGCAAGAAATGCCTGACTTTTCACAAGACCGAGACCAATACTGAGGGACAACCTGGCGTCTTGTTTTGGTCTTGCATTTGTGCAATACTGCACCATGCGGGTGTTTGGGTAGTTAATTAGGTACTAACCACGTGAACGTTAATTTAGAAATTCTAACGTATGGGCTTATGAATCACAGGATATGTGGAAGACTCACCTAATCTCTACGTAGGTAAATGATGAGACTGCATTTGGAATTACGGCATTGCATAGTGTCAAATGAGAAAATGGATTTTCAAAATTAAGAAGTAGGATAGTATTTTTTTTGTAATATATTTTTGGGGCCAATACTATTTGCTGTTAGCCAACAGGATGTGTCGTTAAACATTTTTAAATTAAAAGAGAAGATGAGGAACAGTTCAGTATCGAAATACACCCGAGTTAATTATGTTTTCTGCAAATAAAAATTCTATAGATTACGATACGTGCATTGGTTGTTTTGTGCGTAACTTCGTAATATTTATTATGATACGTCGACCTAAGTAATCATGACTACGTAACGCTGTATTGAATTATTTTTTTGTGAAATACCTTCATTGAACTGGGTCCACCATAGTTTTGGCTGAATTAGCCTGAACTTTGAATTTATTTCATTAAAGTAAACTAAGAAATCGTCTTGCCTAAGTAATATATGAATGGTTCCTATGTAAATTGTAAACCTTGTTAATCTATCTGCTCTCTCTATTTCATCTAAAATTAAGAAAATTCAATTGAATTTAAATGTCTTCGACATGGTTTCACGAAACATCCTGTGCAAATACTGGAATAACCCGCGCAAGTTGCTTCGCCTGCATTATCTGCTTTTATTGACTTTCCAAATGGAGGACATGTTGCAACCGTGTTAAGCTTTTGATTTAAAAATGGACTTCCTCAAAGCATGAAATAGATAAACTGCTCATGAAATCAAACCAGAATTCACATAATCTAATGAAATATTAATATCTACTTAATCAAATGTCTGTTTTTTGCCATCAGAATTCGATTTGTAAATGACCGATAAATTTTAACTTTTACCAATATATTATTATACCAACTTCTGGTTGGGTTTACGAGTGGTTTAGGTGTGTTAATCATAGCTGTTTTTTTAACTTTATTTACGCTTACATTTAAAATCTATTTCGTAGGTAATTGATATCCACCTGACGCCAATCGTGGGAGACCCCGACCGCAACCAGAGCCGCGTGTGCGCCTACTGGCAGTTCACGGGCAACGAGACCGGCTTCTGGTCGCAGGAGGGCTGCACGCTGATCCGCTCCGCCACGCCCGGCCAGATGGACACCTGCCGCTGCACGCACCTCACGCACTTCGCCGAGATCCTCGTGCCCAGAACCGTCTTCTCCGACGCCAACGAGACCGCCCTCGAGATACTATCCATCGTCGGCTGCGTCTTCTCCATTTTCGGCCTCGCCATGATCGCCCTCACCGCCGCCATGTTCCGCGCCTGGCGGAGAGACTACAGCAACAAGATCTGGCTCCAGCTCTGCATCGCCATTTTCATAGTGATCATCAGCTTCCTCGTCGTAGTCTTCGCCTCGTTCACCCAGTACAACGTCGCGTGTATGCTGGTGGGTGTAGCTTTGCATTACTCAGTTTTGGCTTCTTTCTGCTGGATGCTTGTCGCGGCCGTGCTATCTTACAGACGTCTCGTACTGGTTTTCACCAGGGACTTGTCCCACAAGCTCCTGAGAGCCTCGGCGTTCTCGTGGGGCACCCCGTGCGCGATCGTCGGAATCCTTCTCTCGGTCGACCCTCAGTCCTACCAGGGTCAGTTCGAGGAGATATCTCCGAGCGGAGCCTTCTGCTATCCTTCGGGTCTCGGCCTGTGGCTGGCCGTGTACGCGCCTATCGCTATCATGCTGCTCGCAAACTGGGTACTATTCATTCTAATAGTTCGCTCCGTGTTTGCTTCTAGAAGGATCCAGAGGCACGGGGACTCGAACGAGGCTCTCCGCTGCGCCTCCGTCAGTTGTCTTCTGGTCTTTTTGTTCGGTTTGCCGTGGATTTTCGGTCTCTTCGCTCACAACGTGGTGGCGTCCTACCTGTTCACCATCACGGGTACCTTTCAAGGTTTCGTGCTATTCATATTTTTCGTTCTGGGTAACAAGAAGACTAGGGATCTCTGGTTGAACAAGTTGAAGATTAAGCAGACTAGGAAAGTTCCGGTCACATCGTCGACGTATACTAATAATAGGAGTACTGGTCCGGGCTGGCGAGGGGGCGGGGAGGGCGGGCCGTCGCTGGAGGCGAAGACGTCGAAGCCTCGCTCGCTGACGTCGCCGGACGACTCGCGCTTCTCCTGACCGCGCGTGCCCGCGCTGGCGGCTACCACTGTAGAAGTGTTCTTGCTGCGGAGTCAGCTCACGGCAGCTTCCACTCGCGAATAACCCTTTGTGATGCGATAGCGAACGTCACGGAGCGCCTTGCTCTTGGCTCTTGAGTGCAAACCTTTATATTTAAATGTATAATAGATAAAGACTCTGATGCACTACTTCCTTCCTAGCAATTTCATATACGCCCAAGTTTTTGATCCAACTCGACAATTCATATTGAAAGATGATTCACCTGAGTTAATATTTACAGTCTTCCAGGATATTAACCTGATATTTAAAGACCTTAAGGAATTATAGATTTTGCAATGTAGAAATGCCTAGAGCTAAGTACACAATGTGTATATGCACAATTAGCACAAATAAATAAGTTCAGTGGTGGCTGCCAACAGCCTGAACAAAAACTATAGGCAATTTTTCAGTGTTAGCCAATTGAATTCAGGAAATGAGGGCTTTTTAGATTCATTCTACCTAATTTGTGAAAATTAATGAAAAACAATTTCTATAGCGTCGGGGCTGGGGTCATTTTCTTTAAGCTACGATCACTCTTCCCTGTATAGCAGCTGATCTATGTCCCAAAAAACTCTAACTGTAGTAAGAATAACATAAAGCTTTGAGCCATCTTGCAGTAATGTGCAGCTGGACCTAGTGTAAAGATAAAACTCTAGCGACGTCGAACTGTCGCGGTTTCTAGTCCTTTCCATAAACATTTATGTATCGTTTTATCGTTGTGTTCATTCGAAATATTTTAGTGTAGTCGTGTCCCATATCTTACTATGTAAATACTTAGTCATAGCGACGTCGCATTCAGTTGAAAATATTTAGTAAGTATTTTAAATTCTTTTCTAAGCGGTAACTATTGAAATAAGTCGTGACGTCGCTTGGCTACATATTTTTGATATGGTATTCTAGATTAAAAATGGCTATAGATTAAGTACTGTATTTATGAATTTAGATTTAAGACGACTTGCTTCCCAAAGATTAATGAATATTTAATATTAATCCCAGTAAATACGTTAGCTTGTGAGAGATTAATAAATAATAGTTTAATATTGTGACAAAAATGGAATGAATAACGTTATTAAATACGAGTAGATCCAAGAATTGTGTAGTTTTTAGCAGTATGGCAGCACTGTACATCACTATATCTCCACTTGGGATGGGTTTATGCCTATAGGATTGGAAAAAATGCTAAGGCGTATACCAGAAATTATTATTACCCTGATGCTGCACTCAGAGAAGTTATTTAACTTTAATGCTGATTATTTTTACTATAGGTAGTCTTTATGTCCATTAAAATAAAGGTAAATATATTTACTTGACTGACATTTATGGTTTGATTAACATCTCTGAGTGCGGCAATTAGCTCTATGGCATAAACCTATCTCTAATCTCCACACAAGTGCTTGACGATAGATGTTAACTTTACCTAGATTAGTCTATGAAGAGTATTATTAATATATTTTAGATTTATTTCGTTTTTGTATGAAGATACAAAAAATGTATAGAACAAAAATTTTCCTTAATTTATCATGTCTGTTCAACAGACTGTTGTAAAGATTTAAAATACCTACTACTTATGTAAATAAAATATACAACGCCCTAGTATAATGTTAATGTGTAAATGTAATTTATTTATAAAAAAATATTTGTTAAACTTTCGCAAATTGCAGTGTGATTGAGTTGTTAAACATAACTTTGTCCTGCCTTTAGATGCATATTTCCGAACGATTCGTCAACAATTGTACACCTAAATCCGATCACTGTTTATGATATTGTTATGTAATTTAATGTCCGTATTAAGCAAGCGTGGTGATTAAGCCCAATCCCATCATAGTACCGACTTGATTTCTATCGCCCTGCAGTGGGGCAGTTTATAGGCTGATCCTTTTTTATAGTCTGTAAACCGACTTCACAGAAAACCAATTTTTAATTGTAATTTATGCAGCTCGAATGCATTTACTTGCCTATTTTTAATTAATTATAATATTGGTAGGTATGTTATGTAAGTACATACATACTTACTACAAATTATGATTAGATAGGCATGTGTTAACTATAATAATAATTTATTTATTAAATAATACAATAAAATATTACCTGCACAGTGTTTCATTTTTCTTTGAAGTAACATAAATCTGCGCATAGTACAGGTTGAAACGCGTCGTGGGTTCGATTCCCGCACTGTTTTTGGGTCTGGGTGTTTGTGGTAAGTACCTTCGTTGTTTCTGGTTCCAATAGTTCAAGGGAAAATCTTAGTTTAGGAGAAGGACATTGTAGGTAATGTATGATAATGTCTCAATTTATTTATCTTCGGGCATATGAGAGTTTTGGATTATCTTCGAAATTAGACCCTCTTTTTTAGTAATTTTTACATACAAAGTCTCTCGTGTGAGAAGTTTAATATCCATTATTTATACGAGTAAGAATTAAGTTCTTTATCAAATTTGTAGAACAGCTTAAAAGGCTGAAAGTGTCAGTTATCGCTCTATACCTAGTCAGAGAAAAGTTATATGCAGTTTAAGGTGTGACCAAACATTGAGTGCGGATGCCGCCGCGCTATGATTGGACAGATGCTGCGCGATACCACGTAACCGTCAGTCTAACCTTACCCGAGGCGACTATGCATCCCGGGAATACCACCCGTGCCATTTGGACACACCTTTACTATTCAATTTTGTGACCTTTTCATGAAATGAATGAAAATTGTATTTTGTCAACAGACAATGGGAGTAAAATTTTATGGATGTAAAAAATCTAACTCCACTTTGAGGCGACTAAGGGGTAAGTCATTTTGGTTACTAATAACAATGACTCGTGGCAAACGGTATAAACGAAATTAGGTATGACCCCAAAACTTTAATTCTTGTAAAATACTGTCATTCCTTTTTAATTATGTCTAGTCTTCTTCAAATTACATTTACGTTCTTATTCTTTACAGATAGTCCAATAAACAGCCGTAACAAGAACGACAGTTTCATATTCCAAACATATTATACACATAAAATGATAAATAAAATGATACTTTTGAAATATGATGATGACTTTATCAACATATCAGAAAATGAATACGACATTGCAGTGGATTGCCCATACAATTATAGCACAACAGTACCACGTAATTATGACAATCTTACTATTAAAAAGGTAAGTTAAAAGGTAGCTCATGAAGCGTTCTTAGCACTAAGTAAGTATATCAAAGTACCAAACACGTCATAGTTAGTTTTGACTAGCCGGATGGCGCATTTGGTAGCGATCCTGCACCCTGCTGAGACGCAATTTTCGCCACAATCAGTGTAATAGGTTGGCGGCGCTAGTTTCATTCGTATAGCCCCTTAAGCTTGATTAAAGTTTTTGATTCGTCGCCGCCAATATCTTTCGATCATAGACACATCGTGACGCGTTCGTTATAGAAGTGGCGCCGCTTATGAAGGCTCCATTCGCAAAAGAGCGCTATTTAGCAATTTGGAAATTTTAAACCAATTGATTAGCGTGAAACAAAATTAGCGTGAAAAATAAAATAGGTACTACATTTAATTTTGGACTTCAACGGCACTTTTAAATTAAAATATCTAAGATCAAAGTTAAAGTTAAAATTATTTGTTGCAAATATTGTTTACAGGTGTTATTAAATGATTATGTCCAGCACATGCACCCTGCAAGGGTATAGCAATAATAGTAGATAACATAAAAAATTAAAGAAATATAATCAGTTTATAAAATAACATTTATGTTTGGTATAGCAATTCTTTGCAATTTATTGCACTTAAAAAAATCCTCGGAGGGTTCATGTGGGACTCGAACCCACAACCTTCCGCACACCGGGCAGACATGCTATTCACTTTCGACGAAATTCGTCGGCTTAGTAAGAGGTTCGGATGGTGTAAAGTGAATAGCATGTCTGACCGGTCTGCGGAAGGTTGTGGGTTCGAGTCCCACCTGAACCCTCCGAGGATTTTTTTTAAGTGCAATATTTACTTAAGAATAAATTGCAAAGAATTGCTATACCAAAAATAAAAAATATTCGTTTAGCAGTTTCATCTTAACTAGTGGTCAAATATTTGTAATAATGTTTCCACTGGATATTGTATAGTATACCTACAATATTGATGAGACTATCGTCAGCTCATGGCGAGTTAAGCACTTACGAAATTCGTCGGCTTAGTAAGGGGTTCGGATGGTTTAAAGTGAATAGCATGTCTGCCCGGTCTGCGGGAGGTTGTGGGTTCGAGTCCCACCTGAACCCTCCGAGGATTATTTTAAGTGAAATATTTACTTAATAAAATAAAATAATAAATTGTAAAATAAGATTATTTCGCTATCTTACGGAACGGTATTAACAGACATAAACGGTATTAATATATACTTATTCAGCAATCGAGTAGAATGTATTTTTAATTAGAAAACCTTTTATTAAATTTTTGATCGCAATTCCTGAGGAAGCTTATTAAATAATCTTACGGCCATATAATAGGGACTACGATTTATTTATTTTTTTATACGACAGCCAACAAACTTTGCATCTATGTATTTAAAATCCTATCCTTGATAATGGGAAATAATGTTTGTCCTTTTACCGATTTAGGGTTGCAGTTAAGGTTATTGCCGCTGTTAGGGTCACTGTTTCGAACGCTTTCAGTATGGGATTGTGTACCTACTCATATCTAGAGATTTTGTGATCGAAATATTGAAAGAAAATCCGTAAACACAAAAATAATATGGCAGTATTAGTCCATCGTGAGGCCTTACTGGATGAATAATATTTTGCTAACAGTTTTTATTAATATTAAAATTCAGTTCTCTTTCAGATATCTGGTGAATTTTTGAAATAATAATATTAATAATAATAATTCTTTATTTCAGACTATCGTCCTGGAGTGGAGTAGTACTGAACTGCCGTTTGATCTCGATAAAAAAGAACTCGATATATCATTAGATGAATATTATGATGAGGGTATCACAATATTAGAAGCTGAAACGATTCCATCTCTCCTAATGTATTTGGTAACTAAAATTAATATTATTAGTCTTCTCAGTGGCGTAGAGCACCTCCTTGTGAATCTGGCGAATATGGCTCAATTTTTTCTCCGAATTTCTTGTAAAATATATTTATTACTTCGCTCGCGACATTAATGTTCGCAAGGAGCCGAGCATGTTTGAGCCTCCCCTGATTCTTATACAGTTTTTACTTATATAGTCCATTATTTATTAAAAACCACCTCCACGTCTACCGAAATAGGCTGGCGCCTGGCTTACGATGTACAATCGTGTTTAAAAACGTTAGAATTTTAAGAAAAACTACCCTATTTTGAGTAGGGATAGTTTATTAAAGATTAAAAAGTATTTTAATTGATTTTGCAGCATTCCCAAGAGCTGCCAGTACTGGACGAGTTAGGAGTCCTCCTGCAAAACGAGACTGTTCCCATATCGGATGCTTGGGTTGACGAGCTCATGGATAGAGTGAGTTTCTCTTTCAAAACTATTTCCTTAGCTAGGCCGTTGGAAACGCGAACAAACACCGATACTGTGAGCGTGGTATGCCGGAGTGGCTTCACTGACATTGTATCCAGTAGTGATTTTATAAGTGAAACTGTGAGGGTATCGGAAGATCCACAGCCAGGCCCCAGCAGACGTCGCCGCGCACCGCCAGTTCGCTTGTGACCACGGCTGTTGTAACGGAGCCGAAACGTCAAGCAGTAAGTACATAATTATGTGCTTAAAAATTTACGTCGTGTTAATTCCCGTCTATAATAATAATAGTTAAAGTAATACAACGCGAAAATTTAATGAACTATTTCCTTAGACTTTTCAATTAAAACTGACTCAAGTGGCAAGGACAAGCTGAGTAATGTACTTTTTTACCCTGTCAAACTCTGGCCAAGCCAGCTAGCTAGGGTGATTATAGATGTATTTCTTCAATTCTAGTTTTTTAAATGTTTTTTGCCAAAAACTTACTGACAATACCTTCCTACAATAAGGGTGTTGACTCCCAGGATCATCTCATCCCATTACGTAGAGATCATTTTGGACACCGGGGTGTACAAGATGATCCTTTGTTAGAGTTTTAAAAAGTGGCTGAAAATAATCAAATAGCTTACAAATTAACAATTTTAAATATGACAACAATAATAATAATGATAGATATTAAATATGGTTTTACGTCTCCTCTAACTTTAATATTGTTTTAACTACTTACATGAATATTTCCTTACGGGGTTAACTCGTACCTTTTCCCTACAGTACTCGTGTATACTTTATTGGGTAGCTGGCATTATTGGGTATAATATATTCCCGGTTACGTAGCTAAGTATGTACTTCGATTGCAGGTGAACATTTTGCTCGAGGAAAATGCGGAAGTAGATCGTCCTGACAAATTACTTCATAAATTGGATGAATTTGGATCAAGGTACCTATTTTAAATCAAATAAAATAAAGTTCTCTTGCAATCTCATTTTTTATGTGTTAAGTGGCAGACGAGCAGACGGATCACCTGATGGTAAGCGATTTCCGCCGCCTTGCAACACCAGTAGGGAAACAAGTGCGCTGTTAATATTTGACCCCCTTTCTTCCCCCAATTGGGCCTCCGGTACCCACACTCACTCGATGAAACACAGCGCAAGTCCTGCTTCACACCGGTCTTCTGTCAGGCAGTCTTTTCTTTTTTGGATCCTGCAACGTCATATACATCTCAAAAATATGTATGTCGCACATCCTATGCTAAACTGTCATAGGACATTTCAGATATTATCTGCCCGCGCGAAGCGATTCGCTTCCACATTTATCATACAGGCAGCTAAGGAGTGGAACTCCCTGCCGAGGTCTGTTTCTCCCGACCACTTCTAGGATTTTAGTCAATCTGGACATCTTTAAGGCTCTTGCCTTCTTCTTGAACATGGCATCTTCTAGGCAAACGCGTGTCATCCTAGACCACATTATTTAGTGTATTATTTAGTTTGTGCATTGTAGTTGAAACGGATGATGAGGATGGACGATGATGATGACAATGAGTAGGATTACAATTATATTGGAAAAGCTTACATATTATTATACACAGAGCTACAGGCACGGGAGGGCTACAACAACTGTCGGTGAACTGTTGAAGACAGTTCTTATAAAGGGTGTAATGTTTCATAAAGAACATTAGAATTTAAACTTTATCAGTGCCTGGTCAAAAAGGTTATGACGATGTAGGTCGCCAACAGTGGTCAAGCGTTGCCCTAGAGTTTAATAAAAAAATCTTCAGTCTAAGATTATTATATAGATATTATTACATTTGCCATGTAAAATTGTTTATGTTTAGGCTTGACTTGGAAAAGGAGCCTCATAGGCCAGGTGGTGCGCAGCAACTTCGCCGTGCTGGTGGCCGACGCGGATCCCGCGCGGCGCGTGCGCGGCGTGCGCCTCGCCGCCGCTCACCACCACAATTTCACCGATCATATGTTCCAATTCATTGACCGTTAGTGTTTTTTTTCTATGAACTATTTCATATGACTAGTGACTGGCCGGATGCCACATTTGGTAGTGAATGACCCTACATCATACGCCAAAGGTCGTTGGTTCGATCCCTACCCTGGACAAACATTCGTGTGATGAGGACTTGTGTTTGTTGCAATCATAGCACCCACTCCTACCCTTTATGACTTCGCGCTCGCGTGCAGCGCGACAGCCCCTTCTTATGAACATGTCTTATTATGGGCCAGCCGGTGCCCCGCACCAACCACCCGAGACCCTCCAGTTGGAGCGCTATTTTCATGAGCTCCTCTCCTGGCACTTGACATGACATGACACCTACCGTAACCTGCAATATAACCGTAAGTTGTTAAATTTTCTAGGAAGTTGGTAGAATTTAAACAGTCTTAGGTTTATTTTTCTAAAAAATACCACTTGTTTTCGAAAATAAAATTTAGCAACGTTCGTTATTTTCCTGAAGTTGATCAACTAACAGTTCGTAGTATATTACGGTGACATGTTATATAATTATCTTTCTCTTTTAGATGAAAGCACATTTGACTGGTCAGCAGCCGACTCAGATGCTGTCACCTTGCTGCCGGAGTCCGTGCTTCAAGTCCATCGTCGCATCAGTTTCGTAGCCTTCCGCACGGACACGGCCTTCCAACACGACCGCTCCTGCGAGCTCAACAGCCTGGTCGTCGGCATCAGCGTAGAGAACGTCACTACATTCGAAGAAGGAGAGGTGAGAACTGACCTCTAGTGTATGTACCTGAAGTTCTTTTTGATTCAGAAAAGACTCGCTAAACAAGTTTCCACCATGTTTGGTATTGAAGCGTCCCACAAAAGAACGGATAGACAAGCATGATTAACCTTTAATGGATCCGTGTTTTGCCATTCGGACACCCTAAACTATCATATCTATACAAAACCAGATAATTTCACGCTGTGCAGATTTTCACCTTCTGTTATTTGTAGCTCATGCCAAAGCCTTAGAAGTCAACTTATGCAACTTTGTTTGCGCGCGAGCAATAATTTAAGCATGGAAATGTTCTGCACTCAAGATTTAGTACACAACGATGTTTTCACCATATAAAATGTTAAGATTGGCCACAAATTAACGGATCGACTAAGTGGTCTAACGATATAGCGAAGTTCTCGGGAAATCCTTGAATGCGGGCGGCACGGGTTTCTATGGAGAACATGTGAAAATCTATCCTAGCAGTGGACGTCTATTGGCTAAAACGATGATGATATTAAAATTACTTTTATTTAAATTCACAGATGGTTGAAATACACATTAGTCCTCTGAAACGGAACATTCCACGCAACCAGAGGCGTGTGTGTGCTTTCTGGCAATTTGATGGAAACGGATCCGGGCACTGGTCTCAAGAGGGCTGCACGCTCACCGTCACCGAAGAGGAAGGCATGCTCGACGTCTGCCGCTGCAACCACCTCACGCACTTCGCCGAAATCCTGATAACCAGAAACGTTTTCTCGGAACTCGACGAGAATATTCTAGAAATCATTTCCGTCGTCGGCTGTTGTCTATCTATCATTGGCATCCTTATAGTTGCAGCGACTGCTGCTGCCTTCAAAACCTGGCGAGCTAACGATAGCAACAAAGTGTGGCTACATTTATGTACCTGCAGTGCTATTTCTGAACATTTGTTTCCTTATCACAGTGTACACTACTTTTGAACAGTCCGGAGCTGGGTGTATTATTATAGGCATATCGTTACACTATTCCGTATTGGCAACGTATTGTTGGATGCTAGTTATTTCAATACTATCATATAGAAAACTGGTTCTTGTATTCACAAATGATATAAGCAAGAAATTGCTTTTGAGTTCTGTTTTTTCTTGGGGATTTCCAATGTTGGTCATTGGGATTCTGTTAGCGGTAGATTCTAGGGCGTACTCAGGGAGATTTGAGGAAATGACTCCAAATGGTCATTTTTGCTATCCAAAAGGCGTGGCTCTTTGGGTTACTGTGTATGGCCCGATTGGAGTGATGTGGTTTGTGAATTGGTGTTTGTATGGGATAATTATGCGGTCGATGTCAGAGTCGCGAAACATCAGGAAGCATAGTAAAACCAATGAGTTTTACAGGTCTGCTTCAGTGAGTTGTCTTCTAGCTTTTATTTGTGGTATACCGTGGGTGTTTGGGTTTTTCTCGTGGAATATAATAGCAGCGTATTTGTTTACGGTGACGGTGACGTTTCAGGGGTTTGTACTGTTTCTGTTCTTCGTAGTGGGGAGTAGCTCGACGCGAGGGCTGTGGGCGCGCGCTCTGAGGGGTAAGTCGGAGGAGTACCGAACCACCTCCTCGGGCCGGACCGGCAGGAGTCAGCCCCCGACCACCAGGTTCCAACTTGACGATTCCTCTAGTATGCCGTTGACTGAGAGTAGTAGGCTATGATATTTTCTACTAATAAGTGACGATCCAAAAACGAATCAGTCTTTTTTACTTTTAACTATTACTCTAACCAAAGATTTATCTAAAGTGATATTGAAGCGTGCAATCTTCCTTGAAATATCATTCTATATTTTGCTAAGTAAGAACAAATTGAGTTATATAGTCCCAGTATATGCCTATTACGAACAATACTAAAATATTATTTATTCTCAAGATGCCATTATGAACTTCTAGACTTACGTAATGATAAAAACATTTGGCCAAGAGCGAGTCCAACTCGCCCACAAAATAATTTTATTATTTATTTACTTCGTTCCGTTTTGTACTTAACTTACCAGTACCAATAGATGGCGCTAGGAGTGGATTACATTCCGTAAGTGATTCGTGTTTTCGGTTAGGATTAAGTCTTGACGTGACTTGATTATTCTATTTGCTTTAGGTAACGCTTCTTTGTATTCTTATTTATTTATCCTGTAACAAAATATTACACCTACGGATTTTTCCATTCCTTAATCAGGTAGTACAAAAGTAGTAAGCTCGTATTTATCAAGGTAATATTTTTCATGGTGCCAAATTAGTTAAGAAATACCTACAAATTGTACATAAAATTATTAATAACTCTAGGTGAAATAAGAAACTCAATTGTACAAAGCAAAAAAATTTAAAAAAACGAAGTAAGTGTGTAAAAACACCCGACTTGTTTCAATTTCCCCTAAGTAGAAGATAGTGAAAACCAAACACAATCTTATTGCACACTGTCATTTTACCATTTCTTAACATGTGCCTTAAAATATAAATAGACAGGAATAAATGAATGAATTAAAATATGTATTTTTAACTGCACACAAAACAGAGGTATAAAACTTAAAACTAGATATTACAGAATTAAAGTACAACAAAGGCGGCCTTATCACTATGTGCGATATCTTCCGGGCAACCTTTGGGTAAAGCACACTTCAACAAGATCCTTATTTACATAGTTACATAGTTAAGACTGGACAGTGTGGTGATGACACGTCTATTTATATTATTGCACATAGTTCTAGCCGATAAGTTTGTTCTACCCGAGGACCCGTAAGGATTATCAGGCACTCAAGTGGAACTTACAAGGGCCTTTGATATTTTAATTAAGCGATGCAGTGCTCAGATAGCGTCCAGTGAAGCTCGTGTAGTTCACGTGACACTAGAGATGTGCTGGACTCGAAGTTTTACGATTTATTAGTCCAGTAACTTGGTCGTCTGACTTAGTCGTCTGATGTATGGGTCAGTATTGTGTCAAATACGTTAGCTCTGCTTGTTTGATGTCATCCAAATGAATAATCCGATTTCGTGACCTCAAGCGCCCGAAAAAAATCGTTTTTTTTTTAGAATTTTAATGAATTTAAACCTAAAGGGCAAGTTTTGGAAACATCTCTCTTTGGATGTTTATAAAGTAATTTTCTACAATTATGACTCGAACTGTACCTGGAGATCTAATAGTTTTCGAAATTAAGCCACTATTCTGGATGAATTCTAATGACGGGTTTAACTGAGGCCTAACTATTATCGCATCAAACCGGCATTGCGTCAATCGTTAGTGGTGGATGCTTATCATGATTGTCTGCTTCCCCTGTTAAAGAGTTGCGAAGGCTAGACGGCAGTAGTTTCATTGTAATGACCAGATTCCCCGAATTCTGAATCATGGTCCAAGCGTACCTCGGGCTCCAAAGCGAAAGATTTGGACGCAACTGGGAATTACACGCTAAGATAAAAGAGATCAAGCTTATATTAGTAATGGTTGCCTAGCACCGTCTGTTAAGTCGATGGGAACAATACGAGCAACACGTTGCTAGGTGATTAATATCAATTGAAACATGAATTGAGATGACTGCTATAAACGCATTCCTGCATTGGTAAAAAAAACAATTTTCAGAAAAAACATATACCTACCTACTTAATTTATAGTTACCAAACTCTACTTAAACTCGAGTTACATTACATCCCTAGCATTATTTATATCGCGGGAAATATTGCATAAATAGACCGTTGCCATGGCAACTCCCTAATAGCCGCATGAAAACTTCACGCTTCATTTGCCAATCTCCTTACATCGCCGTGACATTGACAGCCTGGTTACTCCTCCGCTGACAGTCCACGAGTAAACACAGGTGTCACACAACAGTCAACAGTAAACAATGTTTTGGGGAATCAGCCCTGCGCTCGACCTACAGCAAGAGTACCTTAAGCATGGAGATGAGAATGCGTACGAACTCAACTTCCTCGTCATCGGCGGCTGCGACGGACGCCATCTCCTCAAAACGCTCTCCCAAGCGTACCGGCACACCAGACGATACATGAACATCTTCGTCGTCGATGGTTGTCCCGAACTCATCGCCAGGCAAATCGTTCTGCTATCACTGGCTTTAGAAAAAACCTCTAGAATCGGACTGATGGAGAAAACCCGCCGCTGGCTCGAAATTTACGGAAACCTACTTCTACGTCCGCCGACTTCAAGGTACCTCATCGCCAAGGCGCGTCAGCTTGTCGGTATGATTACAAACCCTGAATACATGAGCTGCCTGTTGCCCTGCGTCTCAGTGGACCAAATGAAGTACCGAGAACGCGACTACCTCGAAAACCTCATCACCTTCTGGACTACGGGGAACACGAACCAATTCAACGCTGTCGAGCTCTGGGAGCACAGGATCAGAAATAGCCTCGGAGTGAGATACGACAACAGAGCAGGCGTTTACGACTGGGACTACCACATGCGCATGAAAGAGATAGCTAGCCAGATTTGCTTTCCAAGAGTATAAGCATTTTAGAGAACATGGTATCGCTTTTACTTGGTTGGAGACGGAAGTGTGCAGGCCCAACGTGACGTTTGCAGCGGGCGTATACAAGTGCGGCGACAGGTATCTCCACAGAGGATATCTTGGCGATATGGTGACGTCTCCATATATAGGATTCGGTTTGGACTGCGACGATAAAGACATGATGAAGTCATCTCACGGTGTCAATTATAAAAGAGCGACAGACGTGTCTGAGCGCAACGTGATGCGTATGTTGTACGAGGTGGAGAACCGTCAGGCTTTCGACGCAAACGCCCTGAACTTGGAGACGGAAAAGAATTTGGGGATGGTTGTCATGAGCGAGTTGGATGCGCGTATTTCTGAAGCCGGTCCCGAGGTGCCGCTGCTGCTGCGGGAGGACCGGAATACGTATATCGACGTTGACTACGGGAAGGTGCATTTCTTGTCTCTGTCCGCGTTGGAGCACTACCCTCACAAGCCGCAGTTCCAGGGGTTGTTTCACGGAGTGTTTGTTGGGCATAATATGGTGTCGCGTGTGAAGCCGAGCGTGTGGTCGATGGCGCGGGACGACGCGACGGTGATCATGGAGTCGCGCAAGTACATGGCTGAGCTGAAGAGG
Organism: Cnaphalocrocis medinalis; assembly: GCA_014851415.1. Lineage (NCBI taxonomy): Eukaryota > Metazoa > Arthropoda > Insecta > Lepidoptera > Crambidae > Cnaphalocrocis > Cnaphalocrocis medinalis. The sequence continues at coordinate 1,062,754 of CM026279.1, forward strand.
GACGATGTGAAGGCGTTCGGGGACCAGGTCGAGCTGGCGGCGACCGCGGCGCAGTGCGAGAAGACAGCTGCGTTTGATCCCCAAAAGGATGACTTCGCCAGATTTCTCATCAGAAGGAGAAGCGAGAGCACTGATATATCTGTATAAGTTTAGCAGTTTCATTTGATTCTGAATACAGGATTAAAGAAATAATATCTACTTATCAGTGATTATTATGAATTGACGAAAGTGCCAGATAAAGGGTTATTTTGTTATTCAACTACAGTTATTGGCTGATAACAATTTTTGCATTTTTTTAAATAACTTCTACTTAAGTTAATTTTGTAATTTAATCTATTAAATTACATAGATTTCTGTTGAGAAAGTTTAATTAATTAATTAGGTAGGCACATATTGTAGTTTTGGTTATGAATATAAATAATTTAAAACTATTGAAAAATAACGTGTTTTATTGGTAAACAAGGCCGACGGCAAAAATCTGAACTGATGCTGCCTTAACTATTACAAATTTAATTTGACTCGGAAAATCGAACCCAGGACACCGAGAGATCACGGCCCCGTACATAAGCCACTATACCAACCGAGCTATACCTACTGCGGTTGCAAGGGCAAAACCAATGTGTATGAGGGTGTCGTCATGAAATGTTAAAAATTATACTCAAAATTTTTACCTAACTTTTCCTTTTACCGTATGGCTTCTTTCATTTTCATTCAAGACTTTCAAAATGGTCACACTCCACCAGTGCATGATCCTTCCTACCGTCTCGGCATACGGACCGAATCAGGAAGACTCACCAGGTGTACTTGCTAAGGGCTTCTTCCCCTTTCAATATGTTCAGTCAGAAACATAGATTTAGGATGTCGCCTAAATTATCCCTACACGAAGGCAGGTGCGCGTCTGTACTCGATGTCGATGTGTTGTAAAGAAGGGGTAATTTGTGCGTTTTTGTAGGCTTAAGGCTGCGTTTCCACTAGAGATGAGTGTAAAGAGTGTCAGTTGTCTGAACGAAGCTAGTAAACTACGCCCTACTATTGGTTCTTAATTAACACATCCCTCTCAACACAACCCCGCTCATGTCTGGTGGAAATGCAGCGGCCTTAACGTCTTCAGACGCATCTGCCTCAAATCTGATAGCTAGTGGTCGCTTTTTTGGCACAGTTCAACAGGTTTTAGCGATCGGCCGATCGGTCTCCACGTCTGGAACGAAGATCTGTGGATAGCATGGTGATTCCTCGCGTGAAGCAGCAATTCGTCGAACTCTGGAGAGTCTGGAGACCCGTCTGGCACGTGTAGGGAGGGACTTAATCATACAGGGTGTATATTTAAACATCTACATCCCTTTAATCCAGGTCTTTTACCAACAATTCTGAACATTTAATTTGTTTTGACTTTTAGAAATTCGCTTAAAAAACAAACAAATTTTAATCTTCAAACCACGGTCATGTGACCTGTTCATTTTGTATAGGGAATCATAACAATTTTTGACGAATTTTCAAAAGTCCTAAATAGGTTGGAGAAAAACTGTTGTTCAGAAGGGTTAGTGAAACTCCGTCATAGTTGCACATAATAAACATGCATCAATAAAACAACGAAAAAAATTTGTGTTCATCTATTTTTTCATTAATAATATGTTACATTCATTTAGTAAATCATATAGCAAATATATTTACAAGGACAAAATAAAACGGAAAATTACAACGTCTCAACGTTATTCGTTTAAAATTCGTATTTTTATATTACATATCACTTAAGTTTAACATTTCTAAATCAGTAGGTCGATAGTGGTGGGCCGGACGAGCGCGGCGGCGCCGCACCAACACATTGCCACAGCTTCGCACATTCACTCTTAACTACTATAACTAGTATAAAACAAGTTTATTACTACAGAATTCCAGAATCAACATTTATTTTTCATATAGACACCGCTAACTACATTATAGGTAATGTGTTGATGCTTTCAAGCCGTTTAAAAACGATCTGCGTGTTTTGTTAGTAGAGATTAACTAATCTAGCTATTTATTTTTGTAGCCGCTAAAAATCTCAATAAAATACTGGTGATTTCATTGGACTTTATTGATCCCAGAATTTATTATTTGGGATTCAAAATAATTAAGTTTTATTTCAAGGAATTTTATTAGGTAGGGTGACCATAATCCAGATTTTCCTCAAAAATTCATCTGCACGATTATTTGTGCAAAAGTTTGTTCTTTCTTAGATCACAATTTTATTTCTTGTGAATTTAGTTATTATCAAGACAACTAGTGTTTCAATGAAGTAGTTCAGTATGTACACAAATCGATTCTAAATCGGTCTACGTGTCCACGTATTACACCGGTAGTATCGGGCTCTATGTCAGTTCGTCACAAATGGAAGCTTTTATATTATGGCAGTGGTATTCACTATCAAATAAAAAGATTTTATCCATACTATTACTACATAAGTTTCCAAAATCGTGATGTTTTATATTTTTTCTTACATATAGGTACACGATTTTTAATGTTTTGTGCATAAGAAACACAGTTACTTCCATGAACTTTCTAAGTAATCACTTAACCATTATTTAATTTTACGTGAAGATATATATTTACATATAGCAAGGATTCAGACTATAACAAATACCTAGCATTGTTATTGACATAAACATAAGACTGAAAGACTCATTTATTGCCATAAAATGTATAAATACACTCGGAACACATTTGGGATTTCCAAACTAATTTATAACTTGCTTTTAACATTATTATAATAATTATACGTGTACTATTTAACTTATTACGTACATATTTTAATAAGTTATGTGTACGTGGGTAAAAAAAATACCTATACAAATGTGCCTAGAAGCCAATATTTTTGGTGAATGTTCTATTTCAACATTCTTAATGGCCGCGCTAGCCACTGATACTCAAATATCATCTCCTATTTTCTGGAATTAGATTGGTATCTTTGTATAACAAAGATATCCTATATCTATGTGTGGTACTGATACAAATTTATTACCCACGTAAGCCTGACTAGGAAAATATTTTAGAGTCATATAACAACAAGCGTTTCACGTGCTACACGACTAAAAATTCGATTTGAGCGTTGAGGTCCCATCGTCTTAACACGAGGGGATCCGCCATATTGCGGATGTTTATCGAACTACACTTAGCCTTCTCTTAGATTACTAACCTACTAGTAGCCTTTCATATCTCAAAATAGGTTCCAGTCAGGCATTTTAAAAGAAATTAAATACTAGTGATTACAATAATGATTGTTGCGACAGAGCAGCCCGTGTTCCGTGGGTGGGGTGTAATATATGGCGCGTAGAGCTGCGCGCCGCGGCGCTCGCGCGCACTCAGAGCGCTATCGTGAGCAATGGCCGAGTCGGCGTCGTCCGCAATTGACGTGTTAGGCCTACACGTACAAGCGCGCGTGCGCCGGCGGGCACCCCACTTGCCTGGGGACGCAATTTTAATGTATTTACGTTTTAAACATGATTTTACGTGACATCGTAACTTGCGAATGCAAGTTAAATAACCAGTTAACATGGAAAACGAGTAAATTGCAAAAATGTTAGACACATGTCAATAAAATTTGTGATGCATTGGATAATAATACAAAGATAAAGATTGTTGATAAAATAAACCTAATACATTTCAAAATTTTACTCATTCAATTACATATCGGTACACAGTTAGTACATACTTCTGAACACTTATTCTACCCTTGGAACATCTTGGATGGAAGGATGCAAATTGCTTACCGATATATATTGTATTAGAGCTTAACTTAAAATCGAACTAGAGATTTAACCGTCGTTCTTTGAAACTAATTAGGGTGCCCAAAAAAAATTGACAATCCTAGGACAACAACGAAAGAAAATTTCACTTTGAATGATTTTACAATAAATAACTGGATAGACATGTCACGGTCTAGTCACAAATGGCGTTGTCCTACAGACGCACGCGCACGCTTGAAGGTTCATAACGCGCGCACGCGACGCCCACTGGTGGCTGGCACTCGTTCAGCGTTTCCGTGAGGGCACCATCAACTTTGCGATTCCATTTTGATTATTACTATCTAAATTATTTTAACAAGCTGAAGTTCCAACTTTGTGGTAAAAGAGGAACTATTGTTACAGTTATTTTACAATTAACATTAAATGGTATTAACCATAAATTACATGCAAGCGCTGAAAATATGTTACGCGGACGTCCGAGTGCTTGAGCAGATTGTCGCGTCGTAAGTTTCAGCATTACTAAGACGTTATGTTCTCGGTTATTGTTTTGGTAAGAGCAGAGTCTCGTATTATCAGTGGCTTCCATTATCTTAATTAAAGTTTTCTTACTGGGATTTAGACTCCGTACTTGTTATTTTAACAAAGAAACCTCTTTGAATATCGGTTCATGAGCACGAAGTTTCGGTAGGTTTAATGTCGACTGCAACATCTCAACAAAAATTTGTTTTTTATCATTTTGTTTCAATGTTCCGTCATAAATCTTTCCGTTAAGAAATAATCTGGACTTTATTAACGACTTATTTTTATAACAACTTCTACAACAAAGTACAAGCCGTCGATTGTTTCTAAAAGGAATCGCAAAAGAGAGGAAGGTATGCCGTTTATCTTAGAACCAGATTGACAATCGAACAGTGATAGAAACTTCTTTAAAGGTTTGAAGACATGTGAACTCGATACATTTGTCCCTTTTAACGTTTCTATCAATGTTAACGCTAGGAGATAAATCGTATTAACCAACGATATTATACCATGAGACCAGTTCTTGTGATGATAAACAAAACATTTTACCCCAGTAATATATGACCAAGTACATACATAATATTTTTATACTGAAATGATAAAGCCCTGGCTGCTTTAATTAGAAGTAATTAGTAGATGCTACTAATTGTTTGTATGTCATATTTGCTACTACCACATGGTGTGGATTTCGAAAACGAAACTAAATGTCTAGCTGTCGATATTATCGATTTTTGGTTAATGTTTGAAAAATTATTAAATTATACGTTATATGAAAAAAAAAGTGTCATCAAGATTACAGAATGGTCTTGCAGAACATTATCACTGGTTAAATCAATAGCGTGTAGAATACACGCCGATGACCCGTACGCAGCGCGGGGCCGCGTCACGAAGTAGGGCGTCCATGAGACCGGTATAAATATCAAGGACAGACTTATTTGGCAGTATCGCTCGGCGGCCCCGCGTCGCGTCGAGTGCCGCCGCCAGTTACAGAGTATTGCAATTACATCTACCCTGTACGTGTTATAGTATCTATTTAGACTTACTTATGTCATAACGTATAACTATAAGAGTAAATTACTTCGGATTCAGGGCGCATGGCCTCACAGCGCACGTGAACATCGTACCAGAGTGATAGCAGCCGATACGAGGTTAATTATTTTATTTATTCAATATTTTAACCGTAATTACCTATAAGATACACTGTGGCCGCGCCACCTAGCCTAGCGTAAACGCGAATGAAACGATAACGTTCTAAATTGTCACAATAAAATAAACGAGAAAACTATAACATATTACATTTTAACATTCATTCCATTCAGGTTATGGCGTAAATTCGTTTAAAGTCAATACAATAATAGATATTCTGATAAAACTCGAAATAACTTTTATTCACATTAAAGTTTTTTAGAATATGCGTACATTATGGGCTAAGTTTATATGAAATTATTGTGCACGGTGATACGAGATCTCTGGTTTTAGAGTTGCAAGAAATTATTCACTAAAACGATCGTTTCGCAAACTATTCAGACACGAAAGTAACGTGACCTATTCATATTATGATTAAATTATATTGGTGTTTTGTTTATTAATTCTCTAGACGCGATCGCTAGTAATGTGAAGCGGGCGCTTATCGGAGAGGTGACATAGAATGAAGCGATTGTTTGACTCTCCGGGGACGGTTGCGATGTCGCCCTCCTCCACTGGCTTACTGCGGCAGTAGTAATGGCGAGGAAACGTTCGAGAACTGAACCCGAGTCGAATCGACCGTCGGCGAGAAATTGTTACTTTACTACAAAATATCGGATCAAATGCGACGTCGAGCTCGGCGCTGGCGTCGTAGCGACATCCACAAACTAAGACATGTCACATTAAAGCTTCGCTTACGATTATAGCTCAATTTGTTAATCGCCTATCTAATTTGCAAGCTACTCGAGCTTCGTCTGTCGGAAGTCAAAGGGGAGCGAACTCGACGTCTGACAGGACCTCGGCACCGTACAACATCACTTAACACTACGTCCATAAAACAATAAGTCTTACTTAAAGTTACTTTAGACATACGACCCCGCCGCACCGCACAGGGACGCGGCACCGAACAGAGATAAGAGTTAAAGCGTATATCGGCCAATGAAATAAATATATTCATCAAACATGTCAACGTAACAGTGATCCCGGCGGCGCGGCGGGCGACACTCCTCGTCGACTCGAAACTTACGCTCGACGGTTACTCTAAGTCGTTCAAATTTCTACAGTTCAGTCATATCGTTTATATACTGTGCATTTAATACCATAGTTCAATAATATTTACAGGTCACCGATCGTCTAACGATAACTACCGACCGGGTCAGGGGACCCGGCCTCGATTAGTTTAGCTACGCGTGAGAAGATTTATCGTGTTCGCTAACGGTTAAACTAGTCGTTAACGTGATTACCCTAACAGTGCAAACGGAGCTCGATACATCGAATTCTACTCGGGTGGGCTAGCGCTGTGCGCGGGCGCCGGGCGCGGGGTGCGCGGGGTGCGCGGGGCGCGCGGGGTGCGCGGGACGCGGCGGGAGGGGGCGGGGGCGGCGGGGCGGTCAGTGCGTGTACTCGGGCAGCGCGGGCGCGGCGGCGGCGCGCAGCGTGGCGTCGCTGCTGGTGCTGCCGCCGGGCGACGCCAGGAAGCGCCGCGGGCCCGCCTCCGCGCCCGCCGCGCCCACCGTGTCTTCACTCGCCCACCGGGCTAACTGTTGTTGAGCTTGAATAAATTCATCACTAGAAAATGATAAAGAAGAGGAACGGAGAGTCTAGGCGCGGGGCGGCCGGCGGGCTCTCGCCCGGTGTGTGGACGTTCTGGTATTAGTTAATATTTGATTTCCAAGAGATGGCGTCGAGATTCGACAAGCATCCAGAATCTTTGAGTGTTTCATTACTTCCTGATAAGATTATTTAAATACAATTCGTCCCTTCTTTCTCGTTTTTGTTTCAAGGAAATTCCAAATGCTTGTAATCTCAGTCCCAATTATTAGTATCACAAGGTTAAATTTATGGTTACCCTTGTTACGTTTTAAAGTTGTCTTTACAAATGAATTGTTTATCAAAAGGTGTGAATTTATTTTTGTAATTCTTAAGAGAAAATAAAGATCTTAAACCATAAGTAATTATCAAGGAATTTATCAGCATTGAAAACTACCTGCAACCATAATTTCAACTAAGAAATAACTAATTAATTTTCAATGGCATGTTATAAGTAAGAAATTGAGCCCACCGACTGCCTCATTATTTAAATTTAAAATATTTAATAGAAAATAAAAAACTAAACATAAAATATTCATTTTGAATGAAGATAAAACAAATCTAAATAAAAAAATGGAAAAAAAAATTTCGTCTACGCGTCAATTCGGAATGAGAATCAAAATAAGTAATTTCAAGGTTATGGGAACCATAAGGAGTGTTTCTGAATAAGTACTTTAAATTTTCAGTTTCATATAAGGTATTGAAATGTATAACAAATGAAAAAATAATAAAATGCCTAAACATTCGTATTATGCACTAGCTAGACACAGAATCACCCAAAAGGTTTTTAATATAATTGCATAAGATTGGAATAAGTATTGCCCACAACAATACTAGAAACACACACAATACTTCTTAATATATTGCTCTCACTGAAACTATACACATTTCTTTGTAAAATTAGGCTCCATACTTTCTCCAAAACTCTTTGTATTTTAACTATGAATAATAATGATAAAAATAAGGCAGCCAACTCTATAAAGTCTAAGAGAAACGATCTTGAAGACGGGGAAGTGGAACTATGAAAACGTATATTGAGTCTGAGTTGCAATTTACATGATAAATTATTCTTCACGAAGAAATGATTTGTCTTTGCGTTGATTTAAACTAATACAAAGTTTTATTTCTTCTAAAGTAAATGATTCTGTAAATCACAGATTTGTTTGACGCAAATAACTAACTGAGAGCATAAACTATCAAGACTGTTCCTCAATAGCTCAAATAGTTGGCCACCCTATTAAAGTGTTATTTATAAGTGATCGGACTTAGGGTGTGCAATTTTGGGTATTAAAATGTTTTAATTTCTTCCCTTCATTTTACTATACAAATGAAAAATATTTCAAATGTTTTCTTTTTTTAATTTCTTACAAGAGTAAAGAATATTGGTATAGAATATTTTCGAAATCTCGCAATCTCGCGGGCGTATATACCTATGCAATGTAATGACATTGACCCTAAATTGCACTACCTACCTACTTATAATAATGCATCAACAAAGTCTTGAAAACGGATTTTTGAGGAACTAAGGAAGTTCCCATGTTTTATAACCAATAGGAGTACCATACCCTAGATGTCATTAATAAATTTCACGACTTTATTGACACATTCATCATAATGATGAGTAGTTATGATGGCGGGACGGCAACGCACCTCTCGCTGTCGGGCGCGTCGCGCAGCCGCTCGGCGTCCGCCGTCTCGTACAGCGCGTCGTCGTCGGGCGGCGCGCGCCCGTGCGCGTGCGCGTGCGCGTGCGCCGCGTGCCCTGCGGACAACACACGTGCGCGTTACATATACACTATCGACGGTGGTAATGAAGTTAATAATAAAAAGATGCGTTTATTGCTTTCTCTTTCTGGATAATAAAAATGCGTTTCTGGATAATAAAGAGGCTCAGCGAGTGCTGACATAATAGGTCAGCGCTGATTTTTATAAATAGTAGGTATAGGCACAGAAAACGCCCCGTCGGTCTATTGGTTTATGTAGTATGTACCGAGCCATGATATTGGCATCCCGGGTTCGATTCCTGGTTCGAGCAAAAGTATGTTTCGAATTTTTGGAAAATACCTCGGGTTTGTGATACTTATCACCAATCCGCATTAGGCAAGCGTCGTGATTAAGTCTAATCTATAGTCGCAATGACTTGATTTATATGATGGAGGCCTTTGCCCTGCAGTGGGACAGTATATTAGCCTGATCAGAGACCTGATACTTGAGAGAGAGTAACGGTAATGATGATGAGATGACATGAAACTGTTAATTAAATTGTACGGGGCCAGCTGAAAACCAGTGCTGGGTATTCTTTGCCCAGCGTATACTGAGCTGGTATCCCTACCACGCACAGTTAAAAATATTATAGGTAGGTAAATGGTTTGTAAGAAATATTGTGTAGGTATTGGTTGTTTTATTATTATTATTTTTGTGTGTGGTAAATACATTAGCCGCAGAACTGACAACCGTTGGAGCCATAAAGTCCTTGAGTGGAGACCGCGACTCGGCAAACGTAGTGTTGGACGCCCTGCTACAAGATGGCATGACGACATTCGAAGGCTGGCTGGTGTGGGCTGGATGAGAGTGGCCGAAAATCGGGAGCGGTGGCGTGCATTAGGGGAGACCTATGTCCAGCAGTGGACGAGCGTGGGTTGCTGATGATGAAATACATAAATGGTTTCAAGTACCTGCGTGAGGCGAGTGCGCCTGGTGCACCTGGTGCGGCGTGTGCGGCGCGTGCGGCGCGGGCTGCGCGCCCGCCGGCGCGGGGAACAGCGGCGCGTGGTGGCGGCCGCTGCCGCGGAAGCGCGGGTACGCGAACCGCGACTCCTCCTCGCCCGGGATGCGCCCGCGGCAACGCCTGCAATCAAATAAATTAATTGAGATAACATCACATACATTGTCCAGGTGGCTTATAACGAAGACGTCCCGTAACGAATGAGACTATACCTGTCACATTCAAACAAAAGCGCGTACAGCGCGTGTGAAAGAGAGGGTAACTCCGATTCGGTCGTAATGTCGACTTCAAATTAGACCCTCTGGTCCCAAACTAAGGTTTTCCCTTATCCTATGGAAACCGGGAACAACGAAGTAACCACAAACACCCAGGACCCAACACAAATATCTGTTTCATCAACAAACATTTGTGTTGGTGCGGGAATCGAACCCGCGACCCTTGCGTCTCAACCGGCGCTCAAATTATTGCGCTACACGAGGAATCGAACGTTCACGCCGATTTCATCATACTGACCTGAGAAGAGAGGGAGATAAAGAAGCCCAGGAAGAAGAAGAACTTCTTGGGTTAAAAATCTGCGCCATTGTGCAGTGGCATAATAAAACCACCCGTTCTTCAAGTTGCCATTATGATCGCCAAACTTCGAAAGGGGGTAAAGGTCGCGTACTTGTGACTACTGGTGGTATCGCTTACCATCAGGTGATGTCTGCTCGTCTTATCGTCTGCCATCTATCTTATAAAAAATAGGGTTGGCTGCACATTTCTGACTCCACTAGTGTTGGCTAGCAGGTGTCTATGGGCGACGGCAATTGCTTGCCATCAGGTGATCCGTCAGCTTTGCTCTGCCTCCTATCTCATAAAAAATGGGGTTACTTAAAGGTTGGCAATGCATTTGTGACTCGTCTGATGTTGCAGGTGTCTATGGGCGGCGGCAATCGCTTACCATCAGTTGATCCGTTTGCTCACCTGCCACTAGATCTCATAAAAAGATGGGGCTGCCACGGCTGCAGCCTCCTGACGCTATGTGCCTGCCTCAAGGGCCTATACAACGGCGTCTGTTCCCTCGCAATTTGCTCTGCCATTCCACTCAACAATCTTTGGGCTGTCGTGACTTAGATTCTGCGACTCTCAATTCTGACACGGTCAGGCAGGTCGCATAGCCATTGCCCTCTGATGACTTTGATCCTTTTAAGCGGCCACTTGTAGCGCATAAAAATACCCCATTGTAAAAAATGTTGTATTACCTAAGACAGCTGTTGGTTTTCCAAATAAAAAAAAATGAGGTGAGGGTGGAAGAATACTCACGGTGGCACGTCGGCCGGCTCCATCCGGAAGTGGCGGTCGGCCTCCGACTCCGACATGCGGATGTCGCCGGAGCCCGAGGGGCTCATGTGCCGGCTGGAGTGGTGCTCCAGCTGCCGGATGAGGTCCTCCAGGTTGCGGATCCGGATGGGCCCGCACTGCGGCGTCTCGTCTTCCTCGTCGTCGGCACCGCGTTGTCTGCAATGAGATTTTTTAATTTAAATATTTTTTTATAGCTGATTGTGGCCCGCCCTCACTTCGCTTCGGGACCGTAATTCAGAAACGAACCAATAGATGGCGTTGTGTCAAATTACATCGCGCAAGCGTTTCGTTTTTTCGGTTTACCTATAAGCCTTGTCGTTGTCTATAGAAGTTATCACTTTATAAATAGTATAGATATAGATGTGCTTGTTTTGGCTTCAATTCAAGTACATTGCCTAGGCATTGTTTGTATCTTAGGTTTGTATACAATAGTACATTGCCTAAAACGTCATAAAAGACGCGTTTTAAATGCGCTGAGTTTGTTTTAACAAGGCTTAACCTAACCTAACATTGTTTTAAAGTCTTTATTTTTCTGTCGATTCACCGGCAGCACACGTTCTCTACGCGGCATTTTTAGTGTCAGCCCGAAATCTAGAAGTTAGCGGTTTTTTACCCCCGTGCCTCGGAAAGCACGTTAAGCCATTGGTACAGAGCGCCCGATCTCTCTATGTTCGTGTCACACTGGTGTTCCATCGAAATATAAAGGTAAGGGAATAAAGAGTGAACTCATGTCTGCGCAGACACTTGTACATTAAATATATCCTGCGTTCGTGGCTGATCGTTAGGATTGGCTGCCGTAGCTTAACCGGCTAAATACAACAGAATAGGTACATTTATTTGCGTGAAAAATGCTATTTACACAGTTGATAGGTACACATTAATAGACAAGAATCTGGCATGCACACATAGTTACAAATTAGAAAGAGTTAGTTGGAGGATAGTATACCTGCGCAGCTCCGCCTCGTGGATCTTCTCGGCGCTGGGCGCGCGCTCGCGCTTGTACTCGTAGTCCTGCAGCGCGCGCAGGTCGCCGGAGCCGCCCGCCGCGCCCGCGCTGGCGCGCTGCGCCGCCGCAGTCTTCAGCGCCACGATTATGTTTTCGTGGTAACCGTTTAGATCCTACGAATGCAATATGATTTCTAAGCAATTGTTGTTCAGTAAATAAGCACGGGCCTTCCGCACGGGGCCCGATCGTGGCTCAAATCCAAGCCACGACCAGGCATCTTTGGATTTTTAAAACCTATGTTCCTTTTGCTACCATTCGCTCGGTGGTAAGAGAAAATATCGTGAAAAAGCCTGCACATTTCGGATAATTTCTGAAACATGATACCATGATTGTGATAGTCTGGTTCCGCTTTTAAAGGGTTGCGAGGGTCAGACGGCAGTCGCTTCCTTGAAATTACTAGATTTCTCAAATTCTTAATCATATTTAGATAGTAAGAGAGAGAGAGAGAGAAACATAGTATGAATGGAGACATAATGAGACAAGAGGGCTAAAACATATGAAGGGAAAAAAGGATACAATATCACAAATTAAAAACATTATGCAAAGTAAAGGCCAAAAGGCACGGTGATGATAACCCGAGTCGTAGTAGGCATGCCACCTACTACGACTCGTAGCACATGGGTCACCCGCTGAAAATCAGCGTCGTGGCGTAGCAAATTTATTGTTATGGCACGGTATTATGCTGAGCGGGCGCCTCTTTCGGCACACGATTCTTATGTATTGTCCCAGCTTTTGTATTATGTTATGTATATTTAAATTATTGTTTTATTATTGTCTGTGTATGTTTGTGTATCGAAATAAATAAATACTATATTCATTCATTCACACAAGTGATTCCATCTCGCCAACACTCACCTTAAACTTATATTCCATATCAGCTACAGCCCCCGCCGGCTCCTGGCCGTCGGACTGGGAGCCGGCCTCCAGCTGCTCGGACTGCGAGTCGTCCCCCCACTTGTCCTTGCCGTCCACGGCGCCGTACCCGTGCTTCTTGAGGATGCCCTTCTCCGGCAGCTTCGCCATCGAGTTGGGAGCTACATCTATGAACGCTATGTCCTCTTCTCCTGTAAGAATATTAAGATGTATTTAAGTAATCAGGTCGGAATTAACTATAATATTAAGATAATGATAATCAGGGGTCGCAAATTAGGTAGAGGTATTTTAGTGATACATCCATTTTATTTAATACTAGTGGCCCGCCCTCGCTTCGTTTCGGGACATTTATTTCCCATGCAACCAATAGATGGCGCTGGGTGTCGATAACATCACACATGTGTTTTGCTTTTTTGGTTTACCTATACGCCTTGTCGTTGTCTATAGAATTTACCTCTTTATAAATAGTATAGAAGAAGATGGATAATATTCATATCCATATCATAACCTGAGATATAATATCATATCCTGAGATTTGATTTAAAGAGTAGACAAAAATACTCGTACATGATTTATTGATGTAAACTCCCGACCAAAATGTACAGTAACTTCCGTTGAATTTATCGACCAATGTATATTTTATAATGCATGTTCACTACAGAAAGAAAGTAGACATCCATGAATTTAGTTATTGCGATGGACTCCGTGACCCCTGCAAGAACCCTACCCACTTTCTCACGAACCTATGGTACCCTATGGTAACCTATGGTTGATCTATGGTAATTGTCCACTAAAAATTCCAGGAAGATCCATATTAAAATCATCATTTCGCTGCAAGTCCCAAAATAACTCCACCTAATTCCGACCCCTGGTTATGAGCCACAAGAATTATATTGATACCTAATGGACTCTGATTGATTTATTATTAGCTTACGTCTATGTTGTTGATTTACAATGAAACTATATCTGTAGTTCACCTTATATCCTGTGTGTGGAGCATAAACAGATTTGAAATCGAAATTCGCAATAAAGTGGGATGAAAACGTAAAACTCACCGGAATGTGTTGGTTCATCTTCGCTGCCTGAATTAACACGTTTCATTTGTTTGTGGTCCCTGAAAAAGAAACATGTAAGTAAAATTTTATAATTATCAAATAGAAGCCGACAGTAAATAAACTTGAGTTACAGTAACAGACCTTGATTATTTGGGTTCTGAAATTGACATTACTATTTTTTGATATCGATATACTCACTCGTACAATTTGTTACAATTCAATTCTTATTTTATTCAATTCTATTAGTTCCCTTGCCTTTGATCCTATTGATGAAAATTTAATGATACCATAAGTAGAAAAACACAATATTAAACTGAACTTTTCAATTGAAATCAACTATAGATACAGGGTGTTTTAAGTGTTAAACAAAAACTTACGGGTATCTGCTAGTCGTGCCTGCTCCAGACATATGGTTTCCATGTCTGAAGATAACTCGTTGCGAGTCCCCTCGGCTATAAAATCAATCAACACTCATTAACATTTCAGTCATACAACACTAAACCTACATATATGATTGCATACTAAACAAGCTATATATCAAACCTAGTCCTCCTGAGTTGGTGCTCGTTGTAGCAACTACTCACACAATGTCTGCCTAGTTATAAAAAAGTGCAAAAATTCAACTTCTCTTCAAAAACGGTCACTCATATTAAAACCGGTGACTACAAACAGGGTTGGGCAGTTTTTGAATTGCTTATTATCAAAATACCTACTTTTAAAAGTAAAATCATTTAAATAAAATGCTAAAAAAATGTAACTTGTATTTTAAATACCTACCTGACGCCGAAGTATTAAATATGAATACTTATGGTTTCAAAATACATTTCATCACCTAAATACAGTCATAGTATTTTAATCTTCATTTGGCCAAAAAACAAAATAACAAACAAAACAAATAGAAACTATAGTTTCTAATAACTAACCATCTTAATATTTTTTGTCACTGTAATTGAATGAAAATGAAACTGTTAAGTAAACACATTTGTACGAAAAAAAATATAAGGGGCACTTAGAGTGTCTTTGAATGTATTTGAAAAGAGTCTCTTGCTTGTTTTTCTCGGCAGAAACCGAGAATCCGAATTAGCAGGTAGATTACCTACCTGTTTGACAATTCGTAGTATTCTGTATGGACTTAAACGAAATAAAGAAATTTTGAACATGGATGGATAGTAATTAGTATTTCAATCAAAGCAAAACATGTATTTTGCCCAACCCTGACTACATAACTATAATAAAGAAAAATCAAGCGTGTAGACCGCATGGTAACGCGTGTGAATGTGGTTGGTCACACTAGGGACACAGGGATGATCGCAGCAAGTCGGGCCACTGCTCCCGTGTAGCAGTTGTAGCACTTTTGTAAAGCTTCGAGTGTTAAAGCGGTATCGTGTGAGCGAAAATCGACAGCAGTGAGGCCCTCGAGACTAGAGCGCCAAGCGATCGACGTACCTTAACAGGTTTCTGTTCGAACACCAGATCCGATAGAAAAGGAAACAGTTGTTTATTTAAGGGTATTTAATATGTGCCAGCAGTCAACTTTATGAAGGGCCCAGATTCATTCATACTCATACTTGCACCTGCTCTACCTTCTGAGACTGAATAGTTTGTATGTAATCTGTCAATTTTCTCTACTTGATTCTCATGAATAATAACATAAAGCACATTTTTGTTTAATACCATTTGAGGAAATTTGACAGACTCTAGTAACTTTTTATCGTAAAAGAAAATGATAAATGTAAAGAAAATAAGTTCGTAGCTATTGATTAAGTTTTGTGTCACTATTTATATTAGGTAGCTTTTCTCTTGCTTTTATTGTAGAGGCATTGAGTTAAATGTAGAGGTATTAAAAGTTAAATGTGTAAAAATTGTCATGAGCTCAGTTGATTTTTATTGAGCATTGCAAGGATGAGAGATTATCTTTTTGAAATACACTTGTTGTAATTAGTAACTCTTCGAGGAAAAAAAACAAGTGAATATGCTTTTAATATTTTCCAAATTTTTCCACCAAAGATTTTTTTCTTTAAGATTGATCAGAGTGACTGCATGGCACGTTGAATAAAAGTTAATTATTATGGAGGTAGGGTTTCTTGCAAGCAAGCGCCGTTAAATCCGAGATTTGAAGAAACAGTTACTAGAGAACAATTCTAAACCTTTAAAAAAATGTGACAAACGATCTGTGATCCCAAGTCTCGGACCGCGCCAGCTTGCAAGACTCAGCAATGAACGCACCTGAACGTGTTATTGAAGGAGTGCATCTTCCCCCCATCGAGGGATATGTCCTCCTGGGAGTTGTTAGTCGTGGAGCCCGCAGCGAAGGACTTCGCGATGGGTTTCTTCACGTATGGAGGGTCGTACTTCGGGAGCGTGCTCTTTTTCCTGGTGCAAGCGTGGCGTTGGAACGCACACTCAGATCAATCATTACGTTTACAAATAGGGTAGGGACTTTAGTAAAGCAATCGAGAACACCTTGTTTGCAAGTTTGAGTGAAGTTAATTTTGAGTTTTCATGGAGAAACGAAAGTTGATAGTCTCGATATTAGTGTATAAATAAGGTTAGTCGTTTTGTAATCTGCTTGGTGTCTGCTAGATGAATTTAATATTTAAGACGAGGCACTTGACTACGTAATTTGTATTTTTTTAAATCTTTATTTAAAGTTATTTGTGAAGCAGTTAGCAGAGATAAAACGATTCACCTTTATACTTCTTTATGTACTTAATATTTTTATGTAGTCGTATCAAGTAAACTTAAGCAGCGATTTTTTTTGAAACAACATAATAATGTAAGTATAATAAAATATGCTGCAACGCGTCACCACACTAAAGTCTGAAAAAAGAAGTTTTTATCTGAAATACTTTAAACATTTGATGAGACATTATCACCTTTCATTCCTCCCGCATAATTTTTCATTGCAAAGACTGGTGCTTTTGGATATTTCGATCAATTTGAATATAGAAACAATTTTAGATTTGGACAAATTTAAACTTTTCGTTTCATTCCTCATGGGAATTGATGTTAATGTGGAAATTTAATCAAGAGATTGATCTTAGCTTACTGATAATTTAGCTCTTTCCAGTAAAGGTTGAATGAATTGCATATTGCCAATAATGTATTTCTTAGACAGTTTGGATATTGCCTTCAGGCTCTTCTAGTACGAACTGGAGGTTTACTGGAAAGAGCCTGTAGTCTTAAAAGTAACATTAGGCGTTGCTAACTAGATAGACAGCTGCTTGAAAGAAGAATCCGTGCATCGCACATTCGCTTCTCGTGCAAAAGTTAAGAGAATTTAGTGGTAGTGATAGTGATTGGTGACATTGAGTCGAGCGATCTATATCTTCTCCAATTATAGCTCAGTCTGTTACTTTTATTCGTGAGTACATACCTCGATCGTTACATTAAGTGTCAAAGCCGCTGTGGGTCGGTACTGAACTCTCTCTGTAAGGCATTCAACAGTTAGAGAACTTCAGTCGGTACTAACGGCTATCGGAAGATATAGACGCGAGCGCGCCGCCGGGTCGCGTCTGCGGCGCCCGGCGACGCGGGCTCCGACCAAGAAAGGAAACGAAAACGAGTCACAGTTCACATAAGCCAATGCATACATCCAAGAGCCCAGAATCTTAAGGGTTTGAGTCGAGGTGTCGCTCGAGTACAACGAAGAAAGCCTTGTAGGCATGCAGCTCGGCGGCCGGACGGCGGGCGCGGTGCGGCGTGGCGCGGGCGCGCGTGCGCGTGCGGCGGCGGTCGGCGGGGACGCGGCCCGCGGGCGCGGCCCGGCCGCCGGCGCGGACACAGAACCACAGATCAAATGCAGTTGTGACGCGCCGACAGGGCCGACGCGCCACCCGCCAACTCTAGCTCTACGACCACAACGTAAACGACAATAAAAAATGTTAAACAAAAACCAATCGCCCACGTAAAAACGAACAGAAACACCAACGCTAACGTCTAAATAAACATACAAGTATACGAAGGTGACGATTTAAATTTCTTCTTAAAGACTACCTTTGGTCTGTTTTCTGCTCACTAACCTTAGGCACAGGGAGAAGTTTTTGTGTACTACGACTGACCTGTAGCAGAGAGCGCTCAGGGCAAATACTATGAATACCCCCCCTACCACAGACATGAGGACCCCGACGAGGAACACCGTGTTCGAGCCGTGGTAGTTCGCTGTGCCCAAAGAGAAGGGAGTGAGTGGATGCGGCCGAGGGGGTCTGTGACGGCCCTCGAGGGAGGGTCGCCAGGGACCGGCGCGCGCGGCGCGGGCGCGGGGCGCGGGGAGCACGGACACAACAGACAGGCGCGACAGAACAGTGCAACAACACCGATTACTGGTTGGTACCTGAAGCAGTACGCCATCCAGGCGAAACCCACGAACACGGAGAGAACGACCCCGAGCAACAATATCACCATGTTCATGGTGCTCATCTTGTTGCCCACGTGCTCACCTGCAAACAGTGTTGCCAACCCAAAATTTTAAACAGTAAATGGTAGTTACATGTATAGTGTTTTAAAAGTTGGTAGATACCTAAGTAACTGGTAGATCTACCACCTTTTTTACAATTTTGCAGGGGTGTTTGCGTAAATGAAGTCTTTCTTGGTATCTAGTGCAGTCTGGGATGCCACTAAGCTAAATACGTCTATAATAAATGTAGGTACACGTTTTTGTTTTTTTATGAGAATAATTTAAAAATAATAATCCTTAGATCTATTTAGGAATGTCTTATATCTTATGTTAGTAAATGTATTCAAAGATATAAATATGTATTAGCAGTATGTGTGCTTATTTACTTTTTACCAACTATTCCTGACATAAGATAGAAAACAGATTTTGTTACTAATCAAAAACTTACAGGTCCTAAACCCAACATAAATAAGGAAATAATAAAGTGTTACATTTCTAGTGAGGTAGGTATGAACAAAAAATATCTGTCAGTTACTAATGAATGAATGCTTTATTTGGCACACTAAAAAACAAAAAGAAATTAACATAAAACGATAAAAACAAAAAAAGAGTGATAAAATGGCGTAGATCTTTGTACCAACGGCAAATGTGAAAAACTTTAAAACCATTAAGAATTTTATTGATCCATCAATTAATGACATCTTTATGATAAATTACGAATGTAGTAGAAAACAAAAAAAAATATCACTCTTAATACCGGTTACTATGACTACTAGTGCAATAAAATGTATTGAAATGGTATGGTCTACATTAATGATACAGATACATTATAATGTGGCGAAATGGTGACGTATCTGTAGCATAAGCCATTTCAATACAAATCAAATTTAGGAATATTTTGTCAAATTCTTTTGTTTAGTGAGGAGAGTATTGAAAATAAAGGGTAACAGAATCTGATAGCTAATCAAACTGTAAGGCTGCAATCTTGACGGCAGAAGGTTATTAGCAAGAGGAAAAGATTTCATTTTGTGCAGTACTGCACAGGCATAGTTTTAAAATAGCCAGTATCAGACCAGTACATTTCAATAAGTGCCACCTTAGTGGCATTAAACGCGAAAACTTAAGTTGCCAAAACAGTGCGTCGAAAAAGTGATGTCCGAATTGTATGGAAGGTCAACCAGGACCTTGTCAAGAGACATACAGCACTTTGTTATCATCCAATTTCTTTATTGGCTTGGCTTCAAACCAAAGTCATAAAAATGTAGCGGTACAGAACAGCAAATACCATCATGGCGGGAATGACATTTAGTCAATGACGTCTGTTAGCTTGAATACTTTTATATGACTTGTATACTTGAATATGTTACATAAGTTCAATTGATAGTTCAGTTTCATGCTTGATTAACATAAAATTATTAAATTGTGTGCAGTTTGCACCACAAAGTAAGTTAATTAATGTTTTTAAAATTCTGTACAATAACGTTGGCCGGTTATGGGACATCCCCTTCGGCACGCTGCTACAGTTTTACTGCTTCTACCTTACTGTGGTCAAGAATACAGCCTTAAGCAAATAGATGGTTCAACACTTTCTGTAAGTTGAATGAAGTTCAGGAAATGAGGTAGGTTGGAGCAAAAGGTAAAAGTAGGTAGATCTACCGTTAAGTAGATAGAGTTGGCAACGCTGCCTGCAAAAGTGGTTTGGTACCATTAGGTTATTTTTTAGTTAGTAGATAATTTAGATTTATGGTGCCAAATAAAAGAATTTATTTATCATGCGCCGGCGCCGCTCGCGCCTTAGCCATAGCCATCGCACCGAGCAGTGCTTTCTTTACTACGCATTCTATGCGACAGACAGGAGACATCAAATTATATACATTTCTTATGTTTGTCTCTTTTAAATTAAATTCAAACCCAAAAGGACTAATTTGACAATTCGACCGTATGTTTTCTTTTGGATATGACCTTTGTCCTGCTGTCGCAGATATCAAGTTTTGTATTAGAGACTATAGTTAGAACATTGTCGGTGGTTTATCTAGTATTTTGGTTGTATTTTGCTTTCACCTTATTGGTTATTTGCCAGTTTTAAGTCCGGATTTATTACTCTTGGATAGACCTAAGACACCTCTTTCTTATGTTCCAGCTATGTTTTAAATTCAATATTATGACATATCCAACATATAAATCACATGAGCTACCAGAGATTTTCCGAGAGTAGTAAAACTGAGCCTTAATATTGGCATCATACAGGTAATTTTTGCATGTAGTTTTTTTGTCATCTAATGGTTGGCATGGCAGTAAAGCCAGTGGCTTTTTGCATTTAACATATTTTTACTGTTTTTTTTCGATATTATATACATCTAAGAAAACAATGCTCGGATTTGAATGACTTTATCATTTAGAAATTTAATTAACAGTAGGGGAAAACCTGAAATCATAAATAATATTAGTCACTATACATACAATAAGTACATATTATTTAAATATTACCTACATTATGTTACGTACGTTTACGTTTTTAAGGAAGCCTTCATCCAATCTAGAATTAAGTATAAAACTTAAACTTCTTTTTGTAAAGAATTCAGTAAGTAATTAAGTTAAATATTGTTAACAATCTGACGTTAATTTATCCTCACAATGTTTGATTTTAGTAATACATAAAGAGAAGTAGGTACTATAGATATGGATTTATATTCATCGTGTAATAATATTATTTTCAGGCTCACAGTCATAAATCAGTATGAACCTATTTTGATCAGCAAATTATTATAACTTTTTCACTGCGCCAAGGCTGTTAAGGCTGAAGAGGACCTAAATTGGTACCTAGCCTTCTCAATAAATGTCTCGCGCCTCTATTTAGTTTGAAAGTCTTCCTCTTGTTAGAGTTTTCGGTACTCCCCATGTCAATATCATCCACAGACTAAAACAGCCTCGTCGCACTGCATTTCCGAAGGAAAAAAAGTCAACATTTGTCAACAATTTTGCGCATTCCGAGATATTATGCAATTTTGACTCAGGTAGTATACCTAACCTACTTCTTATACGTAGACCCGTTCACAATAATACGAGACCGAAGTGTTTTTAATAAGTGGTTCCATGGCATTATGAACAGTATTGATTTTTTTTATGATACAGGAAGGTAAACGAACAGCGGCTCATCTGATAGTTAATGATATTTTCGAGCCTTGTCGAAGTAAGTTAGTAAATCGACAAACATTCGATCTTGTCTGACTGCAGTAACTTTGCACTCCTTTCTTGAAATGTTCAAATCATAGTGTTAACTAAAACGTTTAGTTCCAACGTCAGTACAATCTTGCCAGTGAAATCCCTAGTCCCACTACCACCCGGGCTAAGATACGCGCCACGACATAATTTTGACACACGTATTGCGTCGGCGCAAGCTGCTTCTCGCTCACCTGAGTGATGAGCGGAATAGAAGGATGCGCTCTCGCGAACGAGAGTCGATAAAATTTTGTTGCGCTACGCATGTTAGGCCTACGGTCTCATATTACTGCGTTTGACTGTGAGCCTTCTTATCAATCATGTTCGGTGATCTGAACCGGCATGGACTCACCATACGGTGTTTCCTTCTTGGTCATGTTGTAGGCCGCCTTGGTCGCGTTCTCGGGCACGTAGGGCGTGGGGGAGGGCGGCAGCGCGTCGTGGTGCGAGCAGTCGGGGCCCGTCCAGCCGCGGTTGCACACGCACTTGTTCAGGTTCGAGCATAACTGGAATAAATTAAATAATAATTGAGATAACAGCACAGTAATTTGTTCTGGTTCCAAAGGTCAAAGGTTTTCTCTTGTAACTAAATCTTCGTCTTCGTAAAAGTATCAGCCTATATAAGTAGGTACTGTACCAAAACAAAGGCCCTCCATCATAGAAATCAAGTCACCGCTACTATGATGGGATTGGGCTCAATCACCACCCTTGCGAATTGTTGATCATAGAGCCGAGCTATATTCGAAAAAACCGAAACATACTTTTTGCTCGACCCAGCAAATTACTCCAGGACTTCAAAATCACCGCCCGTTATAAATAAATATTTGTACAAAATTATGTACTTTTACACGTTTGCGCTGCGTTCAATTACCGTTTGTAGTGCCCCGCGGTTTCACCCGCTTGGTTATAGAATTGCCGTTATATTTGGATAATATCTTTATAACTGCTGGAACTGCTGCTCCATTTGCTCGTCTGCAAACTATCACAAAAAAACCTTCGCACTCTTTAATTATACCAAACCAACTGGATCATGATTTCAGATGTTCTTTTCCCTTAACGTCTAAAAATATAGCGAAAAGCTTCACCTTATTGTTTGGGGGATGAAACGATTCATTTGAAAGCTGAGACCTGAGAGTACTTTGACTGCTTTCAAAAGGGAACACATAATTACTTATATACACATTTCATTTCTTATTTAATGTAGCGTATACATAAAGGTAGCTCTTCAACAAGATCCCATTACTCTCAGCATTACCGAACGGAACCAAAAAGAAAAAAAAAACAAATAGGCGAACACGACCTCCCGAAAGTGGCCTATTTTTCCATGTTCACATTTATTCTGTACATTTCTTTCCGGCCATAATTAATTACTTTTGCGAAAAACCTTCGGAGGCTGTAATTAATGTGCATTGAAATCAAGGAGGGCCGGGACTCCGGGAGGAGGCCTCCCTAATATGGGATTGTGGAGTCCGTAACAAAGTTTAATTGGGACCGTTTTGTAATTTTGCATATTCCAACGAAAACACCGTAATGTTCGCCGAAATGAGATGGTCGGAAATTAAACCGCCACCGGTAATGGGCATGTCAGCGATTTTTCCGCTCCAAATCGCGTTGTTTTGATAATTGTTTCCAATTTTCTGTGTGTACACTTTGATTTGTTTTGCGTCCTCATCAAAAGTTTTTAATCGCTCGTTTGATGGGGATGATCGCCGTCTATTTTTTTGTCGCTCTCCTTGTCAAAAATGGACTTAATTGGATAATTTATTACGTTGGAGGGCTCGTAGGAAAATTATTTTAGCATAATTTATTTATTTTTATGGTGTTGTAATAGACTTTTTAGGATATTTTAGGAGACTCGTCAACTAAGGTCCCACCATTTCTGCGGCTTACACTTTATACCTATGAAATTAACTATTTGTAATATCAATACCTATGTGTTACCACACAAACCACACCAACACTCCCCAAGAGCGCGGCGCACAAATCTCATAAAAAAATGTAACAACTCAACGAGCAACTTACTCTTGTTTAACAAGACGAGCCCTGTAAGCACTCCTCGGGTCTCACATTTGTTGGAAGTTGGTAAGTCGCGACAGGCGAATGCACCGTGCATAGAACAGATGTAGATTGTACCGGATTAGACTGGATTTATGTGCTTTGCCGCTTAGAACTTCGCTTCGCAAGCTGTAACTTAGCAGCCGAAACTTGGGCGGTTAGGTTTAAATTTTAAACGGCAGAATGTGGAATGCTCGTCACGCTGGCGGACATGTGTGACTAATTGCTTGTTGGGAATTACTTCTTCAAGTCTCAAGTCCCGCACAAGCGTCGGAGTGGGGGTTTTCATTGCCTCGGTTTGGAACATTGATGGAGGAATTAAATTCTCGTCGTCTGTTACATTCTTGCATTAAGTCGTCGTTGAGCAAGCAAGGAGTGGCTAGGTACCGATTCGGAATGTTTGTTAGCTAACTGAATCTCACGGTAACATTGGTTGGCTGTAAGTCGATTCCAAATAGATTTCAAAATGTTCTGAATGGTGACGAACGATGCCCCGGTGGGACATAGTGCTAAATAAATGGAAACCATATTCAACTCGGCAAGGAAATGTGGCTGTACCCCGAAAAACTGCTTTACAGTCCTTGACAACTCAACAATACTAGACAAATCCATCTAAACAAATAAAATCTAAATCCTTAGTACAAATAAAATAATAATTACTTAGAGAGTATGTACTTAGAGACAACATCGCTTAATACATTGTATTAGTCTCAAACTAAAATATGTTATTAAACTGTGATAGGTGAAGCTGATAGATTACAAGATGGTGAGCGATATTTTCCGAGTAGAGTACAAAGAAAATGAAAATCATCTTCGCTTTGATATCAAGTGCGATGAACGTCGAATACTCGTTTGTTGCCTTTATGTTAGCAATATTTGCCTAATTTTTGAACACTTCTTGAAGTAAAACAGTCCTTTATTCTTCTAAAGTATTTAGCACAGCGCCTGTAACATCACTTACAAAGGTTTAATTAAGTATTACTTCTAAGAAACTTACATTTATTTTTAATTAACGAAAGCCCCTCAACTGAGCTCCTAAACTTCGCCGACGCCCAGATTTTAGATTTAAACTAGGGATGTTACGGATATGGATATACATTGACAATAATTATATCAATTTTGGTTGTGGATATAAAATTATATCGCATTTCCTATCACTAAGTATAGGACATGTTTTAGACTTCTCGTAAAATATGAGATCAGGTGACCTGGAGGCCAGTTCTCGGTTTTCGCCTTCTATATCGAGTCGACTTCATGGAACGCGCAACCAATAGGAGAACACAGACTATGTACAGTCGACATTCCATAACTTGTTCTCCTATTGGTCTATGCGTTCCATGAAGTCGACTCGACATAGAAGGCGAATACCTACCGAGAATTGGCCTCCTGGGTAGCAATTCGAGAATTGCCCCCCTAATCGACTTTGTTTGAAAAATTGTAATTTTTTTGTTTTAATTTCCAAATGTCACAGAACAATAATGTTGTACAGAATGGTTGGAAAAAGAGATAGTTAAAGGGATGTAAATGTTTACCGTCACACCCTGTGGCTGTGGTTGGGGTAACAGATAGCTATTTTCTTTCGGATATCATCGGATAGACTAAAATCGAGTGTCGGTTACAATATCTCTGGTTTAAACGGCCAAATACGCGACGCTCGTCACGGCTCGGGCACGTGTGGCAGATTGCTGTTGGAAATTGCTGCTTAAGACCTTACTGCCGGCGTGAATATAGAATGCTTAACGTTCTTGGTTTCCGAAGGAGGAATGTTCGGGGTGTCGCAGTCATTTTGTATGAATACGAGGTCGCATACAAGTTATGAATATTGTCTATTAAGCCTATTTATTTTAAACTTGCTAGTAGTACGCTTTCACTTCGTTTTGGGTCTCAATAATACTATCGGCTCTAAACTTTAGCAACATACCTATTGCGCTGAGTCGACACTATTACGTGTTTCCTCTTCCCGTATTACCCATAGGCCTTGTCTATAGAATTTACAAATTTTGTAAATAGTATGCATCTATATACTATAGCATCCTGAAAATGATTGGTGGAGGACGCTGGGAAACCCAAAAACTATTTGGTCCCGGAAAACCTCGTTCCACCCAATTTATTTATTAGCTATATTACAAATTTTAACATTTATTCTGAGCCGAGACGGGGTGATAGTCATAGTAGTTTATTGCAACGTATTGGTTATACAATCATCTGCCATCTTGGCTCTTGGCTTGCCATAACTGGTTGGCTAAAAAACATGGGAACTCAGTTCCCCAAAATACCGTCTACAAGACTTTCTTGACGCAATATAGTTTTCGAAAATTAAATTCAGCACCGTTTATTATTTTCCGGAAGTTGATCAACTTTCCGCTGTAACATACACATAAAAATAGATAAACATGTGAGGCATTGCTAGAATCGAAGTCTAAACCAAACACCGAACCAACAGGATCGTCAAACATTGCGGCGACATATCGCGTAATCTCGTTTGCCGATCAAGATGGAGGCTCGAGCAGAGGTCGCAAACTCCGGGCTAGCAAATCGGATTGTCGGAGCTGCGCGCCGCTGCAATCCGGTTACATACCCCTGCCTGCGAGGGACGGAGCAGCTTTAGTTATGACGTACGGTGATATTGTGATGAATGTCAGTAAGGTCCAAAGTCGAGTGTGAACTTGTCCCTTTTTACGCCCCTTTAAACTTCACGCCAAACAAGTTTACGGTCCATTTCATGGGCGGCACCTACCTATCTGTGAAATGATTAGGATATTTCTTCGATATATAACTTTCGTGGCAGTTCTTGAATTCATTATTTCTGTAAAAATTACATTAATATCTTAAAATATAGTAGTAAAAATTTATATTGTATTTATTTTTGAGGTTTTGAGGTTAATAAAGAAGAAATATTGTTGATTTAAAAACTGTCACAAAACTTAGATTTTGAAGAATGAAAATTTCAACTTTTCATATAAAGTTGGTAACGGGACTTGGTGTGGGAATTTGAAATGTCGTTGAAATGGAATGTTGTTCAGAATGGTTAGTAGAAGACGTGGGTAAATGGATATTAATGTTCAGAGATGCACCCTGTATAGCTACTTGTTTTATTAAAAGTACAAACGATAACTTTTCCAGATAGGTATCAAACAAACTAAAGTACGTGTAATACTTGTAACATTTCGATGAAAGCAAAATATCGTTTTCCACTCGGCGAAATAATTTCAACAGTTCCACCGTTCCACGTATAGGAGTAGGGTTGTCACCTTTTAAAACTAAACGAATTATATACCTATATATAACTAATAAATTAAGTCAACATCACAAACATTGTCTTTGTCCTAACTTTCCCATGTACTATGGAACTAGGGACAACGTAGGTAACACAAACACCTAGACTCAACACACATTTGTGTTGGTGCCTGAATCGAACCCGCGATCTTTGAGACCAGGGAATTTTAGACCATCCTGCTTTGGAATTAATACCACAGACTCATTGAAGACCAGTTACTTGGTGTCGCTCATATCACTACGCGCTGCTGTCACCATGGGTCCAAGCTCGCAAATAACATTAAAATGTAACTACATAGCAATGTTTAATCTAATTTTTCCTACACTTGAGGACAAATTTTAAGAAGAATAAGATGAGAACCCTACAGAAATGGCGAGACAATCGGCTAACTAAAACATTTTAGTTCGAAAAGTTGGCTGCTAAGTGCCTCTCCCCCCCCCCCCCCCCTGGCCACACGTACGACTGCCCGTAGGTGTCTGGTGCTTTTGTTAGCCCATACAGGAAGTGGGGGGAGGGGGGGATGTGTAACTCCATCCACGGGAACAATTCAGAGTCATGCTAATTACCAAAGTGTTCGGCTGACTCTTTGAGCGGAGAACTTGGTGATAGGAGGTAGCGGAAAGTGGGATGCATTTAGAATTAATTAATTGTAATATTAAGAACTTGGAAAACATGGGTGCATCCACATCTCACAATTACTGCAATAGTTTGTTGCGCCTCTTTAGCGTGCGATCTGAGATGGAATTTAGAGATTTTATAAATTCGTCCATACGAATTTCTAATTCGACTTCAATGTCGAGTGCACGAGAATCACTAATTTCTCGTGCTTATACATTTCTGTCCACTGGCTACCGTATGAGCTGCTAGCGCAGAGCTCGCATACTGTGTTGTTGGTGTCACAAGTGCGCTGAAGTAAGACCTTTTGGGCCTTCTAAAAGGCAATAACAATTGATTTTCTATTGTGTCTACTGTTTGGGCCTTATGATGTTAAGGCGCGTAGCTTACGCGTAAACTACGCGCACAGGTCACGGGGGCATCTCGTGAGCGGAAGTCATTGGCCAGTGGCATTGCTGAATAATTAAATTGAATGATAAAAACCAAGGATAGGAATTACGACGCATTGTTGTAATGATAAGGGTCAATACGTCTTTCATCTGACAACCTATTGGTAGGGGAGAGAAACAACGTCTTAACAATAGGGTAATGTGTTGCAAGTCAATTTAAGAGTGCAATAAAATTTCCCGGTTGTATATACGAGGTAGGTACGATTAAAAGCAGTTTCGATATAAAAACAAATGCTTTCGCCTTTCATTTCATGCGATTGATATAAGATTGTAATAATTTCCTTCGCTTCCGCGTATGACCCAAACCTGCCACAATGTCAGACAGGTCGCAGTGGGCGAGTAATAATTAGCGATCGGAACTGTGGCACCCAATTGAATTAAAACAGCGGGCGCGATGAGCGCCTTGTTAGCTCGGAGCCAGCTCTTCAGTTATGAGCTAAATGAGCTGCAAGATATAGCAGAGATGCAGTTCTTTCACCTCTTTAGTTATGAGCTAAATGAGCTGCGAGATACAGCAGAGATGCAGTTCTTTCACCTCTTCAGTTATGAGCTAAATGAGCTGCAAGATAGATGTAGTTCTTTATAAATTGTAAAACTATCATTAGTTAATGGGTATTTAACGAGACGTTTATTATTGAGTACATTATTATGTACTTACTGCTTGACGTTTCAGCTGCGTTACAGCAGCCGTGGTCACAAGCAGTCCGTTATTTTTTTTTAATCGTATAGGTGACAGATGAGCCGGCGGATCACCTGATGGCAAGTGATTACCGCCTCCCATGGACACCTGCAATACCAGCGGTGTCACAAGTGCGCTGAAGTAACTCCCTTTTTAATAAAAAAATATACTATAGTCAAATTGAAAAACTACTGGATTTTCCACTGCAGAGCTATTGGTAGTACCATATTTGAAAATCCAGAGGTGGGTTTCTGGGATTCAAACATAAAACATACACCACATTCTATCCAATGAATCATTGTCCCACTCACTTATAAATAGCGATTGTGTAGGTTGTACAATGTATACTTTTATGTATGTATGTGCATTACAATTCACAATGCCAGCTAAGCAATCAAAGCAAAACAGAAACAAAACACCCCTGTTTAAAACTTGACTTCCCTTAATCACTCCCATACCAAACAACCGATGTATTTTATCTCAAGTCACAAACCCCGCAGATCTTCACATCCAATTCAAATTCTTTGCACACCGGTATCACACGGGCAACACAATTACAGCCACCTTTATTTGGTCCAAATAAATAAATTCAACCGGGGATTCCTCATTTATGATGTTCGTTGCGAATAAAATTACCAGACGGCAAACAGAGGGGGAATTAAGCGGGATACAACATATTATCTGATTTACAAACGCACCTGAGCACGAATGAGGGGGCTTGTAGACGAGCGATTGCATTCTAGAGGTTGCCTAAAATCATTGTATGGTGGCTTCTGTGCTACAAAGACGTTTGGGATGAATAGGCAAGGCACGGGATGTAAGACTGGCAATTTTCTAACTCTGAGCACATCTTATCAGGAAAATTCAAATTTGGTTCGCACGGTTAGGCCATGCTGAGACCTTTGGGGTCTATCTTTGTTTTCTTGTGCTGTCGTTAGTTTTCCCTTTTTGGTCGACCTAACAGGTACACACTCGTAAACGAACTCCAACCCTAATTTTTTAATTAGTTCCGTGTCCTGGACATTCAAATTCACATTTATATTTAGGCAATTTTGTGCCTACTTTATCTTAATGTACTATGTATTAAGTAATAATCATTAAAATCTATTCTTGCATTATTTGAATAGGTAAATAAAGTTTAAAAAGTGGTTAACCAAACAACTGCAATGGTAGGTAGGAAAAGGCAGACAACGAATAGTAAAATAGTTATCTGCCGTCGGAATAGACATAAATCACCGCCGTAGCGACTTCAAGCGACAACGGTACTTGACAATCTTTGCCATACGTGTCGAAAGAAAGTCGGCGGACGCCAGTCTGCAGTAATCACCTATTTTCATTCCGTCGGCCCTTCATAACGGTAGATGACAGTCGACAAGCTTGGAATCTCCCAATATGGCGTTGACAACAGTTGCATGGGCGGCATCATCGGTTAACCATCAACCTCGCTAGTTCTTGTCATACAGTCGCTTGTCTGCAACCCCCTTAACAGTCTGCATCGCCATCAGATATCGTTTAACAATTCCCAACCGTAACGCAGTAGCAAAAAAGTCCATTGGGATGAACTCCGTTGACGAGTGTCCAGCAAATAAGCTCGTTTAAATAATGAGCATCGATGCGGCAATACGAGAAAAAATAAACACAGGCAAACCACTTACGGCACCATTAATGGCGATTTGCGTGTATTGAGCAAATGAAAAATGGGTATTTAAGGTAAGTAAATGTTGCAGACATACGTGGACTTTAATTAACATGGGCTTTACTACATGAAAGTAGCAAAGATAAATCACATAACCAACATATTTTACGTGAAAAGTAAGTTATGCACAGTAATTGTATGAAAGTATGTTATACGATAATAATCCCTTTTATTCAAAGCTTTGATATATTTTCCCTGTAAGATACATACTACGAAGAGCTAGAGTTTCATGTGCATGATTGGATAAACCTAACGCATTAAAGGAGCGGCAATCTTGCTTTGATGTTCCAGCCAAAACCCGTTGAGTTTCCGAACAGCGCACTGAGTAAACGAAGCCTGGCTACTAAGATGTATAAGTAAGTCTAGTGGTGTAAGTACCATCACAGAGTCCTGAGTTAGATTCATGGGTCGAGCAAAATTGTGTTTCGAATTTTTCGAACATAGAGCTCGGGTTTGTGATCTCACAAATTAAGCCTAATTCCATCATAGTAGCGATGACTTGAGTTCTACGATGGAGGCCTTTGCCTTGCAGTGGGGCAAATATAGGCTGATACTTACTTAACCTAACGTAATACCGTGAATTACTACTTTAGAATAAACCCGGCACTAGAGTCGGTTTTTTTAATAAGAGGGTTTGGGTTTCTGGTGGACTACAGAACCCTTAAGAATGAAAAATTTTGTCCGGCTATAATACATAAATGATGTTTTTAATAAAATGAAAAATATTCCGACTTCTCATTCGCACGCACACTTTCGCAAATAAAACAGCCATGTAGTATTATATAGTCAGCAGGGCTATAATCTGATATCGTTTTTAGCATATAGATGCGCGTTCAATATAATATTGCATAGAGCGTAAGTGGAGCGCGGAGTTAGTTATGAAGTAAAAATTGAATAACACGCCCCGCGCCCCGGCACTCTAACTATTAAAAGTCAGCGATGTAAAGTAATTCAGTCGAGTTAGACCGGTATTAGTTTTATACAAACAGTAGGGCTCTTTGTTACTGAATAAAATAGTGCAGTAGCTAACTGATATACTCCTTCCGCAAGCCCAATCCGGAGAAAGAGGAGTTTTAAGGTTGGTAGCGCACTTGTAACGCAACTGGTGGCGAGTATCCATGTGCGGCAGCGATCACTTTTTTATTTTTATGCTAGAGGCGACACACGAGCCAACGGATCACCTGTTGGTAACTAATCACCGCCGCCCATGAATAGTTGCGAGATTAGAGAGGTCGCTGATACGTTGGCGGCCTTTTAGAAAGTTGAAAGATGTCGTTAAAAATTAACATCGACACGAAGAAGAAGATAAGTCTAAGTATGTACTTTTTATGCTAACCGTTTTTATAAACGTGGGTGAGTTATGCTTCAGCATGAATGGGCCAGCTCGACCGGAGTGATACCACGGCCTCACCCAAGACCAGCTAAAATATAAATATGTTCAATTGGATAAACCTAGCGAGGTAATCTCGCTTTGATGTCAGCAGCCAAAATCCTGTTGAGTTTCTGAACAACGCAATAAGTACACTTACTGCCGTCAATTGACCTTAATGTTAATTATGGATAGTCATTATGTGTATTAAATAAGTGTCAAAATCTTTTTTATGACAATTAAAGTTAATTAACGTCTCTGAGCGCGGCAGTTAGCCTAGCAACTAAGTTAAAAAACTCACCCCTTTAGCAGAGCACTCGTTGTTGTTATGGTCGGTCGGGCACTTGGTGTGGTCGATGTACGGGAAGATGGATGTGCAGGTCTGGTTCACGCAGACGAGGTTGTCGCCGCAGGGCGTGCCGTCGCGCACCAGCCCCAGCGGGCCGATCTCGTCGTGCTTGGGCAGGCCCGTCGTTGCTCTGAAACGTTTTAGTAGAGGATTCAGAGATACTTAGTAACATAAAAGTAAAGTACCAGCCTATATACTGTCCCACTGCAGGGTAAAGGCCTCCACCATAGAAATCAAGTTATCGCTACTATGATGGGATTAGACTTAATCACCACGCTTGCCTAATGCGGATTGGTGATCACAAACCCGAGCTATGTTCGCAAAATCCGAAACATACTTTTGCTCGACCCGGGAATCGAACCCGGGACCCCGAGATCACGGCCCGGTACTTAAACCACTAGACCAATAGGACTTAGTAACATAGTCAAACCATAATACACACAACCAAACTTAAGTGGTTATTTTCACGAAAACTTCTTTGTAGGTATCTAAACTATTTCATCAACATCATCTTCATCAGCCTGTTGCAGTCCACTGCTGGACATAGGCCTCTCCAAATGCTCGCCACTTTGATCGATCTTCGGCTACTCGCATCCAGCTCCAGCCAGCCCTCTTGCGCAGAGCATCACTCCATCTGGCCTGAGGTCGTCCTACACTACGTTTACCGAGACGCGGTCTCCACTACAGAACTCGTTTACCCAAACGGTTGTCAGTTCTGCGGCAGATATGGTCAGCCCACTGCCACTTCAGCTTGCTAATCCGGTGAGCTATGTCGATAACTTTGGTTCTCTGCCGGATCACCTCATTTCGGATTCGATCACGCAGAGAAACGCCGAGCATAGCTCTTTCCATAGACCGCTGAGCTATTACTATTATAAAGAGATAACTTCTATAGACAACGACAAGGCTTATAGGTAAACCGAAAACACGAAACGCTTGCGCGATGTAATAGGACAAAGCGCCATCTATTGGTTGATTTCTGAATTACGGTCCCGAAGCGAAGTGAGGGCGGGCCACTATCATGAATAAAGTCCTTTTAGCAAGTTAGATCAATAAAATAAGCGAAAATAAATCTGCTGTTCCATACAAAATGGAGCGGTTATTTTTTTTTTTTTATATATAAAAGGTAGCAGATGAGCAGGCGGATCACCCGATGGAAAGCAATTGCCGCCGCCCATGGACACCCGCAACACCAGTGGAGTCACAAGTGCGCTGCCAACCTTTTAATAACCTTCACACCATTTGGCTAAGGGACCATAGAATCTCCAATCATGGGTACCCTGTAACTGTACAATTTCTCATCTTCATTGTTAGAAACCCGATCCCTCTGCCTACAATTGGCTCCCTTTCACAATACGGGAACTTTTTAAACTTATTGCGGTTTCGACACGACACGTGACCGAAATATTGAAACTTGCGTGACGAATGCAGCCGAAAAAATCCTAAATAAAGCCGTTTTAGGCTGGATGTACGGTGGGAATGGCCGCTAACGTACGCTCGTGGCTATCGGAATAGAAACTGAACAAACGAGCTTGTGGAAGTTCGCGCGCGAGTTGCAGATAATTGGCGTATGGGCCAGCTCTGCACTCAACTCGCGCACTATATACAGTGTGAGTCTTTATAAGTAATAAATCCTCCAATCGATATTCGGCAACGGCGCCGGCTAATTTTAACGATCAGCCACGTACGCAGCATATATTATAGTGCTCAAATGTGTGCACAAACACACGTGAATTCTCTATTTCCTTACCCTCTTAATTCGATGGGACACACGACAAAAATCTTAACATGCTTTCTAAGGCACGGGGGTACAAGATCGTCAACTCCCAGACTTTCGGGCTGAAACTGAGAATTTCTGAACAAAAAACTCAGGTACAAATGTTTGGCCCGACCCGGGGATCGAACCCGAGACCCCAAGCGCAGTCATTTAAAATGCGTCCCACTACCTATGAACTTAATACGTATGCTTAGTTTTTTCAATTATGTATCGAGATTTATTTAAGTACATTTACTTTATAATTTATGGACATTTATGGCTGATCAATGGCGCAGTGACTAGTGACTGGTATCCCATCGGAATATTAAACCAAGGAATGAAGAACGAATATGCGTTTGTGCTCTACAGCTAATTGTTAAAATTGTAGTTGAAACATGAGCTGGGAGAATGGACACTATGATATTTAGGCACGATAGTACTTACTTGCATTCATACTCATTCCCCTTGATGGTGATGACGGTCCGCGTGTAGTACTCGTCCATGCCCGTCACGACCGGGTACCTGTTCCCCAGCTGACACTGCAGCGAGCCGCATCTTACATTCCTGTTGAACAAAATGTCAGTATCAACAGTGAGTACAAATTCAACGTGGCCACCACACTCGAGAATCTGTGAACTTGGTCATTCACTCGCTGAATGTAAATTAGACCAGGCAATGAGGGTTTTTGCAAATGCAAAATCCAATAGATGGCGT
The DNA here is from genome assembly GCA_014851415.1 of Cnaphalocrocis medinalis. Lineage (NCBI taxonomy): Eukaryota > Metazoa > Arthropoda > Insecta > Lepidoptera > Crambidae > Cnaphalocrocis > Cnaphalocrocis medinalis. The sequence continues at coordinate 1,097,344 of CM026279.1, forward strand.
TACAATGACGTTAGGTCCAACAATGAGTGGATTGGTTACATTTGACGTAAAATGTCAAAATAATGGAGTTTTGTGTCCAATGTCGTCAAAGTTGTACCTGACGTCAACATGACGCCATCTATCGGATTTTGCACTTGCAAAAACCCTTATTACGAGAGTCAATCGCTATGTTTATACCAAACAATTAGAATGTACAAGAAGAACAATGTCATTCAGTAGACGATTCCAAAAAAAGAACGCACATGTGCGCAACAGGAATGGCAAACTGATTTGTTGGAGTATATAAAAAATCCACAGATACTCACTCAGTCTCGCACTTGATGTAATGCCCACTACTATCCTTCCCACAATGGCCAGTCACCGCCCCCTTCGAGTTGAACTGCTCGAAGCACTCCTTGTCCGCCCCACCGTGCCCGGTCCCCAGATCCTCTCGCACTGCAGGCTGAGGGTAGGGCACTGGCCGGCGAAGCAGTACCCCTTGCCTTCTTCGCAGGGCTCCCCGTTCTTGCGGTGCGCGTCTGGAGGACAGGCTCCTGAGAGGCCTGTGCACGTTTCGTCCAGGTCACACTCGTTGGTCGCGTCACGGCAGACAACACCACGAGGTTTTAGCTATGGAAAAATAATTCAAGTTACATCAAGAGAACAAACAGAACACTTATTAAGCCTTTGACTGCCACAATACTAGATACAACAGAAAAAGTATTGTTTGCCGGTCACTCGGTGACCCCCATGGCGGTTCAAAGAGTCAAAGTAGGGGTAGTTTTATTCTTTTGATGCTTTTGGAAGTGATATTAGCGTAACTATACCATTTGTATAGGTTAAATCCTGATGCAATTGCAATGGGAAAAATCGTATCGTGCGAGTTCCGGAACAATCCTCCCTGAAAGAGATATCTAGATGACCTTTCGAGCTTCTGGTGAGGTTATTATCTGCTATAGACAAAGATGGCCAAGAACTCACAGCACGTATCAAAATGGATACCAATAAGATTATGGGCATAATCACCAAACTTCTTCAAATAAAAGTATTCTATAACGTTGTAAGACCCAAAAGCTTATTAAAAGGCATAAAACCATTGATTTTCCATTGTGCCTGCTGTCTGGGCCTAACGACACGATAAGAGAGAGGGACTACAAAAAGTCTTTATATTAAGTAGACGAAAATAATTATCGCTGCTCATTGGGTCAAAAAATATTAAGGATCTTCTTCAAAAACAGTTGAATATCTGACCTGGCAGCGAGACGTGCAGCATTCCCCAGAAGCGCACTGCGCCTCCTTAGTGAGCCGGCAGGTGAAGGGGTCGCAGCACGGGTTGAGGGTCTGGCACTCGGCGATGGTTCCGCAGTCGCACTCCTCGCCCTCGTCCAGGCGTCCGTTGCCGCATTGATGGTGGATCACCAACTGCATCAAAGAGATTAAATTAGCTCAGTACTTCTAGTACCTACCTATAACTTGCGTTTCGGATAGTATGTGAAACTACATGTTACCCAGGAGCGAATCCACGATACAGGGTGTATCTGTGAACATTTACATCCCTTTAACCCCGTGTTGTATCGACCATTCTGAACAACATTTATTCAACAACTTTTCGAAATTCATCGAAAATTTTTTCGACTCCCCATACAAAATGACCAAGTCACGTGACCGACTTTGTATGGAAAGATGATTTTTTTTATGCAAATTTTAAAAGTAATAGAACAAATTAATGTTGTTCAGAATGGTTGGTAGAACCCGTGGTTAAAGGGATGTAAATGTTCACAGATACACCCTGTATACCTAGTGGGTACTTGGGCAACACCAACACAGCCTTAAATATACTAATATAGACTTCTGACGTCACTTTCTTGGTCTATCAAAATTGGTTACTTATTCCCAGTCGTCACCACTGGCTTTGGAAACAGCCATAGGATTGGTTATAGCAACAAATGTGTTTTTGTTCTTGATGTGCGGCTGTCTGTACCTATTCGGCTAAACTTATTCAATAATAGGTACAAATTGCTACAACTAGATATAATCTTCTAATTCAACATTAAAAGAAACTTGTAAACAAAAATACCTCACTTTCCTGTCATAAAATAGTCGACAAAATGTTTCATTCGATTTATTCGTAACTTAGACCCATTGAAACTCCGCATCGAATTGAAAGGGCCTCCACTCGCATTATTTTCGTTTAAAAGAATCTCCCTTCTTTATGTAAGAGTTCCGTGAAAGCGTTACAAAAGATTTTACATACTTAACGTCTTGATTTAGGAAATGAAATATTCAACGATATTTCCATAGAATTTCTCTCTGAAATAACAACACGGGTCCACATTATCTTGGCGCCGTCAGTACTCAAACGGTACGGTAAGTCTTCAAAAGAACAAGTCAGAATTATTCGGGAGCGTAACAAAATCGAAACGCCTACGCATGTGTAGGTGTTCGTGCGGAGAATCAATTCACACGTCGGTAGGCGAGGAAATGAAATATTTAGCAGTATAGTCACATAACTGCGTTGGCTTCGACACGCACGGAGATCGAGCGCTGAAGAAAGCAGAGAGGCCGGCGCGCCGGTTGGACGTCCTTAGGTATCTCTGGACGAAAGAAATGAGAAAGGACCTACTTGTCTTCCGTGGTCCAATAAAAGAGTCAAAAAATAAAAAATCTCACACATGATTAGCAAACATGTAATGTAACGCTGGTTCCGAATGTCGATTTCTATTTTGTATTAGTACCTAGCTTAAACAACCTGTAGTAAAACTTACACGCACAAACATATCTACGTGGCTTGTACGTAAATCATATTTTCTTTTTAAAATTGTTTGTTGTTAGAATATCTTTATAATATATAGCCTTTGAAAATAATTACCTATGGTATGGTGGCTTACTGCTTCACATTTTATGTTACTTTTTAATACACTTGTATTTAAAGTCGTGAGGTTTTAATTTTATAATTGTAAACACATTTTAAAATAACTGCTTAAAATGTGAAAACTTTCGCAACAATAACAAAAGACGAACGAATTTTAATTTGGAACATTGCACTTTTTGCGTTTTAAAAATAAACAAAAAAATTTGACACATCACGTCCGACTTTGTACATGAAGGTTTTAATCCTAAAATGCAAGTAATTTTATTTTTTTAATAACGTCATGCGTTTAGAGATAAATCGATTAGAAGACATTAGTCGCCGATTAGTTATTAGTAGGTAAATATGTGAATTTATTTTTGCGTTAATTTGAACATTGTTATTTTCTTACAAAATTGGAAGAAATGAAGTAGGTAGGTACCTATTCTTAGGTGTCACTTAAGCGATAGCCACACTTCTTCTATAATAAATTTGGAGTTCAACCCTCAGGCTAAAATGGACTAGTTGCCCTGTATATAAAGTGCCGACTAAATTGGCAACATTATTCACACCTTCCGCGACACGTACGCGATAGGCACCGCCGACCTTGGGCGCGAGAGTGGAAACACGCAGTCGAAATAACGCACTCCCATACAATCATCTCTCGATAAATATGTAAACGTGGCCAATCGAAGTACGGGAGCACGGTGCATTATCATTCGGCGGTATGTAAATTTATTCCAATAAACCGTCCCAGCGCGCTCCTGACATTATATATTCGCAAACGAAGAGATAATTCTGTCCGCGGACAGATCCTATTACCATAACTTTTATTAAAGGAGTGGGCCTTCTTCCCAGGGCTGAGGACAAACAATGCTCTGTGCTGATTAATTTTCGACGTGAAAATCTGTTTTGCATTGGAATGAAGTGTACCGTAGTAATGGTGAAACCCCGGGTGTCACTCCCGCCAACTTCGCCTGACTTAGCCAAAGTTCCCCCACTTTCCGAGGTGGAAAGTTAATCTAATGCACAAATGTGGTCTCAGATGATTTTGTAAAGTAATTTAAGTTGGATTCTTATGTAAATTGGAAGTTGCTAAATTTAAATTCGGTTTTGGTTATAGTCGGAGTTCGGTGCCTACTTCGTAATGAGTTTTAATGTTGCTGATAAATTATGTTGTCTCCAATTTTTGTTACCTAAGCTAGGTGCTTTTAGTATGATCAGACAAAGCCTATCAACCATAGGCACGCATTTTGACCTTTGGACATGTCACTGCGTTAGAACCAAAGTGCCACATATTATGTTTTATCAATAGAGTCGATGAAGATAATCGATATGTACTGGGAATTTAGTCATCGATGCGTGAAATCCTAAAAGGACGCAACTATGCGTTTTGACGGCTATTTCGTTTCGGGTACGGTTTACGAGTGTTACCCGGATAGCCGTTGTCCAGTCAAGTGATGACCAAGACACCCTGACAAGAGTGTATTGACTAAAAAGAAGGTTTAGTAAAACAATATCTTCGAAGGTTTAGCTCAATTTGGAACTACTGTCCCGAAGCGAAGTGACGGCAGGTCTCTTGTTACTACATACAAATCAGGTCCTCACCTCATTAGGCTTGTTGAGCAGGCACAACCCCTGGCCGATCCTCAGCTCGTTGATGTAGTCGTTCTTGGAGCAGTCGGAGAACTTGTAGGGCTGCACGTTGTCGGAGCCCACGATGGACTGCGCCATGATGCACCCGTGCCAGTCGCGGCAGAAGCATTGCTCGCGCCCGTCGTCGTGGCCCATCCCTGGAAAAAAAGTAATTCTTAGCCTTTTGTCTTGACCACCGTTAGACATATGCATGCAGATATAAATGTACAAATGTTCAAAAATGTTTAATATCAGCCCGAAGTCTAGAAGTTGGCGGTCTTGTACCCCCGTGCTTCGGAAAGCACGTTAAGATATTGTCCCTGCCACCAGTGTCATCTACCGAAAGCTAGAGTGGCCACTCTAGGGTCATATCATACTGGTGCCCCATCGAGTTAAGAAAGTTAAAGAAATAGAGCGTGCACGGCGTGCACCTGTGTTTGCGCACACACATGAGGACTTTAATATATCCTGCGTACGTGGCTGATCGTTAAGATTGGCCGACGTAGCCGAATATCGGTTGGGAGGTTTATTTATTTTTGTGTGCCACTCACCGATATTATGCCCAATCATATGCGCCATGGTGCCAGCTAGTAGGTGGGGCTCATAGGTGTTGGTATCCACGGAGATGCCCACGGATTTGGGCGTGCACAGCGTGTCCGGGACCGATATGCCAGACTCGCCTCCAGGAAACGTCAGTCCCCTGTGAAAGAGAAACAAAGTTTAGTTATATCCCAAGATAGACCACGTTCATATAACTACACAATTTGTGAGATTTGCACTCAAGTAAAAGAGGAATAAATTAAAAAGCGCGAATTCAGCTCCGCTGGTGTTACGGGTATCATAATATGTCATATAAAAAAATCAACTATTTACCTAAAACATGTTATATTAAAATATAATACGAGTAGTAATTATGTTAATTTTTCTATAAAGGACAGTAAGATATCCGGACCGTAATCACCAATCAGCATTAAGCGTGATGAGGCCTAATTACATCTTAGGATTAGCTATGAATTAATTGCTTTATTCGGAGGCCTTAGCACTGCAGTACCCGAGGTTCCAAAGTTACAGCTTTGGACACAAGTGGAAATGACACGCTGAGATGACGATAACTTGAGTTACTAGTCACCACATAAGTTTAAAACATGATTATTAATACGAGCTAATTTACGACCTTAATAAAAGGCCATAAAAGCTATAGTTTATTAACCCTCGTGCGCATCTCCCTAACGTCCGATTAAGTCTTTAACATCTGACACGGCATCATTACTATGTGGTTATAGCCATTCTAATCCTGTTTATTGCAAGTGAGGCTAAAGTAGCTTGAGCTAATTCCCTCAATTATTTTGGCCGTAAAATTTATAATGGCGCACTCATGAACATATTATTCCACCTTTTAAACAGATTAAAATCATTAAACACATATGCGCCGGGGCGTTATGGCCTTACGGGGCTCCTGCCTTTCATTATGGAAAATTAAATATGACTGCGTAATTTTTTACATTATCTTTGGGAAGTAGATTTGTTACATTCTTGATTAAACTGATGGGGATATACATGCTAACGAAAAATGAAAGAAAGAAAAAAGAAAAGACAACAACAAGAGATAAACAAGAGAATAAAGAAATTAAAAGTGAGATAAATTAAAAAACTAACTAGGCTGGCGCCAGTCTTCGAGCGATACCTTGGACGGCCAACTGGCCTTCGACCATTTGGCTACCGTGTCGAGGTGACCGTGGTGGATTTGGGTATATAGAGATTAGAATAATCGAAATCTAAATTTAACATTTTTTAAGCTAAAGTGTAGGCAGCTTCTGGGTAAGCTCGATCCACCGTAGGCTTTTAGGCTAGGCTAGCTTTTATCTAGGCTTAAGTGTTAAGACAAAAGAAAACACAAAATCATTAAAAACCTTTTATTGTTTTCTTGAAATTGTATTTTCATCAATCAATCCACTTCTCAATGTAGGTAATTATACTGTGCCACATACACCTTACTTTGGCATAAATGACAAAGACAGATTATGGGGAATGTGTGCGGGAGAATCACAAAACGATATATTGCTAACAAGTCGGTCAATGAATTCTACAATATCAATGTCAACTAGATCCGTCTGTATCTGTCTATTTATTTTGTGTTCAAAGTCAGTCAAATTGCCAATTTAATTCCAAAATTCAAGTAGAAGCTGCATCTAATATTTGTCGCAGCGCATCGCTGGTGACCATTAGTTCTGCAAGTGTAGCCGTATAGCCAAGTTCGTCAGCTCTGGCGACTCGGAAGTTTTTGATAGTTGGCTGCAGGTGCGAAGCGGGATGGAGCACCGGAACTGGATAGTTGGCATACTAAACTTTGTCATTGAATTTGGAAACTGCACTAGCTTTTGGTAATGAAGAGTGCTAATTAGATAACTGTTACAGATTCGTGGTTGGCCGGATGGGGTCTCTTTTAATGACGAATGCTATTGCTGTGTTAAATAAACGACGAAAACGAAAAAGCCAAAAAAATTAAGTCAAAATTTAGGAAGGGTCACCAGGGTACTATTATTGGTCCTTCACTATACAATGTAAATAAGACCTGATAACAGTTTCATTTCCCTTTTCACCAAAAAGACGATAACAATTCATAACCAAGAAAAATTAAAGTTTAAAATTCTGCTCGAAATTGAATTTTTCTAAGGTTCTATTTCATCATTATCTTACGAATGGATACGTCCACCGCTAGACTTAGGTCTTTCATATTAGCATTAAAGTCGGAATAAAGAGCTAAGTCTTGAGTCAATCATGAAATTGGAAGATCGCGCTGAGAAACGTTGTAATATAATTATCTATTACTTAATTGGTTGAAGCCCATTCGCTGAAGATCTACCTTCAGTAATAAACAGTGGCTAATTGATGATATAATAAGTCCTTTGTTCACGTAACAGCCAATATTAGCGCTAACAAAGAAATTCACGTTGAATTTAATTTAGATTGGCCCAACTCATGTCCCTATTGATTTATCTCGTAACCTTGAACCGTTGTTTTTCTTTCGACCAGCCTTCGAAATTTGGTGCACACATTTCCAAGGGAACTTGTACAAATCAACCTTTAATTTAACCTTTGGCAATCAAATTAGATAGTCCCGCCTGGACCCTTTGCCAGACCCTGTAAATACGCCGAATTTTATCTAATTTTCCTACCTTCCACCCGTCTTACACGGGGTGTTTAGGAAAAGTTCACATTTGAAATTTGAATTGCGCGATTTAACTTAAATAAGTGGTTATGGGGAGGGAGTTTTTTGATTATATTATGGCTAGTGCCGGATTCATCGCGGAATAGCTATCTTTTTTCAAAATTCAACATTTATTTTCATTTTTGATTTGAATGAAGAAAAGATCTGGTTTTCTCTTTTTGAAGGTTTGCATGTCGTATCGATCCGGTAATAGTGCAGGCAACAGTCCATTCCATAGTTTTGTAGTAAGTTGTACATGTTCAATATTTATCTGATGTTTTCTAATATTCATAGCACACGTGCTAAAGCTACATTACCTATGAAATCAGATTAATGTATGAGATCTCGTAAGAAATTATACTGAATTGATCCTCATCCCGATCAAACTCCCGACTTGTGTCAGAAATTGAAAAATGTATCAAAATTTAATGATCGAGTATGTCAAAAATGCAGAAATGTATTTGTACCTTTTTTGTTGCTTGTCAAAAGGTGAACATTCTTCTGATCAGCCTGTATAAAGGTATGTTAGAATATTCGAGAGCCGCCGGAACCGTTAAATTATAAATAAATATTCGATAAAAGGTTCTACATATACTATTTCTCGGGTACTGTTTTCTCATGTATTCAAGTAAGTGTCGTACCATCTAGACTATTTCATAGTAATAATGATAGTAATACAGTTCTTTTATCATTATTAACGGAATTCAAAGTAGCTTTTAGTTCCTAAGGACTTTATGGACTAAATGTGACGATACGATACGTCGTCAAAGGTACATACTTCGTGCCGCGTATTAGCGTAATCGACGATACTCAATACTCAATTCTTTATTGGTTTCATAGAGTTCAAACAGATGGTAGATTTATAACAAAGCAACCACTATAGACCGTAACCGTTATGAATTCTTTGATATGTTCGTGCTAGCCCCTCAGTTGTGTGACACGTTTGAGATCTTTTATGCCCTACCAATTTTTGAAAAAATCTCTGATCAGTTAACTATTTATTTAATTTAAGTTAAGCCGTTTTAAACTGATTTAATCCGTTTTATACATAACGTAAGCAATCTAAGCCTCGATCACAGTATTAACTTCAGCATTACTGCTCCATAGCTCATCTCATAAATTCTTAAACTGAACACATACATAAACGTCGGGACTGCACAGGAATAAAATAAATCCTTCTCAACAGGGTTGGCACAAACATGGTGTTTATGGTTCCCTATTTTTTGGCATAAAAATAGCAAAACTTTTTATTTATAAGTCATAGTACAGAGAGTTCACAAATTATCTTTGAATATTGTTTGGCCAACTTTAACCGGCCGTGGGAGAGGCACGCTTTGGCATGAATGAATGGGCCGCTTCGACCGGAGTGACACCACTATCTTGCAGAAACCGGTGTGAGTGAAGCAAGAGGCCTGTATGACTCCACTGGTGCCACACGTACCTGTATTGACGGTGCATTTATGCATTTTTGCTAATTAGCTACCCTGAAAGGAAGTCCTTGGATGCGGGGTGGCGCAGGACCGATCTGTGTGGAGAATATTGGAGGAAGCCTATATCCAGCAGTGGACGTCTATTGATAATGATGATGATAAATTGCTTACCATCAGATGAGTCCGTCCATCCGCTGGTCTGCCACGTATTGCATCAAATAAAATAATAAAAAAAGTGCGTCACGCAGTCGCCCGCGCAGTTTATTTGCATCGTAGAGACTTTTGCAAAAACATGTCGAATCAAAACATGCCAGCCCTGCTTCCCAAACGCTAGGTCGCCGCGCTGGGAGCGTCATTTGATATCAACGTGTCTATCTCCCGTCGACACCCTGAGTTATGACGGGATTTCCTCCATCTGTCGGCTTTATCGCGATCGCATCTTGCTCCTAATTTGTTAAAATTAGAGTGACAAACGGCTGTGTTTTTAGTAGGTACTTTGATACTTTGACTTATGGAAATCAGGAACTTGAAGATCACAAAATGCGATTATCTCAGATAAGTGTTTCTTTTTTTGCTTTGAGGATGGCAAAGATACGAAATATGAAAAGCCTTCTCCAATACCTATAAACATTTACATCCCTTTTTATATCTCCTCTCCATTATGAACATCATTTGTTATTTCGATGAATTTTCAAGTAATAGAATAATTGGTAGAAAACGTGGTTAAAGGGAAGTAAATTGTTGACATTTTTTGCAAGAAGCTTACGTTCACCATTTTTGTGATAGGTGGCATACGAGCAGACGGTTAACCTGATGGTAAGTTATTGCCACCGTCCATATACAGCGGCAAAAAAGCCGTTAGTGGAGACATAAGTGAGCTGCCAACATATTTTTTCAAGCGACAAACTATGTCGTCCGGTAGTGACAGCTTTATTTATCTATCTCATGTTCTCAGAATCCAAAAACAAATTTCAAACGAAAAAGCCTTCAACTGCACTATCTGTTCCCTGAAAACGGCGCCCACCCGAAAACGGGCCTTAAAATATAAATGGCACAGCTCAAAATGCACTTGCAGCCGCTGGAGCGCGTCGAGAGTGCCTTTCATCTGGTAAGCAGATTCGTTTATCGCTTGAATTAATACGACTCGTTTCGCTTTCGGGATTAATTTTCGAGCTGCTTAGCGAGTGTCTATGTAGCCGTCCGCTTCAAAGCGCCGCGTAAGCAGATTCCGCTCGACGCTGCAAAAATATTTATCTTCCACAAATGCTAGCTATTCGACCATATCTTAATTAAGGCACAGATCAAAACGTTTGGTCGCCGCTCTCTTTGAAGGAATTACGTGAATCCTCATTAATCTCATTAATTTCACAGCGAATTTTCCAATTTGAAATACCGCTCGCGAGAAAATAAGAAAATCACCACTACAAAATTCCTTTTAAGACTCCGCTTTACAAGTTCATTTTCTTTTTGCGTCATTTCTTTTAAGTTTGTTGGAATGGTGCTGCAGAGAACTTATGTATACAAGTGTAAAACCACTTGTGAAAATATTTAGTTTCTCAGCTTTTAGAAGCTGCAATCTCGAAAGAAAGCTATAGAGAAAATACATGACCTCATGCTATTTGAACAATGAGACAAAATTTACATATAACTTTGTGTGGCTATTTTGGCTAGCGCGATGAAATAGTTGGTAGTAACTATATCTCATGAATAAATACTAGGCACTTTGGAAAACTCTACAGTATGTGACAAATCTTGTAAATAAATTATTTAAAACGAAAGCACAAACACAAATAAAAAAGTACAGATCTAATCCGGCAGATCTATTTATATCCTTTCCCCAAAGGTTGTCTGGCAGAAGTAGCTATCAGCGATAAGACCGCCGAAATTTTACATTCAATAATGTCTTTAATGTCTAGTTCTGTGTATTTTGTGCAATAAAGAATATGATTAAAAATGATTGAACATGGAAAACTTAAAATTATTTTTTCCGTAGTTGCACACAAAATTTCCTTCACCTTATTAGCTTCAAAGTTAATAAGTTCACAATACGGCACTGTTTATCATGTTTGTTGCAGTGTTAAACTTGCCATTATCTCTCTTCAGTCGCTCTCATGACTGAGGATCGTGGTCATCATTGAATGTGGATCGTTGCACCTCCTTGTATTAGCTACCTCCACCGGTATATAGCACAAGCAAGGAATCCACCCCATGAATAGTCATGGAGACTCTGATGACCGAACAAAACTTATTTGCAGATGCTCCTCTCGCTTGATTGGTCCATCTGGTTGGGGATCGCCTCGGGTTCAAACTTGTCTTTAAGCTGAGCTGTTAATGCTATTATTAGTATTTATACCTCTTTTCCACAGGAGTTTTCTATGGCATCATCAGTGTTATTACTACAGTCTGATCGTGTGTTACACAATACGGTTAGGCATGTAGAATCGTAATCTACAAACCGAGTGCAGGGTTCAGTAGTAAACGTTCGCCATTACAGTGTATTCGGTAATTAGTGTCGACCACATCCACCCTCGGCTGGAGCTAACGGCTGCGGAACCCAAATCGAGTTACCAATTTAACGCTGAGATATCAGACGAGTAGTTTGAAATGTGATTGGATTCATGTTTTTGTTATCCTGGATGTTTTCAGGCAATAATAATCAGGGAGTTGTTAGTTGCGCATTCGCCAGATTTGGCCAAAGTGCTGAGAATGCGCAGCTCGCGAGCTCCTAGAAAGTTAGACGCATAGAGTGATCCTGTAATAGTTTGGTGCGTCTCTATAGCGTAACTTATGCGAGGCTTGTATATGATAAATGCGCGCACTCAATTCTCGCGTTCCATTCTCTAAAGGGATGCTGAAGGTGCTAAACGGGCTTTATTGTTTGTTGTGTTGCCTAATTGTGATGACTTCGGGATTGAAGCGACTTCAATTTTTTATTTGATTTGCTAGAGCCGCTAGCGCACCGCTCGCATACTGCGTATAGTTTGCGCGCGAACTATATGTAGACAAGGTATTTGTAATCCGTATTAGGAAAGCGTGTGATTAAACCTAATGCGAAGAAGCGATGACGATTTCTACGATGGATTTCTGTACCCTGTAGTGGAAATATAATCATCGTAATCATCGTCAGCTTGTCTCAGTTCACTGCTGGACATAGGCCTCCCCCAATGCTCGCCATGTCACCCGGCTAGGCGCATTCAGTCTATACCAATGGCTTTGTGCAGATCGTCACACCATCTACCCGGAGGCCGTCCTACGCTAGCCAAGTCGCGGTCCCCACTCCAGAACTCTTCTACCCCAACAGTTATCAGTTCTTATTTATTTATTTAACGATCACCAACATCAACATCTTCGACAAATAATAGCTGGTTTATTGCCACTTCAGCATGCTGATTCAATACACTATGTCTTATTCAATACATTACAGACTATCTCTTATTCAATTAAATAAATTATGGCTGATTCAATATATAAAAGATGATGTTTAAGCGACTTACGTGAGCAACTGCGTGGTATCCTTATCTATCTTGAACAGGTTTCTGGCCGTGTAGTCGCTGAACTTGAGTATAGCCCGGGTGATGTCCTGCTTGCGGTCGATGTCGGCCTGGTCGGCGCTCTGCCACGACTCGATGTACACGAGGGATACCCGGGTGTTCAGCGTGCGGAAGTACTGGGGAAAGAAAGCTGAGATCAGTGTTTGTAGTAGGTGCGATGGTAGCGCAGTAGGAACGCGCCTTCATTTCCATATCAAGTCATGGAAGGGCATTTCCAGTTCTTGTGTTTCCTTCTTTTTACAATCCTGGGTTTTTTAGGCGGGGCGTGAAAGGGCATCTCAGCAGGCCTTCAGTGGCCTTACCATGAGTTTGAAATACTATACTGGCTATCGAAAACTATCGCTTTGTTTCTTTCATTGAGATGTATTTGAAAGAGACAAAGCAATAGTTTTGGATAGCGAGGATAGTATTTCAAACTCATGTTAAGGCCACAGGGTTAGAGTGACAGACTCGATGGACACTTTGTCTGTTATTTTGTGCCTATCAATCTCATATTTGGATCTCACGGCCACTTACCATCAGGCGGAGTGAGGTCATCTTGATTGTTCTCAATATAAAAAAAAAACTAGATGTAAAAATGAGTATCTTAAAGCTCATATTAACAGCTCATATTTAGCTTGCTTATGCTTGTTACTAATGAGTAGTGTTATGACTACACCATTAGTACATGTGCAACGAGCTAAGGATTAAACTAATATGATGCATACTAGCTTTGCTTCTGTTATGGGGTATTACAAGATTAATTCCCTCATTCAGCTATGTACTACGTAGGCTTAACATGGTAATACAGCTAGAAGCTAGCCATTTTACTTGTATAGGTACTTATTGGTAGTTTGTGTTGAGTAAAACATATAGGACCGGGTTTTTGATCCGTAGTTAATCTGAAGTAATGGTAACAAAATTAACCAATGTTTATTGAACAAATAGCTTAACCGATAGTCTTATAACAACCAATAATGCTGTCACTTTGCCCATTGGTTCTCACCAATTGTCAAAGTGAAGACGAACGAACGATCACGAACATACTGTAGTATGTAGTAGTAGTGTAACCGTGGGAGAGCCACGCTTCGGCATGTATGGGCCGGCTCGACCGGAATGATATCGCGGCCTCACAGACACCGACGTAATGCAGCGCTGTGTCGTCGAATGAGTGAGGATAAGGCCCATTTGGGGGAAAAGCGAGTTAAAGGTTGGCAGCTCACGTGTAACTACTGGTAGTGCAGGTGTCTATGAGCGGCGGTAATCGCTTATCATCAGGTCATCCGTCTGATCTTCTGCCACCTATCATATAACAAAAATGTGAGACGTAGGGAGCCAACCGCCGTAATTTCCATGCCAGTACACTCAGAATACGCAGAGTGAACCTTTTGTTCTCGGTCTTGCGTCGATACTTATCTCTAGGTACTATAAATCGAGCCACTAGTACCCTTCTATGGTAAATCTAAAAAGACTCGAAACTTGGGAAAGAATAAATGTGTTTTAGAACGATCAATCAATACTATCTGCAGGTACTTACGAGTAAGTATATCTGGCAGCGAACTCGAAAGAGCCGGAGAAATTGAGCCAACTTGTTGAGATAACAGACGTATTCGCCCTCTCTGCGATGTAATGTTTCAAGTTACCCACACGTAGTGTTGTTCGAAGTCTTGTGTCTTTATGATTGAGTCGACAAAAGCAGACGTGTCGACTTTTTACCTTTGTTTTTTTGTGTGTTCTTTTGTGCCTGTTAACCTCATATTTGGATCTCACGGTAGCTTACCATCAGGCGGAGTGAGGTCATCTTGATTGTCCTCAATATATTAAAAACTAGCTGTTATAATGAGTATCTTAAAGCTAATAACAGTTCTTATTTAGCTTGCTTATGCTTGTTACTAATGAGTAGTGTTATGACTACACCATTAGTACCTATATTATGCAACGAGCTAAGGATTAAACTAATATGATGCATAATAGCTTTGCTTCTGTTATGGGTATTACAAGATTAACTCCCTCATTCAGCTATGTACTACGTAGGCTTAACATGGTAATACAGCTAGAAGCTACCCATTTTACTTGTATAGGTACTTATTGGTAGTTTGTGTTGAGTAAAACATATAGGACGGGGTTTTTGATCCGTAGTTAATCTGAAGTAATGGTTAACAAAATTAACCAATGTTTATTGAACAAATAGCTTAACCGATAGTCTTATAACAACCAATAATGCTGTCACTTTGCCCATTGGTTCTCACCAATTGTCAAAGTGAAGATGAACGAACGATCACGAACATACTGTAGTATATAGTAGTAGTGTAACCGTGGGAGAGCCACGCTTCGGCATGTATGGGCCGGCTCGACCGGAATGATATCGCGGCCTCACAGAAGACCGACGTAATGCAGCGCTGTGTTTCGTCGAATGAGTGAGGATAAGGCCCATTTGGGGGAAAAGCGAGTTAAAGGTTGGCAGCTCACGTGTAACTACTGGTAGTGCAGGTGTCTATGAGCGGCGGTAATCGCTTATCATCAGGTCATCCGTCTGATCTTCTGCCACCTATCACATAACAAAAATGTAAGACGTAGGCAGCCAACCGCCGTAATTTCCATGCCAGTACACTCAGAATACGTAGATTGAACCTTTTGTTCTCGGTCTTGCGTCGATACTTATCACTAGGTACTATAAATCGAGCCACTAGTACCCTCTATGGTAAATCTAAAAAGACTCCAAACTTGGGAAAGAATAAATGTGTTTTAGAACGATCAATCAATACTATCTGCAGGTACTTACGAGTAAGTATATCTGGCAGCGAACTCGAAAGAGCCGGAGAAATTGAGCCAACTTGTTGAGATAACAGACGTATTCGCCCTCTCTGCGATGTAATGTTTCAAGTTACCCACACGTAGTGTTGTTCGAAGTCTTGTGTCTTTATGATTGAGTCGACAAAAGCAGACGTGTCGACTTTTTACCTTTGTTTTTTGTGTGTTATTTTGTGCCTGTTAACCTCATATTTGGATCTCACGGTAGCTTACCATCAGGCGGGGTGAGGTCATCTTAATTGTCCTCAATATATTTAAAAAAAACCTACGCGCGTATAAGCTTCTTTATTTTTGAAGCGTATTTTGGCGTTGTACTAGGGTTGACACGCTTTTAAGCAGACAGCCTAATTTGAAGTGGACGTTACGGTAGAATCGGAGTTTCAAAGGAGGTTTGGCACCTCGTTCCTGCCCCGAGCCATCAAAGATAATAACGGCATAATAAGTATAATTGTAGGTGTCTATGGAAGGCGGCATCGCTTACCATTAGGTGATTCGTCTACCCGTCTGCCACTATAACATAAAAAAGCAAGACTAATATCTATATTGAGTCTTGACTTTAGTCTGAATGGTTTTACATTTAGACAACACTAGTATCAAATACAAGATCTGTGCTTGGAGTTTGTATGAAACATCCGCATGAAGTTGGATACTGTTTCATTCGCAATGAAAATTCAAACAAACCTATCTATGTTATTTCCGTGGAACAGGGGGCTATTCCCGCGCACTCGACATTGAAGTTGAATTAGAAAATTGTATGGACGCATGTATGAAATCTCTAAATTCAACATCAATGTCGAGTGCACGAGAATTGCTACTCAGCTTCTTGAAGATGATGTCGAAATGTTATCGATTGTAAAATATTTTTTATTTGAATCACATGACGAAGCTAAATGGCGTTTTTAGTATGTTCATTATTTTATACCACAAAAAAAAAAAAAAAAAATCTTAGAAAGTATTATAGAAATTATGAGCAAAGACGGCAGCTGCGAAAGTCAGATAGCAATCGCTTTTTTCTGATCTAATGGCGCCGCCCATGACCCGTGTAACCAGTGGCATCACAACACTAGTGCGTTACCAACTTAAACTCCCTCCGTCGGATTGGGCCTCCGCTGCCCTCTTTCACTCGGAGAAACAGCGCTGCCCCAGCTTACTTAATGACTCCGGTTTTTTGATCCGCAGTTAAGGTTAAAAAAGTAACCACTGTTCAAATAGCTTGACCAATAGTCATATTGCAACCAAAATGACGGCATTTAATTTAACTAATGGTCAAAGTTCCGTCACATTAGTTCTTACCAATTGTCAAAGTTAACAAAAGTTAATTTAACCAAAAGGTAACTATGAATAAAAAACCGGCCGCGGCCCCTAGTTTGCTGGCTCAGCGATCCAATGTCTCAGCTTCTTAGCTCCTTTAATGTAATTACAATGCTCGATCCTAGATTCCTAGACGGAAGTGAAAATAATCTTTGAACGTCACAAAAATCCCCTAAAGATGTTTTCATGTCTCAGAAATTAAATATCACCATTCCATAACCGGACCTTTCCTCCACATGCGACATTGTCCTCAATCATTATTCACTTTCATATTATTTGAATAACTCTAAGGGTTCATATGGAATTCGCCATAAATTCCGAGAGATGTATGAAAAACTATGTCATACGCCTCTCTGTTCACAATACATGCCTCGTTGTCGGTTGAGCATTAATAAATTGAGGGTTGACAACGTGGGTATAACATTACTTTGGACTAAAATACTGGGATACCTCTAGAATTTGACTGAATGTTTGAGGCAATGGTTTCAAAAATCTCACGAAGAGATTTTGTTTTTTTATTAACTTTCTTACAAACTAACAGACGTCACCATCCAAAACTTTAAGAATAATCAAGTCAATTTATAATCAGCAGTGTAATAAAACATTGTCACTTTCTGTGTTACGATGTTGTAAAAGACATTGCGCATTTGAAAAGACTTTAACGTTCATCAAAAAATATTAAGGGAAGTAATAAAAAAATAAAAGACGGTTAGTAGCTAAGACGAATTATGAAAAACAATGATTTTGAGAAACAAACAGACGTAGGTACTTTTCAAATATAATAGAATAGCCTCTAAACGTAGCTGTAGATACCGTAACTATTTTGCGAAAACCTTTAAACCTTCTGGTACGCTGCCAAAACTAAAACATCTCCAAATTAGCAAGGCGCAAAAACAAAACACTTTCAAGCACAAAATACCGTAGAAGGTATTAATAAAATGTTACAATACCCATTGTGTGTTTCGGGGCGAGGAACATTCCAGACATCGGTGTCTCCACCGCATTGGACGAGTCAGTTTTGTTTATCCCGTTTTCGGTCGCAACCTCAAAGTGTCAGCCCTACTGTTATTACAGCTGGGCCCTGTGTAATCCCTACTTTTTATCGTCTCATGCCGAAGCGGTCAGCTTCACGTTGTCCGCCCCCGTTCAATTATAACCTTTATGTCCGGGGAGTAAGATTGGCGGGGTGGGGCAGGAATGCCTCTGTGGCTATTTGCGGCCTGCTAAGCCTCGACTATAACGGCGCATCTAGAGTAAATGTTTATGACGACAATACCGCTCGCGACACGAGGACGCTCGCAATTTTATCGCATAATGATTGTGTGCATTTTGTCCCGTACGGGGCGAGGTTTTATTTACGATTTATTCGTTTGAAGTGTTAGTGCCTGTACTGTTGCTTCCTGCGGATTCTGTTTGTCTAACAAAGTGAACGCGTGCTGAACGTAAATCTGTTTTACGGAGTCGTGGGGTGGTTTCAATTGCAGAGGCTTGTAAGTGCCTTCATTATGCATTTTGTAACAGATCTCTCGACTGGGATAGGGTTGGTTGATTTCTGTTTTCGTTTCACTATTAATTATGTCGCGGTAATAGGTTTCTGTGAGGTCTAAATTAAACCTGAGTTTCCATTAAGTATGAACAGAATTATAATTGAGCGTACTACGAACAAATTGAGTTACATTGGTGACCTGGAACGGCCCATTTCCCTCCGCCTCAAAAATATTGGCGACCTGTATCGCATCGTAGACGACCTCGGAGCGCGTGCTGCCGTTCCGCCGATCGAACATCGCCTTGTCAATGACGAGCGCGGTCTCGATGTACTTGGTGATCTACTTTGGCTTTCAGTTCTATACTAATGGTTTTTGAAATGTTACATTACTCACTAAGTCAGCAATATTGGCGACCTGTATCGCATCGTGGGCAACCTCAGAGCGTGTGCTGCCGTTCCGCCTGTCGAACATCGCTTTGTCGATGACGAGCGTGATCTTAATGTACTTGATGGTCTATTTTAGCTTGCAGTTCTATTGTAAAGGTTGTGTAATTTTATATTAGGTACTCACCAGGTCAGCAATATTGGCGACCTGTATCGCGACGTGGACAACCTCAGAGCGTGTGCTGCCGTTCCGCCTGTCGAACATAGCCTTGTCGATGACGAGCGCGGTCTTAATGTACTTGGTGGTCTATTTTAGCTTGCAGTTCTATTGTAAAGGTTGTTTAATTTTATATTAGGTACTCACCAGGTCAGCAATATTGGCGACCTGTATCGCGTTGTGGACGACCTCGGAGCGCGTGCTGCCGTTCCGCCTGTCGAACATCGCCTTGTCGATAACGAGCGCGGTCTCAATATACGTGGTGATAAACGTTGGCTTGCAGTTCTTTTTATTGTTTCACTAGTGGCGCACCCTCACTTCGTTTCGGGACAGTATTTTCACTGCTTACCAATAGATGGCGCTGGGCATTGATTGCATCGCGCGCGTCTCGCATTTTCATTTTACATATAAGGTTTGTCGATATCGAATAAATTTATCCCTTTATAAATGGTTTAGATATAGATTACTCACCAGGTCAGCAATATTGGCGACCTGTATGGCGTCGTGGACGACCTCGGAGCGCGTGCTGCCGTTCCGCCGATCGAACATCGCCTTGTCGATGATGAGCGCGGTCTCGATGTACTTGGTGATCTACATTTGCTTGCAGCTCTAATTAATAGGTTATTTAAATGTTACATTACTCACCAGGTCAGCAATATTGGCGAAATGGCGACCTGTATCGCATCGTAGACGACCTCGGAGCGTGTGCTGCCGTTCCGCCTGTCGAACATCGCTAATCGCTAATTAATAGGTTATTTAAATGTTACATTACTCACCAGGTCAGCAATATTGGCGACCTGTATCGCGTCGTGGACGACCTCGGAGCGCGTGCTGCCGTTCCGCCGGTCGAACATGGCCTTGTCGATGACGAGCGCGGTCTCGATGTAATTGGTGATCTACATTTGCTTGTAGCTCTAATTAAAAAGTTTTTTAAATGTTACATTACTCACCAGGTTAGCAATATTGGCGACCTGTATCGCGTCGTGGACGACCTCGGAGCGCGTGCTGCCGTTCCGCCGGTCGAACATCGCCTTGTCGATGACGAGCGCGATCTCGATGTACTTGGTGATGTACTTTGGCTTGCAGTTCTATCCAAAAGGTTTTATGAAATGTTCCATTACTCACCAGGTCAGCAATATTGGCGACCTGTATCGCGTCGTGGACGACCTCGGAGCGCGTGCTGCCGTTCCGCCGGTCGAAACATCGCCTTGTCGATGACGAGCGCGATCTCGATGTACTTGGTGATGTACTTTGGCTTGCAGTTCTATCCAAAAGGTTTTATGAAATGTTCCATTACTCACCAGGTCAGCAATATTGGCGACCTGTATCGCGTCGTGGACGACCTCGGAGCGCGTGCTGCCGTTCCGCCGGTCGAACATGCCTTGTCGATGACGAGCGCGATCTCGATGTACTTGGTGATGTACTTTGGCTTGCAGTTCTATCCAAAAGGTTTTTGAAATGTTCCATTACTCACCAGGTCAGCAATATTGGCGACCTGTATCGCGTCGTGGACGACCTCGGAGCGCGTGCTGCCGTTCCGCCGGTCGAACATCGCCTTGTCGATGACGAGCGCGATCTCGATGTACTTGGTGATGTACTTTGGCTTGCAGTTCTATCCAAAAGGTTTTATGAAATGTTCCATTACTCACCAGGTCAGCAATATTGGCGACCTGTATCGCGTCGTGGACGACCTCGGAGCGCGTGCTGCCGTTCCGCCGGTCGAACATCGCCTTGTCGATGACGAGCGCGATCTCGATGTACTTGGTGATGTACTTTGGCTTGCAGTTCTATCCAAAAGGTTTTTGAAATGTTACATTACTCACCAGGTCAGCAATATTGGCGACCTGTATCGCGTCGTGGACGACCTCGGAGCGCGTGCTGCCGTTCCGCCGGTCGAACATGGCCTTGTCGATGACGAGCGCGGTCTCGATGTACTTGGTGGTCTCGCGCACGTCGCGCCTGCGCCGGTTGAGCGCGCGCAGCCCGGTGTCGTGCCACCATCGCCATGAGCGGTCCTCCTTGTTGTGGCCGCCCTCACTGCAACAGAAAAATTACATTAGGCTATTTTTATGTGATAGGTAGCAGACGAGCAGACGGGTCATGTTATGGTAAGCGATTGCCGCCACCAATAGACACCTGCAACACCAGTAGAGTCACAAGTGCTTTGCCAACCTTTAAGCCCCCTTTCCACCCGATTGGCCCTTTGGTACTCTCCCTCACTGGATACGCCGGTGCTGCTGGTTTTTATAAAAATGCAAATGTGAAAGAATCGGAAATATGAAACCAATGGATGAGAACCAAATAGTTTCGCTGCTTGAGTGAGGGTACCGGAAGCCCAACCTTGGAAGAATTCATTAATTAATGTATTTTCTATTACTACATATTTAGGTACTTTACAAAACATCGTTAAAGAACTTAAAACTACATATTACAAGATTAATGTAGACAACAAAGGCTATTACTATGAGGTTCTCTCTCATCTCTTCCAGGCAGCGTTTGGAAAAAGGACGCTTAAGTAAGGTGTAGGGCGATGCAATAGTGTTAAAATGTTGGCAGCGTACTTATACTGGTATTGTGGGTGTCCAAGGGCGGCGTCAATCGATTATAGTACCTATGTTTCTCTGAATAAAAAAAAAACGAAATAACAGCAAGGAACTCTAAAAAGCTGACCTCATTCGCCTTTTTACCATTTACCCCTTAATTTGGGACTTGCTCTAATCAAGTTTATCTCTCTCGGCGTCTCTCAAGGACCGCGTTATCGAGTGGCAAGAGCCCTATTCGACATGGATTGCTTTCTGGGAAATCTCGATCTACTTATTGAATCCACCCGTTTCTATGGAATTCCTGCTTTCATAGAATTTTTGCATTGTATGTGATCTTTGCGTTGATATTAAATGACGGAGAAATTTGGCGTAACGTTGGCGTCTAAATTTAGATGGCATTTAGGGTTTCGTGGCCAAATGGCAAAAACGGAATCCTTATACTTAGATATTGAATAAATCTTTATTCAAGTAAGGTCCATACATAATACTTTTGAATTAAACGAAATACTTATGTTTTCCGCTATGTCTGTCGATTTTGTTATGTATTGAAAAAACTATTGAAACTTGGTGTGTAGATATATTCTGTAAACCGCTTTAAAATTATAGAAAAAAAATGTATCCATACTGATTAGAATAGAAACTCATTATTTTTTCCATCAAACCCATACATACCTGGGATACTCGTGGATACTGGATAGGTCCTCAAAATAATTTCTAGTACCATTTTTTTCAACCGAATAGTGTTCGCGCACATAGCAAGCACAGTGAAAATTCCAGGGGTGCATGCTCGGATTCAAACATAAAACTTTCCCTTAAGTAAGCAATCGTTCTTGTCCAGTGTGCCTACCATTCACAAAAACATTATTTTTACTAACGGTATCAATATTCATATTTTGATCAAAATCTTTACAAGTCCTTCACAATGCTCTTCCGATCCAGCAATCCAACCGAGTCGTCCCATCGGACGAATCCAATGCTACGCAACATTTGCTTACACGATCCACTTTAGAAAAAGTCTGAGTATAATTTAACGGAGGAATTAATCCCTTCGAGGATTATTTCCTGGGAACAAGATTCAAGATTGGGACCGAGGGAGGAGGGCGCAGGGGGTGGATCCTGGAGATTTGTCAAGGCGTTCTCTTGTTGCTGCGAAATGTATAAACACGAAGCGATGTTTGTTTGACTCTTATCCATTTGCCACCGTCAACAGGGGTTGTAATTTCAGATTTTCTATTACGCAGTACTAATATTTGGATGGGGATTTACTTTTGAAATGTTGCCGAACTTAATTTGGGATTAACAATATCTTGTAGCGTTTCGAGATTGATGGTAATGGCTTTTGATGGACGGACGCTGTTAGTCAAGTGTCAACTCATTGAATTATAGTAGGTCTGTTTTTCCTGACAACTATTAATCTGGACATCTTTAAGACAAGAGTGAACATGCATCTTCTTCATCAGACCTCTTCGCGACTTTCCATCAGGTTCGATTGTGGTCAAGCGATGGCCTATTTATAGTACAACTAGTGGCCCGCGCTCATTTCGTATCTGGACATTAGTTTCCAATAGTATTAAAAGATGGCGCTCAGCGACGGTTACATCGTCGCCAGTGTTTCGCTTTTTCGATTTACCTATAAGCGTTGTCGTACTCTGTAGAATTAACCTCTTTATAAATAGTCTAGCTATAAAGTTATAACTATTTGACTAATATTAGAATCTGTTACTATCTCGTCCTGCAGGGATCGTTTTGTTTTCGCTCACTAATTTCCAAATTATTGCCGCCAGTCGCCTTCTACTTTTTTATTTGGCATAGCACCAAAGGTTTCTCGTTAAAATACCAACTAAGTACCGAATGAGAACTTCTACTCGTTTGTGCGATTCCATACATCTGCTTCTCTCATTCTTTTTGTAAAGAATTCTAGTACGAATGCTAAATGAGCATAGTTTAATGAGCCATTTGCTACAAATTGCAGTACTGCAGTCGATTCAGCGAACTAAGCCCGCGAAATATCCTTTTGAATACAAAGAAGAAACTACTAAATATTTAGTAGTTTTGTTTAACGAGGTACGTGACGGTAAGCGTTTAATGTTTCATGGTTGAAGAAGGAAAGATGATAAACTTTTTTTTCTCTCTTTCATTACATTGACTGCCTGGATGGCGCATTTGGTTAGCCCCTGCCTCATACGGCAAAGGTCGTGGGTTCGATCACCACGCTGGACCAACATTCCAGTGATGTAATAATGTTATGTTGGTATTTAAGTATATATTTGTAATACTTACCTCTGTTATCTCATATCTTTAACACAAGTGCTTAAACTAATCACAGAGTCAGGTAAATGTATAAATTCGTTTATTTAGGTTACAATTCAGCACTAGATGATTGGCTCGGTCTCGGCGAAACAGAGAGCCTAAAACGAACCGGTTGTTAAACCGAATCGGAGTACCCCTGTCAAATATACTATGAGTATCTTTTGTTTTGATTGTGAAAGGTATATGATCATTCATTACGGGACAGTTCCATTATAAGCCACCTTAGGAAGTTCCACATTCTTATCTATATCTAC
Organism: Cnaphalocrocis medinalis; assembly: GCA_014851415.1. Lineage (NCBI taxonomy): Eukaryota > Metazoa > Arthropoda > Insecta > Lepidoptera > Crambidae > Cnaphalocrocis > Cnaphalocrocis medinalis. The sequence continues at coordinate 1,121,290 of CM026279.1, forward strand.
TGAGTTACGATTAGTCTATCGTCTTTCGCGTCTTTTGTATTTTGTCAAAGGGCTGTTTTCATTTTATTCCGAAAACCCTTTTCCGTAAAATCACTTGAAACACTTGACCGTGAAGAAATCAAAAAGACGAAATCTCGTCCATTAACGAATGCGTTTGATGTTCTTTCACCGTTCCCTCTTAATAAGGACCTCTATAATGGGCCATTATTTGAAATTATATCAATTAACATTTGTAACTATGTCCAGCCAACCCTGCAGCTCTGGACGAATCATTGGATTTTCAAACGGCGGTTGAAATGTCAAAAGGGATCATTAAAATGTCGCGGCGAATATCAAAGTGAAATGGAATGAATGAATGAGCAACCTTATCTTTGAAGAACCGATTGGCTCCGAAGATAGGTCGCCATTTTAAAATTTCTACTTTGCCCCGGTCGGAGATCGGTTAACTGAGATTTCTTTTGAAAGTCACATTAGTGACGAGGCCAGAGTAAAGTAAGGCCACTCGAGTTACTTTAAAATACAAATGAGACTTTTTTTTAATGTGATAGGTGGCAGACGAGCAGACGGACCACTTGAAGGTGGCCACCGCCCATGGACACCTGTACCACCAGTGGACCCACAGTGCCCTGCCAACCTCAGGGGAAAGCACGTAATCTACCCCTTAAGAGACGATTCTTCCTTCCTAAACGCAATGACTGGAGGCAGATAGATAGTGTGATATTGAAGTTTTTTTTATGATGTAGAAGACAAACAAACAGACGGATCACCTGATCGTGAACGATAATAATCTGGCAACACCAGAAGAGTAACAAATACGGCGCCGACCTTTCAAAACGAAATACGGTCTCATCGGTCCGAAAATATCATAGGTTTATTCCATAACAGTTGTTTTTTTACACAACTATTTCATACATTGACCTGACTCCGTACGTCGTACTAAGTAGCTTACTTGTGTTACATATATCTGACATCAGAGGAAACACAAATAAGTATTACTTATATACGCGCACCCAGACACTGAACAAATATAAGTGTTCATCACCCGACACCTAACCTAACCCACGACCTTTGTCTTATGAGGTAGGGTCACTATCAAATGCATCATTTGGGCCATTTTATTTCTGACTTAACTTCAGTCACTCAGGCCTCTGTTGAGTGCCCACACTAGTTATCTGAGATTTCTTTAAGCGTCACGTTATAAGAGGTGTCTACGGAATATTAAAATAGCTGCGGATCTAATTCTGGAAGGTTTTAATCGCGCTTTCTGACGGAATACCCGGGCCCGTGTGGGACGACTGAGATTAGCCGAAATAAAAGAAATATAAATAGGCTACTTATTTGCTGTTTGCCTTCTTCAACGACAATCATCATCATTAATAACATCTCACTTCACGTTATCATCACATCTCACACGTAGGTATAAAATAAAACTCTGTAATCCAATTGTAATTGGTTTCCCAAGATACAAGCTTTGCTTAGTTTGGGTACCCCTGGAAATTACGTGATTTAGAATATTTAAACATTATTAACAAATTCCTAAATTATTTTTTAAGTTAGTTCTTAAGCTCGTTGTCAATAAATATTTTTTTTTCATTTTCATTTTGATTTTCAATCTAAGTAATCACTTGAGCAGAGCGATGAAAGCTTAGTGAATACGATCGCCCGACTTCTAAAAGAGAGGTTGTTGGTTCAAATACAGCAACCCGTGTGTATCTCTTCAACTAGCTCGGTGGTAATATCAGAAGTTCATTACTTCGATAAGATGTATTAACCGGGTAAAGTTACGAATTCGATACCTAGGCGGGTCAGTTAAGAAAGTTTTTCTTGCTTTTTGGTTTTGTTTTGGGGAGCGTAGTGATTTGGCATTAATGGGTCGGCTCGACCGAAGTGATACCATGCTTGTGCTGTGTTTCGGCGAGTAAGGGAGGAGGGTTTAAAAATTGGTTGGTTTAGCGAACTTCTGATTCAACTAGTGTTGGTTGGTGTACAAAGGCTGTGGCAAACGCTTACAATCAGGTGAACTGTCTGCTTATCTGCCACCTATTACATACAAAAGTAGCCCATGGATATCGTTATCTTGTGCTCTTATGTATTGTTAGTATGTTATTTTTAAGACCTAATACACCAAATGATACAATAAAGATTTATGACTATGATAAATCCGGAGCAAATAGTTCAAAATAACATCTAATCTAATCTCTCTTTGTCAGCTATAGCACTTATTGATGATATCGTTAGGAGTCAGGACGATATGATATTCTCAAACATAATTTTCACGTCAAACATTTTAACAGTGGGACCCCCCCACCCCCCACCCTGTCGCTTTAGTGTCACCTTTTACCGCAACGAAGTTAAAACCTCGGTCGAATGAAAAAATTAAATCAACGTCGGATGAAATATACGTCCATCACATATAAATTGAATCTATATTAGATTCACTTAACTAAACAGTGAATGAAGTAAATATTGTCTTTTATAGAACTTTACATAAAAGGTTGGCAACGCACTTGTAACTCTACAGGTGTTGCAGGTATCTATGAGCGGCGGCATTGCTCACCATTAGGTGATCCGCCTGCTCGTCTGCTACCTATCACATAAAAAAAATCTGTAAAAAAAAGGTTTTCCCTCACCGCTGAGCTATTTTTTTATGTGATAGGTAGCAGACGCGCAGATGGATCACTGATGGTAAACGAGGGCACTCGACATTTAGAGATTTCATACTCTCGTCCATACAAATTTCTAATTCAACTTCTATCTCGAGAGCAAAATGCTCACCCAAGAAAGAATGATCACCCAGTGGTGGTTGCATGACCAGACATTTGCTATCCACGTATTCATTTTCCATTGAACAAAGATGCTTTCAAAACCCAGTAACTTAAGCACCACAAATTCCAATATTTACGATACACGAGCCCGGTCATTACACAACTCCGCGATCGGCCGGCATTGTGTCGAATCCTCGCCACTTATAGCTCATAAATCATTCAGTCGTACCCAATTTGTCGGCACGGACTGATGAAAAGGCCCCGTTAATATTCCACGAGAGATCCCTGAGGAGCGGCGGGTTTTATTTCATCGGTAGCTTTGCTTACGGCTTACGGGGTTATTGATGGAGAGGAGACGATATCACCTGCGTGTGGGTGCCCACTGTTCGGCACACATGGGGTAAGGAATGTCACAACAAAGATAACGAGAGATAGATAACCTAACTGCGCAAGAGGGCTGGCTGAAGCTGGATGCGAGTAGCCGAAGATCGATCAAAGTGGCGAGCATTTGGAGAGGCCTACGTCCAGCAGTGGACTGCAACAGGCTAATGATGATGAGATAACCTAACTTGCCTAGTAACCTTTAACATTTAGGGCCTGTCTGACTATGTAAAGATAAAACGTCACTTAGCTGTGCAACATGCTATGCAACAACTATCAAATTCATGGACGTAAAGTACCTATAACGCCATTGGACAATCGTGAAACGCAACAACTGTATGGTAGCAATAAGTGGCATAAAGCGTATGTTATCATCATCATCATTTCAGCCAAAAGACGTCCACTGCTGGACATAAGCCTCCCCCAGAGTTCTCCACACAGATCGGTCCTGTGCCACACGCATCCAAGGGACTTCCGCGATCTTCACCAGAGTCCTGCCACGCAACCTGCCTGCCTGCGTATGTTAAACTTATCCATATATTATTGTGAAACGGGCCCTAAGATTTTTAGTAATTAGTTCAGCGAATAAGAGCGCACTTTTCAAAAGTCGTCGTAGGCGCATATCCAAATTAATCCAAAAAAAATTCACTCATTATAGGGCCTCCAACAATGACTGTATGGACATTGTTGGAACAATATCCCAGATTCTGTTGATGTGTGCATCACAAAGCGGGTGCCTATCTGTGTCAAGTGACCGCGGAGGTCAAGAGCAAGCCCGGCGTGCGACGGAGGCTGCATTATGCATGCACTCTGCATGCTATTCTGCATGCTACTTGCATGCTCGCTCGCGCAAACTGAAGTTAGATTGATGGCTGGATTGGCTGACTGCAATCGGAGAGATACATTACATTACATTTTCTATTACAACAGAATGGTCAAACTACATTTTAGTTTCATGTAGCTATTGATTAATACCATTAATGAATTGTGTGAATTTATTTATTTATTAAGCGGAGACTTATTAGGTAATAGTGCAGTGAGTAAGTAAGCACTTAATGGCATTATTTTCATTTTTAATGTATCTAAAGCTTACTGTACTATTTAGCTGTTAGTCTTCCTAAAATAAATAAATTCTAAAACTGCGCATGGGGTGTACAGTCAGTATCAAAGTGATCCTAGCGTTCATACGTGCCAAAAATATTTAAACATTTGACCGAAATCTCTTGTAGCACGACTTAAGGGGCTATACGAATGAAACTAGCGCCGCCAACCTATTTACGCTGATTGTGGCGAAAATACGATATTTTTTAAGAAAGCAAAACATTACAGACTTAGATAAAAGTAAATTGAATTTTTCAAGATGCAATACAATGTATAAAACACGCGAAAAGTAAAAATAAGTTCATTATTGCTAAAAGTGGCCGTTTTTAGTAATAATGAACTTTATTGTTACTTGTCACGTGTAAAAAATATTGTTTTGCACCTCGAAAAATTCGATTTACTTGGATCTAAGTCTGTAATGTTTTATTTTCTTCAAAAATATCATATTTTCGCCACAATCAGTGTAAATAGGTTGGCGGCGCTAGTTTCATTCGTGTAGCCCCTTAAGGCTTACTTTGATTTTTCTCGAACAACAAATAAATATGTATATTGGCGAATGGTGACTTAAAATTTGTTCCTTTCTTTTGTCAAATTCTTAGTTATTTTTGTCAGTATTAAAAGCTAATATCATTTTGAAGCTTACTGTATTTACCGTTGTGAATTGACAAATCTTCTTTCTTTACTCATTTATTATTCTTTATCTTTATTCAACCAATCTCCCTCATCTATCCCACTAGATAATCCATTAAATCTCGAATAACCTAGAACTCCTTGCGAGATGTTCGCCCGGCTCCTGGTCTTGACCTGGTTGGGGCCACTTGACCCGGATTGGGCCGCGCGGGGACAGTTCGCTAACCCGCTGGGAATTCTCGGGATTGAATTTGAGGGATTGCTTTATAAATACAGATCGGGATTGACGCAAATTAGATTTGTACGTAGCCAATAGTATTTATTTATTTTAGCCAGTAGAATTTTTGTGTAATACTATTGGCTAATATTTGTCCGTTTCTCCGCTCCGCCGCATTGCTCCGCTTAATGGACAGGCAGCCTAAGGCTACATTATACTAGTGTGTGCATTATTCGTTAAGTTTAAGGTTGGGGAAATGTATCCGAGTATAAGATGTGGTGTAATCACAATTACATAAGTGAGTGTGAACTTAGTATGCAAATAAATACTTGAATACTATAAATTACACAGTTTAGACACAGATGAAGGATAAAAAAAAGAATTTTGGAAAACTCATTTACAATGATTATGATTAAACAATCAAATACATTACATATAAGTACAACTAACGAAACGATGATAAGACCGATGGTAGCTCAGTGGCTAAGTAAGAAAGTTTTCCATACGGGAGGTCGGAAATTCGAATCCGAGCATGCATCTTTGGATTGACATTTGAAACGTGTAACCATGATTCAGTTGGTCTGGTTACCCCGTTATATGGTTGAGACGGTGAGATGGCAGTCGCATTGTACTTATCAGATCCCAAATCCTGAATCATAATTAAATTGGCCTCAGGCTCTGTAACTACAGTTTTGGACAAACTCGGGAAATAGACGATAGGATGGGACAGATAAAATTGTATTTAAAAATGTTTTTTGTGATAATTATGTTTATTGTGACACAGTACATTGGCTCACCTTAGCCTGATAGTAAGCAACATAGACTCTATCCAGGTTGTAATTAGAAAGGACGCGACTGGCACTGCCAGTCTCGCTCGCGAGCTGCTTCATCACGCTTCGTTTGAAGTCCATATAGAACAGATTTGTTCCAAAATGACCTAGTAAATCTGCCACTGTGATCCGTGTTGCTAGCTGCGAGTTGACACGGGCACTGTTTGCGCACGCGCCGAGCCGATCATCTGTGCTTCATCACAATTACGAATTCCGGATTACGCGTGTGGGCACCCGGCGCTGTTTGCACTCTCAACTGATAATAACACGGCAAATACAAGGGACAACAGTTGGTCTGTTTAGCGATTTAATGATACAGTATTCTGTTTGAGAGTTTCCGTGCTTTCTAGTGTACAGTAGTTTACAACACCACATAATAGGTACCTAACACGAACAAAGCCTCTTTAACATGTTTGATAATCAAAATAAGAATCTGCTGTTCTATACAAAACATATACATTTTTATGTGATAGATGGCAAACGACCAGACCGATCACCTGATGGTAAGCGATTGCCACCGCCCATAGTCACCTGCAACACCAGTAGATTCACAAGTGCGACCAACCTTTAACCCCATTCCTCCAATGGGCCTCCGGTACCATCAGTCACTCGACGAAATACAGCACAGGCGCATTTTTAAGGCGGGTCCAGACGAGTGTAACGTGTAATGTAAGATTACGTGTAATTTAGCGTCAACAGTAGACGGCACACGAACTCAAAGCGAATTGTGTCCAAACGAGCACTGCGAGCGCCTTTATGTTCGTGCGAGAAACCGACAGCCGATGGGTCAACAGCGAGCGCCACGCGAGCGTTACATGTAACGCTTGTAGTGCCGTCCACACGTAGAATTCGTGTTACATTACACGGTGGATTACATTGTACGTTACACTCGTCTGGACCCGCCTTTACGCTGGTCTTCTCTGTGCTCTGTCACAATAAAATTGTGAATCTAGGCTTTATTCTACCCTGTTTACACTTTGAACTGTTATAAACTTAGCAAATACAAGGTTAATCAAATCATATCATAAGTTTAGCCATAAATGAGTTTGAGTGTTTTCCTCGGGTTTTGTACCTAAGTATGGATTTGATTATGAGGCTTAATACATTTGTAAAATCGGATCCAAAATGAGTCCATTGACGCGGAATAAAAGGTAAAACTAGGTAGTACACAATTTGGTACACAAACAAATTATGAACATTACCTTTCGTATTGTTTAATGAAGAGCTGTCTTCTATAAACAACAACAATGAGTACAAGTCCATTTTTTTATCTAGAGTGAATAGGCTATCTACTTCTGGATCAGTCCAATCCATTGTAGGCTTCTATTTAACATTGAAGTTCAGTATGAAGCCAAGGGCAAGAAATGTTTTTAATAAAAAAACAACGACAAGGTTTAGGTAAATCAAACAAACAAAATACTTGCGCGATGTAATCGACACGTAGCGCTATCTATTGGTTTGGTTTGGAATTAATATCTCGAAGCACAATGAGGACAGGCCGCTAGTAAGTTGCTAATAATAATTGAGATATAAGTACATGGCCAAACACCTGCAAGCCACTTCATTTCTGGTTTCCAAAGATTATTAATTGAGTTTAAAAAAAAACAAACATTTCATAGTTAACGACTTTGCTGTAAAACTAGTAACTAATACTTTTTCTCAAAGTTGTCGTAAAGGCGACCACAATCATTAATTACGTATGAGAAGCGAGAAATAAAACGAAGACGGAAAGTTACATCGGACTTGCAACTTTTGCTATGAATTCTTTAAGAATTTACTTCCCAGAAGAACTGCGAAAATATTCAAGTAGGTTAGGGTTTTGTGGATACGGCAAAGATAATTTTAGATATCGATTTCAGGGGGACTACATAGATGAATATGATATTAAAAAGTCATAGAACAAGGCGTTCAGAATGATTGGTAGAAGACGAGGTTAAAAGGATGTATAGGATAACAGATACATCCTGTATATGATATAATAGAACGTTGATGTGTGTGACAAAAAAAAAGTATCAGCCAATATACTGTCCCACTGTGCAGGGCAAAGGCCTCCATCATAGAATTCAAGTTATCGCTACTATGATAGGATTAGGTTTAATCACCACGCTTTGCCTAATGTGTGATAAGATACGAATAAATAAAAATTAAGATGCATTTTCTGCACCCCTTGTTAATTTGCTTTATTATTCTTATACTCCAAGGTTGTCTAGCAATGATCGCTTAACGATAAGACCCACGAAATTGTATTTATATATGACTTACAATCTTTTGTGCAATAAAGAATATCTATCTATGGGTTATCCTTCAATGTTAAGCCACGGTTGGCATCTCTAAAACAGATTATTTCCCCGCGCACAAAAACCCATAGACGCTCTAAAGAAACTAGCCGGGACATCGGTAAATCATATAAAAAGCGGCAAGAACTCGGTCGGGAGTTATTAATCAGCTTCCGCGGCGCTAGCGAATAATGCGCCAGCCGAAGTTACTGCAAACTTCACACTGAGCGACGATCTACTACTCGTAATTAATATAAAAGTAAAAAAAAAACTCCGATCACCCAGTCTCTAATTAAGCATTTCTTGCACAATGAGTACTCAGAGGGCTATTATAGCCGGGGACGTCTTCCTAAACACCCAGACCCAAGAAAACTTCCTGAAATAGAAGTTTCCTGAAATAGAAGTTATACCTTTTTAATTAGTATAGATTCTGATTAGCCTACTACGACCGAAGAGTTACTGGTTCGCCGTGGTACTTCAGACTGGGAGCCGAATTTGTGGAGTCCTATTGTAAGCGGGATGTTGTGAAAGTCAGGTAATCCTTCCGCTAGTTTGCGACCCATCACAATATAAAAGTGGTACCTGTCCTAGGTTCGATTCACTGGTAGAGAAAAATGTAAGAATGTTTAGAATTTTTCGAACATAGTTCGGGCCCGTTCGGGTTTGTGATCAGCAATCCAAGCGTGATGATTGAGCCTACTCCCATCATATTAGCAATGAGTTAGATTTCTATGATGGAGGCCTGTGCCCTGCAGTGGGACTATATATAGGCTGATACTAACTTATTTGTTAGTACAATAACTATTCACGATTTGGCTGATTGCAAAAAGGAAATCTCGATCCTTCGACTTAATTTTCATTTCACGAAATCCCCCTGTTTCACAATTCGACACATCAGCGGAAACGTTCTTAATCCAGGTTAAGTCCCAAAGGTCCCAGGTTCGAAATAATGTATGCCTTAGCAGAATCGGAGCACTTTTCTTGAGCCGTGTCTGTACCCTCCTTCATTAGGAAGTATCAAATGGAAGCTTTCTTTCGGGTTGGGTAGTTAGAGAAAGCTGACGTGTGACGGGGTAAGATAGACTGTTGAGAGACGGTCAACTAACGCCGCTATTTCGCTTTGATTGATTGCGTTGAATCTTTCTCATAGCCTCATCGCATTTACGTGAGAGAGCCACGCTTCGGTATGAACGGGCTGGTTCGAAGAACGGCGTGAAGTAGCGCCTGCTCTGTGTTTTGTCGAGGGAGTGAGGCTACCGCAGGCCCAATTGAGGGGAAAAGGGGTAAAAGGCTATCAGCGCACTGGTGACCCTAATGGTGTTGCAGGTGTCTATGGGTGGCGGCAATCGCTTACCATCAGGTGATCCGTCTGCTCGTCAACCACGTATCACATAAAAAAAACTTACGCTTCGGAGCCCAAGGTTCGTTTTCCTTCAGTATTTTCTCCACTTTCACAAAATTAACAATTGAAAAATCAAGCTTCAACTACAACAGTTTTAGGATAAAAATATACTAAAGTTGTATCGATTTATTCTAAAACGGACTAAGTCTAAATAAGTCTTTCTGCGAATTAATCCTCGCCATGTTTTATTAAAACCTTTAATGAAAAGCTAAGATGTTATACGATTCCCGGCAAAGCTGCAAAGACTTTCTTTGGTCATTCTCTAGCATTCATTTAATTTTCTTTGGGGCCTGTCTGCTTTATATTTTTCTTCAATTTCTTTTCCGACAAAGTAGAATGTGAAACGCTTATTTTAATGAATTATAATTTTGTATAGGCAAATTAACCATTTATAATTTTAAATTGCAGTGCAGTTTATTTACTAAAAAAACAAAGAGCTGTCTGGCCTAGTGTAGGTAGTAGAAAGGACTTTGTATGGTCGTCTCTTTAAGGGGAACCACTTAAGGCTATACAAAAATACCGACAGAGAACGAGATAAAACATACCGTGTTTAAATTCATGTTTACATGTACCGTGGGAGAGCCAAGCTTCAGCATGAATGGGCCGGCTCTACCACAGTGATACCACAGCCTCACAGAAGACGTGAAGCGTGAAGCAGCGCCCGGTGTGTTTCGTCGAGTGAGTGAGGCCCGATTTTGGTTAAAGGTTGGCAGCGCACTTATGACTCTAGTGGTGTTGCAGGTGTGTAGACAAGTCTATGGGCGGCGGAAATCACTTACCATACGTCTGCTCGACTGCCATCTATCAAATGAAAAGACACAAGCAGACGGCACACCTGAGTGATCAGTGCCGCTCAATGACTGCAACGAGGCATTACAGATGCGTTGCTAGCTCTTAAAGAAGTCCAGGGTGGGGATCGACCCGACCTTTGGCGTATGAGGCAGGGTCACTACCAAATCGGGGAGATGTCGTGGTGCGAGGGCTTCGTGCTATTTGCCCCACGACTATCTCCCGCGATGGCCGATGAGGGAGAGTCCCAGGGGTTTTAGTCGGTAAACCCCCCGCCGTCATGCGGGGGGGATTCCGACATAACCCGTCCGCCCCTAGGCGGACGGGTATGCATAACGCATTTCCCCTGGGTAACCAAAAAAAAAGGGTCACAACCAAATGCGCCGTCCGGCCAGTCAAAGTTAAAGGCCAAAGCATGATAATAATAGAAATAAACTCACGTAATCGAAGGGTCATCACCCAGCGGCTCCTCGACGAAGGACACGTGCTTCGTCCGCCGGTTCTTCGGGCGGAACTCCAGCTTGTTGGCGCAGCCCTTGTTCGCCTTCGTCCGCGCCTCGAAGATCACATGAGGGTGCTTCTGCTGGAACAAACCGATATACACGAGTTCTCATTAATAATTGTACGAAGTGTGAAATAAAAAAGTTAAGAATAAAAGATTTGGAGGTGGATTTTAAGTCGATACTTAATTGACCGCCGCACTCAGTGACGTTAATTTACCTCAATGCTCATTATCTAAATTATGGATAATCTACTTAAGTGACAATTAAGGTAACGTCTCCATATGCGGCAGTATAGGGCCTCGTTTACCATCTTTGAGTAATGCGTCAAGTAATTTACTCCTCAATTTAAGTGGGGTTGGAGGAAACTGGCCCCTGGTCCGTCTAGTTAACAATTTAAATAATTTATTTAATACAAAGATTAGGGGCCAATTTTTCCGAAACCACTTTAATTGACAAGAAAACTACTTGGAACTTTACTCAGAGATGTCACCATCTCTCAGGCCCTTAGACTAAAAAAATGTATACACCTATTAAGGGTTTAATTAGATGTTTATAAAGGACTGCGCTGTCGGTATTCGGTGGTTTAGTGGTTTTTGTATTTTTTGCGTCAGTCCAGAGTCAGCTTCTTGCACGTAAACTTTTGTCAAAATTGGTTCAACATTATTCATAAGAAATTCTTACTAACGTTCGGCTTTATAATTTTAAATGACAATTAATTATTATCAATTCACCTTAAATACACATGGATTGCCTTATATTTTGATGATTCTATCTAAATATTTTATTGTATTAATAATAACAGGCCTTAAGGACTAGGCATTACAGACATATGAAAGAAAACTTCCGTCTTAATTTAAATTAAAACGGCAACAGGTAAAAATATTTGATTGTGAAATAAATTAATTATATATTCTTGTACAGAATAAAAACTTATAAAAACGAATCAATAACCACCAATTACTCTCCGATCCAATAACTGGATCCATAAAAATTACATTATCTACACCAAATGTAATATAGTCTGAAATTCACTGGAACAATATTCAGTCGTATCTGTATAAATATTCCGGCGAAAATATAATTAAATCCATCAAATACGACCGCAATACTTTGTAATAAAATTCAGCTAAAACCGTATCAATTGAAGTCGAAATAAAAATTGTTGCTGAGGATTTAATAATTTAATATTAAACGCTACTTCAATAGGTTTATTCGTGTGTGAATTTCGTAGTAGATGCTCGACGAGGTGGGGCTGTTTTATGTCAATATATACAATACAGTACCTAACCACCCCGAAAAAGCGCCTCTATGGTCTAATGATTGAAGTACCGGAATGTGATGTCGGGGTCCCGGGCCGAGCAAAAGTATGTTTCGAATTTTCCGAACATAACTCCTGCTTGTGATTGCCAATCCGCATTAGACAAGCGTGGTGATAAAGCCTAATCCCATCATGGAACAAAAGTTGTTCCCTGTATACCTACTAGTTACAAGGGAAACTGTTATAGTTGAGTGTAAATTTATCTGTGTAATTTTTAGTAGAAATACTAGTGTTAGTACAAAATCTGGGTCCTGCGCCCGATATCTCTCCGGTCGTGTCCCACTGGTGTCCCAACGAATTAAGAGGGCAAGGGAATGGAGAGTGCACCTGTGTTTGCGCACACTTGAGCACTATAATATATCCTGCGTACGTGGTTGATCGTTAAGATTGGCAGCCGTAGCTGAATATCTCTTGGAAGATGTAGTACAAAAACATAGCCATAAATCATTCTGCTACATAAACGGTGCCCTAAAAACTCTAACTTCACTCAATAAAGTTATTGATGAAGTAATTTGAAGTTCTACTAAAGATCACTCAAAACTAGCCCACATTTTTATCCAAGTTTGGACCTAATGTTTATTAGATTAAGACTCAATCTAGTTTGCACTCAATTTCATTAGCCCAGGCGTCCTAGACGACCTTCAGAAAGCCACTTGTTTTGAGGGCGAGAGTAGTGCGCCCATGAATGTTGTGACGCGATCGAGACATTATTGGGAATATTGGAAATATCTATACTATGTATAAAAAGATAACTCTATAGAAAACAACGAGGCCTATACAGGGTGTATCTGTGAACATTTACATCCCTTTAACCACGTGTTCTACCAACCATTCTGAACAACATTTGTTCTATGATTTTTCGCAAATCGCATAAAATTTTTTCATCTTTCCATACAAAGTCGGTCACGTGATATGGTCATTTTGAATGGGAAGTCGAAAAATTTTTCGAAAAATTTCGAAAAGTTGAACAAATGTTGTTCAGAATGGTTGATAGAACACGTGGTTAAAGGGATGTAAATGATCACAGATACACCCTGTATATAATCCGAAATGACGAAACACTGGGCGCTTTATAATGATATATATCTATATCCTCCCCCAAAATTGTACATTCAGAAATCATAATTTAATACAATAATAGATATCAGTGGAGTCTATTAAGGATAGCTTTTGATCAGTGCCGACCAGCCTTTGAGTGAGGCAATTAAAGCTGCAGCATCATACTGAGGCTGACCCTTGTTGTCCGCAACTTTTGTGTTTCTTTCCTTAGTATCATTTGTCTTTGTCAAATGTGTTGTGGTCAATAAATATTTTCTATTACATTCTATTCTAAAGCTAACAAAAAATAGGACAAGTCCAGAACATGGCGGTAAGTGTGGCGACCCCCACTGCGGTCTTATACGCTGTTACGTAATCATGCCCCAATGTAAGGCTCAAGGGAGAAACCGTCTAAGTGGGGGCTTGTGAACTCCCTTCTTAGCAATTAGCATCTCTTTTGTTTTCGACGAAATTACGAATTACAAAGTTCATATTTCCAAGGAGTTGTGTAGCTGAGACTCGATGTTGCTAACGGTACGGTAGCTCCGTTTACGTTGAAAGCGTCTGATTTTTTCAGTAAATAAAATCTAGTGAGAAGTTTTTTTTGTACGTCATAAATCGTAAAAAAATATTTACCTTCAATCAACTCAAATATAATATACCATCTAGACACAGAACAAAAACATGTACATCACAAGAATACTTGCCTAGATTGGGTATAAAACCTACATTACTATTAGAAACTACGTAGTCGCCACGCCATCGAGCCAGTCAAAGAGACAAAATCAGTCTTCCACGAAGTCAAAACTGCCTTGAGTAATAGAATAGAACCCAAGACCTACTACCAGGAGGCAGGGTTACTACCAAATGCGCCATTGGGTCAAACAAACATGAAATTAATTACTACTGAAGCTAGCTTTTCCTTATAGAGTTGACCGAAAATCGGTCTCTGGCAACACAGAATTTAAACGTACACAATTTTAAATGAATTGTGTCGCCATAACGTAGAAATAATTAATGTTTGTTGTGAAATTATGTCAGGTTTATTATACAACGTGCTTCATTTTGTATATGGTAGGCAAATTAATTTTAATAATTCCCCCTGTTTCTTAGAGAAGATTAATAAATAATCATCATACCTAGTTACAACGTGTTATGTAAATAGCTTAAAATGGAGCCTCACGCGTCTGAAAAATCCGCCAGGTGGTGTTTTTGACTGAGGTCCAACTTCACCGTCATTGGTTGTTTAGTAACATATTGACATTCTCATCAAAAATAACCAATTACCGTGTAGCTGGACCTTAGTTCTACAGTACGCCATCTAGTGGATTTTTACGCCACTTTGGAACTACCTTATACTGAAATCGTCAAAAAAACATATCAACAAATATGTCAATCGAATAGCGAATCGAGTCAATTTGTTTGAAGACACGAATGCTTGTCCCATAGTGAAAGATGTTTTGTTTCATGGGTGGAACTATCATTTGAGAGGTTTTATCGTATACGTATATATTTTACCGTTAAAGTTATGGGATATCAAAGAGCTTCCTATACTTCCCTTCAACTAAGAGTAACAAACATTAAATCTCATTAATCCCTTAATTAATTGCTCCCTGAAAAACGACCTTAGACTCCAGACTTTACAGATAAGTCCTGATTGAATATTCACATAAAACTCACGTAGGTACTCACATAAGTTGGCTAATGGCATTTTAACAGCACCCTCTCGAGTGGGGCGTCAAGACGTTATACAGTTTGTCTACCGCAAATATTTTGGCTTCAGTCCCAGAGACCGTAAACTTACTAACTCCCATACATGCTCATCTTCGTTCGTCTGTTTTGATGTGCACTTTGTTAATATTTTAAGGTGCCATTTTGACCTATATGATTACTTTTAATTTTATTTTGAAGAGACAGTTTCTGTCGTATATATTGGGGCTGAAAAAGTGACCAAATAACTAGCATCTGCTCAGATGTTAATGAAGTAATTAATGTTCAGATATTTATGGTAGCTTTGTTGTGTTCGGAAACTGTCATTTTGAACAGTTCAGAAGTACTTTGTCTGGTCTACTTTGATGGCTACTGTACAGTTTAATCTTTACGAGTGAGTTTGCGTCAAGATATTTTAAGGTGACACATACAAAAGTTCCCGTACTATAGCCGGTTGCGCCCAAAGGTGTTGTTTTGGGTGCGCTTGATACAAGTACCTATCTAAAGCGTAATTATAGAAACTATATGAAGCGTAATTTGTAACGATGTTTTATTTTTACCACCAACCTAATGGTAAAAAATTAATATGCACATAGTTTTTTTAAATCCAAAGCTGCATGCTTTAATTGGATTCGATCCGAAATTTTAACTCTATTCTTTGGGAGCCGCCCACATGACTGTAACCAACGTGGGCGAATGTCGCCGGCACTCATAAAGGCCGCCGGGTTGAGTCGACGGGTCAACGGTTTCGGCGTGAATCGCACGTTATATACGAGTTTGTCCACCGCAAATATTTGGGGATCACTTCTCGGGTCCCTTAAACTTAGCAACTTCCTGACATACTCAGAGCGGTTCGTCTGTGTTGATGCGTGCATGATATAGGGAATAGTGTAATGAATGGTATTATGAACTGAGATGAAATAAAATCGTTCGTAAGATAATTAATTATCAACACACACACACATGCCCACACATACACAAAATATGCACATTGTGCGCATATAAATAATGTAAACGCAATTATAAATATATTTAGAGCACTTGTGATATAGACACCCATAGGAGAAGCGGAAATCGGTTACCATCAGGTATATCTGTCTGTTTGTCTGCTGTCACGTAAAAAATAAACATAATCACGCTTTTCTAGTCCCAAACTAAGGTTAAGTTAAACCTTTTTTAAGGTATACTTGCCCACATTTTCCGTTTTTCCATCACTAAAACACCCCATTCACGCCCTAGTTTACACCCAACACAACATTTCTAAGGTGTTCCAACCTGAATCCGAACACGAATAGTCAACCAATAGCCAACTCCATGGTCCATTAAAGCGTGTATTGATGGACTGGCCAGAGACACGCTGCCAAGCCTAATGATCTAATAAAATAAGACGGGCTCGGTCGACGTGACTGGAAAGCCGAGAGCGGCAAACTTGACGCGAGGTCTCCTTTACTGGAAGGGGCAGTGTTTAGAAAGACGTTGCAGTTTTCGTGATTAGGATTTGGTGCATTGAAGGAATTTTATAGTAAATTTTGCTGTTTTAGCCGTTTCAAGACTTCTTTGTTAGGTGTGCTGACAGTTGTTTTAAAGTCTTTAGGTTCTTCCATAGAACCTAGGTCTACATTAAAATGATCTTAGCGTCCAAACCTACTAAAAATATCTGAGCAAAAGACTGTAAATTTTGTATTCCGTAATGTTTTTTATCTGTGTTTCTATGCAGTGTACGCCAAATTAGTGCATGTTTATTTGTTGTTAGTGAAAGTTATCTATTGTGTTCGAAGTTATTTTTGTCAAATGTTTAAATACATTTGGTAGGTTTGAATGCTCAGATCATTTTGATCGAATCAAAAATATTTTTACGAAATTTTCATTAAAAGCTTTTTAATAAAACTTTCCGAAACTTATTTGAAGATTTAGATATTAGTTTATTGAATTTTTACCTGTTTTATTTATAAGCACTATTAAATTTATCCGTCTAAAATGCGAGAATGAGATCTATTGCTAACCTTGTCTCAGATAAATCAAGAGATCAACAACGCGTCGTTTGCTAACCTGCCGGATTAATTAACAGCGATTAATTAATGACATTTATGATGATTAATTAACGCAATTAAGTCCCAATCAATCCACAGTAACTAGAGGGTCTTGAACAAGTTTTGACGCAATACAATTTGTATTTCTTGAGGTGAATTTATTTTCATACTAAATTAGGGCATATGTAACTGTACCTTTAGAACAACTTTTTCAAGTTAGCTAGAGTGGGAAAAACTAGTGAGCAGTAAGATTAATTGCGTGGCTCAAGTGGCAATGGACGCCCCACATTGCGACGAGAACAGACGGCCGGTGGGGCGAAAAGGTCCTTGAGTGGAGGCCGCATACGTGAAGTCGCAGACAGGTGGACCGACGACCTAGGACACGGTCGGCGGGAATTCCTTGGATGCGGGTGGCACAAGACAGATCTGTGTGGAGAATATTGGGGGAGGCCTATGTCCAGCAGCGACTATTGGCTGAAATGGTAATGATGATGAATCATATTTTTATTTACATTCATACAGGGCTACACCGGTATACACCTTAGATGTTTTCCTAAACGGCGCCGCAGCGTCACTGGGCAGCATGGCGGCTCGAAATGAAAAATGACGTCAATTTACCGGGAAAACGTAGCTAAATTGGATATTTCTCACGGTCTGAACGTCATGGCGGACATTTTGTATGTTTTTTGCCTTTCGGGGTTATTTTGCGGGTTTTTTCCGCCCGGCGCAGATGCAACAGAGGTCCGTGAGGCACTTTTTTTACAAAATGGCGCCCAGTCAAACGTGCACCGACTGTGATACTCACTTTTTGTGTACCGACTTTTGATTGACAGACTTTCGAGTTGTATATTCGCGGAACGTGCCAAAATGGATTTGTAAAACTTTTTCTCAACGTAACTTCGAAAACGAATTTTTCTCATTGAACATACAGGGTATATCTGTGAACATTTACATCCCTTTAACCACGTGTTCTAACAACCATTCTGAACCATATTTTTTCTATGACTTATTGAAAATTCAAAAAAAAACATCTATCCATACCAAGTTGGTCACATGACTTGGTAATTTTGTATGGGGAGTCGAAAAATGTTTCGATGAAATTCGAAAAGTTGTTGAACACATGTTGTTCAGAATGATTGTTCGAACATGTGGTTAAAGGGATGTAAATGTTCACAGATACACCCTGTATAAAAAGATAACAGCTTTCGGTTGTTCCGGTTTTTCTCTATTTCTCGCCTCAAGTCAAAAATAAATACTTAACCGTTAATTGAAAATTGCACCTAGATTTATATGAAATTGGTTCGTTCTTTGTTATCATTAAGAGAGTTTCTATTTGAGATATATTAGATCCGTCACTAAGATTGAGTTTCTGTTTGGAAGTTTTTAATTAAATCAATAACGTCTTTATTTCACGGTCCAAGGAACAAAATACGTAGCAAAATGGACCAGAGTCACTAACTCTTTAAGTGAGTTCATGCTTTCAGTTAGCTAATAAGTTTTTACAGAAGAGTTGCTCCATAAAAAGAAATGAGTGATTATTTTAGATGAGTTTCAGTAGAATGCTCTTTCATATAGCGCTAAATGAAGTTATTCTTTCTTTTGTAGAATGAAAAATGTAGTCAATTATTTTATTTGTAGAGACGTAACAAAAATTAATAACATATCTATTCTCCCACTGGATACAAGGTTCTATCTATGGGATTAGGCTTAATCACCACGCTTGCCTATTATGGATTAGTGATCGAAAACCACAGCTATGTGCAAATAATTCGGAACATACATTAATGTTCACCCCGGGAATCGAATTGTTTACTGTTTCATAAATATGTACTTTAAAATAATTGTACCGTGAATTAATTTTCAATAAATAAATAAATTCGATAGGGATTAACGTTAAAATCATTTTGATAAATTGGAAGTATATAAAAAAGCTTCCATCTAGATATAGATCCTAGTTAAAATCCATTTAAACTGTGTATCTGTATGTATAAATCTAAATTGGATATTTCATTCCGTTTTTAACTTTGTAAACAAATTGAATGAATAAATCATAGTTTTCAATAACTGTTACAATTTCACAAACCGATCTCAAAACATGATTATTCTAGACGAATTGACTTCTAAAAAGTTTCATGATTGAATATTGAACACCAATCATCCCCGAAACTTTTCGTACTTTAATAAAATAAATGTAATTTTTCTCCAGCGCAGCGCATCGCTTGATATTCAGCTTTCGTATAAACTTTCGTATTTTTTGCCCCAAACCCCATCCATCACAACGATAGAACCACAGTGCAGCGCAGAGCGCATACAAAACTGCTATGCAATTGAATCAATTATGCACAACACGAATAAGCATCCAAATAAATCACAACTGCACAAAATCTTCTCTTCAAAAATATTCTTCCGATTCAATCTGTCATGTGAAAAATCACCTTACGCGTTCAATGTAAGGGTGAAAATTGCACATGCACAAAACTGACTCCTGACGCGGAATATAAAATATTAAAGGGTATAATATATTTCTTTCATAAATCGTTGATGTAGGGGCAACTCGTTTACGCGGGGTCGGACGGCGCTGGGTCGGAAAATGCGAGACATTCATTCTGTTGCTTGGCGCGAGTCAGGTTGTTTAGTTAAATTCGTCCTAAAATTAGCTCGACCGCTGGACCACGCTGGACTCCATTTAGTCACAAACAGCTGATGACCACAAAAGCGCTGCGATGAGGTAATTTGTTTACAGAATTTTGCACAACGCACGGCAGTTCATAATTAGCCAAACATCTTTGTAGCCGTTTTTAGGGTTCAGTAGCCACATGGCAAAGCGGTACCCTTATAGATTCGTCATGTCTGTGTCACAGCCACTTTTTTCCGACACTATAAGAATAATCCTGTTGAAACTTACCAACTATGTTTGTCATGTTGTTGTTTTTATACCAAAATAGAAAAAAAACAATAATTTTCTGGGAGTTCCCATTCTTAGATCTGAAATCCATTTTATTTATCCATCCATACATGTTAGTATTTATGCATAAGTCCTATACTTCTAAAATAAGATATTAATGACACTAAAAAGTATAATATGAATGGGAACGTCTATCATATGTTTCCGCCACAGCAGTTATTTTAATAATTCTTATATTCAAATAATTCAAATATAAATTAAATAGTACTTGCTGCTACGGGACCCTTCATGGGCGAATCTGACTCGCTTTATTGTATTTTAATTCATTAGAGCATCAATAATATCTGGAAATTATTTCAAAAGTCATCAAACGAATTCAAACTTGAATTATTTAAATTTTACATTGTTTTATGTAAATCATCTAAAAATATGCAAACCCACTCCCAAATATGAATGCCCAAATTTTTATTTTGAAACTTGTTACCATGTCGAACATCCAATTTTTGCGTGATAAAAATAATCTCATAAAAACAACCATCCAAAAACTTTTCAAATGTAAATTCGTTTCAGATTTCATTATACGAAGTACTGTTGAACAAGATTCCAATAAACGATATTTTGTGATTCGACGTGAAAACATTTTTGTATCTGCATATAACAATGTTCGTTATTTTTGTATCCGATTTGATTAGATTCATCGACAGTGAAAAAATATTATATCAGTTACTGTTATTTTAGCACTGAAGCAATATAAAAATATATTATATTTTTCCTGTCGAGTGTTATGGTATGGTTTTGTTGTATAGCCAGACAAATGCTAAATTATTCTAAACTCAATAAACAAAAAAAATCAGGTGGTAAAAATACTCCCTTCACTTTGTTTCTGGACATAGTCAACTTCCTTGGCCAATAGATGGCGCTGGGTGTCCATCACATCGCACCATTGTTTCGTCATGTCGGATTGTTTGTAATCGTGATTTTGCTTGTTTTACTAGAGTTTTTCCTTCCAATTCCAAAAAATCCAGAAGTTAAGTGTTTTTTATTTCTCTTTTGCACTATTTGTATAACCTACCGATAGTGCATACAACATTAATATGATTTCAAGCACTTGATGAACATGTTGAAAATAATTAAGTTATCGAGTTTGCATAAAAAACGGCATGCTAGTTAAAACCATTCCCAATCTAACAAATGCGTTTCGTAAAACAAATACCGGTCCATACTTTTATACAGCGTTTGTATTACTCGAACTAACAAATCAAGCATAATTGGCACTTTTATAGCGACGTCAAAATATATTGCAATCGTAAATCTGAGAAATATAACCAACAATACCCGATTTCTGCGGAAAAGTTTTATTTTATTACGAATATGGATAAAGCGAGATAGTGCCCCAAAGAACGTTGGTGGGAAATCTGAGATGCATTTTTAATTATGAATGAATGAATGAATGAAAACTTTATTTAGCACAAAATCACACACAGTAAAATACACACAATAAAAAAGAAAGAATACACACAAAAAAAGACAAGAACAATAAAATTTATGATGATATTTATGCGCCAAATAGGCGGCCGCTCAGCAAATTGTCGGTGCAGGTCCGAGTGACCTGCTTCGACGCTGGTTTTCAGCGGCTACCTTGTAATACTATTATGCACCTGTTCCATTGTAATTAAGTTAGAAAGAAAGAACGAAATTACGTTAATTAAAGTAGTCATACACACTTTGTTTGTAGGTCCTATGTGACTGCTTTTCGTCTATTTTAGTTTGTAGATAAAAATGTCCTAACCGATAATTCGGCTATGGCGACCAATCTTTAATGATCAGACATCGACGCAGGACATTTATACGGAAGAACTGTGTGCGCAGAAACAAGATCACTCTCTATTTTTTTATGTGATAGGTAGCAGACGAGCAGGCGGATCACCTGGTGGTAAGCAATTGCCGCCGCCCATGAACACATGCAACAAGTGCGCTGCTAACCTTTTATCCCCTTCCCCCCCGATGGGCCTCCGGTACCCTCACTCACTCGGCGAAACACAGCACAGGAGATGCTTCACGCCGGTTTCCTGTGAGGCAGTGGTATCACTCCGGTGGAGCCGGCCCATTCGTGCCGAAGCATGGCTCTCCCACAATTATTGTATTCCCTTGCCCTCACATTTCTATGGAAATCTGGTGTGATACGACCCAGAGGATCAGCGCAGGACCAACAACTTAAAGTGCTTTCCGAGGCAGGGGGTCAAGACCGCCACCTACAAGACTTTGGGCTGACACTAATAATTTGTTTTGAAAAAATCTTTACTGCAAAGCGTGTGATAGTCTGATTCCCATCATAGTAGGATTTACTCCACAATGAAACTCAACATACTAACAATATGCATGACTGCTTAGACTTTAGATAGTAATTTAATTTCGACTTTTTTTTGTTTGCGCAGCACAATTGTTACATTAAATAATAATAAATTGAGACACATCAATCATTGTCTGGTCCCAACTGAGGTTTTACCTTGTACTAGGAACCACAAACAACGAAGGAACTACAAACACCCAGACCTAACACAAATATCTTGTTGTTGTAACCAACATTTGTGTTGGTACGGGAATCGAACCCGCGACCCTTGCGTCTCAACCGGCGTTCAAACCATTGCGCCAAATGGGTCGTCAAACATTGTAAAAAACTAGCACGGAACCAGTGTCCGTGGAATTATTATAGAAATAAAAAAAACCCAACATAGCCGCGACTTGATTTCAATGATGGAGGCCTTTGAAATGCAATGGGACAGTATATAGGCTGATATTTTACTTTTTTTACTTTACTGGCAAAAAGTCGACGCGAGCGGAGTTGCGGGCGGCCTCTAGTATCTAATACAAAACAAACTAATTCCTTTAAAGCTGATCTACCGTACCCAATCGCACTGGCAAAATGGAACAGAGTACCGCTGCGGAACACTGAGTATACGTACACTGGGGTTTCCAACCTTGAGGAGGTTATAGGACTCAAACTCATAACATACATCTAGCGATAAATAATACAGCCATGCTTCGGCATGAATGGGTGTTCCGTCGAGTGAGTGAGGGTAACGAAGGCGCAAATGGGGGAAAGGGGGTTAAAAGTTCGCAGCGCACTTGTGACTCTATTAGAGATGTAGGTCTATGAGCGGCGCTAGTCGCTTAAGATCGGGTAATCCGTCTGCTCGTCTGCCACCTATCACAAAGCCGATCTCAATGATCAGCCCTACGCAGAATATATTAAAGTGCTCAAGTGTATGCGCAAAAATAGGTGCACAAATTATACTCTTCATTCGATGGGACACTAGTGTGACACGACCGAAGAGAGACTGGCGTTGATAGGCGGCGTTAATCGCTTACCCTCAGGTGATCCGTTTGCTTGTCTGCCAACTATCAAATAAAGAAATCAACGTATTTCTTATTAATAGTGACGTCAGTAGATGACTTGATAAGTATGAAAACTCCATTCTCAAAAAAATATATTTATACCTCGGGTACCGGTAAAGAGATACAAAAGATACGATCACGCTACGAATTTTAATCTGCGATTATGCTACGGCTGTAGCACCTCGTAGCTAACATTGCTACGAGTTTCGTAGCCACTATTACTACGGCTACGGTCGGACGCGCTATCTCAGAATAATCAATTAATGCAGAAGAATGAAGAGGAAAACATTTTTTTATTGAAAATTTTGACTGTCACTTTACCAGCAATACCAGTAGAGTGACAAAGCGCTGCCGACCTTTAACCTCCTTTCCCTTCAATTTGGCCTATAGTAGCCCACTCACTGAAACACAGCGCAGGCGCTGCTTCACACCGGTCTTCTACTAAGCCGTGGTATCACTGCGGTCGAGCGTCCCATTCAAGCCGAAGCGTGGCTCTCCTAATATTAAAGTCCTATCAATAGTAGTCAAACATGGAGTCCCTAAGCAGCTAGATGTAATTTACAAGGAGGTAGATTTAAAGGGTGCATTTGCTAGACACCACCTGCGGCTTATTTACGGGAGACACCGGGCCGTAATGGATTCCCAGAGCTTCCACCTATCCCGAGCATCGATAACACCCACCTTCAAACCGTGTTGATGCAATAAAGAATTCTTTATGATGCCAAATGTGGGTATATTTTGTAAATGTAGGTATATTTTGGGGATAATAAAATTTGAGGAGAGTTTTGGAGATTTTGGATTTATGCTGTTTTGTTATTAAGCCTTTTATGGTGAGGGTTTAGCATGGACTTTTAAAGAAATTGTCGATACGTATCGTAAACAATTTGTATGGAAAATTTAAGAGCGTATCGTACGCAAGCATAATTAAAATTGACAGTACTACTCAGTTTAGAACAAAATACCACACACGTATGAGTTGAATGAAACATTTTTTTAATTTCAGTTCTATGTATGTCCATGTAAAATCTTAATGCGGTTTACAGAATACATCTGCCTACCAAGTTTCAACAGTTGATCTCTAATAGTTTCGGAAAAAAATGGCTGTGACATACGGACGGACGGACGGACAGATCAACTTGACGAATCGATTGGGTTCCGTTTTTTGCCATTTGACTACGGAATCCTAAAAACTAAAGTTATTCAAATTAGATAGTACTTAAGCTACTTAAGTACGGAGTCAGGTCAATGTATGAGATATTGTGGTTGTGTTTGTAATAATAATAGCATAAACTTCTGTAATCTTTTGTGCAATATCTATCTATCTATTATGAGAAGGCCCAAAATGAGCAGCAAATTTAGAGTTAATTAAAAGTTGCCAACAATATGCTAATCAAACAACGGGATGACTGTAGTCACGTAATAGGTATAACTATGCCGGGCCATTTGAATTAACATAGATTTAAATGTGGAGAAGTTTCTGGAACAGCAGTTAAAAGACTTACAGAAAAAGGTTTTTTATGACAGTTCAGAGACAAAAGAAGTCTCAAGAATCTTGTCTAAATTTGGTCCACCAGGTAACGCAGGACCCAGCAGGAAAGAAAAGACATTTATTAATTTGAATAGCATGACTTATATTATGATGTGATGTGATGGAAACAAAAAAAATCTAAAACATCTAAATAACTTCTTTATGTCAAGTTTTCTTATCTTTTTTTTATAAGAAAAACAATCGATCTATATACATACGCGAAGCCTAATGACATTATAATTCATATTTTTTAAACACTTTCAGGGCAGCTGTATATTAAAAAAATAACCTAACCTAATTTAAACCCTAAAGTTACTTAAAGAAAACATTCCTTTATATTTATAATGAAAATACAACTGCATTCGAAGTTTTTCTGATTAAATCGTATATCGGTTCTAGATGTATATGTGTATGTTTGTTTAACTATAATATGTAGGTGAGTGAGTAGGTTCGGTTTCCTGTTTAAAGCTAAACTCCAGGGTAGTTGCGTCTAGGGTTACCAACTTTGTACGATAAACTATACCATGGCGCGAGGTTCCGGGAAGTTGACGTTCTAAATGCAAGCGGGGAAAACGTGCAACATTTTATGCAGTACCAAAAGCTACCCATCTTTATAAAGGTAAAAATTACATACTCTTTATATTAGGACAAATATTGTATCCCTAAGAGGTCGTTTCAATGAATAAACAAAATTAAGATTAACTATAGACCTGATTTGCGTTGTATCACTTTGATGAGTAACTTCAAATATTTTGTCCTTATTATATTATCCTTTCTATTACCAGCGTAGTTTTAAACGCATGCGTTAGAGTGCCAAGCTTGCAAATTGTTTCGCGATTTTTTGCGCGCGCGCGTTCTAACGACAACAAAGACCTTTTGCTGTTTTGTAAAATACACAAACCTAAACTATATTTTATGAAATAGCATGCTAATTTATTGATACTAATGCTAATTATTTCACTCAATCGCTTACCGTCAGGTAATCAGTTTGTTTCTTCATCATCATTATTTCCTACCTACCTTACAACAACGTACACAGACGACACAGTATCCGGCGGGCAATCTTGTACACTCGACAATTAAGTTGAATTGAAGATTTGTAAATGTCGCGTGCACGAGAATTGCCTACCAGGAGAGTCGCTTGTCAATAGTTCACAATGCCATTTGACGTCTCACACTACATTATGTACCCACGAACGGTCTTTATTCTTTTTATCCCATCCTTCATCCTCGCTTTGTTTACCGATACATCTTTTATTTTCCAATCCATCATATCTCAGAATACCGGGACTCGCCCACCCGAGCCTTAACACACAACCCTACAAGTTCCGAAGCAAATATCCACCGACGACAAACTTTTTCTTTCACATATGTTTTCCGAATAGTTTTTTCAGTCCATACGGACCGTGTTATGAGCGCAGTGGAAATAAAATTTCTTTTTCTATTTACTCCCGACGAGTTATTTAACTTTACGCGTTGTATGGAGGTGCGCGGTGATGTGTGATACGATTTCCGAGAGTGTATTGCAGGCTTATTTTGTGGTAGTATGCCGGTCGATGACTTGCATGGAAGCGTGCAAACTCAGGGGGCTAGACTAGAGCGGCAATCTAAAATCTAAATCATAAGTATTACTTACGTATGGGACACAGTTCATGATTCTCCTGTCTTGACTCCGAAACGATATTTTTTTTAGTTAGCCTAAAGAGTCCCTCTGCTAGGCAAAGGCCTCCCCCAAGTTCCTCCATAGATCCCTGTCCAACGCCCTTGCTTGCCAATCTTGGACATACTTATACATATATAGCAATCGTTAAACCATATTTTTCTCGGCCTGCCTCGTCGACGCCATGCCATGGAGTCATGGAGCGTAGCATTTTAGGCATCAGATTATCAGATAGGGTGCGCAATTCTGATATACGCTCCAAGACTGGAATAGCAGATGTAGGTCGAAAAGCTGCAAAACTGAAATGGGATTGGGCGGGTCATGTGTACATAATGGGCCCCTAAAAATGGACAAAAATCGTCACCCAATGGCGGTGGATTTACACGAACATTTTAAAGATACAAAAATCTAACCTGAGTATTTCTGTTGAGAAATCAGTGTCTGCCCGAAGTCTATAAGTCTGCGCTAAATCCCTCTTTGTTCGTGTCACACTGGTGTCCCATCGAAAAATAATATTAATTACTCATACTCAATCGTTTATTGTATGAGTGCACCTGTGTTTGCACGCGCACTTGAGCATATCCTGCGTACGTGGCTGATCTTTAAGATCGGCCTCCGTAGCCGAATCGGTTTTTTTTATGTGATAGGTAGCAAACGAGCAGGCGGATCACCTGATGGTAAGCATTTGCCGCCGCCCATGGACACTTGCAACACCAGTGGAGTTACACGTGCGCTGACAACCTTTAATCCCCTCCCCGGGTGGGCCTCCGGTACCCTCACTCACTCGGCGAAACACAGCACCGGGGCTGCTTCACGCCGGTTTTATGTGAGGCAGTGGTATCACTCCGGTCGAGCCGGCCCATTCATGCCGAAGCGTGGCTCTCCCACAATTATACCGAGAGGTTGTAAGATATCAACTCAAGTGAATGAACTCGAGTCACATCCCTAAACGAGGCTTTGTCTAACAGGGCCGCGCATAATCGCCTTTGATCTGAATATGATGCCCCTTTGAGCGGACAAAAACACGCCCCCCCCTCCCCTTAGCAGTAGCGCTTTGTCTGCGAATTATATGTATGAGCGACGATTTCATTTTTGAAGTCTTTATACAACTCATACTAATTCGTTCAATATGAAATGTGAAAAGCTATACATCGCTTATTACGTTAAATAGCTAGGAGAGGGAAAAATTATACTTTTATTGCCGTTATTATTAACATAAGTTACTTTAGAGTCTCGCTTCGGCATGAATGGGCTGGCTCGATCGTAGTGATACCACGGCCTCACAGAAGACCGGTAAGAAGCAACGCCTGCTCTGTGTTTCGTCGACTGAGTGAGGGTACCGGTGGCCAAATTAGGTAAAATGTTGGCAGCGCACTTGTGACTCTAAAAGTGCCTCAGGTGTTTATGGGCGGTGGCAATCGCTAACCATCTCGTCTCGCTCGCTCGTCCGCCACCAATCAAGTAAAAATAACCATTGACGTCAATGAACGACAGAGTTCAGAATAAATAAATAAATTCACATAACATCTCATACATTGACCTGACTCCGTCCGTACGTAGCTTAAGCAAGTGTGTTACAGATATCAGACAACAGGAGGATCACAAATATAAAACTTAACACCCAGACATTGAACAAACACAAGTGTTCATCATACTAATGTTTGTTCAGGATGGGGATCGAACCCACGACCTTTGGCGTATGAGGCTGTGTCACTACCAAATGCGCCATCCGGCCAGTAAATCCAAATACCAAAAGAATAAGCAATCCAAATTTATTTTTAAAATGAACACATTTTGAACTGGCCAAACAAACTGCACTCCAAGATTAAGACCAGTGTAGGCACGCGTAACGGTCCATATCTGGTCATCGCTCCCGTCCGTCCTTCTGTCATTGTCACGATGACAGATCGCGGACATTTGGCGCGGACAGGCCACCTGATTTCAAGGCGATGTGAGGCGCCGACGCCTGCCGTCCTTACGAATAATGGACGAATAAGGCAATTTATCGAGTTACGGACAAGTACCTAATTTGGAACTGATTGTATTATGGTTCTCTACCATATATACTTCGCAGTAAGATAGATAAAGCCGTAATATAATTATATACCTAGGGATAATTTTAGAAACGTCGAAGTTTAGTAATATACCTATATTACTAGATGAAGTTCAGTGCTATTTTACTAGGGTTTTTCTCAAAAAAAGATCATGTATCTAGGATGAAAAAGATCATAAATCTTGTACCTAGTGCTAGGATATTATTTTTTCATCATCATCATCAGCAACCCACACTCGGCCACTGCTGGACATAGATCTCTCCTAATGCACCGCTCCCGATTTTCGGCCACTCCCATCCAGCCCGCTCCAGCCAGCCTTCGAATGTCATCATCCCATCTTGTCGCAGGGCGTTCAACACTACACTTACCGAGTCGCAGTATTATTTTATAAACTGGCCTAAATGCCGTTGGTAAAGTTTACTTTTAAATATACTAATTCCATAACTTTTTATATCCTTCGATTCACCAACTTCATGATGAAACTACGAATAGTAATTTTCTCATCCCATCCATTTTAGGACACAATCAACGTATACTACGAAGAAGGTCCTTCACCCGTGGACGATAGACCAGTACCTATACATCTACATCAAGAGTTCATACCCTGTTCACAATAAAATCTCAAGGCACCCATAAACTCGGGTACCCGGCGTCGTCCACAAACGAAACCAACTTATTCCGATTGAACCGACAAAACGAACTTGCGGCATATAAATTACAATCAGTCACCATTCCTCCAGCTATCAAACGCACCGTACACCCGAGCATACTAAATCCTGGGTAGGGTAACCACATCTACAAGTAAAAAGCTGGACAGAACTACCAAGAATCACCTACTTACTTCGCTGGCTCAGTGGCCCAAACAGACTCGTGGCCTCCGAAGCAAGAGATTGTCATTTCAGTCTGTACTGCACAACTTCTTATCAGTTGTGAATATATGCAAATACCTATTGGCTTATTAAATAAATATATAAATTGGGACAACATCACATACATTGTCCTGGTCCCACTAAGGTTTTCCCTTGTGTGTGTGTGTGGAAATAACGAAGGAAACACAAACACCTAGACCCAACACCAGGAGCACTTGACCTGGAGCTCGTCAATATAATATGGCTATGTATTTATTGTGGCGTTTATGTTGTTTTCCTCGATATAAATCAATGCTAGATTTCAAATTTGACATGCATAAATGTTCTGTATGGACTTAAACTGAATAATTATTTATTTTTAATAATTCTTTTTTCTATCTACTTCCTAAAATCGCATATAGACCTGCTTGCATTATCAACAAGTTAAGGAATTCTAGACATGCTGTCCTGGTAAGGCTGAGTCGTCAAATTTGCAAACGCAACCAAAAAGTCTGCCGCTGTCCAGCTTTATACAGCCGCCTGGTAACCCCACTTAAGTAATCTCGCCCCAAGATGTATAGCCACCTTTATGGGAGGGGAGTGATTTTGAATAGTTTAAGATATTCACCTCGATTTATGAGTTTCCGAAGTCATTTTCACTTGGGCCTATACGATTTTTTTTGTCACGGAAATAATAAAATTCGGTCGAGGTACAATAATTCAATAGAGGCGCTTTTAGCTGTTGCAGATGATTAATCAGAGGCCATTACAGTCCCTTTTACATACATTTAACGGAACGGCATTGGTAGACAAAGCCGGATAATTGGCGAACCATTGTATTGGTGAAAAGTTTAACTTGGCGCAATCTTAAGAAAAAATATTTTTAATTTTTTTTTCTACTTTTTCCTCACCGCTCAACCAATGGTAAGAATACGCACATAGAATACATCTAGTCTATAAATTCACGATGCCTACCACATTTTCATTCGGCAAACAAAGGCATACCTGTTCAGTGTGACGTGAGGGAATCCTGGCTCTTTGGCCTTTGAGCGGCAAATCCGCAGCCAGCGCATCTAAATGCTGGCATTGCCTTGCATTTATAAAGTTGTTTGGAATTGGAAAACATCAACAACAGAAAAGACGCTGATTCTAGAGCTCTAATGTTATTCGGTTTAGTCAAGTTAAAGTATTCTTAGCTAGTGGCCCGCCTTCTATTTGATTTGGGACGTTAGTTCAAAACTGAACTAATAGGTGGCGTTGGGCTTCGAGTACATCACGCAAGTGTTTTGCTTTTTTGGTTTGCCTTGACGTTATCTTTAAAAGTTGCCTCTTTTTAAATAGGATAGATTGATTTCCGTCATCCATAGATACTTAGAAAAGCAACACTGGTGGAGTCACAAGTGAGCGGCCATACTTTTAACTAATTTTCCCTCCGGTTGGGTCCCTGGTGAGATACCTCGGTAACTCCAACGGCAAATAATAGCGCAGGCTGCTTCATGCCGGTCATCTATGAGGACGTGGCATCACTCCGGTCAAGCTGGCCAATTCGTGCCGAAGCATGGCTCGGTCAACACATACACACACACGTACAGTATCCTCTAAAGAAAACACCACCCTTTTCTAATTTAAATCCCTTGTTACTTTTTAACAACTCGCCATTCCCACTTCAGCTTTCGTCCCGACCTAACATGACGTTTTGTAACAAAAAAACCACGCGTTGATCCCTTACCCGAATTTCCCGAGGAAATACCGAGTATCCGGCGGTGGTGTAAATTGCAGAGCGTAATTTACGCAACGCTTATCGGCGAGAGGCGGTAATTTGGAGATATTTACGTGATCTTAGTCGATACAGACCCAGCTGGGGCGCCTTAAAAGTACTTAAAGTGTGTTTGATTTATTTTTCAGATAAGCTGGCAAGAAATTTATATCGTTCTTAATACACGACTCAAAAACGACGGGGTGATGTAAGTTTAACGTTTCTGTCGGTCTGTGGCATCGTAGCTACCGAACGGATAAAACGATTTGAGCTTTTTTTTTGGTTTACAAGTGCTTAAAATGGGCAAAAACGTGGACTTGAAACCGTGGTTAACCCTATGTTTTTGCTAAAAATGCCCCTATGTTCCATCCATGTCGAGAATTTTCATATTTTGCTGACCAGTACCTGGTCTATTACAGATACACGGCTTGTAGTTGCAAATATTTTGCGTTCGTACCAACAACGGTCTAAACCGTGTTTGAAATAACGTTTCGACTCAAAACCCGTCAGACCACGCGCAAGATTTACAAGGGGGCTGATGTATCGGAAACGAGGGACTATCCCGAATGGAAATGGGCCCCTGCAATCGGGGCTCGATTTGCATTGCAGCGGGACACTTAGGCCCCGGGCCTGCCGAAAAGGCCAGAGAATGCTTTATACATCTGTGAATGTAGTATAGTGGAGGGTAGAAAGAACTACTCAGATTTGGTGTGATACTCCTTTTGAAATAAAAATAGGTGACGGACAAAATTATTTCATAGAGCGGGTTAGACAACAAAGTCTGCAAAAAAACAGCAAGTTAGTTTTGACGCATAACTATAAAATTAATGTTGACAAATTATAATTTTATCGCATTATTTTCTGTGCAAAACCAGAATGAATATTTTCTTTATTCTACTGTTAGCTTTTTTAGAAAAAAAAAACAGTTTTATTATCACCTGAATGTTAACCTAATTCCGCTGCCAATGGAATGGACCAACACCAGTGGAGACACAATTGCGCTGATAACATTAGATTCCCCTTTACCTCATGCAAAGAGAGAGGTACCATTTGGATATAAATGAGGTGTTGAGTAGGTGCCTAAATCTAATCTTTACCACACCCCACGTGTGAATCAAAGCCAAAGGCAAACTTCAATGATTTACAGCGCATTACCGCTTAAAATTTAATTTCTCATCGAACTGCAATAGATCACATTCGAGAGCCCTTCCAGGATATTAGGCAAGTGCGGTTGCCCTTGCCAAACCAACTTTGCCCGTGCTAAATCAACTTTGCCCGGTGTGTAAGCAACTTTGCCCGGTGCGGGCAATAAATCGTCTAGGAGAGTGTGAGCCACTTTAGCAAATTATATTTTACGATTTAGATACGACAACTTTGGATGCCTCCGTTTGAAGTTCGACTCCAAATGCCGTATCTTGAGTCATGTATATGTACTTTACATGTAGGTATGTATTAGACAGGTAATATAATTTATAAGGTATTTTCGTACAAATGCTTCAAGTTTGGATGTCCTAAGTTAACGGCAAAGTCGTATCATTACATAGTATAAAACAGAGTCGATTCCGCTGTACGTCAGCTGTCCTTGTCACATAAGTAGACATACAGCTTAGATCTTTAAAATAGCACAACGCATTTTCATGCGGTTTTTTAATTACACATTACCTATCTATTAAGTATTTTTTATAGATAAAGTGATCAAATAGAAGATTTGCACGTAGAATATATATAAAATATCGCATCCGTGCGAAGCCGGAGCGAGTTGCTATTTTAATATCATCATCATATCAGCCCACATCACCCCACTGCTGAATATAGGCCTCTTCTAAATCACGCCCCTCCCTACGGTCCCCTGCCAACCTCATCCTTTGTTTCCCCATTACCTTACAATATGGTCAGACCAACGGGCAGGTTGTCTACCCACAGGACGTAGTCCCAATTTTGGCTGCCATTCGGTAAGCTTTATAGTCCACCTATCATCCTAGCGCCTTGCCAGGTGTCCTGCCCATCTCAACTTTAGCTCACACAATCACGTGCCAACATCGACTGGCCTAGTTCTCCTTCGGATTTCATCGTTAGGTACGCGGTTGGGTATTTTAATAATAAGAGGATACTTCCATTTGTCGATAAGTCGGTCGTTAGCCCCGGACCTTTTGAATCCTAATAAAGTGCCTACTTCCAACCTCCATCACTACATTATTCCACCTTCATCATCAAAGAAAATTGTTCAAACCCTCTTCATAATACTACACAATTTGTAAAAACATCCCGTCCGGGGCACCTTTTGTCCCTGCTGCCACTTACCGTCTTCCAGTCATTTCATCAAATAACAGAGTCGACCCCCCCCCCCCCCCCTCCCCCCTTTCACTGGATAAATTCGATTGCTCTCTAAATAAGCGCGCGTCGCGTCCGGTGCTCGAGTGTTTAGAACTAATTAGTTTAGTTCGGCAGGTCGCGTTGGGGACACAATGTATTTGACAGCAGTACGTCATCTCCATAGAAGGATATCTACCTCCTCGCATCGTAAACCTCATGACTGAGGTCGTGATCTCTTTTGAAACTATCTTATTTCTTTGACCACACTCTGCTTCCGTCGGCGTCTGTCTTTGATAACATCGGGCATTACTTTACCTTCATATTTTGGTGGGATACCATAGTGACATGAGCAAAGAGGGGTTGGACGCAATACTTCCAAATGAGTCCTTAAATATTTTTGGCCCTATCTCGAACAGACCCACAAGCCACAGCGCCACAAAGCCATCACGATAATAAAAATATACCTATTGATAACACATTGCATAATTATTGCAGTTATTGTACTGTGTTTAGCTGCAACTTGTTTTGAGAGGAACTCTGTGCTTCGGGCTTGTTAACGTGTCTCGGAGCGAGATTCCTGCCAAAACTAATTAATTGACGATATAGTAGTTAAGCCAACTAACTGCACAGTGCTGTAACGAGGCGAAGCTGACTTCCTGGCGCTTCGTGTATATTTATTATTATTATGAGCCTACAATGTACAAAAGCAAGAAGAATGCCTCTGATATCGTCATGCGGATAGGCTTAATATTACATACATTTTTTTTGTTGAAGGGCGTCCAATAGGTCAAAACTGGTTGTAACGAAAAAGAGAGAAAGAGATAACGTTGGATCAATCTATTGCAACTATGCTCTGCCTACCTGTTCTTCCAGTTTATTATTTCTACTTCCACAGCTTGCTTTGAACGCTTATATGAGTAACACACAATTATCATGTTAGTATACTGTTCTGGATCCTACACTGTGAGCGGTGCAACTTGTTTCGGGGGCAACTCCGCGCCGGGTTTGTTCCCGAGTTGCGCGGGATCACCTACTGCCGAAACTAATTAACTGGCCATTCGGCGACTAAGCCAGCTAGCTGAACTAATAGATAGATAGATATAAATTATTTCACAAAAGTTTACAGATGATTAATAATGTAAAACATTGTTTTTCCCGATAGCCATTGGTGTTGCAGGTGTCTATGGGTGGTGGCAATCGCTTATCATCAAGTGACCTATCAGCGCATCTGCCACCTAAAAGTATCAGCCCATATACTGTCCCACTGCAGGGCAAAGGCCTCCTCCATCATAGAAATCAAGTCATCGCTACTATGATGGAATTAGGCATAATCACCACGTTCGCCTAATGCCGATTGGCGATCACAAACCCGAGCTATGTTCGAAAAATTCGAAACATTCTTTTGTTCGACCCGGGACCTCGAGATCACGGTCCGGTACTTAAACCACTAGACCAATGGCAATCTGCCACCTATCACATTAAAAAAATACATTTTGTCTATGATTGCTTTTGTAGCGTATTGATGATAGTCAGTCGCACTTTAAAGCTACGGCTGCGTTTGAGTACAAAATAATGTGTAGGTAATTATTTTGGGGTTTGAGGTCACGAATTCAATTTTCGGGTCAGGCTAAATATTTACGATGACTTGTCAATGACACTGATTACAGACGATACCCAATAACTATTGTTTTTGCAACAAAGATCATTATTGTTATTTTAAGTAACCGTCACAATGTTGTTATCATTTTACGTTTTATCTAATTAATTTTTTTTAAGGCAGGCACGAAGTTAAGTATAAAATAAGTAGTATTTAATCGTATTATGCTCCTTTCTTTTGGCCAAGTTTGATGCTTCCACACCCTTTTTATGTGATACGTAGCAGACGAGTAGACGGACTACCTCATGGTAAGCGATTGCCGTCGCCCATAGACCCCTGCAACACCAGTAGAGTCACAAGTGCGCTGCCAACCTCCCCCCAATCGGGCATCCGGTACCCTCCGTCACTCGACGATACACAGCGCAGGCGCTGCTTCGCATCGGCTTCTGTGAGGCCGTGGTATCACTTAGGTTGAGCCTTCACGCTTCGCCATGAATGATGTCCGAAGCGTGGCTCTCCCGCCGATTACCTTAGGCAAAACGAGCAAGATCAAAGACTACGTTCGGAATGAAATTCTACCGTCTTTTCATTAAGCTTCTAAACAGACATCCAGTAGGAACGGGTATTCGGTATTTGAGGCACGTACTCTTTCTCCAAGTTGTGCCAAGTCGGATCTGCATTCAGACTGGCCGGGACTAAACTAATTCCCGCTAAATGCTGCCAGCCTTAAATAAAGTCCGATCGTTATTATTAACCAAGAGTCCAAAGCGAAGTGAGGTCAAGATTGTGTTCGCCCGAAGCGCGAAAGGTCCCGGGTTCGATTCCCGGTCAAGTCAATTTAGGTTACATTTTCTAAGTTTTTTTTGGTTTGGATGTTGTGGGTTGACGATTCCAGTTAATTATCGTCATCTGGTACTCATAGAACAGGGGTTGCTCTAGTTTGAGACCAGGTTGATTGGTGTGATTGTTTTTACATGATATATCCGATAGATGGCGTTACATAGCCGTGAGCTCCAACTTTGACGTCATTGGTTGATGTAAAATCATCCTGCAACTATATTTCGTCGAGTGAGTGAGTGAGTGCGGGTTGAGTACCGTAGGCCCTATGGGTGGGAGGGGATTAAAGGTTGCCTTCGCGCTTGTGTTTCTACTGATGTTGCAGGTCTCCTCTGCCAACTATCACTTAAAAAATATTAAGAGGTTTATCTGCATTTCGTGTTTCCATTTTCTTTTTATACTAGAGGCGGCAAATGAGTAAGCGGGTCACCTGCTGGTAAGCAATCATCGCTGCCCATGAACATCTACGAGATCAGAGAGGTCACTGATGCGTTGCCGGCCTTTTAAGAAAGAATACGCTCTTCTCTTGAAGGTCCCTAAGTCATAGCCGTCAGGAAATACTGCCGCAGCTAAACTGTTCCACAAAACTGAGGTTCGTGGCAGAAAATCCGTCAATATAATTATTATCAGCGTCAGGGTACTGAACTTTCAGGGAGGCATCCCTACCGCAGCGGACGGGCTAATCCGCAATGCGCCCAACTATTTGCTTAGCTAAGTAGATAGTTCCGCGCTTGTTTATGTTCAAGCACGTGAACTCGCCCGGCTAGGCTGGACTCCGCCGTAATGAGCTATTAGCGGTTCTCATTCAAGTGTTTGACTTAGTTCATATTTCCAAACGAACCTCCAACTTCTTAAACTGTTCGACCTTATTAAACACTGACAGCGTTTACGTCGAACACTAGTTGAGCATCAGTTTTGTGGAACGGTTTGCTCTTTCTATCTTATTTTCTCTTCTTCTATTTCTATCTTTATTTAGCTTGTTTTAATTACGTAGTCAAACTAATGGCTAAAGAGTGTAGCGGCGTTATGCGGCCTCCGCGCAGCACTGAAGCACTGGCCGCTAACTTTTAAAAGAAAACTTTTTGTTAATTTTCTTTTGTCATTGAAATTCTTTTCTTTTCTGACGTCTTGCTCGCGCTAACTATTATTTTGATTATTATATTGTTTATCCTTGTAACTTTCTATTTTTCATTAATTGTAAATACACCGCTTCTCCTGAAAATATAATATTAATTTCTCGTTTTCCCGTCTAACTTCTCCTACATTCTTCACAATCTTTTGCTCAACTAAACACTTCCGTGGGCCCCGTTGGAAGGTGTAGGCCATAAAACACATTCGGCG
Organism: Cnaphalocrocis medinalis; assembly: GCA_014851415.1. Lineage (NCBI taxonomy): Eukaryota > Metazoa > Arthropoda > Insecta > Lepidoptera > Crambidae > Cnaphalocrocis > Cnaphalocrocis medinalis. The sequence goes on from CM026279.1 coordinate 1,158,515, forward strand.
ACCCACAAGAGTATCCCTTGGCCAAATATAAGTAGACAAATTAAATGATTTTCGAACATTAAGTTAGCTTAACCAATAGTCATCAAACAATTAAGCTGTCACTGTGTCCATTAGCTCTAACCAAATGGCCAAAGTTACCTATAGTCAATTTAATCATTAATGGTGTGAGTGTTAAGTGCACTCAGATGTTAGGATCTAATTGACAAATTGAACCACTACGTAAAAATTTCAATTTTGATGTCAATATTTTTGTGACAATCGAAGTGTACACATTTTCTCGGATACTTTGCCCGCTCTTGTATATCTCCTGCTGACTGCCTACTTTAAAAAAGGTCATAAACCGAATCTAAGTAAAGAATAGTACAGTTTTATAATGTTCGATGGACTGTTTTAGCTCAGAAAGCATAGTATTCGTACACAAATAACCACTTACTCAAACTTGAGTTGAAATTCGTTCGTCGTCGCAAGTCCTGCACAAACTCGCAGCGCAAATAGTTGTGCAATGTGGATGCATAGTAGATTAGCGGAGTCCACTCTAAGCAGGCGCGGGTAAAGACCGGTTTACACAATGCGATCTGCTACCTAGCCAGGAGACAGTTACTGAACTCGTCTGTTCATGATCTGTCGACTTAGTTTAACAGTAGACATATAATATAAACACTAACGCCATCTTTTAGCCATTTTGTCACAACATATCTAATCTTCAACTGTTCGTTTTTTTTTAAACTTTCTGCAAAACAAAATTATGGAATGAACTGTTACCTGCAGTATTTCCGGACCGATACGACCTGCAAACCTTCAAAAAGCGTGCGTATTCTAAATTATTAAAAGTATTTTTAAAAGGTCGGCAGCGCACTTGCGACTCCTCTGGTGTTGTTGTTGTTACCCCCGCCCATGGGTATCCATCAGTGGACCCGTCTACCTATTCGTTTGCCCCCTATCTCATATAAAAAAACATATACGGAATTGTTTTTTTTTCCATATTTGTATGGAAAGAAAAACACTTAGGTACTTTTGGCAAGAACCGAAACCAGTAACATCATTTGTGCCTATTGGTATTAATGGGCGGTGGCAGTCGCTTACCATCAGATGATACGTCTCCTATTTGCAAACTAAAACTAAAAGAAACTTTATTATGACGTCACAAAATGCACAACTTAAATACTAGTTACAATATGAAGCCGATGGCCTTAGCTTAGAAGCGTCTTTTGAAAATCTTCACGGGTGGAGGCCGCGCCTTACGGGACAGACCGGCAAATGTAATTAGATCCAGTAAGTCAAGACGCCGGGTTTGCTGGCGGTTTCTGCAAACGTGAGCACTGTGGACTTGGTGGGATGAATTGCTAATTTAAGTTAAAAAACTATGCCCGTATTAGGTCGCCGTTGAGAGAAAACAGCGCAAGGAGAACTGCACGTTTCGAATAGCTTCTGAAATATGTCGCCATGATTCAGCTGTTTGTAAACTTTTTTTATTTATTATATCAATTGTATGTCACACAGTACATTATTACGTAGAGATGGAACGTTAGAGTAGGTGCTTTCGAGTTATGCAACAACATACAAATAATTGATTTAAACATGACTAATTGTGAGGTTGTTTAAATATTACATTATAGTACAGTATAGTACTAATTAAGGAAACATATAGAGTATAAGAAATTTATTTAGAAAAAATAATTTAGTGGCAAACCGACCTCCACGCGAGCGGAGCTACGGGCGTTCACTACTCGTAATAGAAATAAATTACAGTCCGCTTTTATTCTAATTAAACTCAGAGATAGAACTCCTAACTTTACTAATTATACCTAAAGTGTTTGTCACGTATTTGCTATCTATCCCGAAGACCTTCATAAATTGCACTATTATATTACTAAGATATCTCGAAAACAAGTCTAGAATACACGAAGAGACGAAATTTACACAGCGTCGCGTCTGTATTATTCAACGCGAAGAAATGTTGGCTGTTAATGTTAGTAAGGGTAGGGCTGCGGAGTGTACTTAAGCGGATAATAGGTAATGAATATTAGAGTCAACATTTATCGTTTACGTTGGTCTAGTTTATTTAGCCTAGAAGAACAGAATGTTTCTTTGAACATTTACATCCCTTTAACTACGTCTTCTACCGACAATTTTGAACATTTTTGTCAATGATTTATGGAAATTCAAATAAAAAAACGCCTTTTCAAACTGAGTAGGTCATTTGACTTGTTCATTTTGAGTCGAAAACATTTTCGACGAATTTCCAAAAGTCGTAGATGTTGTTCAGACTGATTGGTATAGATATGGTCATAGATATTGGAATATTTTAAACAGCAATTCCATAAATAGTATGTCGAAATATTGCCTACTATCCCAAATTCCAACCGAGTACCTACCCACCCACGTTAGTCCTTCTATCGCATCGTACTTTGCATATACAAATACAAGTAATTACTTCAGTATTTTTTTACATAGTGACTTAATAATACTACCTACTTTAACTGATCACAGATGTAACAAATGGTGGCATAATATTGTAAACTCTCCGCCATCGACAGACCCCGTCCCTATAAATCCAAATAATCACAGCATCGTCTGGGGAGTTTGAGGTCTGTGGACTAATTACCGCTCTCCCAGCAGACGATATGGGATAATCGTTCCTCGAATAAATAAGCCGCTTCTACTCCGTGATTGTTGGTTTTCGAGTATTTCCTCTAAAGTGGAGGCAAACCACTTAGCACGCACGCTTCTTAAGTATTTTCCGTCCATAAAGATATTACTACTTTACTAATGTAAAGAAAGTATCATCCTATATAATGTCCCACTGCAGGACAAATGCCTACATCATAAAAATCAAGTCATTGCTGCTATAATGGGATTAGGCTTATTCACCACGCTTGCCTAATGTGGATTAGTGATCACTAACCCGTGCTATGTTCGAAAAATTCAAACACACTTTTGCTCGACCCGGGAATCGAACCCGGGACCCCGAGATCATGATCCGGTACTTAAATCACTAGACCAACGGGGTGGACTACTTTACTGCAATAAAATAAATAAATCATCTAACCGATATTCGGCTACGGCGGCCAATCTTCGATTAGCCACGTACGCAGAATATATTATAGTGTTCAAGTGTGCGCGCAAACACCGGTGCCCGAACCAAACAAGACCAACAAGAACCAAAAATACGGAAAAAAATATTATGACATAGGGACGGACAGACAGACAAAAATGACGAATCTATAAGTGTTCCGTTTTATGTCATTTTGCTACAGAACCCTAAATACAAACTTAACAATAAATAAATGCTCGGCAAAAAACCTGATGATGATTAAGCAAAACAAGCAGATGATAAACCAATTATCACATTCTAAGCAATAATACAACCAAAAGAAAATTTCATTTTCTTAAGTTATAATTTGTATTCTAAAACAGGACCACTAATTCCAGATAATCCCGTGCCCGAGGCGAACGATAATTTATTCGCCAAAAAATGAGATTGCTATCGCCAATTTATAACAAAGGATTACAAGAAACTCCCATCTAATACTATTTAACAGCAAAATGTCGCGTTGGTACCACTCAACCGTTACAAATCCTGTAATTTATTGTGACAGTCAAATTAGCGCCGATGGGTCTGTTGTACCCATTCTCCATCCACGCAACGTTCGCGGAGTAGCATAAATTCGCCCGAATCGATGCAGCAGGATTGCAATCCTATCAGTTTGAATTGTGGTTAGAAATATGGTAGCGATCACTTGTTCGCTCCGTCGAATTTATTGTTTCGTATCAAACTTGAATAGTATGCAGGGTGAGTAACATAAATCTTGTTTGTTTCTGAAGTGTTTTTATTTCATGGGGTAAATGATTTATTGTTGTACAAAAAGCTAGTTCAGGTGCTATTTGTCACGAAGTGAAATTGTGGGAACCTAAATCCTAAAGTTGAAATGATATAAAGACCACTTTGTTTTGGGAAAACATAGCATTATTTATTTTAGCGAGATGATTATTTGTTTAGCTCGTATGTGTTTGCTGTTTTCCCTAACCTTTCGCTAACTAATCTGATTTGAATGTGTAAATTTTTCATTTTCTAGTTCATTCTGATTGCGTAAACATTTTGATAGCAAAACATCTCATGAATGATAATTTTAATAAATGAATTTATAGCGTTTAATCGCGGCTGTTTATAGTGCTTAGTGGCACAGTGTATGTTTCACCTTAGCTTGATGATGGGCGAAAGTTGGTGGTGATCTTGTAACCCATGCATTAGTCGTGTCACAATGGTGTCTCTCAAAAATACGAAGGTATTAGAATAAATTAATAAATAAATTCTCACAACATCTCATACATTGACCTTTAATAGAGAGTAAACTCGTGTTTGCACACACACTCAATCATTTCTAGCATACGTAGCTGATCGTTGAGATCGGCAATAGCCGCACATTATTATTATAATCCACCAAACAATTCATAACACAAATCCTGTCACAGACAGCGCGGAATCTGACACGTCAGGACACTCAATTAGGTCCCCAACCCTATTAGAAATCGAGGGTTCATAAAACCCATTCACCCGGGCCTATAATACCCCTATCGACCGCCGCAGGGTTAATCCGCGACATCACAAAAGACGTATTAAGATGTATTCACGCGTCCAAGCTGAGTCTTTGACGGTAATATATTGTCGCCAAACGGGTTGAATTGAATATGAACTCAAGCTTGGGCGAAATATTTGTGGTGTGGGCTAGTGATGTACACACGGCGTCACCCTTTTTGAACTTTAACCGATAAGCCTGAGATACAAGTGCTATTTCTGTACGTAGGGTAACTTGCTGTGTTGCTGACAGTACAAGGCTGAAGACGTGAAAAGATGACGCGTTTGAACGAAGCTCAACTTAAAATATATTTTTTCGAGCTTTAACAGCTGTAGTACTAAACTAATGACAGCTATTGGGATCACATTTTCAAACCCTTGCAGATTTAATTGTGTATCTACAAATTATATAACTGATGCTGTATCTTTCTTTAAACCCTTGATGTGTCTCATAGAGCTCACATCTCAGCTTGACTCGAGTCTATATGCCTCTTTAGCTCATTGAGTGACCAATCTTCGAGGCTTCGACTCTCGATTAGTGCAACGCTTTTTGTGTGCTCAACAGCTCCACTCCACTCAGCCGCCATGATGTATTATTGTGTTGAGAGTTGATACAACAAATGTTTGCTCAATTTGCTTTGTTTTTCACGGTTGAATAACAACATGGAAACAGAATAATATATTTTTATGTTTTTTTTATGACACTCCACTTGCTATTTGTATAGTTCAACAACATGAAAATGTGTGCAATATTTTTTTAGGTTTGAAATATTTTTGGCTATCATGTCAACGGTTTTAAAATATTAGTTCAGGTATGATTTTAGGTGTAGGTAAACATATGTTCTATGTAAAAATCGTCAGGCCATATTCATTAACATGAATTTACAGATATGTTACTGATATCGTAAAAAGTAAAAAACAAGTATCAGCCAAATAATAAATCTCTTATGTTGTAATTCTACATCATACTGCTTGCAATTTACGCTATAGAGGTAATAATCGGGTTACAGACACCCTGGAATCGTACCCAGGACTGCTAACGCAGCCGTAGCTTTGGTTGCCAATATGCCATCCACTAGCCACTACGCTACCGAGAATAGTGGTAATGGGCTACTTACTCCGTGATGTGGTTTAAGATATAGGTACATTGTTTCAAAACTGGACTTCATTAGGTCCCAATCCAGATTCATCGTAAACCAATTAATTTAAATGACAGAATGCATCTTTCAATTGAACGATTTATAATAATTCTATAGAAAACAACAAGACTTAACTAAGTAACCGGAAAAGGCACTGGCGCGATGCATTCGACACTCCGTGCCATCTTTTGGTACGGATTGGTACTAATAGCAAAATTACGGAAACGAAGTGAAGGCCCGCCTTCACTTAGACTAGTTAGAACATACTTAAGTCGCTTCTTTATTTTTGTTCCCATTCTCATATATCACCTGTCTAATTATTCTACCCAAAGATCATTATTCAATAACGATATCAATTGATCATTAACTAAGCCCCCCCTCCCCCTCCCCTTGTCGGTCGCCATTTACTCAGCTCTTCCTTCGTTCTTTCAACATTGATTGATAACTTTCGCGGAATATTTCAATATAAATAGGAGAAATGCGTTCCCCATCATTTATTTACATATTTAAGTGTTTCTCTGCGTATGAAAAGACTTCTTTCATTCTAAACTACTGGCTCACGGTGAATTTCGATAATTTTTTTTTTTGGTTATTCTATATTTTAAGCACTTCTGTAACAGATATCAGACAAATAAAAATAAATAAATTGAGACAACATCACATACATTGTCCTAGTCCCAAACTAATTGCTATTACCAGAACTCGACAATTGATGGTTTCACAAACATTGTCTGAGCGGAATCGACCCCGACCTTGCCCTTAATCAACACTACGACAAAGGTCGTCAAACAGAGGAAACATTAAATATACTCTCGTAAATACATATTATACAATCCTTGTACAATCTGTGTGTAGATAGTAGTAAATTGAAAAAGAACTATACACAGGATCACAAACTATATGAACTCAAAGCCAGCTATCTCCAGTCACAGCTCAAAGTGTGCATCCAACTCAAACAAAATCGTATACAGTGTCAACACATCTCCAGGCAATGCATTATTTATAACTAGAAGTCCGTAGTAGCAGTAATCACGTTGCATAATATCGCCGCCGCCGAACCCGATGCATTTGCAATGCATTACTGAAATTGTTGGTCTATGCGTCTCAATACTCTGCCGACTGAGATGTGGCCCAAGAAATAGTTTATAGCGGTTCTAATCCGTGCGGTCCTCTGTTTTGTGTGCAATAAAACTTATATTCATTCATTCATTCTAATATCATCATGCCTGTGTAGACCTTCGTCCTTTCCCATTCATGTTTCATCATGGAAGAACCACGCTCCGGCATGAATGGGCCGGCTCATCCCGAGTCATACCACGGCCTCAGAGAAGACCGACGTGAAACTGCGTTTGCGCTGCGTTTCGTCGAGTGAGTGAGGGTACCGGAGGCCCAATTAGGGGGAAAGGGGGTTAAAGTTTGGCTGCACTTGTGACTCTACTGATGTTACAGGTGTCTATGGCTGCGGCAAACCATCAGCTGATTCGTCTGTTCGTCTGCCACCTATCACGCAGGATCTTGCTAGATGGAGGCTGCCTGCGACCGGACACTCTGGAAGTCAGTAAGGCCCTATGCTCAGCAATATAGACGACTAGGCTGATGATGATGATACTTTAAATGTACTATCAGCAAAGTTCCCGGTAGACCACTTTTCAACCTTAGTGCCAATGCATTAAGGTCGAAAAGTGGTTTACCGGGAACCATTTTTTTATCTTACCACTACCAGACAACCACTTTTCGACCTTAATGCATTGGCATTAAGGTCGAAAAGTGGTCTACCGGGAATTTTGCTGATAGTACCTGACTGATTGTATTGAATGACTGAAAACCCGCTTCAGCCTTAGGCATAGTCCTAAGCTTACGCCCATACAAGTGACAGGTTAAAATATTGTCACTGTCAAGGGGCGTGGTCGCGCTACCGACCCGCCGCGGCGCCGCCGCGCCTTCGCCGCCGCATCCGAAGACGACAACTCACTCTACATTCGATTGTCAAGCGTACACCCCGTCGATAAATATCCAGGGAATTCGTTTCCGATCGCGGCGTCGACTATTGCGAATATTTTTTTTCTGCTCCGAATCAAAAGTTGCGTATATTTTCGAGCTTATCTCCCTCCCATGATATAAACCTGAACACGGCGTGATCACACTAAAAGTCTCGTCGCCAATGATGGCTCTATTCGCAAAAGAGCGCTATGTGGCATTTTGGAATTTATAACCAATTACTATGGATTCACATACATTTTCGATCTCAACGGCATATCCGAAACTTAAAATGTCTACTTATCTGTAAAACTATTCATGAAACCTTTTCAAACGTTTTAAATTTTTAATAGAATGTTGTCTCATAACAACATCCGAAGAAGACAGTTATATACCTACCTTAAAAAATTTGGAGGTTGCACTTATTGGGGAAAACAGACGGAATGGTGTACCACTCCTTGTCAGTGCACATTATGAAGGAGGACAAAAATCACTTTGTACGCAAGATACCGCATCAATCAGGGCCAAAATCACTTTGACCGCAAGGTACAGCATCAGTGAAGACAAAAATTACTTTGTACGCAAGATACCACATCAGTGAAGACAAAAATTACTTTGTACGCAAGATACCGCATCAGTGAGGATAAAAATCAATGCGGTATCATGCCGTATCTTGCGTTTGAACGCAAGATACGGCATTAGTGTTCTAACGTCTTTAGAAGAACTTTTAGCCCGACTTCTATATCTTAGTGGGCAATTCATTTAGTTCTCGTACATTACGCTGCAAGACTTTACAGCGATCCTTCTGCTAACAAAACCGCGTTTTCCTGCAATTTGAAAAATGCCCGCCTCATGTGGGCTGCGCTATTATTGGGGCATAGCTCAAGGGAATGGCCTCTTAGCGGCTGCGGTAGAGGAATGTTTATTTTGTTTATAGCCGCGGATGCATTATTAGGTGCGATCTTTTTCACTTTGACGCTATGTGATGCATGAGTAGTTTTGTGCTTGTGGTTTACTAGCTGTGCCCCGTGGTTTATAAGGGAAAAAAGAGTATATTAATAGTAAAAATATTGACTATTCACATTGTTAGAAGCAAAATAATTTACTTTCATCGATTTTCCCAAAGGAAAAAAGTTTTCCCTTAGTAAAACGTAGCGTGCTTAAGACGTTGAAACGCATGATCATGACATTGAACGCACGCTCATGACGTTGAAGCGCACGCTCATGACGTTGAAGCGCACGCTCATGACGTTGAAGCGCACGCTCATGACGTTGAAGCGCACGCTCATGACGTTGAAGCGCACGCTCATGACGTTGAAGCGCACGCTCATGACGTTGAAGCGCACGCTCATGACGTTGAAGCGCACGCTCATGACGTTGAAGCGCACGCTCATGACGTTGAAGCGCACGCTCACACGTTAAAGCACATGCTAAGAAAGGCTTTGCCCGTTCCTATTAACCTAATAAATTTTAATTTTGACCATGCGGCCATGTTGTAATCCAATCACAAGAATATACTAAGTACTACTATCGTCTTGCTTAATGGTCTAGAAGTGATTGACATTCCCATTAATGTTGCTTAGAAATCAATACGACCATTCAACAAAACAAACGATTCTAAACAGAGGCAAATGTAGCCAAAATCCTCGAATCCATTCATCAAGGAACGCCGAGTCACTGGGTCTGAGAAAACCAGTTAGGAATTCTCTTTAAGGCCCCTTCAAAAAGCAATTAATTTCTCCATCAATACTTACCCGCAAATAAATCACACTTTGTTATTCATGCCAAATCTTCGTCAAAAAACTTTCAGTTTGTTTGAACAGTTTTATAGACAAAGTGGTTCTTTCATAATAAATTGACTCAATAAATGGTAAATGAAATTAGAACCACAGTATACAATGTTAACAGAGGCTTGACGTCATGTCATATCACGTGGCTACGGCCAACGCTGAAAAAATGCTGAAATAGGTAACAGATTTTATGAGCTTTTATGTTTTTTTATGTGAAAGGTGGCAGACGAGCAGACGGATCACCTGTTAGTAACCGATTGCCGCAGCCCATGTACAGACAGCCGCACATCAGGTTACTACAATCTGTCAAATTTCTTCAATCGAACCTCACCTTTATGTCAAACGTGTTTGGTTCAATACAACTGAGGAAATTTGACAGATTGTAGTAACCTGATGTGCGGCTGTCCGTACATCTGCAACACCAATAGAGTCACAAGTGCGCTTCGTTCATCAATGGTTCATACAAATCTTTAATTCGACTTTAATGTCGAGTGCACGAGAATTTACTCCTGATGGACGATCGGTCGATTGGTCTGATCACCTCGTCAGCCTTCTACAGCGACCTACAATCTTGTTAAACTTCTTAAATCTTAACGTTACTTTGTCTGAATGAATTGAAAAGTATTACCAATCAAACTTTAGTGTACCTACGTTTTCGCGATATTACTTTTGAAGCTACCTAATTACAAGTCATTTCTCATTTATAATTAAGTTTAACTTAACTTGGATACAAATATTTGAAATCCCTATATCTATTGATTTTCTAGAGGGCCGATATTCAATGGATGAGAGTTCTGTTTAAGACTTACGTTATTATTGGAAGAAGAACTTTAAATTTCAATAAATTTTGAGTTAAACATTTATTATTTTATGCAAAATCAATCTAAAAAGTTAATGTTTCATCTTTAACTAATAAAAAAGAGTATTATTCAATCAGGACTAAGATTAAAACCGGCGTGAAGCAGCCCCTGTGCTGTGTTTCGCCGAGTGAGTGAGGGTACCGGAGGCCCACCCGGGGGGAAGGGGGTAAAAGGTTGGCAGCGCACTTGTAACTCCACTGGTGTTGCAAGTGTCCATGAGCGGCGGCAATTGCTTACCATCAGGTGATCCGCCTGCTCGTCTGCTACCTATCACATAAAAAAAAAAAAAAAAGATTGAAGAGTTTGGATTTTTGAATAAAAGTTATCTCTTAACATTGCGTGTATCTTTGCACTCTGAACTGACACTGAACAATCTTATTTGCAAAACTGTATTCGGGATTTTTTTGTCCCCCAATGTTAGGTTAAAAAAAGAAAAGTATCAGTATCACAAACCCGAGCGATGTTCGAAAAATTCGAAACATACTTTTTGTTCAACCTAATATCAATATCAGGTAAGGATTAAAATATCAAACACAAATGACATAAATTAGGATCATTTTCATAAACATTTTCCATTATTGCTTTCCAAATTTGTTTTTTATTACAATCAACGTAAAGGTTTAAATCACTTTAACGGCCTATCCGACGCACATAATTAAGGCAAGAAATGTTCGGATCTCAATCGGGCACATTCACAATTAGCGCTGGAATCTGATGGTTTATAATGAAACCGTTCCGTAACGAATGCAAATATACCTGTCGCATTCAAACAAGCGCGTGTACAACGCGTACGAAAGGGAGGGAAACTCTGGTTCGGTAGTTACGCTCGCTTTAAGTTAGGCCCTCTGAAGGAATCCAACGTCTCAACGATGAAATGTGGCGGCATCTCGCGCGGCCCGGGTGATATCACCATTGTTGGTTTTGGCACTTTGGCCTGATTTACAGGCTGAAGCGGTAATCTTCTATCTATACTATTTATAAAGAAGTTAATCTCATAGTCCACGTCAAGGTTTATAGGTAAAACCAAAACACGAAACACTTGCACGATGTAATCGACTCCGAGTGCCATCTATTTATTGGTATTGGTACTGGCCGAAGTTGAGTACTGAAACGAAGTGAGGGCGGGCCACTAGTAGGTATTAGATAAACTTTAGCATTGCAAATAAGTAAAAATAATAATTGATGTAAAAGGGACAAACTGCGCGCTATTTAAAAATACATTAGACTCGTACCTACTCGATACTTGCCTATTGCTTGTCGTTTCTACTGCGTTACAACGACCGTGGTCACAAGCGAATGGGGGCTATCGAAAGATCCGCTAGTTGGCGTACTATTAGACGGAAGTCCCAATAAGATGGCGGAATGTGTTGCTTACATTGCACACGTGGTTGTCTTTTTGGTTTACAAACTTACATGCATGGTCACTGTCTGTGAAATTAACTTTTCTGCTAATAGCACAGATCATCATCATCATCAGCAACCCACACTCGTCTACTGCTGAGCATAGGTCTCCCCTAATGCACGCCACCGCTTCCGATTTTCGGCCACTCTCATCCAGCCCACACCAGCCAGCCTACGAATGTCATCATCCCATCTTAGTCGCAGGGCGTCCAACACTACGCTAATAGCACAAATAGATAGAATTCAATCGCTTGCTTCTCATAACTCACAGCCGTCTCATAGAGTGCTTATCTCATATTCAAGTCAGCCGCGCTGACAACGCTCCCGCGACCAATTACAACGTAAGCGTTTAAATATTATTTCTCTTTTGTACCATTTTTAATTTAGGACCACATCCGTGATTTTAATACAAATCCCTTGATTAAACTTGGAGTATGTCATTTTGTTTTCCGCTTGTAATATTTTTGTAAGATTCATTTGTTTGGTACACTTTTTTGATAGGTAGGAGTGGAAAAAAAAACGACAAAGAGGCAGTTTTTTTTACCACCATATAAACCCTAACACAGCTTGAACGCGTTAAAAGTGAGCGATATTTATTTAAGAAAACATACCAGCTTCTTATATATGTAATCATATTACTATTATAGTTTCTCAAAACTAAGTTATATAATATGAAAAGTTGGTATAATAGTCAAATCAAGATAAAATAAAATAGATGGTGAAATATAAATATTTTGATACTATAGTGCAACTGACATACTTACCACAAATTAGTAGAGTCACAAGTGCACTGCCGACTTTTAACCCCCTTTTCCCCAATGGGCCTCCGGTACCCTCACTCACTGGACAAAACACATCACATGCAGGCAGGGATCTAAGAAGACAACGATACTTCGCCAACTTCTCGTGAAATATGTCAGATTGAAGGAACTTTTTATTATGTTTCGTGATCTTCACCGAGGCGTTAATGTACAATTTAACGCACATTAACCATAACTATGAAGAGCCACTGCAGGAAAAAAGATAAGAGAAGAGGTGTAATGGCCGCGACGACAGCGTTAACAAGATATATGACCGAAGGATCGAAGGTTCATCAGTTGTGATTTCAAGTATTATTTTCAACTATAAGAAATAACTATCTTGTCAACATTTGATTCCAGTGGTACCAATGGTGGTGGTTTACTCGAGACGCAATAACTTAGAGAACTTTATTTATTTTTGTAATATGGCTCTTAAGGAGTCCTTTATAAAGATAATTTTGCCAATGTCTAGTGAAATTATTGATTTTAGTCAACAGTCGAGTCTGTCAAAGTCACGGTCACTCAATAAAACCCCAGTGTTAGCGTTTTATGGACCTACCGGTGTATGTCGAGACTACTTTTAACTTTCACAGGTTTTAAGACTCTATTAGGTCAAAGCAAGTTGTTCACGTGACAACTCGACACACAATAGCAGTGTTAAAAACGATTCAAATCAACAATTCTCATATCACTTTGCGGCATTTTACTGCACCAAATTTGCACACTAAAACCACTAAATACTAATTTTAAACCTTTGAATTGCATCTGCCGATGTAATTTGTTCCTCTGCCCACCATAGAATTTGAAAGCTTAATTACTAATGCTTTAAAATGTGAATAGCATAAGCAAAATTATGTTATGACACCTAATAATAAATATTGCAAAACACCACTAAAAACCCAAAAGCATGTCACAAATATCCCCACTCTACCACTAAAATATTTCCACGGGCATGTCACAATATCCCCATTCTATTTTACCCGACAACTGTACCACCGAAAATAAATGACTGCGGCTGGAGTGTATCATCAACAGCGGTTCAAATTGAGCTATGTCCCCAAAAACAAGGTACATTATTGTATTTTCCTGTTAAAAACAATGTGCGTACATTAAAAATAATAAAGTGCAAGCCGCGGCCGCAAACAGCCAGCCGTCACGGGGAATCACTGGACGATAAATATCACCACGTGTTACAGTGCAAATTATCGCCATTTTGGCTCTTTGGAAAGCGACCATACCTAATTTTGGTTATTAATGTGAGCGACGTAGATCAGTGGATAAGAAAACGCTTTGGCATTAATGTCGATACATTGATGCCGAAGCCGAGCGAGCCGATGCTCGATCGAAGTGTAAAAGGCACCCTCAAGGTCCAGGCAGGAAGACGGTTGAATTGAAAGACCAGTTCCGTCTGTGTAGCTTGAGTTTATTTTGCAACCTGTCATACATAGGCAGGCGGCTTGGGGTCATTATTCCGGTGACACACAATGCTTGCGCAATGTAAAAATGCATAGCGACATCTACCGGAATAATGACGAACCGCCTGCTTGTGTGCTTTGTACACGAAGTAATAGCACGGTCTCACAGAAAACTTACTGGCGTGAAGCAGCGCCTGCGCTGTTTTTCGCCGAGTGAGTGAGGGTACTGGAGGTCTAATTGAGGGGAAAAGAGGGCTAAAGGTTGGTAGCGCACATTGCAGACATCTTTTTCTTAGGAGTTGTAACAATGGCTGATGTCAGATTTAAAACTGACTAAATCCAAAGTCTTAGTGTCTTGACTACAAGAAAAACCCTAAAAAAACCTGAAGACAGAGAAGTCACAAAAACGGTTGGCAGAATACAATCTAATAGAAATTTCGTAAATCACTTACAATAGTCGTATTCAAACCCTAAGCTACAAACAGAAGATCCATCATTTATATCAACTACCACAATTGATATCAAATCTACGGTACACTCGGCAACATTGCGCCACACCCACTCATTTCCTCAGAATCGGACCCTCAGGGCTCCCGGGGAGCGCCGAATTGGATACCCAGAGGGTTAAATCAAACATTGACATGTTTCATTTGAATATTTAAGCGTTCAAATATTATGTAGGCATATTACAGTAACCAGCAAGACTACGATTTCGATACTGCGTATTTTATTCGATACATCATAAAAATAGAGAAATAGATACTAAGACCAGTGAGTTGTAACTACTACGTATAGCAGTGGTTCTTAACCTTTAAGTCATGAGGGACCATTTTACCAAATGTCTGTCGTGTCAGGGACCACACACTTAGGACATGCGTTGCGGCGCCGTTTGCGTTGTGTTGACTTTCGTGTTGACTCGACTCATCACGTCACGTCACTTGTTAATACGATGTCTTCGTGGACCACTTGGGATGCCTCCAGGGACCACCGGTTAAGAACCACTGACGTATAGAGAATTAAGCCAAACAAAAAGGGCGAGGTAAGTAAGTTGTTGCCGGCCGGCAAACAACTCATGGAGGCTACATGAGTTTACAGTGACAGAACTCGCTAGCGTCTGCGTAAAAAAAATCTATGAAAAAGTGTACAGCGCCTCTAGCGGTCCCTCCGGGATTTAGATACGCTTTATTGAAAACAGAACAAAACTTGGGAGCACACTAACAGACGGATCACCTGATGGCAAATGGTTACCATCAGCCATGGACACCCGGTGACACAACACAACACAGAACTCGGTGAGTCACAAGTTCACTGCCGATCTTTAAAAGGGAAATGCGCTCGTTTCTTGAAGGTTTGCAGCTTAAACAGTTTTTTTATGTAATGTTTTACGCATAATTTACCACCCATTCCTTATCTACCGCAGCGATTACAAAATGGGCAATTTAACTAAGTAAATAAAGCATCAATGTAACGTGCACCTGGCTCGGTCACGTTCCCGAAGTTGCCGCGGAAACTCCTGATTATCGGCAGTTAGCAGGCGCGACGGGTAATCATTTTGGGGCAATCGACCTGAAGTTGGGGACGTGAGGGGTAGCAGAATTGTTACTCTTTTGCCCATCGGGGCAAACACATTTTTAGATAGTTTAAGGTCTTCAGCTAACGCAAGACTAGTAGATAAGTAGATACAGTAAAAATAATAATTTCCCTAACCAATATTCGGCTACGGCGGCAATTTTAACGATCAGCCACGTACGCAGAATATAGTGCTTAAGTGTGTGCGTAAACACAGGTGCCCTGTCCTTCATAATTCGGTGGGACACCAGTGTGACGCGACTGAAGAGGGACCGAAGGACCGAAGAGGTAGTACAGTACAGATGGTAGAAAACGTGGTTACCTAAATGTTCACAGACATTCTGATCCATCATACAGCCTGAGCAATATAATTTATATTTAATTACCAATTTGTCACATACTAGCTAACAGTTTCCTAAAGCGCCAGACTGTTCATTACACTTAAGAAAAAAATGTGTCACTACAATGTTTAGCTTAAAAAGCATATTCCCGAAAAGTATCTCCAAAAAATGAGTACGGAACTTTATATTTCAAAACGGCTAGCGATAAAATAAGGAGAAAGACTTAGCCCTTTGTCTCCCAGCATCTACATCTCAGACACGTGAGATATGGGCCCTCGCTGCGATACGACCGCGTAACGGCCCAGATAGGGCCAGGCCCATCGCCGTGGGCCCATTAGGGCCCATCGGGCCCATTTTGCCCATCCCGCCCGTCCCGGGCAATACATTTGGTTGGAGTAATTGCTGCCTATCGTTGCTATTTCTTTTTAGAGGCTGGTTTAACGGATTTATGGAAGATTGGAAAGTAAAGATTATCTTTTTTTAAATATACTAGATATTGTATGGTCTCACATAGAACTAAAATGTACAAGATAAAACAATATCATTCAGTAGGCGCTACGCTATTTTGTAATTACTTCATTAGTTACTATCATTACGTCTTGTGAGTGTTTTCCCATCACAATGTCTTCAAGAGCATGTTAGTCTATGATAATGGTTTTTAATTACACTAAAAATAAATATAATAATATTTTCTATTATTTCACATAATAAGCGTTCACAAATTACAGGACGTGGTGATATCATATTCCTAGACCTGTTTTTACAATATAGGGGGGCAGACGCAGAGACGGATTACCTAATGGCAAGCTCCAAGGAATGACAACAAAATATGTTGACGTAAAAGCTAGAGTTGTGTTTTAGTAGTACTTGACGATTATTTATCTTTGATTTAGTCGATATTGTACTATCGATACTAAGTAGTTCTTAACATTTAAAACAAATGAACCAGACAAATAAGCCGTGACTAACGAGGCCGGTAGTTATTTCCTCAACAGTCGGCCGAATGGTTTACAACCCACTGTAACAGTTACCCTAAAGACGACAGTTAAAACTTGAGCAATCTCTGCCCATTTGAAAAGGTAAAGTTTTGCAGTAAAATTTCATTTCCCTCGCTCCATCAGTAGGCAATTTTCGGGCCATCATAAATACAGGCTAGGGCGTAAATAGGCTCAATGTAGGATATAGGCCACGGCATAAATAAACTGCTCTCTCATCTTAGAGTGTAACTCCCTCACTGCCGAGCTAATTGTAGAAATACGCACGACTTGAAAAATCAAGAGGTGCATTGCTCGGATCCGAACCACAAATTCCCGCATGTAAGGCACTGTTCTAATCCACTAAGCTACCATTGCTCCTTAAATACACGGCATGAAAGACTATTCATAATTAAGATAATGAGCATTAAGGTTAAATGACGTCTCTGAGTGCGGCAGTAATTCACTATAAATAATTTCGGAGACTCTCTATGGTAAGGCTTGCTAATGATGATGGCGCCAGATGTGGCTTGAAAGAGGAATTAGCAGGTGTTGCGGGGAAAATTAGTTTAGTCAGAAATATAATATATACAAGGGACAGTCGAGTAGACGGATAACCTGAAACGCAGCGACAGCGCAGACGCTGCTTCACGCCGGTATCACTGCGGTCGAGCCAGCCCATTCATGCCGAAGCGTTGCTCTCCCACGGTGGAATAGGTTATAGTCATAGTCTATTATATTTTATCCGACCACGCATACAAAAAGAACAAAAAAAAATTTTTATACAAAGTCGGTCATATTTTAATGATTGATAGAGCACGTCGTGCTTAAAGAGTAAATATTTACAGATACCCCCTGTATAGAAAGATCTATTCTTAGCTAAAAGCTGTTTTAAATAAATTTACTCAACATAATGCCAGTAATTACAACGAGTTTTGCATAAATAATCGTTACAACATTATTAATTGCGTACTCGTGCGGAAGAACGGGTGATTCTGATGTAATATTACGTAGCACGGGGAGCTGGTGACGTAAGCGATTCAATTAGTGAGCGATTCTTGCTTAGAAATGGGGTACGATCACCTATCCCATAAAAAGGTAAATCAACAAACGTACACAACATCTCATACATTGACTCGACACCGTACTAAGTAGCTTAAGCACTTGTGTTACAGATATCAGACAATAGAGGAACCACAAATACATATAATAAGGTACTACATATTACACCCAGACACTGATGAATAAACATAAGCGTTCATCACACTATTGTTTTTCCATTGTGCACTGGTGTTGCGGGTCTCTATGGGCCGTTCCGATTCGTTTGCTCGTCTGCCATCTACCACATAAAAAAACTTTTATTGTGACTCAAGGGCGATGGTATTTTTACCCAACTAAGGCGAAGCATATGTAAACGAGGGTCATGCTTTTTACCTGTATGTATAGGCCTATGTGTGGATGTTTATTTCCTCATAACTTCCAAACTAGCCATCATAATTGGACGGATGAAATTTGGTGTCTTTAGAGGCCTCTTGACCGTCGTTACCAGTTTCTCAGTCTTAAAGAAATCAATTTCATCTTTCAGAAGATGTCAACTTAGTAAGTAATTCAACTACAAAATATTTCATCAACAAAATACTTTACTTCGTATTTCGCATTCAGACAAATAATCCTCAGCAAATCAAAGCCAGTCTCCTGGCGCATATTACCACAGACGTATTTCCATTTGTCCCAAACAAAAACCTTTTCACAAACTTGGATATCGCTCCCTGGACTTACTACATTACTCTTGCAAATTACAAACCTCGAAGAAGTCAAAGACAGTTTTACGATGATCTCAAATGAAAAATGCATAGGGCAAGTCTCGTTAATTTACTCCTTGGAGACCAGACGCGAGGTGGAAAAAAAATAACACCAAAATTCGCAGCGTTCGGAATGAAAAGTCAACTGAACAAATTAGCAAAAATTGCTTCGGGACCCTGGGAGTCCCGCTGCTCCCCAAATTGGCGTGTGCATGAGATTTATTAAGAGAACTTGGTCGTAACATGGGACGTATGAGCGAGGTATGATGTTTGGACATACGCTTTTTATGCACGTTGACATTCTCTGACGCTATGAAGATTAAGTGCAGTATAAATTAAGCTTTTTGTGCGAGTGGTGGGCCAATGTAAACAGAGGACTTATAACGAAACCGTCCCGTAAGGAATGAGATATACCTGTCATATTCAAACAAAAGCGACGTGCAGTGTGTGTGAAAGGGAGCGGAACTCGATTTCGTCGTAACGTCCGATTCGTTTTAAGCCCTCTGCTGTATGTAAGGCTTATTTTTAAAGTTTGGGTTTGAGATCGTTGGAAAATAAACCAAAAGCATGAAATAAGCTCCCGATTATTTTTAGTTTGTTAAAGTGTCGAAATATACCTATGACGTACGTATTATAGAAATCATGTGCCTCCACTACTTAAATATTTTTTAAGAATGAAATTATGATGATATGGGACATTTCCATATTCTTTACGTAAACGGCGGTGGACAATCTAGTACTGTAGCGCTACCATGAGTTTACAGTGACAGAACTCGCTAGCGTCTGCGTAAAAAAAATGTATGAAAAAGTGTACAGCGCCTCTAGCGGTCACTTGAGAAACTAAAATCTGTAGTATCGAGTTACGCGCTACGTAAACGTACTCGCTAGCGAGTATCGTTTACGTAGCACTACGAGTTGACATTGAAAACTGACATAACGTAAACGTAAACTATTGCTCTGTCTCTTTCAAATGCATCACAATGAAAGAGACAAAGCGATAGTTTTCGAAATACCACGAGTTACAAATTTGACGTTAGGTATCGAAAAATACTTTACGATTGTAGTTAAGTAACTTACTTGTCAAATATGGTGTGAAAAGGCGTTTTGATTTTACAAAATATTTAACATATATTGAGTATAATGTCGGAAAAAAGATATCTAGCGTGGAACAATATTGACGGCGGCTGCATTTCAAGATGAACGACACTCACAAGCAAAATTTCAAGCTGATATGTACAAGTGGGCTGGAAATCCTCTTGAACACAAATATAGGCTTAATGCGGTGGTTTTTGAGGATTTGTGTGATTTGCTGGCGTATTACTTACACATTACACAGATTTAACATCCACGCAAAGAATCTCCCAGGAGTCTAAGGTAAGACATATCCTGTATAAACCTCAAGGTAGGATATGATACTTACGGCCACAATCAGAGACGTTATTTAATCTAATGTTGATTAAAGATTTTTTGGAGATGATCTTTATAAAATACTAGTGGCCGCCCGCGACTTCGTCCGCGTGGAAAAGTAACTTTTTACCCCCTTTTTAACCCCTTACAACCCCCTCTTCGCAATAGAAAGTAGCCTATGTTCTTTCTCAGGGTCTAGATCATCTGCATACCAAAATTTCATTTAGTTCAGTAGTTTTGAGTGTGAAAGAGTAACAGATAGACAGACAGAGTTACTTTCGCATTTATAATATTAGTTAGGCTATATTAATTATTATATTTTTACTTTCAGGTGGGCATTTTGTTCAAGAGGTATTAGAAAATGAAAGCGCCAGTACAGCCACTGACTTATTATTGGGAAGAGCATTACGCGACCAATTGGCAAGAAGACTAAAAACTCAAGAGAAACAAGATATAAAAAGATATAATATTTTATTATATTAACACATTACAAAATTATTTAACTATTCTTTAAGTATTTTATTTCTAAAATATAATAATGTAAGTATTCCCTAATTCTAAAAACTGCCCAAATAATTGTTGCCACCGTTCTAGACACCTTATTTCGGCTTCTCTTCGCTTGTTTCTCTCCCGCTCTGTTTCTTGCTGGATATTCCGCTATTCAGTCAGGTCTGACAAAAACCTGCCTTGCTAGATCTGACTGCATCCGTGTACGGGTCCTTCTGGGGATGGGGGATGACGGGTCTTGGAAACAGCCTCTACGCTGCCGGCGAGGCGTTAGAGGCAAGGGAGGACTCTGACGAGCTCGGTGCCCTGCTCTGTCGGATGGTAGAGGGGTCCTTGCAGCCGACGCCACGCCACTGCGGCGCACTGGTTCTCATATTTAAAGAGACGTGAGAGAGATTAAAACAAGCATCTAAACTTTCAATTTTGCCACTAAAATTCACCTAATAAAGTCTTTCACCCATGCTGTCATCTTAGAATTTATTCTAAGTCTGTCACATTGACAAATATAATACCAATACAATTTAAAAAACATCATAAACATCAGCTTTACCCACTGCTATAAGACATTTAAAATAAGTCGGATTATCTTAATTTTTTAATTTCGTGGCTGTGGATATCAAGCTTTTTGGGTATATCTATCGAACTCTGTCTTTTGAGTGCAGTTAGAAAGAAACAGCTACATAGGGCGTGATGACAAGCACGTCACTTTCTGCGTAAATAACGCACTCGCTATCGAGTTAACGCTAACGTTTTTAAACCCTACGTACGTGTTCAAACGAAATCTATTTGACGCACGTTTACTCGCTCGCTATCGACTGTAGTAACGTTACGTTACTTTTCGATGCCAACTCATGGTAGCGCTACTGGCCGATAGCTTAGCTTTAAAAATTAAGAAAAATATCAATTTGTATGCCCGAATTCGAACCAAGTTTGTTTGATGACCAACTATATATATCACCATGTGACTAGCATAAATAAATGGCGCACTTCTTACCCACTTGACTGAGCCACCATCGCCGATATCATCGACTAAGATACTATATCTATTTCAAGATCCCAAGACGGTGTTAGCAGAAAATTAATCACATGAGCTCTCGCCGCCCGCAACGCAGCCGCCACGCAACTCAAACATCTCGGATCCGAATCTAATTTCCTACTCGAATTAAATAGCGTCGCGATGGGATTGGATTAAGATGGTAAACATTAAGATGCAGAGCTGTTTGCTGACGAGGCTGGTACGACTTGGTGACTTTGAACGTTAAACTGATTTAGATCTCACTAATAAAGTTATAGAGGTAAGGGAGTAGCCGATATAGATGACTGGACTTTCGCCTTTTCAGTTATTGGTGATGGGGATTTACGATTTTATACTCGCTTATTTACTCCGATGGCTCAGCGACTCAAAATTGGTGATCACAAACCCGAGCTATGTACGAAGCTTATTTTTTGCTCCATCCGGAAATCAAACACGGGACCCTGAGATAACGGCCCGGTACATGACCCACTAGACCAATGGCGCGTCTGCCATCTAGGTATCACATGAAAAAAACCCGTATGGAAGGCGCGTTATCCTGAGCTATCACCGCTCAGAGAGTGACAGTGTGTCTGAAGAAAAGAAAACAACAGCATTATACCGATTGCCCGATACACAGTAAGCCGACGAGTCGCTAAATCCTCACTCGGCATAATGGAGCTCTTCCTAATGTGGCCGTTTTTGAAACGGCCTCGGCTTAGGGACACTTGCGGCGCCGGCATGAAACGAAGAAATGAATTGAGGAAGGCTGCGTCAAGGAAATCTAACCAAACGCAATTTAACAATATCTATTTAAATATGGTAAGGGTTTTCCATAACTGTAAACAATAAGCATAAGAAACAAGTTTTAAAAGGTTATTTAAGTACTAGCGGCCGCCCGCGACTTCGTCCGCGTGGAAAAGTTTTTACCCCCCTTTTAACCCCTTACAACCCCCTTTTTCGCAATAAAAAGTAGCCTATGTTCTTTCTCAGGGTCTAGATCATCTGTATACCAAATTTCATTTAAATCCGTTCAGTAGTTTTGGCGTGAAAGAGTAACAGACAGACACAGACAGACAGACAGACAGACAGACAGACAGACAGACAGAGTTACTTTCGCATTTATAATATTAGTTAGGATTAGGATTAGGATAGCACACATTCACTTGTATGCTTGTAAGCACTTTACATTCCGCATTCTGTGCCTCGAAAAGCATGTTAAGATGTTGCGTTCAGCACCCGATCTTTCTTCGGTCGTGACACGCTAGTAACCCATCGAACTAAGAGGGTAAAGGGATATAGAGTGCACCTGTGTTTGCGCACTCACTTGACCACTATAATATATCCTGCGTACCTGGTTTAATTTTTAAGATTGGCCGCCGTAGCCAAATATCTGATGGAGGGTTTATTTATTTTGAGTCTACATCTAACGATTACCCAATACAAGAGTTAATCAAGTCTCAGGATAATCAAAAACAAAATGGCCGCCATTTTTTTTATGATAATAAGTACATACAGTAAATCATTTGACGGTAATATTGGTCGTATTGACTCGCCTTCATGGAGGAGACACAGTATCCTACATATAAGACTAAACTACAAAATCCTATCTAAATCCTTTCACAGGAAACACCCAAGTTTAAAGCCATATTGGCGATAGAAAATCGATTTCATATAACAAAAGCCGATATAATCGATTTAAGCGGGAAACCTGACACGACGTTTTGATTCCGTCCGAAATCAAATCTGTAAGGATTATTCCGAACAATTAGGGAATCGGTCGGTTGTTAAATTTAATCTCTATGCTTGTTTTTGCTTGCTAAATCGGTTTTGAGAGTATTCTTCAAACAATGAAAATACACAGAACAGCAAAGAAGAAGGGTCACCAACTTTTGGGTCTGCTAGTATTGCGGGTGTTTATGGGTGGTGGAAACCGCATCTCATTAAGTAATCCGTCTGCTCGTCTGCCACCTATCAAATAAAAGTGTTTTAATTTATAAAATCATATGCCAAAGGTCGTGGGCTCGATCTCCACTCTGGACAAACATTTGTGTGATGAACACTTACGTTTGTTCAGTGTCTGGGTGTAATATAAGTATGTATTTAAGTATATATTTGTGTTTCCTCTTTTTTCTGATATCTGTAACACAAGTGATTAAGCTACTTAGTACGGAGTCAGGTACAATGTATGAGATGTTGTGTGAATTAAATTTATAAAATCAATGACTTTAGGATCAAACAAAGTACGCTGTAGACTAAATTGTTTGGCCATTCTCCTCTAACATCAATCGCATACCCCGTCTTATCACATCACGCGGCTGTCACATAGCGCGCCACGTGACAGCGGAGCTAATACGTCGGAGCAGCAATTAATGCCCGAGATCACGTGACAACGGATCGGTGATGCACTCATGACTCCAGACAACAATGTCACTTAATCCACTTTGCGATAGGGACGTCTACATGCTTCGAACAAGATAGGCAAGTGCTGTTGATAAGGGAAGTGCTATTCGTTAAGGGCAAATGTGATTATTGCTGGTTATTCAACTTTGTTAAATAAGCCTGTAGACACTTCAGTCGAAAAATAGAGACGTATACATGCTGTGAGCAAAATAGACAAGTGCTGTTCATAAAGGAAGGGCAAATGTAATTATTGCTGGCATTTCAACTGTGATAATATATTAGATCAGAGATGGGAAAATTTTGTGTAACTCAAATTGTTTTGAGGCGGACCTCGCTACGCTACGACGCTAGGATCTGGTGCTTACAGATTTTAAAATATATTATGGGCCCTTTTAGTTATTCTATCTTCTTCTTCTTCATCATCGATGCACTCTTGACAGAGCGGTCGTCATGCATTTGCTTTCCCGACGGAAGGGGCAGATAGAATGCGTTTCACGATGCTTCAGTTTTTCTATACTTAACCAGAAATATTTAAATGAATGAAACAACGAGAGTAACAATATTACCACATTGGCATACATACGCAATATTTAACAGATATTACCAACATTTATCTACCGGGAAAAGTTAATCTAAATTGATATCAGTACAAAATCACTAGAAATGACTCGTACAGCACAACCCCGGCCAGTGTAATTATAAATGGATAATTAACATGTCTACATGATATTTCAGGCATGAAAAGGCTTATTTCGAAATCCAATTCCACTCCAAATTATGACAAGTGGATACATAACCTAATGGAATCGGTTTCATACACATTTTAGAGGTTGATTTAATTTTGATTGGTATTTTGGTGGACAACTGTTTAATAATGAAATAGGGAATGGTTTTTTCAGTTTTTTATTTTTACATTTTGACCCCCTACTCCGAAATTTACAATCAAATAAGGCATCCGGTAACATCACTCCCTCGGTGAAACACCAATGCCGTTTTATCACTCCGATCGAGCCGGCCCATGCATGCCGAAGTATGGCTCTCCCACAGACCCACGTGAACCATAACCAATCAGATACGATAGCAGCCACAAAAAAAAAACAATCTGCAGTCTCCGCTTTGTGATAGCTCGAGCATAAGTTCAGATTTCCGCCACAGATAAAATCATCGAACTGCAACTCCAACTAAAAAAAAACAATTAAATATCACTCCTGAGACAATTGGCAACACAGTGTCACGGCAAAGCTTATCAAATGCCACAAATCAAGCCGCTGAACAATGCCAGGGAACAAAAGCTTCGCGCACAAAGAAACGCTCTCATTACTCCGGGAAGGATGAAACGGGACTGGCTTGAGATAGAGATGGGGAAAGAAAACCGGTTTTTCATCAACGATCGATTTTTAAGTATGCATTCCCTTTAAAGTTTTACACAAAACAGACAGGCAGGCACACGATATGCTCACACAGGGTCTCCCGCAGAATACCAGCGTCGTGACGTGCCAGGAATGACACGGCGCGACTTTATGCTGAGCGGGCGCCTAATTGGCACATGTCTGATTTATTTATTTCTTTTTTTGTTTCTATGTGCTTATGTTTGCTGTTGTTTTTTTTTTAATTTTGATGTGTTTCCTTGTTTGTGCCAAATAAATGATTTATTCACTCATTCATTCATTTTTTTTGTAATAGATGACAGACAAGTAAGATCGCCTGTTGATAAGCTATTGCCACCGCCCATGGTTGGCAACATCAGTAACGTAACAAGTTCACTGTAAGTTGGACGCAATTGGACCCTGTTTTATGATCCATAGATCGTGATTCGATTCTCACTGTAGACAAATATTTTTATAAAGAACATCTTCTTTTATAGTGTATTGGCTTACCTCAGCCGGATGATAAATAAAAGGAGAGCCCACGTTGCAGTTACAACAGACGCGATGGTACGGCATCACATCCGTTGGCACTGCTATAATGGCCCGCAAGATGCCCTGTTTCACATCTGTGTTTATTTATGTACTTCAATCAAGTAACTACATATATTTACTTTTCTTAATGATAATAAAATCAGGGTAGTATTGATAATTGATAAAAAAATATATTTCAAATCGTTTTATTCTAAAAAGCCATTTAAAATTTACAAAATTTTCACGTTAAATGTCACATCTCTACGCCTCCTCAGTTTATTTTGAGCTCTGAGAGTTTATTAAGCCTCTCCCCCCTTGCCTGCGTTAGGGGGGAGTCTATCGCTGAATCTAGATAATTGATAGATAAAGATCTATAGGACTGGAACGGGTGAGGTTGGACTGTGGTATGTAGTTGCTAGGAGGCGGGAGGTTTTAACACAAGTAGTTTGTGACATACGACACTTCACATAGAGTTTAATTTTGTCTAAAATAAAACTTGTAATGCCATTATTCGTTCTCTAAATACCACTAACTCAGAACTAATAGCTTTTATTAGCATACCATGTTAAAATTAGGTGATGTTTGAAATGGCATACTCATAAATTTGCCGTGCTAGAGAGATAAAAGACAATTGGCAATTTACGGCAAGGATAAAAGACAAGCAAAACAATGGTTTTTAATTGAAAAATAATGCACATTACACTTTATTTGCACACATGACACGACATATTGACGAAAAACAAGCACATCTTGATTTTTTAATCTAATAAGTGGCAGACGAGCAGACAGATCACCTGAAAGTAGTCGATAGCCGCCGCTTATGGACACCTACTCACCTGCTCTATTATCATTTAAATCCCCTTCCCCTCCGGTTGGGCACCGGGAAATTCACTCACTCGGCGAAACCATGGAATTCAGTTGATCCAGCCCTTACATGCAGAAGAGAGACTCTCCCATAGCGCAAATTACATAACTTACTACGCTGGCTCAGCGATCCAAGATGGGTCTTGGCCTCCTACGTTAAAGTTCGCCATTTTGTTTGGTCCTGCGCCAATTCTGACCAATCATGCACATTTAGTGCTTAAAGGTCCTTGACTTCGTCCATTAAGCGATATCTCGGACGCCCCTCAGGACTCCATCCCGTCCGATGACATAAAGACTTTTAAAAAGATATTCAAATTGTTATTGCAAGTTATATTTCTTATTTCCCACATTAAATAGCCATTGCGGTTTCCGCCCACAAACGGCGTGAATTATTTCTCCAATTGAATTTATTCCAGCAACTTTCCAACCAGTCAATATTTTATCACCCCGTCAGTACCTCACGTTAATGAATAGACAACGCCCCCGCAGCAGCCTACCCCACCGCTTTCACGGGCGGATGAGTTGCCATTTCCAACAAAGAAATTGAATTACCACGTCTATGATTTCCAAGTGGCGTCGATTGAGCCTGACGCGGACAGACGATTTATTATGCGGCACGAGGCGAAACTTCATCAGGGCTACACGATTTTATTCATTAAGATTAAGATTGCAATGGATGGAGTTTTACGCCCCAAAATCCTCATCTATGGCGTTCAGTCCATACCACATTATGGCATGCGCGTACGTACGTGATACATTATTACCACGTCTATAATTTTCATGTGGCGTTGATTGAGCCTGGCGATTTATTATGTGGCACAAAGTGAAACTTCATTAGGGCAATGCGATTTTATTCATTAAGATTAAGATTGCATTGTTCGTATATAAGCAAACGCTAACTTTCTTAATATCTTAACAATTCTATTCGAGAGTGATAAGTTAACTAAGGTTATTATTCATATGAAAGTATAATCAAACATAAATTGTAGAAGGCTAGATTAATCGTAAAGTCAAAATTTATTTTACAAATTCAAAGTGACCTAAAAATCAAGAGCGCGTATGTGAGCGACTTGGGTAAAGCCCGCATCGGCCGATCCCGCATCACTTAGCAAATGTCACGTAGCGCAGAATTAGATTAACACCTCCGTTTAAGAGTGACAAGTTAAATTAGGGTCACATTAATAAAGAAGGATATAATCGAACATGAAGGGTAGATGGCCTTTTTTGGTGACGATGGTGGGATGGGACACTCCTTATGTTTATACTACCCTCATGGGCTCTCTAGTAGAAAATTATCTTAGGAGTGATAATGTCAGAATTTTATATCATTTGGCATATTATAATCTAGCATTAGGTAAGACTGGTAATTAGAAAGTGACTGTCCTTGGGAACCCTTAGACAGATTGATATAAGGATCAAAGTTTCCCAGTATGATACCCACTTCACCATCAATGACGATCTTTCAAGGCCTCAGGAAGGTCCTTATTCGGCTTCGCAGAAGATTGTTGCAATTAAGAGTAGATGACCTGATTTATAACAGAATTCGCAAGTAATTTATCAAATCAAATCGACCTAGAAATCAAGGGCGCGTGTGTCAGCGACTTGAATAAATCCCGTATCAGTCGATCCACTTTGCAAATGTCACGCGGCGCAGAATCAGACGAACTCCTCCGTTTGAGGGCGACATTTATCAGCGGGAAAAAAACTTTTTACACGTTTGTTTCTTTTCTTGATTGTTAGAGATCCACATGGATCTGATAATAATAATATTTTTTCTAATGAGGTACATGGACGAATCACTAATGGTTGCCGATTCTGAAATAAGTCTTATGAATTTGTAGTTATTTATTTTATCGCTAATAAACTTTAATCTGCATACGAGTATTTATAGTTTTTTTTATAACATGTACCCGTGCAACCACTTAACAAAAATACTAGTTAAGTGTAAGTAGTTTTCTGAGGGTTTCGTAGGTATTCAACGTTTATAAATGGTTCAGAAATCGAATCATTCAGTGTTTCCAAAATATTGTTTCGTAGAAAAATATAATACAATAATTTATACATTGTCTACATCAAGCTCTTATTTCCATACGAGTATGACTTATTTGAAGAAGCTTAATTAAACATTTTGATTTCCCATGAAAAATAAGGACACCCATATATTTTAAAAGTACACAATTGTATACTTTTCAACATTTTCCTAATAAATGGGGTCCAAATATCAAAAGCACCATTGGACCAGTCAAGTCAAGATATGAGTGTCTCTCCTTAACAAATATTCATAAGCAAACCTAAAGGCGCGGGCTTATTTGCTTTAGTTACGTAAAATAACAGTTCAGTGATTTTACTTTGGCCATTCAGCCGAATAAATTGATGTAGTCAATCATCCAAGTAGATTCAGTCTGTCACAGAACCTTACATACTCTTGGAGCATTTACTTGTCCTTTAAATAAATAAGTATAAATATCTCTATTTACAACTGTTAATTGTAGTACAAAAAAATATTTATGTAATGACACTAGACTTTTTTGAAATATATTATCATAATAATGATATTCCAAACGATCCAGCTACGGTGGCTGATCCAAATAATCAGCTACGTTTGCAAAATAATATATTAATTAGTAATATTTTGTGCAATAAAGAGTATCTATCTATATTATAATGATCAAGTGCTTACGCAAACACAAGTGCATAACATTCCCCTACCTTCATTTTTTAGTGTCAGTAAACACGAACGAAAAAGGATCAGGTACACAACCTAACGTGCTTTTTGAGGCATGGGGGTGCCAAGTCCGCCAACATCTAGACTTCAGGCTGACACTGAGGATTTCTAAATAGAAAAAAAAAACCTTAGAAAAAGCTCAGGTACTAATTTTTTGGGTCCTGAGTTCGATATATCATAAAAGATGAAACAAAAATGTAAAAAAAAAGTGAGGGCATTATGATTGCTTGCTACATTAAAAGCTGGATTTGATCATTTTTTATCTGCATTCTGACTTAGCAAAAAGTACGCGGCGTAGAATTAAAGACGCCACAAAATATGCCTCCATTTGGGAGTCAGCATTAATCACAGGAATAAAAGAAAAAGTGAAATAAAAGTGCGGGACGACTCGGGGTGATTTCTGGTTCTCGCGGCAACGCGTTAAGTGCCCACCTATTTATTATTTATCCTTAATTCTGTTAACTTTTTAGCGCCTTAATGAGAAGAGGGATTTGTACGGTCGGCTAAGTTATGCGAGTTTTTGAGATGTTGACCTCGGAATTTGTTAGAACGAATGAGATTTTGTTTTTGTTATGTTTTGATTTGCATTTTGTTTATTCAGGACTAGACTTGCGCCTCCGACGTAGCTCACGCAGATTTAAGTGTGTCATAGCAGGATCCTGTTTTAATGTTTATATAACCTCAAACCCCATTCTCTTTTTACCTACACTAACGCCAAAATTAGAATAACTACTAACCTATGGGTTGTTTTCCAAAAATGTGGAAATCACGCCTGCCTGTTTATGTTAAAGTGATATCAATAGCGGTAATAATTTCTAGTGAGTATGTTTCATGTCTTTTTGCTCCAAATCAACTGACTTACCTTTTCTTGGAACATTATACCTACAAAGTCTGTATTTCCAGAGAGCTACAATTTGGGTGTCTTTAAGTCGAGAGTGAATAGGCTTCTTCTGGAAAAGCACGCTACATCTTAGACCTCATTGTCACTCTCCATCAGGTGAGACGAGGTCAAGTGCAATCCCATTACATAAAAAAAGTCCTTATTATGGGACATGACCTTTTAACTGTTACTTGAAATTGTAATGTACCAATCTCAGAATCTTAATAATATTTTAAAATCCTAACACTATTTTACTTCCCTTTTAGATACCTATACAGCTTGTACTCGTATCTTAACGTAGATTCTTTATACGTCCCGTGTCAAGAGAAAAATAATAACCCTCAACAGCCGCGCGATATTATGGCGTGACGTATTATACAGCACGTGTTCGCGTCACGCTGCCGCGTTTGTCACGTCGACTATAATCTGTCGCTGCCCGCGTCCCTCCGACTGCAAAAAGGTTGCATCGATGGAGTGGATGGAGTAATGGAGAAAGAATATTATAGATGGTTGTTTTTGTTCCTATACCTTGTGGTACCTTCGTTATTCCTGGTTTCCATAACACAAGAAAAACACATAGTTAGAAACATGTAAAGGATCATCTTTTCTTCAATGTATTGTTATTATTTCTCTATGTTGGCAATAAAGGCCCTATGAATTAAGATCAATAAACATTTTTGGATTTTATGAAGCATTTTTAAAATTGCTGTACATTTCAAAATTTTAAATGCACTTCGGAATATCCGGGCAACTGGATGATCTCCTGGAAAGATTTTTCGGAACTGTTACAGTTAAAATACTATGTCTTTTGCCACGTTTAATCGGGGTATCTAACATCCTACACTTATTATCTAAAACAAGGATCTCATATTTTGTGCGACATCGGTAAGCGCCTTTGGAAATTTTCATTATTTTTAAGAACAAAGAGTAAAGCCTGTTGTTCATTATAATTACTAGAGTTTAATCAAAGTCACGCAAATGTTCTAACTTAGTGGGGGATTACAAAATTGTCTAGACAGTTATAATAACTTAAATATACTTGTTCCACGCACAATAAATAAACACTTGAATAAATTACTGTCGTGAGTCAGGTGTGTTTAGTAACGTTACAGTATAACGACGTCAGTTATAAATTATACCTAGTGGTAGTTTAGGGTTTAAAATTTCTCAGAAAGATTACATTTACTTTTGATTTAAAATATAAAAAAATTGCCACCATCAGCAATCAAATAAATCTGTTAAAAAATAATATTACTTTATTGCGTTGTGACAGGGCTGGTTGTTTGTGGTTAACATACGTACTAGAAGGAAAACTGTAGTGTGTTTATATTATATTCAGACTTTATCTTTGAGAGGGTATTAAACGAATGAAACATTTTACTAGTTAAATAAAAAATATCTGTGCTACTTTACAAGACTTTATCGTAGATAGAAAAGAGTACCTTCAATAAACTCGAGCTGATACTAAACACCGTTTCTCTTAACGTAATTAAAGTCACCTGACACCAAAATTAAACTCAATGTCTGTTTGAGGATCCTCTTTCAGTACCTGTCTTAGAGATTGGTTTTCTTATTTGTGTTAGTGTCTTGTGTGTTGCGCATTGTTTGAAGACAATGCGATGATACGTTTGAAGTTAATTACTTTACGAATTATTTACTTTGCTAGAATCGGTGATTTGGATTTCAATTCTAAGTACTGAGATTTTGTCACAATTAACTATTTGTAAGTTTCGATAAAAACATTTTAAAACGGATTTGTTGGATTGAATCAAATTAGAAATATACATTTATGAAATCTCTATATTCGCCTTCAATATCGCGTGCACGAATAATAATACGGTTCCCCCTGTTCGCTGTTTGTTTCATAGATCTTAGTTCTAATTGCTTTGCAAGTATCCTTCGTTAGTCTTGAACAATCTAGTTGCTGAGACATATACTATTGATCCCCTTACAATATAGACACATTGACACGGGTTCTTTATCTTCGCTGAAAAACAGTTGATAGCTAATACTTTTTGCTAATAGCGCTACAGCAGTGTGACACACTAATAAAATTAACTTACCTACTGCTTATTATTCCTCTGTGGCAACATTGACGTAAGTAAAATTTGAACTGTTACGCAATTAAGACTTAATGTAAATTACTTTCTGTTAAAACGTGTTCTACTTTACAAGTTGAGGCTTTATATCATGAAGAAAGCGCCGACATGGGGATAAATTGGACAGTAAAGTGTTATTTACTTTGGAAAATTCAGAATTTCATTTAAGTATAGGATAAAAAGTTTTTTTTTATTCCACGCCAGAAACTAAGTAACTAACTTGTGTACAATGAGATTATATGTGTTATTCTAAAGTATGTATATTCACTCGGTGAAAACTGAAACTCGGCGCTGGCGGTGTTTCACGCCGGTTTTCTGTGAGGGAGGGTGGTATAGGTCCAATCGAGAATTTAAAACTGGAATCGGGAAGTTTGTATAAACGTATTTTTTTTAGTTGTTACCTTTTCTATTTCATCAAAGGCCTTTATAGAGTCCCTTATTACAAAGCCCATTAACAATTTTATTCCTAAGTTATAATCCTCAGGAACGAATAGCGGCACAACTAGACTGGAGTGTTGTCCGCAAAGAGATTATCGTAAGAGGATCACGACGAGGCACTCCGACGGGCCACGAATATTATTTGCAAGATTAGTTTCCATAGTCGATTGTCCGGGATTGTGTATAAACTTGTGTGGATAGCTGATAATCACTTGAAGTGGAATATAAAGACTTGTGGAATTATTGTGTTGTCTGAAGTGCTATTAAGCTTTATGAAAAAATGAGTACTCAAATCTTCTTTACGATTGCTATGAATGTTTTTCGTTTGACGCCAATCGCACCTTATGGAAAGCGATGATGAGGCCTCGGAAGTTACGAGTTTGCTTTATGACAAGTATTAATTATATTTTAAAAATATGATGTAAAGTACCTAAATAAAGCACTAAAATTCATCGTAGGGTTCAAGTTAGACTCGAAACCACCACCTTTCACAATCCGGGTGGCTAAACGAACCCCATATTCCTTAAGAATATATTGCAATGGATTGCTGTGCCAAAAATAAAAACCATAGTCCTTTGTTAATGATAAGTTCGCTCTCTTTGTATAATACTTATTACCTGTTTAAAGCTTTTATACCTTTCTTTTGTGTGCAATAAAAATGGATGAATATCCATTTATTTATGCTTGTTTACTCTTGCTATAAAATTCAATTTACTTTTTATCGATAATGAGCCCACAACCTTTGGTTCTTAAGTCAGCCACTGCACCATCTAAGTCATAATGATGTTCTAAAAATAATATTAATATAGTTTTAAACATTTTCACTCCTTCAGAAGCAATTTACGTATCTCAAAACTTCAAGTCTTGTTGAAACTTATCAAGATTGTTTGGGACTCATGATAATATTTTCTTTGACTACGCAAAGTACTTGGCAAAGTTATAAAATATGTATAACAACAATAATGAACTCTATTATTTCAGGAATAAAATTCCGTGCACATATTTTGGAAGGCAAAACGATGTGTTCGAGAGGAAAGTATTGTTGTGATTAGATTTTTCTAGTAAACAGCTTTCTGATGCTTTAATTTAATATTGTATTTAATTGTTTTATTTTGTTGTCGTTATGTCACGGCACCTAAACACTTTTTATGAATTCAAAATGCTTTTGTGCAAATTTTGTATTGTCATATTCTAACGCTAAGTTCAATTGTTTTTTTTTACCTAAGATAGGACATGCATGTCCTGTATTGTAAATATCTATACTATTATTGCCTTGCCTGCTTAAAGTTGTTGCGTCAATAAGCGTATTTTTTTTATGAGATAGGGGGCAGATGAACAGACGGATCACCTGATGGTAAGCGATTACCGCCGCCCATGGGGGTGTCCATGGGCGGCGGTAATCGCTTACCATCAACACCAGAGGAGTCGCAAATGCGCTGCCGACCTTTTAAGAAGGAATATGCTCGCTTTTTGAAGGTTTGTAGATCGTATCGGTCGTATCGGTTTATATGTCACTTTAGTCGTAACTTTTGTCCTCAAAATAATGTGACGCTTTACCTTTACATTGTTTAACAGGGCCTTGATCACTTGCATTAAATCAGAAGTATTAATTTACTTCCTGGTCACTCGGTATATTTAGAATTTTGATTAATGTTAGAACATTAAAGAGTAATTAGTATGAACTTTATGCACTCCAAGACGTCCCGTCGAGTGCAGCCCGGATCGCTTAGCTCGCGCGTTTGTCACGTCCCCTATAATCCGCGGGCTAATCGACGTCCCCACTCTGTAATAATATGTCGGGATAATTAGGATTTGCCGTTAACTGGACCGCTGCGAAGCCGCAGTGATACATTACGGCTTCATAATAACGTAATGAATTAGTTGCCGGAAATGAATGGTAGTCTTGACCGAGTTGGTTTAGTAGTACTGCGATTGCCGATCTCTTTTCGGTCGTGTCACACTGGTGTTCAATTAAGAGGGTAAGGGAATAGAGAGTGCATCTGTGTTTGCGTACACACTTAAGCACTATACAAGGTGAATTTTTAAACACTGTCCAAATTTTTAAGCTCGACTTAGAATCTGTAATTGAACAGCTTTCGCCTAAAAACATGGGTCGAATTGTGTAATATTGTACACTTACAGATTCTGAGTCGATCTTAAAAATTTGGATAGTGTTTAAAAAATCATCTTGTATATCTTGCATACGTGGCTTATCATTAATATCGGTTGGAGGATTGTTATTACCGCAATTGCGCTGAGATGGACATCCCAGGGTAGTTAGGGTTAGAGTCCCACACACCATCTCATCCCCACATGAGACAAGGTTGTAATAAATAAAGTACTGAGAGAGAACTTATTAAAGAACTATGATAGTCGATTACCTATGTGAATGTTAGAGATATCATTCAAAACGGGATGTAGTAGATTCAAAACTGGGCATGCACTTCTTGTTTGTTTAAATCTATGTGAGTATTTGTTATATTAGCTTGGCGGTGAGGGAAGGCGGAAGCCTGCATATTACAGATAAGTTTCTGGGTTGTGTAACCATGATTTTGTTAATATGGTTCACCTATTTAAGGGTTAGAAAGGTCAGACGGCAGTCGTTTTATTGTAATTATCGGATTAAAAACATGGCCTTTGAGTATGGCCTGTAAAAAAATAATAAGTAAAGTTGAAAAGAAAAAATCAGGCTACTAATTATATAATAGCAGCTGAAAATTCCAGTAACACTCAAAATAACATCTTTCACTGGTGCTCATATTTATTATACACTTTGAAACTGGGTTAGTAACAAAGTTCTTCAAAATCACTCACTTTTAGCGAGACTTAAACAATCTTAAGACGCTAAAAATATACTCAAACAAATCGTAAATGCTTAAATAAACCCAACTTAACCTTTTACTTTGTAATC
Organism: Cnaphalocrocis medinalis; assembly: GCA_014851415.1. Taxonomy (NCBI): domain Eukaryota; kingdom Metazoa; phylum Arthropoda; class Insecta; order Lepidoptera; family Crambidae; genus Cnaphalocrocis; species Cnaphalocrocis medinalis. Next base: position 1,194,303 of record CM026279.1, read on the forward strand.
TCGTTTAAATTCTACGTAAATATTTCTTTTGAATTGGGCTGTGATAACACCCCGGTTAACACAATCTTAGAATAATTTTCCTACTTCGGGTTGCGTTCTATTTATCTCCAAAAATTTTAAATGTACGTTTAGTTCATAATGATGAAAAAATATTTATATCTCTCGACGATACATACATAGTTTTACCCAATTGTGATATTTTTAGAAAGTTAATATTTATTTCACCTCTCACCTTTCATCATTGTGACCAATTGCTATTAAATACTTGTTTAGGAACTGGATGGCTAAACATAACCAGCCGTCAATATACCTATAAGTTTAATTTAATCAAACAGTATCTCCCAAAATACTAATTCAAACGTGTCCCATCCCTTTACCTAATCTACTTCGCTTAATGTATAACACGTAAAATATTATATTCTTTATGTCTACGTTCCATTTCACGCAAGAAAATTCTTTACTAAAAACGATGTGAAATTTATCACGTCGCCTATAATTGGAAGAGAAATTCTTACTAGAGGGAACGCATTATGTGAAACATTTTGCTATGAAAGTAACACTTAACGTCGATTGATACGTACATTCATCATCTTAATGCTATACCGGGCTATGCTTGGTCTAGGGGCGGGAAACTTTTTGCCTACAATGATTCACGGGATTTGAAGGTAGGAAGCAAGTCGTCGGATGTTTTAGCATTAATCACGGAACTGGTAGGCGAGACGTCGTGACTAGCCGGTTTATTTAGCAACTTTAGATGAATCCCTGTTACAGCGTCATTGCTGGCTATAATAACGTTGTATACTGGCTTCAGGGAGAACTTTGGGAGGAATTTGAGGCGTAAGAGCGAAAGTGGGTGAGGTTTTGAATAAAGTTTTTGTTTTTATAATCCACCTACCTACTAAATTTCTCCCGGGAATTTAGCATAAGGTTAGATTTTGAAATATGGTTGATAAGGTTAATATATATTGCGCATAAAAATCAACGTAGTGTTAGCTAAAATACGTTATTTTGATCTCAAAACGGTGCATTTATACCATTTTAAAGTTTTAAAAAAATACTTTAAACTTAAAATTAAAACGATGTACCTATCTCAATTAAACGTTTCTAAGTAAATTTAATGTGCGATATTAAGCATGGAAGCGTAACAAATTACCATTTCTACGTAAAATCTTAACCACAATAAAGAAGAGTACGAACGGATTCTCTTAATTTACAAAATTTTATTTAAGCACATATTCCATTTTGTGAGAAGAGGTAAAAGCGTTATATTTCACTACGCTACACGGGGCCTTTATTTTCAAAAAATGTAAGCACTCTGCTTAGATTATGCCTCGCGTGATAACCGCGTGACGGATTAGACAGGCGACGCGGTTTGACGTGAATGACGGCGACTCTGGCTTGGACCGTTGTGTTTGCAAAGCGGGAAGTAAAGGGGTATTTACTTTTTTGAATTTATAAGTACTTTGCTTAAATTGTGCTTAGCGTGATAAAGATTTAACTGGCGACGTTTTTTGATATGAATGATGGCATGGATGGAATTTTCTGTTTGCTTGAACGGATATTTTATAGTTATTGAAATAAGAACATTTGAGAGTTTACTACAATTCACCTAGCACCAGTTAATAAAACTAGATTTACTTTTTACCTCCACTTCTGAAGTTAAATAAATGAATTCATTCAACATCTCATACATCTCGTATTAAGTTGCTTAAGCTCTTGGGTTACGAATATGAAAAGTTTATCACTCAAATGTTTATGTAGTAAACCATTCATAAAATGCTAATTGCTTACTAAGAGTTTTTATAAATGAAGTTTTGAAAACGACTGAGTATTTATTTTCACATAATAACCTGAATAATAATATTTATTTCACATAGAATATAAATTACACAGATTGCGCTGTGTTTCATCGAGTGAGTGAGGGTACCAAAGGCCCTATTGGGATGAAAGGGGGTTTACGATTGGTAACATTTGTAGTTACTGGTGTTGCAGGTGTCTATATGGGTGGCTCATCTGCCACTTATAACATGAAAAAAATATCTTGCAATAAAGACCCACAATATTTGCAAATTGCACACCACTGCAAACCAGGTCATTGCTCGCTCCACTTTATCATTAAATCACACATACAATATCACGCTGTGATTGATTATGACGTGCGTGACGAAGGTTACCCGACAACGCCAGTAGGTGGCGTGGAGAATTCCTGCTTGTGTATTATTAATTACTTCCGGTGATTGGGCGGGGGTTTCGTGCCCCGGGGCACGGTAGCGTTCCTACACGGAAACAAATATTTGTCGACGGAACATGTACAGTTACGTATCTCAGATGCATACATTAGTTAGGATTAGACCTTAGCATTATAATATTAATCAGGCTGTCGCAGTCTTCTGCTGGTCATAGGCCTTTCAAAATGTTAGGCATTTTGATCGTTCTTTTGCTACTCACATCCAGCCAGCTTCGCATCCAGTAAATAGTTATTGCATCTTTTTAAATTTTGTTTTAATGTTGGTTGACAATACGATTTATAAGAAAAACATGTTGATTTATTGACACACATGATTTACATCTTGACAAGACGCTTCTAGACCATATAATAATTTGTAGACTACACGGATCTTGGCATATTTACAGACGTTAATATCTTAAAACTAACGCAATGGAAGCAATATTTTTACATCTGTTCTCTTCTTTGAAATATCTTCAAAAGCAACTACGTTCCTCTAGAAACTTTCTGGCTTGAACGTCAAAACTGTGGAGTGAACTATCGCTGGCGGTATTTCCAGACCAAAGGAACTTTCAAAACTTCAAGAAAATAGCGTATTCAATTAGCTTCATCAATGTTTTTTTAAAACAATTAAAAAATATATTATGAGTGCGTCTCACAAAAATATTAAAACATTTCTGCAAGCATTATCAATAGCTTCATTTAACTTTTAATTTTATTGTCGACAAAGTAGTGCTTTAATAAGTGTGACTCCATTGGTTACGGGTATCTATCAATGTTAGCAGTCGCATACAATTATATGATTCGTGGACTCACGTAGTCCTACTTATTAAAAAGACTGAAGAAGAGAAGAAGTAGAAAAGACGACTACATCTAATTAAAATATTAAATGATTCAAAATGTTTGTGGACGAAAGAATACTACGAAATAATCCTACCCAATATTTTGCAAAGTTCCTATGCCAATCTAATCTGTGGAGAAGTGACGTTTATCACGCTTGCCATAATATACACACGATGATTAACACTAGAATTTACTCAAATTTTGGTCTAGTTAAATACATTTCAAATGTTTGTACGAAAGAATACTACGAAATAATCCTACAGAAATTTCTCGAAGTTCCTACGCCATCTAATCTGTGGAGAGGAGACGTTTATCACGCTTGCCATAATCTACGCACGCTAATTGGCTGCTCGCTCGCAAGAGTGAACAATTTTTTACGATAATCCCCGCTGTTTGGACAGATGTCTGGATAGAAATGTTTTTGGGATGCTGAATGTAGGCTAAATACTAAGCCGTTGCGTAAGTTCTAATCCAACATAGTACCTATGTCTGATATCAAGATTTTTACGGCTCTGTTCGCCTAAAAGAATAAAGGGCTTGACAATTTTTTTTCGTACCACGCCTTTTTTGGGTTATTTTGGATTTGGATTCTTCGAGACCTAACTTTCGTGATAATCCTTAAATCCGATACCTCTAAACTGACATCAGAATTTTTAACATACCGATAATAAAGAAGGCTTTTTCTATAAACAATATAACTTTTTATGTTAGTTAATTTATTAAGATATTCTTATCACCAGTTTAGTGTTTTATTTTTACTTTTTAATGTTTAAATTAAGTTGTAGTGTAGTTAGTTTCGTGTGTTAGGTATATTTTTTTAATTTGCTATTTTCTTATGGTTTTTAATGTTATCTACTTAAGCAAGATGTGTTTACCTATAAGTATAAGAACAGTTAGTTATTTAATTTATATTTATGTAGTTTTTATTGTACTCAACGCTGTATCGTATGTTGGTAATCCAATTTTTTTTTTAATTTAAGGACTGCAAAAAGAGCCACTAGTTTCAGAGGATTTATACTTACAAGTACTACAGGTAAACGACTCTTAAAACAGTTACGTGTAGTTCTCAACGCGCAAACACGAAATGATACATTCAACTTTTCCCTGGAAAACTAAAACCTGTAACAAAATATGTCAAGTGGCAGAGCGCACAGCAACTCGTGCCAAGTAAACGCCTGTAAACTTGATATTGAATATGTTTAAAGTTGAGAACCTGCCACGACCTATGCGATGAAATTTATTTCTAGATTTCGTTTTAGTTTGTTGCCAAGGTATTGCTTATGACACGTGAATAACGTGGCAGGAAACAAATAAAAAAAATAATAAAGTAAGGTGAAATCACGTACCTACATTATGCCTTAACAATAGAAATGATTAAAACGGTTTTCGAACAGCACGTAAAATGTATTTCATTCTTAATTATAATATTTTAAATTTATTTTTAAACCCTGACGCCAAAACGATGGCGTGCTATAAGTTTGAAGTGTCTGTCTGTCTGTGTGTGATTTGAATTTAAAATAAAAAACGCGTCATTTAATACAGCATTTTGTGGCAGTGGCTATCTTGTATATGAAATTTATCATGTTGTATGTATTCTACTGCTCAAACCCCTTTATACCTTTAATGAGAGAATTAAGTCAAAATATAAATTCCGTCATTTTGTGGAGGCAGCCATCTTAAACCGGCGGCCATCAAATATAGCTTAGGAACACTTTTGACTACATAACCTTAAAAAAAACAAATTTCAAATTGGTCCAAAAGAGCTGTGATGCCACAGATACACACACAGACAGACACGTCAAACGAATGACATTTCGTTATTTTGGTATCGTGGGTTAAACCTTATTTCGAGTGAAGATAGTCTATAATAAGTGTTCTTTTAATTAAATTAAACAAAACACTTTAAATCTTGTTGTACCGTAGCCATTTTACAAATTGCAAACTAAATCTCGCGTAACCCAGTTATAGCATCAGAATCGTTGTCAGAACCTTTGTCACAGGCTCGAGTTCCCTAGTTCCAGAACATAGGTCTCCCCAGGGCGTAGCATTTGGTCCCGATCTATTAGTTTTCGATTAATGAATAAATTACCTCTGAAACTTAAGTGTCAGTGGAGAAATTGCTTTCAAGAGATAGCGTCACTAACTATCGGGGCCCTATTTAATAAAACATAGATGAAATTTGAAGAAATCCAAGTATCGGAGTGATACCACTGCCTCACAGAAAACCGGCGTGAAGCAGCCCCTGTGCTGTGTTTCGCTGAGTGAGTGAGGGTACCGGAGGCCCACTCGGGGGGGGAAGGGGATAAAAGGTTGGCAGCGCACTTGTAACTCCACTGGTGTTGCAAGTGTCCATGGGCGGCGGTAATTGCTTACCATCAGGTGATCCGCCTGCTCGCCTGCTACCTATCATATAAAAAAAAAAAAAAAAAAATCGGTTTTAATACAGGGTGTATCAGTAAACATGTACAGCTCTATAACCACGTCTTCTACCAACCATTCTGAACAACACTGACTTTTGGAAATTCGAATAAAAAATCCAAGTTTTTATACGAAGTTGGTCACGAAACTGGCCAGTTTGTTTTGTATGAATTTCGTAGAACAAATGTAGTGAGACGTGGTTAACGGGGTGTAAATGTTCACAGATACAACCTGTACACCATAATAAATCAACCTCATTTTGGATCTTACCGCCGCTTACCATTAGGCGGAGTGAGATCATCATGATTGTCTTCAAAATAAAATAAAAAATACTACCATCTGACAACTTATTTTCAGTAACATTAAACTTTATTGAGTTAGCATGTTTTTTCGCGAGTTTTCCGCGGCCATAAAACAAAGGTTCGTTTGACCTTTCCTCTTTTTGCCCGGTGTCCAGGGATTAGGCACAGTGGCTCGTAATTGGGTTAATTACCCAGCCCTGAGGACCCTGGTTTTTTGTGATACATTTGCGAGGAGCCCTGGGAAGAGCTACGCTCTATTGAAACTCTTGAGCGTGATTAAAGTAATTGTTTGGACAAGGTGAGGTAGGAGACGCCTAATTTTCTATGTAAGTGGGGACAGATAATTTCGTTGCGTAGAAAAAAAAAAGAAAATAACAATCTGAGAAAATTACTATCACTTCAGACTATTTGAGTAGAAAATAGTAGTAGGTATTTTGGTAAAATCATCAAAATGAAATTGCAGTTACATAATCTCGGAATCTATAAAATCTTTACCTCTTAAAAATTTACAATAGACAACACTCAAATTTTAGAATTTTAAAAATAGAGTATGTTATATAGGTAATCGGCATAGTTTAAGATTTTGAACTAATGCCTATTAGATTTGAGGATTGCCACCAGATCTAACTCGAAGTAAAAGCAATTTAATTGAAAAATTTATGAATGAAATACTGTACGGCCTGCCACGAATTTTTGCTATTAGTAGTTTTTGTTATCAGTTATTTTTACGATTAGCACCTGCGTTCCTAAGTCAGGCGCTTATTTTAAATATTGTAGTTAAACTGCGAATTAATCTTCAATAAACAAACCACCTAAAACATCCCTAATGACTGTTCTAAACTAATTGTTTACCCATCACGCTGCCTTCGTTGAATCAATTTGTTGCCCATTATACTCGTATTAACCGCTAAACGATGTATCTTCGCGACATCATCATCCCGCTCATAATCCCGGGTAACCATCTAGAGATGGGATTTGATAAGATAAGATAGGTATTTTTAATTCTTTTTAGATGGCAGACGAGCAGACGGCCGTTGGGGTGGAAAGGTCCTTGAGTGGAGGCCACGTGCAGGAGGCCGCAGCCGTGGCAGGCCTCCGACCAGGTGGACCCGACGATCTGGTAAAGGTCGCGGGAGTCCTTTGGATTCGGGTGGCACAGGACCGATCTGTGTGGAGAACTTTGGGGGAGGCCTATGTCCAGCAGCGGATGTCTAATGATGATGATGATGAGACGAGCAGACAGAATCACCTGATGGTAAGCGATTGTCGCCGTCCATAGACATTTATTTCTTATTTTAGTTAAAATGTGGTAAATGATGATCTTAGAATTTAATAGTGTTTTGCACATTTTGTAAATACGAGTATTCTATTAGTTAAAATGCGATACAAAAAACATTTATATACACACTAGGCATCAAATTACATTCCGAAAAAATCCAAAAAGTTGAGTATAGATTTTCACTAGAATAAAATCGGAAAAAAATATTCGTACCGAAAATATTGGATAGTTTCATTTTATCAACCTGACCCTGTTATGGGTATCAAAAATCAACAAACGTAAAAAAAATAGATACAAACATTTTTATTCGTGTTTTTTCGACTAGACAGACATTTGACCGCAATAGCGATGTTTGTTCAGTGAACAAAACGACTTTTTTTACTCGGATAATGTTCTTGTCAATTTGTACTCATGTCCCATCACTATCACAATCTTACGTAATCCCAGATCGTTATTGCGTATTTATTTCGCACTTTAAAACTCATAAATTGCTCTGAGCTAAGTATTACAGCGTAATACAGCGTATTACCGGGTATTACGGTTAATTACGCTTGGCGATTTGTAATTCGGTTGTTTATTGAGGGCTTGTAATTCGAGAGCGGTTGATGTCTTACTGCATAATGGATGTAAAACAAATTAATTGCGCGGGGATTTTAAATCCACTCGTAAACTTGTTGTTGAAGGAATTGTTCTAGACAGTGTCTGTAATAGAGTGTTAATTTGATTTCATTTAGGCGCAAGCTTATCCCAGCTTAGGCTTTCTTGGGCGCTCGATACTGTCCCATTCTCTCCACGTGTCTGAAGTTGGAAACCAGCGCAATCGGTATGATTTTATCTCCGCCATTATGACAACCAACCAATGGGGCAACGGGATGCCATCCTGCAGGGCGTCCGATATATATTTTTATGATATAGGTGGCAGACGAGCCGACGATCACCTGATGGTAAGCGATCACCGCCGGCATGGACACCTGCAACACAAGTGCGCTGTTTACCTTTTAATCCCCCTTCCCTTGGATTGGGTTTACGGTACCCTCACTCACGCAGCGGAACACAGCGCATGCACTGCTTTACGCCGGTTTTCTGTGACGACGTAATACGTTAAACATAAGAAAAACACTTCCGACTATTTATAACGTTTAAGTGAAGATAGTCTTATAATAATAATTTTATTCAGGAGCTAACGATGCAACAGACAGACAGACAAATCCGTCAAACTTACAAAACCCCGCCCGTTTTTGCGTCGAGGTTAAAAATAGCCAAATTTTCCGTATAAAGCTTAGTCTACAAAACATGCAGCTGCACAACCCGTCTCCGGAGACACGGAGCCTGCGACAGGCCCCGGGCGTGACTCCAAATTTATGCCGCGTGATAAGGGCCGGATTATCTTGTCCCTACAACTGTCAGCCGCGTGACAGCCCGGAGTTACGGCCGGCGATCGTGTACACTCGGGTTTATAATTAGCGCCAGCTGTCCTGTACTGTATTGTGAACTAATTTAGTTCTGTTTGAATTTATGCGTTTGTTTCTATGTGCTTTTTGTGGTTATTCTGGAAAGAGGAGTGATGGTACTCTAGTGTCATACCTTCTATAGGTTCCTACGAGAGGTCGTGGTTCGAATCCTGTATGCTTTACATTTAGAGCAGCTTAAGTGGGAGAGCCACGCATCGATACGAATGGGCCGGGTCGACCGGAGTGATACGACGACCTATCTTTTTTTATATGATGGGTGGCAGACGAGCAGACGGATCACGTGATGGCCAATGTCCATAGACACTTACAACACCAGTAGAGTGTGACAACCTTTAAAACCTCGTACTTCACAGAAGATTGGCATGAAGCACAGCTTGCGCTCTGTTCCGCCGAGTGAGTGAGGGTTTTAGAGGTCCAATCAGAAGGAAAGGGGTTAAAGGTTGGCAGCGCACTTGTGAATCCAGTAGAACACTACTGGATTCACAAGTGCGCTGTGTGTCACAACAGTGGAAGTCTATGGGCGGCGGCAATCGCTTACCATCTGTGATAGTTGGCTCGTCTTCCAACAATCACAAAAAAAAAAACATGCATAGGCACAGCACTTACACAAGGTACTTACTATACTTGACGTCGTAAGACCCAAAAGCCTTTTCAAAGGCATAAAACAATCGATTTTATTTTGTGTCTACCGTCTGGGCCTTACGACGTTAAAATAAAAAATTGCGTGAATCTACAAACTCATTTCAATCTACAAACTCAAACTGTTTCCAAAAACTTAATTATCGTAAATAAAAGAAGCTCGAGTATAGTCACAATTCGTTAATTATAACATATTTTGTTTGATACTCAAGTTTTTAATTACACTTTTACAAAACATTTTCCGTAAACAATTTTCTCTTTGTAAATAAAATGTGCTCGCAAAACATATTGTACAGATAAATTCTTAATTGCTTGGAATTAAATTAAAATTGAAAATTTCTTTATGGAAATAAAGCCAAAAAATTAAGTGCTTGGCTCATATTGAAATATAATGACCTTTTATGGTTGCACCGCAACATTAGTATTTTATAAACTTAAAATAGTGTTCGAATAAGTGTATACTTGTATTCAATTTGAACCCAATATACAAAAGTCTACGGAACTGACTCATGGCGTAGTGACTACGGTTATATTCGCATAATATTATATTATGCGAGTATAACCGTAATATGTTTTGGAAAAAATAAACCTTTAAGGTGGTAAAAAGGGTATGGGAGTTTGTTTGAATGTCCGTCAAATCTGATGTTAAGAATGTGAAAATTGGCATTTAGAGTTTCTACTTGTAATCAAAAGATGCCTTTATATTTTTTTTTGGTTAATATCTCAATGAATTGGTGCGGCCGCAGTCTTGTTTTGTATAAACAAGGTTGATTTTCTACAGCATTTGTAAAACGCATTTCGTCGGCGCCGTAAAAAAGCGCAGAGGGCATACCCAAAACTAAATCAAAATCATTTACGACCAATTTCAACTTCAAACTACTCTCAAAAATACTGCCACAAAGGCGAGAATCTTTCAAAGTTAACCCTCAAGCCTAACAATGTAGTAAGTTTTAAAATGTACAGCCGCGCTCATAATTCCGAAGTTGTGATACACCCGCCCTCGCGAAGCCGAAAGAAGCTCCAAAACCTAAGGAGTTACTGCACCCGTGCGTAACTTTGCGGCGTACTGTATAGTTTATAGGTTTATCTATGGTTAATTTTACGGTACAGTTTCTTAAGGTTAAGCTTGTGATTTTGAAACGCCCTGCTAGTCTAATGGTTTGAGTGCCAGTCCGTGATCTTAGAGTGCTGAGTTAGGTTCCCGGGTCGAGCAAAAAGTATGTTCCGAATTTTTCGAACAAAGCAGTGTCGGAGGGCATAGGAAAGCACGATGAAGCCTGGCTAAACCAACTCGCGGCCAAGCGTGCTAAGCGCCGTGCCTACAACCCCACTCGCAGCAGCGCTCGGTTTACCTGCTGCAAATGCGGACGAGTGGTTTACTCCCGCATAGGACTTTACAGCCACGAGCGCTGCTGTAAAGCCACACCGCGTGATGCTGCTTAAATCATCTATTAAAGATGCGAAGGCCTATGATGATGAAATGAATAAGTACCATGTTTTACTCTTCAACCTCCCCCGTTTTGAATTAAGCCTAGATTTTTCTGCCCCGTAAACGTTAAAGTGCCCTACTCGTACCTTCATAGTAGTAGTTTTTAGTGGGGCTGATCCTACTCATGCTACGCCATAGCATAGGATAGGGAATTCTCTCAGTTCCACATTAGATTATATTTTCATAATATCTTATTCATTTATTTACTTCCATTTTCGCTCTGCCTGTACCAACTTATTGGTTAAGTAACACTTGATTAGGCCTCGTGTAATTATGTCAAACGAACCCAATTACAGACCTCTCGAATTACATGGTAATTAGCTGAGATCGAACACAGGCGTACTGTAATTATCCTTTATTATTACTCGGCTATAGGTATAACATTATATTTATTGGCCACAGTGTACAAAGATTATCAGTGGCTTAACTTCACACTCTATGGTCAAACCTGATATTGTGATTGAGGCGGAGAAAGGTAAGGCGATCAGCACCTTGAATTTCGAATGTGTATATACTTTGGTCATAGGAACCCTAGGTACGGTGGCCTGCACATCAAGTTACTACAATCTGTCAAATTTCTTCAATCGAACCTCACTTTTATGTCAAACGTGTTTGGTTCAATATCAACTGAGGAAATTTGACAGATTGTAGTAACTTGATGTGCTGGCCACTGTACATCGTGAATGCGTTAAAAGTGTCTCTACTTAAGGAGGTAAAATATGTGATAGGTGTGAATCCACTAATGATGAGCTCTGTTGGAATCATTGGATCTTTTTTAAACGCTTCCAGTATGATATTATGAATTTAGATTTATATCGAAGGCAAAGTACGCGTTTTACATGCATCAGACGTTTTATTAACTCAGATACTAACTACAGTCCAAACCAGAAACTAAACCTAAGACTTGGACAAAACCGTGTATATTTTTGTGATCCATTAACCACTGCGCTACGAGGCGGTCATTATAACTACAGAAGGCTCATTCTCGTATACTTTTCATTGAATTTCTTTACGTATTTTGTCGTTATTCATAGGTAGGTAAGTTCACGAAATTCATTTGGGTAAATCTCTAACCGCCACAACGTATCCTACTTTGCTGGCTATATTTATATTATAACATAACATTATCTCGGTATAATTCAGATTGAGTTTACGGTCTGTGAACACCAAAACAAATCAATAACCATCATGGATGCGAGGTCGGAATAGCTTAACAACAACAACAGTAGCTTTTGCCTGTTTACAGGCATTTGAGGTAGGTATTTTGAGATCGAATAACTTTTACTTAATTTAAACAACATTTGTTTTATGTTACGTTTATACTATATGAAAAATTACCATTTATTAGCTTATAAGGAAACGCTTGATCACAATCGCATCTGTTGGAAAGCGGTAATACGGCCTAAGATGTCACACTTTTGTCTATAAAATGACTTTTACATAAATGTAATGTGAATAAGGTACACTCTTCAAAATTTACTTATTTACTTACCACACAATACATCTGCATCTAGTAAGAGTTAAATTAGTAAATTAAAAATTCGCTTGTTAGCATTTCCCTACAAAATAATAATAGTCCAGTGATTTTAATAATCTTCATCGTCATCAGAAAGTATTGCCGTTTTTTTTATTGATTCCGGAGTTTTGAGTTTTTTAACTAAAAAAACTGTACAAAGCCTCGATGTTGAAAACCTATACTTCTACATCCGAAATTCACACACAAGATAAGTAACTATTTTGATGCCAAAAAAACATATAACTTCCGATTACTCTCTACTCAAACTACATACCCCGTAATTGCAAAATAGTTGTACGATATCCGAATTTGGTGCTAGTTATCTGGATAAATTATATTACCATGGATTCGAACGTTATGGTTTTTTATGTTGACGAACGTATCTTAGTAAAATACGTTTTGACTTGCCGATATCAGCCGCTTATTGGAAAAGTTACCCCTAGCTTCTCGCAGTGTCCCTTTCGGAATTAACCCTTCCCAACCTGCATACAGTCCCGGCTCAACAGGTCCTAAGAATAAAAGCATGCGCCACTGACCGATAGATCGCCGCCGTAGAAGGGGTGTATGACGAACGTCTCGTTGCCTATGTGGATGACCCCGGACACGCCGTTGCATGTGTGGAAGGCTGCCGATGCACCCGGGTAGTCCTTGACGGTGCCGTGGTAGTAGCAGTGCTCGATCTCCTGAGAAAGAAAGAAATAGGTAGTATTAAACTAACTGTTTGTCGAATCTATACCTAATAAAAAAAAGAATCTAATAATTTTACCGTGGGAGAGCCACGTTTTGGCACGAAGGGGCCACCTCGACCGGAGTGATACGGCCCTACAGAAAACCGGCGTGAAACAGCGCCTGCCCTGTGTTTTGTCGAGTGAGTGAGGGCACCGGAGGCCCAATTGAGGAAAGGTTGAAGGTTGCCAGAGCACTTGCGACTCTACTGGTGTTTTAGGCGTCTATGGGCGGCGGCCATCGCTTACCATCAGGTGATCTGTCTGCTAATCTGCCCCCTATCACATAAAAACTCATATACCCTACTAATAGTACACCAAGCACTTTTTAAATGACAGTCTGAAGCACCTGTTGTAGAACTCCAGTATCCCGTCTTATCTATAAGACATAATACTATTAGGAAAAGTTGATTAATACCAGCTAACCCCCTTTCCCCTTAATTAGGTATCCAGACTCACTCGACGAAACACAGCGCAGGCGCTGCTTCACGCCGGTCTTCTATGATGCCGTGGTATCACTCCGGTCAAGCCAGCCCATCCATGACGGAGACGGTGCGCAGTATGAAGATCGTAATTACTGTGTATTTTAACAATTTTATTCGCGGTTAACAAGCGGCAAAGCAAATAAGCCACTGGAGCGCCGCGTACACAAATTGATCAAAGACAAGGAATCATCTGACGTTTTCAGGTCAGGGCGTAATGAGAGGTCGACGACCTCCATCCCGAATAATATTAGGGGAGGTTAACACTGAGATACGGGGATTTTTTTCAAGCAATGCGGAAGACGAAAAGAATCCTCCCTTACACTGTGGAAGTTCCACCAGCTCGTACTAAGCGTTTCGCTTCTTCTTTCTTGGTACGAACTGCTAAGGAATGGAACAACTTGCCTTCTGTGTTCCCAGAGAGCTACAATTTGGGTGTTTTTAAGTTGAGAGTGAATAGGTCTCTTTATTCTCTATTAGGTGAGATGAGGTTAAGTGTAATACTATTTAATATAAAAAATAAAATAATAAATAGGTATGTCACTTTGCTACTAATTTCATTATGGGGATAATTATTGTTGGTGACATAATATGTAGATGTATGTTTTATATGTAGAGAGATTCACCACTACTCGCACAGCGAGCTATTTTGAAACTACGCATAATGTGCATCGCGAAATACAATTGGGTATTGTCATCATCATCATTCATTAGCAACCCACGCTCGTCCACTGCTGGACATATGTCTCCCCCAATGTACGCCACCGCTCCCGATTTCCGGCCACTCTCATCCAGCTCACTCCAGCTAGCCTTCGAATGTCGTCCCATCTTGTAGCAGGGCGTCCAACACTACGTTTACCGAGTCGCTGTCTCCACTCAAGGACTTTATGGCTCCAACGGTTGTCAGTTCTGCGGCTAATGTGACCAGCCCACTGCCACTTCAGTTTGCTAATTCGGTGGGTTTGGTGATTGGGTATTGTACTGTCGTTGAAATATCGACATTGATTCCTAGACTCGATATTTACTGTATTACGACGACGATTATTGAAGAATCTTTTTTTTTAAGTTTGAATACAAGAAAGTAAAAGAGCAACAAACTTTTGATATTACCTGTCTCTTTTTTAAGCAAAATTTTGTACGGCGCTTACAGGAAGCACAAACCTAGTGACGTCATTATTAGCGTATCGCTCTTTCTGAGTCCTGGAATATTTCTCAAAACTGCGGGGCACTTCCTCAGCTAGTATAATGGCGGCGGCAACGTTAAAAAAATCCACGAATTCAATAAATAATGCGGGGGCAATTTCGTGCTTAGCCAGATCTCCTAATTTGTCATTCGCGAGCATCGGCCCTTTACTGGGGGGTTGGCGGTGGGGGGTAGGCCTTGAAGCTAGCGATAACTAGAAGAGTGTATGTATAAACATCTATAAACATACATACCATTAACCACTGCTTCTATAAACCATTCTGAACAACATTTGTTCTAAGACTTAGGCTCGATTCGACCAATGTTTATCCGAAGATAAATGTACGGTATAACGCCCCAATCGAATGCCAGCCTTGTACTCCAGGTTAGATTCCCGGGTCGAGCAAAAGCATGTTTCAAATTTTTTGAACATAGCTCAGGTTTGTGATCACCAATTGGCAAGCATGGTGATTAAGCCTAATCCATCATAGCAGCGATGACTTGATTCCTATGATGGAGGCCTTTGCCCTGCAATAGGACAGTAGTATATAGGCTGATAATTTACTTTACTACTCGCTTTTAGTTGGCTTACCTTTTCAAACTTTCCTTCCCATCCCTCCCATCTCGTGGCCCCAAGTGAAAGCCTTGATAGCAATTAGGCTGCGTTCTTTTTTTCTGTATAGAACCTGTACGAATGGCGGCCGCCCGCCCGGGAATCGAATGGGCTTCCCTCTTTCACCGCTGAATGGGTCACCCGTGAAAGGAGTTCTTATATCCAATAATATAATTTGCCCGTATGCTGGCTTTTATCTAAGAAAGGATGTTTGTATGGGTTGTTGTTTAATTAAGAGTCCTTGGAAATTATTTCTGGGAAAATAACCTATATTCTAGTTTCGTTACGTTCAAGTTTATTTATTATTATAATATTTATAAATAGAAGTGATCGATAAATGTTTCGTCGAGTGAGTGAGGGAGCTGGAGGCCCAAAAGGAGGGGGAGGGGGGAAAGGAGGTTAAAGGTTGACAGCACACTTGTGATTCTACTGGTGTTGCAAGTGTTGCCCATAGAGCCGCCGGCAATCGCTTGCCATCAGGTGATCCGTTTTCTAGGTGTCAACCTATCACAATCAAAGGTTGTCTGGTAGAAATCGCTTTAAGCGATAAGACCACCGAAACCGTTCACTAAATTTCTGTAATGTCTAGTTCTTAAGATGTGATTTTGGTGCAATAAAGTATATCTATCTATTTATCACATAAAAAAAAGTTTTATAGTTATCGAAATAAGTACATTTTTTAAAAATTACAACGGACAAACGAGCTGACGACACAACTGATGGTAAGTGGTCACCGTCACCCATGGACATCTGCAACACCTGAGGCATCACAAATGCGTTGCGGGCTCATCAAGAAGGAATAAGCACTTTTCTTGATGATAACTGACACACTCAGGAATATCATCAACGTAAATGGGCTTTGATGGAATACTAACATAGACTGCATTCAAAATATTCATTGTCTAGAACATTAATTGCAGAGTTCGGGTATGCATCCAAAGTTGCATAGCAACTTTAGCAATTAGCAGGGGAACGTGTTAGAAGGTACGTCGGTTCGTTGAATGTTAAACTTCTTGAAGTACTCATACTAAGTTAAGAGCGACCCTATTCGAAATACTTTTCGGAAAAGTAAATGTAATTATGTCAGTAAGAATTAGATAAAGTTAGAAAAAAACCTTTTTTTGTTATAGGTGGCAGACGAGCAGACCTGCTGGTAAACGATTGCCGCCGCACATAGACACCTGCAACACCAGTAGAGTCACAAGTGCACTACCAACCAACAAAGTTGTTTCGTCGAGTGAGTGAGGAAGCTGGAGGCCCAAAAGGAGGGGGAGGGGGAAAGGAGGTTAAAGGTTGACAGCACACTTGTGATTCTACTGGTGTTGCAAGTGTTGCCCATAGAGGCGGCGGCAATCGCTTGCCATCAGGTGATCCGTTTGCTAGGTCAACCTATCACAATCAAAGGTATCAAAGGTTGTCTGGTAGAAATCGCTTTAAGCGATAAGACCACCGAAACCGTTCACTAAATTTCTGTAATGTCTAGTTCTTAAGATGTGACTTTTGTGCAATAAAGTATATCTATCTGTTTCACATAAAAAAAAGTTTTATAGTTATCGAAATAAGGTAGGTATATTCATTTTGTCTGTGGAACATTGTTTGTAGAAAATAAGTAAATTTTTAAAAATTACAATTGACAAACGAGCTGACGACACAACTGATGGTAAGTGGTCACCGTCACCCATGGACATCTGCAACACCTGAGGCATCACAAATGCGTTGCGGGCTCATCAAGAAGGAATAAGCACTTTTCTTGATGATAACTGACACACTCAGGAATTGTCATCAACGTAAATGGGCTTTGATGGAATACTAACATAGCACTGCATTCAAAATATTCATTGTCTAGAACATTAATTGCTGAGTTCGGGTATGCATCCAAAGTTGCATAGCAACTTTAGCAATTAGCAGGGGAACGTGTTAGAAGGTACGTCGGTTCGTTGAATGTTAAACTTCTTGAAGTACTCATACTAAGTTAAGAGCGACCCTATTCGAAATACCAGTTTTTTAAATCAAAATTTTAAGTACTTTTCGGAAAAGTAAATGTAATTATGTCAGTAAGAATTAGAATTAAAAAAACTTTTTTTGTTATAGGTGGCAGACGAGCAGACCTGCTGGTAAACGATTGCCGCCGCACATAGACACCTGCAACACCAGTAGAGTCACAAGTGCACTGCCAACCAACTAATTTCTTCCGTCGAGTGAGTGAGGGTACCGGCGGCCCAAATGGGGGGGTCAGGGGGTTAAAGATTTGCAGCGCACTACATGTGTTGCAGGTGTTTATAGGTGGCGGCAATCGCTTAGCATCAGGTGATCCGCATGCTCGTCTGCCACCTATCACATAAAAAGTTGTCCTTTAAATATTGTTGTTCTCATTCAAATTGATTAATAGCTCAAACAAACATAAAGCGTTTTCACCCGACACTCCTGAAACCTATTAGAATTGATAAAAAGTATGTAAATTTCGAAAGATTTCCTTAGTGCTCACTGTTGCTCCATTTTTCTTCGCCTGATAATTATCTGCCTCCCCCTTTAGGGATACAAAAGGGGGGATATTTCTGGCAAGATGAATTTCGTGGCAAGCGTCACTGTTTCATTTTTCAGGAGGGAGGTGCGTTATGAATTATATTTCTGCTGAGTGTGAAAGCCTGAGCATCGGTGTGATATTAAAAAGATCCCCTGCTGAGTATTTTTTGGAGTGATCAGCGGTTCGTTTTCAGTTTTGTTAAGGCGCGGATCGTTTTAGGACAAAATGAATAAAAATCTTTAACCAACGGCTACCGCGGCCAATAATAATCTTAACACCACGTACGTAGCAAACACAGGGGCAATTTCTATTCCCTTACCCTCTTAATTCGATGGGATACTCATACAACCGAAGAGAGATTGGGCGCGGGACTAACGTCCTAACGTGCTTTTTTTATGTGATAGGTAGCAAACCAGCCGGCGGATCTCCCGATGGTAAGCAATTGCCGCCGCTCATGGACACCTGCAACACCAGTGGAGTTAAAAGTGCGCTGCCAACCTTTTATCCCCTTCCCCCCGGGTGGGCCTCCGGTACCCTCACTCACTCGCCGAAACATAGCACAGGGGCTGCTTCACGCCGGTTTTCTGTGAGGCAGTGGTATCACTCCGGTGGAACCGGCCCATTCATGCCGAAGCGTGGCTCTCCCACAGCTTTCCAAAGCACGGGGTACAATACCCCCCACATCCTGACTCCGGGCTCTCACTGAGAATTTCTGAATAAAAAAACTCAGGTATAAATTTTTGGCCTGACACGGGGATTGAGCTCGGAACAACAAACGCCGTTGCTTTAACAGGCGATCCACCACTGCGCCATCGAGCCAGTCAGAACAAAATATTTAGATACTGAGAGTTAGAAGTAGCTGATTTTGAAATCGAAGAATATATAATAAGCCTTTGCATCTTAACAGATGATTTAAGTAGCATTTTAAGTAGGGACACCACACTTTCGCTCGTGGCTGTACAGACCAATTCGCGATTGAATGTTTCGTTCGCATTTGCGGTAAGCGAAACGAGTGTCGAAGGATGGGCGGTTTCCAGCATGACGTCTAGCACAAGCGTGCAAGCTCTTTTCGATGTCAATTAATGTTAAGAAAACAGTGGTATTGGCGCAAGGCTGCCCGGTACAACCAGCTATTTTACTAGACGGTGCAACTTTGGAAATCGAAGAATATGTTATACCTAAAGCAGCATAATCTTAATCTTATCCAAGGAACACAGACAGATTAAAGTCAATACAATTAAATTTATGCAGTATTCCAACAAAGTAGCCAAGAACCCAAAATAGTGTGCGTAACGTATCACTCTTGTTGATCAAAAATAAATCAACAAAATATTATTAGCTTTTTGGAAAATACAACTTACTCTACCGTTTACTATCTTCAGTAAACAAAGGATCTTTCAAGATGGAACCGTCTGAAAACTCCAGCAAGGTAGCGCCAAGACTGAAGATAGCCATGTGCTTTGGAATGATTGATGATGGTAAAGCTTCACAGAAAGGAATTACCCCCACTATCACTCAGAAATAGTGTTGTCCGATAACACGGTCAAGACCTTACATAATAGTCTTGCTTTCGTGTCTTAGTGGGCGAGCAACGCTTCAGCAACCGGAGTGATAACATGGTCTTGTAGGAAACCGGCGTGAGCTACGCAGTGTTTCAATCTTTTTGGGCCTTTGTTAATATATCAGACACCATACTTTGGTCCTTATTTGCAGAAGATAAGGTCCATTACCAATGATATACCTACTGCCTATTAAGGGAGTCAAAGGTGGGCAGCGTACTTATGACTAAAGTAATGACCTACAATAGTAGGTTTTCATGGACGACGGAAATCGCTAACCATCAGTTTATCTGCCTCGTCGTTTTAACACATAGAAATCTGTTAGTGGAAGACCAGTTTTCTGTTTATCGACTTTATGGTATCCTTTGTATCATAGTTATGCTTTGCAATCCTATTCAGGAAAAAATTTTACCTACAATCGGAGTGTTGAAACGGAATCAAGAAAGAGAGGAAGAAAAACCGAAAATCTTGTTACTATGCTATGTGCAGGTAGACTTGTGTCCACTATTCGAAAACCATGGATCGATTCGTGCAGAACATTGCACCTGCATTTCTGCAAGACTGCAACAATCAAGACCGCTAAGCTTCCATCAACACTAGAGAAGCTCCGCGAGCTTTTAAAGCAGCGTGTAATAGCATGTCTCTTGGAAATAATTACGTCGGTTGTGCCAGAGACGTGATGTATGGACGCCGTTCGGAACAGAGGACGGTCCGTTTTGTAACAGAAGATGTTGTCCGTTTCGTAACGTATTCGTTCTGTAACGTAACGGACAAGAAAATGTTCCCCGACGGATGAGTCAGTAGGAAAGGTGCTGTCTGCTTTTTTGTGACGTGAAATTATTGTTTTATTTTTTTGGGTTATCAGTATCACTTAGTTGTCCATCAGTTAGTCTGTCCGTCGGTCTTTTTGTTTATCTATTTTTCCGTCTAGTCGCCTATCCGTCTATTCACATATCCGTCTGTTGTGTTTTTAATAGTTGGCAGAATAAAGTCGCATGTATTGACCAGATGGACCATTCTATTTCACCGATTAGCCCACGACACCCATAATGCTTCTAATTTACACATATTTTGAGATTAGATATCTGTAACATCTGTTATAGTTCAGAAGATCTAAGGTCGCAAACATAGCCCAAAGAATTACGTGGATCAAGTAGGCAATAGGCAGGGTACATTGGCGGAGAACAGATGACCGTTGGGGCGGAAAGGTCCTTGAGTGTAGGCCGCTGCAGCCGTGGCAAGACTCTCAAGTCGTAACAGGGTGGACAGACGATCTAGTGAGGGTCACGAAAATTACTTGGACGGGTGGCACAGGACCGATCTGTGTGGATAACATTGGGGGAGGTCTGTGCCCAGCAGTGGACATCTATTGCTGAAATGATGATGATGATGTTTCAGTTCGATCTGATCCCTGGTGTATGTGATTGTGCCATAGATGTATTATGTATGTATTTCAAATGCACATATATATATACAACTGATAAATATTGATAATCGTTTTTCGATAGGTACTTTATTTTATCCTCAAAAATAAATATAAAATGCTTTTAATTAATTTTATTAATTACTTTTGGGCTCCTAATATCTTTTGCAAACAGGATAACTTGAGGCTCTATTAATATTGCTTTTTAATTAATTTATAGGACTGCTCAGAAAAGTCGTAAAAGAGACAACCATTCGTGTAAAATCTGACTTACACCTAAAGACAGACGGTTTATAATGAATTGGACGTGTTTTTTGTCGTGTATAAAGACGGCCTGAGGGCTGACAGCCAAGTCTTCATTGTGATGTCAAAGTTGATTGCCCTTAGCAAAAATAACAACGTTATGAAAAATTGTAACGTATTAATTTAATAAATTTATTTTCAACTAGCAAGCGCCCGAAGCTTCGCTCGCGGTTTTCCACAAAAAGTACTTTCTGGCGAATATTTTTTCACACCATTTATTTTGTTTTTTGAAAGAAATATGAAAATATTTCTGCGGCAAATCGATTTCACGTGAGCGTAGCTGCGGGCGATCGCTACTATTTACTATTATTGCAATTTATATACACAGTTTTATATAACAGCGTCATCTGAAAATGCTCAACCACACCCAACTTAACAAATTTTTATGTTTAGACAACTTTTGTTTAGGCGCCATTTGCCTGTTTCGTTTAGTTTTTGACTATTATGGTCTTCATGAAGTAGCCTGGTCATCAAAATATAGTATACCCTTTTTGCTATCTAAACAATTACCGTACATATCTTAAAAAGAGTTTCTGCCGAATTGGTTTCGTAGTTTATGAGACTAGTGAGACAAAATGCTTATGAAATAATAGTGCCCCTGTGTTTACGCATATCTTAGATCAACTTCAATCAATCAATAACTCAATTCATAAAACATCTCATACATTGACCGGACTCCGTACTAAGTAGCTTAAGCACTTGTACCTATTACTTGTATAATATATTGCGGGCTTCAAACCATAAGGGCGTATAAACCTTAGTATCGCTAATGTTTATACACTCATAGGGTTTGAACTTTTGAAGCCCGCGATATCCTGCGTACTCGATAATATACTTATTTACTTACTACGCTGGCTCAGCGACCCGAAGTGGATCTTGGCCTCCGACACAAGAATTCGCCACTCCGTTCTGTTCTTTACCATCTCTTGCCGATCAGGCCTTTGAAGGTGATCAAAATCTTTCTTGACCTGGCCCATCCAGCGACATCTGAGGCGCTCTACTGGGCGCTTCCCGGTCGATCGACCCGACTGGATGATATAGGTTGGACTATATTATTATGTATGCATCACTAAGTGAACACGTTTAGCGTCGATGACCTTTCACAACCACAACAACGTCCCACGTGAAACCCGACAATTCTGGAAAGATCTAAATTTTTCTCCCTTTCGGGGATCGAACGCATCAGGCATCCCGCCCATACTAATTTAAACAAGGTGGCGGGAAAATTCAATCCAATCTAAACTTCCTTCAATCTAATCTGAATTTCCTCACCTACCCCACCCCTCCCCCCACCCGGACGCTTCCATCCAGGCAATTTATTTCCCTCGACCGTGAATTCTGACTGCTTATGGTTGTAAACAAATTTCGGGCATGTGAACCTTTCTCGCACATCGCAGATTTAGACGCATTCTAAAAATGAATATCTCAGAAGCTAAATATGTACCTACCTTTATAAATAATCCCATCAAAAATGTGGAATTGTAGCCAAGGTAAAAAAAAAACTTTTGTTTGTAGGATTCATTGTCAAAAGAAATGATATCTAAATAGGTGGCATAAATGGGCCGGCTCGACCGGAGTGATACCACGGCCTCACAAAAGACAGACGTAAAGCAGCGCTTGCGCTGTATTTCGTTGAGTGACTGAGGTTAAGTACCGGAGGCCCAAAAGGGGGTTAAAGGTAGGTTGGAAGCGCACTTATGACTCTATTGGTGTAGCAGGTGTCTATGGGTGACGGCAATCGCTTACCATCAGGTGATCCGTCTGCTAATCTGCTACCTATCACATCTATATACATAGTCCCGTAGTATATAAGTAGAGACCCGTCTCCCAAAAATAGCCATCACAACTAAGCCAGTGCAAATCGAGTGCGCTTAGTGCAGCCGCACCCAAAGCGATGAGTAGATAAAATCGAATCGGGCGCAAAATAAAAGCTGTAAAATCCACTCGGCCAATTAGGCTGGACAGTTTTGCTAATTACTATCGGTTTTGCATTTTAGCATTTTGCACTGAACGTGTTAATTCGTAGACCGATATACATATACCTACGTAAGTGTTAGTTGAACATAACCTTATTGGACATGAATATAGTGGTAATGTTTTCATAATGTATGTAATAAATACATTTTATTACGTCGTATTTACAATAATACTCAATTCGAATTAGCGGCAACCTTTCTAAATCATAGTAAACCGATTCCAATCAATTCAATTACCACCCTATCGAAAACACATTAAAACCGATTATCGTTACGTTTTGCAAAAACACATCACCGATTACTTCGCGAATGGTCGTGGATGTTGGCGATTATGAGGACAAAATTATGATTCCCTCGACAAAAACTGCTTGAGGGGGGAGGCTACGTGCCACGGATTGGGAAGGGACAAACCAATTAGGTTAGGGGACAGGCTTCATACATTTATTGTTTTTTTGCCTCGATATTCAACCCATATGCGTAAATTTGCATTTTCTTCTTACTTTCATTTCTAAAACATAGTTCACCATTAGCACCCATTAGCCTGGAAAGTCTTTTTTTTTTTCTATATAAAAAGTGCTTGTCCTTGGCCTCATTTTGAGTTGAGAAAAAACCTAAGATATGGCGCTTCAATGTAATCACAGCAGCTTAAAAAAAACACAGCGACAACGTTCTGTCGATATGTTTGCTTTCTCTACCGCCTGGTTGCATCGTATTGCAGCGCGTTGCTTTTATTTTGTTCGAAGGCGATTCCATTTTATTTAGGTACTCATTACAATTAGCTCTTTAGCTCCGAGAACAGGGGAATGCACTCCGGTTATTAGGAGCTAAGTATCGCAATTGAGGTTTTAAACGTAAGGAATTGTAGTTCATTTAGTGTAGGAACATTTAAAATTATACCTATTCAAACGGTATCCCAATGTATCTTAGTTTTAGTAAGATTGTTCAGACAGTAATAAAGCGTTTTCATTTTTTTTTCATTTCATTTTAATTTAGGAGCAAGAGGAATGAGAGTGCACTTACTTAACCACAATGAAAATCCTGCGTACGTAACTGATTGTTGAGATCCTTAGCTAGATCGGTATTATTTTTCAAATTCTAACTGGTTAAAAAACGGTTTTATATGTTGTAACATATCTATGTTGTTCTGTGTGTGCTTGTTGATGCAAATATACGCTCTATTTATGTATGTATGTAAAATTACAAGGTTGCGACTGCCGGTTTGTCTTCGCAACTTTAAAAAAAAACTGATCTGCAAGTTGTACGACTGTCGACTGTGATATCTTACTATTTTTGAATCCAATTAACATTTTGTATAGATTACATCTTATCTTTAACTGGCCGTCAATCACTTAGACCTGGTACTATTTATCAAAAAACTTATCCGATACCAGTTCAACTCACAGACAAAAGTATAAAGTTTAACGCTCTACTACGAGTAAAACGCTTCAGAACCCCACTGATACCGAGAAGCTATCGGGCATACCATTCAATCTTAATCTACCAGACTTCCAGAGTTTACCGAGCAAAATTCTCTCAAAACTCAATTAAAACGATCTCAACACTTTAATTGTCTCACTGATGAATAGGCCAAGTTCTACCGTAATATTATCGGCGGCGAGTTAGACAGGTCACTCACTTATCCGCCATCGATTTGCCGTTCATACTGCGCAATACCGATTTCAAGACCGCTCTACATTTAGTCCGCGAATCGCGGCGCGACCAGGAGCCCAATTCTCGCGCACTCGACATTGAAGAAGATTTTAGAGATTTAATTTATTCGTCCGTATACAATTCCGATTCGAATTCGGGGTCAATTCTTATGCACTCGACATAAAAGTCGAAATAGAGATTTGAATGGACGAGTTTATGAAATCTCTAAACTCGACTTTAATGCCGCTTGTACGAGAGTTGTCCTCCAACATAATTGAATCAATCACTTAATTACAACATGTGTAGGTACATTCTCAAACAGATTCCCAGTAAAAGAAGCTCGAACTGTTCCATACGAAATCGACTTAACACAGTCTAATCGTGGACTTGAGTTTGTTTTGCATCTAATTAAATTTATTCGAGGGAACTTTTTAATGAAATTTATTCGAGGGCGGAACAAACATTCTAACGAATGTTAGTTTTCGGTCCCCTGTTTACTGCTAAACGGACTAGCGTACACGGGTTGGTGTTTGCTGTGAAAGTTAAATATAGCTGTTAAATCTTTGCCACTAGTCCTGCTGACCGAAAAAGGCAGGGCGGATAACCAGCGAAGCGAGCAGGAATCCGGAACGAGCTGATCCGGCAGAGAACCAAAGTTATCGACATAGCTTAACGGATTAGTAAGCTGAAGTGGCAGTGGGCTGCCCATATCTGCGGCAGAACTGACAACCGTTGGAGCAAACGAGTTCTGGAGAGGAGACCGCGTCTTGGTAAACGTAGTGTAGGACGACCTCAGGCCAGATGGAGTGACGATCTGCGCAAGAGGGCTGGCTGGAGCTGGATGCGAGAAGCCGAAGATCGATCAAAGTGGCGAGCATTTGGAGAGGCCTATGCCCAGGAGTGGACTGCCACAGGCTGATGATGATGATGGACAACCAGCAATAAAATGGCGACCGGCGGCGAAAATTTTCAAATTTTGTATTATAGTAAATGGTTGTCCTTTCTATAGAAATCAGATATAACAAAAATAATACAAGCACCCAGTTAAAAACAAATACCCGTTTCAAATTCAAAGGTTTGTGTTAGTGCGACAATCGATGAAGCAATAAAAGATTATGGTGAACAACTTTACATAATATGCAAACAAAGACCACTTAAAACATATTTTTTATTAAATACCAAGATACTATGTAACTCAAATGTATGTCAATAAAAACTATGCTTGTATTTTTGCATTAAAACACAATTCAATGCACCAATATTTTATTCTAACGTTGACAGAGAGCCTTAGCATTAAGTTCTTGCAACAAATTTTCTTCCATAAACTTTAAATAGAAATAAAGTAAAACGAGTTGGTAAACTCAAACTAAAACCGCTCAGACTCAATCCTAAGATTAGTTTGTTGTATGGACGTTCCTAGTGGCAACTTGCAAGCAGACAGTTTACTTTCGCATGTACGAAGTATGTCCATTCAAAGAGAGCGGGCAACGAGGAACTTCGGAAAAAACGACCAACACGAAACTCCATTCAGATCGCGTAGAGTAACAAATGATTGGAATTTAGTTTTCTGACGTAGGTACTTCTACTAAGTTTGTATGTTTTAGAAAATGGCAAATCGATTAGATCTGATCATCTCTACCCCTGATAGTTTAAAAGGCGCATCTATTTTTTCCGGTACCCTCACTCAGTCGACGAAACACAGCGCAAGCCGCTGCTTCAGGGGTTAGGGAAAACTCGCCCGAGTATTTTAAGATTTTTTGGCCAGGTCACTATTCTAACCTAGCCTAACTAATACTTTTCGAATGATAATACTGATAATACTGACTAAATTCTTAAAATTCTCGGGCAAGTTTTTCCCTAACCTTGCTGCACGCGGATCTTCTGTGAGGTTGATGGAACCAATGTTTTGAGGCGAACCGTAACAGAATCCCAACTTTCCTGGCATCAGCCACTTTGAAACCCCCACTGGTCTTTACAAATGAGTAACCTCCACCGCACCCGTTAGCCAGAAGACACACAATTAACCGAGTGTGACGTGGCAATGTGTGAACTAACTCCGCTCTAGTCTGCAACTGCTGCGTTCCTGCGGTTTTTCCCGAGCTGCATAGTTTGCATTTGAGGTACTAACTCGGAAAGTTAATATGAAGCCTTTAATGTTTTTAGACTTTTAGATGACGAAAAATATTTGGAAGAAATGAAAAAGGAAAGATTTAAATTAATGGTAAATAACTGCCTTCAATGGTGTATTTGGTTCAATGGCAAGATGGGATGCAGATGAAATTCGAAGGCTGGCTGGAGTGAGCTGGATAAGAGTAATAATAATAATAAATTGAGACAACATCACATACATTGTCCTGGCCTGGCCTGGTTGAGAGTGGCCGAAAATCGGGTGCAGTGGCGTGCATAGGGGAGATCTTTGTCCAGCAATGTGGGTTGCTGTTGATGATGATGATGAATGGTAAGCTCCACTAAAACTCGAAAAGCGTCACTGCGGGAGGAATGGCGAAAGATTGTAAAGCACATCATAAACGATTATGTGACGGTCACGGCCACTCTGCTACGAGTGTAAGCACAGGGGAGAAATCACTCTATTTTCTATACCGGTTATGGAACATGAATAGTCCTCCAGATTAAGCTTAACCACCACGCTTGCCTAATGCGGATTGGTGATCACAAACCCGATCACAAACATATTTTTGCTCGACCCGAGAATCGAACTCGGGATCCCAAGATCATAACCTCGGTACTTAAACCACAAGACCAACAGGGCCTTACTCAGTCAAAAAACACAGAGCAGGCGATGCTTTACGTCGGTTATTCTCAATATCAAAAACATTATTACTCCCCTACTTCTTAAAGATAATATAGCTTAATCCACAACCCTGGATACGATACAGTAATCCACCAACCAATTTGGATCTCAAAAAAAGCAATTCGAGCAACTTATTAACGAATACCGTCTAAAACCTGATGAATTATGCAAACGAAACAGAAACAGACGAACTGGGAGCCACTTTTAATATTCTAATATTACTTTTCAAGTTAAACACGAAAACGTTCTGATAAAACCGAAATGGACGGGGCATTTCACCTTTTTATAGGAGGTAAAGGACTTGTCCCATAACAGAATTTTGTACGAAATTCCAAAAAATTACGAAGTTTTCCGAATACTGAAACAGAAGTGAAAATATAGAAGGGCAGGGAACATTGATAGATCTAGATGGAATTCTATACTATTCTAGAAAGCGTTTAAAAGAGTGACCCTAACAATGCGTCATTAAAAACGCTAACGTTATTTCGAATGTCAAATATGGCGTCGAGGTAGAATACAAAATGTAATTTGTATTTCGTTTTAAATTCCAAAAATGCCAAATAGCGCTCTTTTACGAATAGAACCTTATTATCGGCGACACTTTAACCTACAGGGTGAGTAGGTTTCTATAATCATAATAATCTATAAAGAGCAGAACTTAAAGATTAGCGAATATATATAATTTGCACCACGTTGTGTATTTTACGATATTGTAATGGTGGTTGGAAAAGAATGGATGAGGCTGGCTGGGGACTTTAAACAGTGGCGCGATAGAGAAGAGTATAGACTCAGCAGTGGGCATCACCCTGGTCGAGACGGTTCATTGTTGTTTTGTAAAATACAAGTATTCGATTTTAGAAACACATTTGTTACTTGACAATCTTTCCTCCGCCCGTCTTTAAACTGTACTACTAAATATACAACGAATTTAATATTCCGGGCGCGTACAACCGTACATACTGTCAACAAAGTACGAAACGTCGTCAGCCAGTGACAAACCCCCAATTCGTTACCGCATGCGCAAATAAAAAACAACTTTTTTACAGCGCTCGAAAGAGTAAACAGCCGCCATTTTGTCAGAATAATTTTTCTCTGAAATAAATACTGGGATTGTAATCTCACGCATCTCAGAAGGGATGATCCCGCAGTAAGGTGGAAGTTTTGTGTATAAAATAGCGGGGTTGCTTTTTTCAGGGCCGCCTTAGGGTGCACCGGAGCTTGGCATCACAAATTTCGTCCCCATTTTGTCATATGTGCCAGACAAGTAAGACTACTGACAAAACTATTGACTACAGACAAGATACACAAAAAAAAAAATAGGATTCAATATCTGATTCGAGGAGTTATAAGCTATGTTTTCCCAGCCCCAAACTCCGTCATGCGAACTGCGCTGTCGGTAGCCTGCAAGAGGTCAAAATATGTGCATCTACGAGTGTACGGGCTCAGAGAGCATGCCAGAAAATGGGCCATGGTCTGAGTGGCGGCGTCACCGCTCTCGCAGACATTGACGGACGCATTTGTGTACCCTCATTTATACAGATTGTCCCAACATCCGCCGGCCCTTGTGCGCAGCCTGTTAAGATCTGCTACGGCATATTATGTCCCAGGGGAAGAGTCTCCTTTGGTGGATACAGCAATTGGAAAACTCGCGATCCCATGAAGTCTGTCCTGTTTTGGGATGACTAGTGACCCTATCCATTAATTGGGTTCGTGTATTTCTGAAGAAGCTCCGTCATCTCAACCGCCCCCCATAGACAAACAAAACACTAGTGAAGTTACAAAAGCGCAGCCAAACTTGTTCCGTTTCCCTTGAATGTGGCATTTGATGTCCCTCGCAGATTCGCGTCCACTTGAACCCAGGGGCATCTTGATAGCAGGACTTTCCATAACGTAACTGACTTGTAAACCTTCAAACTCTTTGAAGGTTAGAGAATCTGATGCCCCGTTCTGATGCCCCCGTAAACTGGTGCCCCCATTCGTCTTACTGAAGCCGGCCCTGTTATTTCCACAGGGGGTTGAAAGGCGGGATATCTCGGATTTGTCCTCAGACGAATCGCTGTACAAATGGCCACTTCGCTTGTGTATGGGTTTTGAAACTGAATCTTTTATGGAGCAACTTTAGGGTTTTGGGTTTTCTTATTCTTTTGATTGTTTATGAGTCGTAGTTTAAAAGAATAGCTTTTGGGGTCTTGCATTTGGTTCCTATGCCGAGCTAAGTATACCTGTTATTTTGATCAGATACTCACGAAGTCAGCTTGTTGTCTGAGACAACGGTCGGTGGGACAAGCCCCCCCCCCCCATCCCTGGGAGCCCCCTTGTCAAACTGGCCCATTCATGCAGAAGCGTGTCTCCTCCTCGGATAATATAAATAGAGTAAATATGAAGAAATAAATAGTTCCGTTACTACGCTATCAAACGATTTCCTTGCGTCTTTTCATCTGTCGACTGGCTGGGTGGCGCATTTGGTAGTGTCCCTGCCTCAAACGCCAAAGGTCGTGGGTTCTATCCCCACCCACGCTGAACAAACACTCATATGATGAACATTTGTGTTGGTTCAGTTTTTGGGATTACGAGTAATGTATGTATGTACTTTTTTAAGTATAAATTTGTGTTTCCTCTTTTGTTTAATATCCGTAACACAAATGCTTATATGCTACTTAGTACGGAGACTGGTCAATGTGTGAGATGTGTGTGAAATTTATGTATGTGAATTTATAACTAATTTCGTATATTCTTATTACATTAATAAAGCACCTAAATATATAACATTTTCTCATTAATTTACTCAGACTGCGCTCACAATACCGTGGTTAGCTGGAACTTAGCCCATCGCAGGTGTAACTTTGAGTTGGCAACTCAAACCGAGCGCTCGCGATCTAGAAATTTGCACCGCTGAAGAAAAGCACCGCGATAAATTAATTATCTCATTTCCATAATATCTGCTCGAAAACTAATATAGCGAGTCTTTTGGAGACCCCATCTTATTCAACTTAAACGTAGCGTAGTATCAGGCCAGAGGGAATGTTGATTTTCGCTGAATCTTTATTTAATTTAAGGGAATCCAACATAATTATTGTTGTCTAAATCGACCACGTATAAAAATGTAATCTATAGGTTACATTGGTTATTTTTCTTACCTAACTCAAAAATAAGGAACATTTAGTGGTAGTTTCATCAAGATTTTTTCTCTCGCCGTATTGGTAAAAATAAGCACATTGATTTGAACCACGACCCGTGGTTGTAACATAATTTGAGTAAAAAATACATGAACTAGTTATAATATATATAGCAATAGCAAAAAACTTACTGTTCTGATGTCACTTTCAGCGCCGTTGGCTAGGTATTGCGTTTGTTTCAAATTCGGCGCTAGCAGTTGCCTGTGGACAAAAAAAAACATTGGTTAATTTTTTAAACTTTCTGGTTGCATTATACAAATACTTGTTATAATGTGCTTTTATTTAAATATCGCGTTTAATCCCGCTAATATCGAATATTGGTTAATTAGTCAGTTACTCGTATATAGTATGTCAAGAACAAATCGACAAGGTTTTTATAACACACTATTTGTGTGCTATTTGTAAATAAACATTTTTCATCAACAAACATTAGTATGTTTTAGTGCGAGAATCGAACCCGCGACCTTGCATTAAGAAGTTGATTTCCATTGTCAGTATTTCCGACGCTTCCCATTCTTCTTCAAAAAAGATTATTTGATCCTGTCGTATTCATTAAGAGTTTCCTTTAGCAACGGACGTTAGCCGAATTTGTGCTTATCAAGCAGCCGGCTTTATATGACGTTGCATAACAGACGCCTGATCAATAGAGGCGAGTTTGGCTCAGCAGTCTTGGGTGTGGCAAACGAAAACCTGGTAAATGCAACGATGAAAGACGGATTTAATTCGGTCGAATTGCGAAGGTTAAATTGTGTTATGACTTCAAAGGAATTTCTTGCATTTTAAATGATTTCTATTTAATCCTCATTATGTAAAGGCTTTTATCTTAATTCTGGTGTCCGTAACATTATAATATTTTTTAAATGTGATATGCAGCAGACTAGCATACGGATAACCTGATGGCAAGCGATTTCTGCCGCCCATAGACCCCCGCAATAGAGTCACAAGTGCGCTGCCAATCTTTAATCCCCTTTCCCTCCAATTGGGTCTCGGGTACCTTGACTCACTCAACGAAACACAGCGTAGGCGCTGCTTTACGCCGGTTGTAGCCGAAGGCTGTGAGCTGAGGTTGTGTGAGAATTAGTTAGCATTTAGTAATGAGTTAGCATTTAGTAATGAGTTCAATCCCCACCCTGGACAAACATTCGTGTGATGAAAACTTCTATTTGTTCAGTGTCTGGGTGTAATACCTATATGTATTTATGAACTACATTTATGTTTCCTCTGTTGTCTGATATCTGTAACACAAGTGCTTAAGCTACTGTTATATATGAAGCCTACTTGGTGTTCGGTAAGACTGGCGACTGCGTCCGCCATTATAAATGCTTAGTTGAAGTTATCTATTCTATACATATAATAAAAATGTAAAAAAGCTGTGTCTGTACATTGAAGATATTTATCTCAAAATAACTTAGGACGACTAAAAAACAGTAACAGAACATGAATCAATGATTTTTAAAATTTTTGTCTGTCTGTTTGTCTGTTTGTCTGTTTGTCTGTTTGTCTGTTTGTCTGTTTGTCTGTTTGTCTGTTTGTTCGCGCTAATCTCGGAAACTACTGAACCAATTCGAATGAAACTTTTTTTATTGTATAGCTGTAATATCAGGGCAACTTATAGGATATATTACATTATGAATACCAGACTCCTTGATGTAGAACCACAACAGCCCAGCTAAACTATAAGAGGTAGGTCAATGGCACCTTAACAAAAGTTGTTCAGATTGATGAGCAATTTATGATGCCATGAAAAAAAATCAAAGATCATGGAACATCTGGTTTGGACCTCTAAGAGCCCAGCTACACTATCACAAATATGGAATGAAATGGAATGGAAAATTGTCAAATGTGATGAGCATTTTTGGATGAGATCCTATAAGGAAGGATATTCCGAACTTAAACCCCTAATGGAGCGAAAAGGAGGTTCAAAGTTTTGTACATGGGACTACGTGATTCCTTGGCCCAATTTACTCCAACTTTTGCATACACATTCTTTGACAGAATTGATGGATAAAATATAAGATTCAAACTTTAATAGAATACTTACATCCCCTAATGGAATAAAAAATAATCAAATAAACGTCAGAGCGTTCATAACCAGCAAGCGTTTTACTTGTATTTTCCCAACGGATCACAGATTTAACAGCTACTTAATACGGAGTCAGGTCAATGTTTAAGATGTTGTGAGAACTACAGCTTTCCACTCCACAGCAGCCGAAGCCAGAAGCTGTCAGCACTGAAAGCACTATTAATGAGCCCCGGGCCCGCTCGTCGTGCAATGTGATTATTGGCGGCCATTGTTTTAGAGCGGATCTTTAATAGCTGCGTTGACAGGCTTCAGTCACAGGAGTACAATGGAGTAATCATGTGGAAATCTATTTGGATTTGATCAACTAGTCTAAATGGTTTGCATGTCGATTAATACGTTTTGACATATTTTCAGCTAGTTAATTTAATTAACACCTTTAACCTTGAGAGAGCCACCCTTAGGAATAAATGAGCCGGCTCGACCGGAGTAATACCACGGCCTCACAGAAAACCGGCGTGAAGCAGCGCCTGCGCTTTGTTTCGTCGAGTGAGTGAGGGCACCGGAAGCCCAATTGGAGGGAAAGGGGGTTAAAGGTTGGCAGCGCATTTGCGACTCTACTGGTGTTGCAGGTCTCTATAGGCGGCGGCTCGGATCCAAGTAGGACCTTCTATTTTGGTAAAATCATCGACCTATCGTGACGCTGGACGACCAGGATTTCGTTTGCCTATTCAAGGGCACCATTCGGTAAGGAGCTTACTCCACCTGCCATCACCTCGCTAGGAATATGTCTAGCTAGGAATGATCGTACCTATTGTAAAAATGTATGAATATTAGAATTTTTGGGTAAAGAGAAAAACCTTGAAGGGATTTCTACATAAGGCTTGGCTACGAGGGTGTTAATCACACGCGGATCAAAAACGTTAACACATTAAAAAACGTTAGGCATCTTTACAATGATATGAGGTCTCCACAGTAAACAGTTTAGAGGTAATATGAATTTTTATTCAAAATTTTGTAAGGCTAACTAAAGATTCCATTGAGAGGTTCATTGTAAAAAGAATAATGTCTCAAAATGTCACGCAGAAAGACGTCAAGGTTGTTAAAATCGAACGTTAAAAATGACTTTTATCTCATAGTAATGAATAAGTGATCTCGTATCAATCAATCTTTATTACAAAATTGAATTGTAACATTTTCAGGAAAAATCCTTGCCTCTTCTTTTTGAGATAACCTTAATCGATCAAACCAAATTGACATTCAACTTCGGATAAAGTCAAATAATGTTCTTATAATGAACTCCATTTGAGAAGACGTCGATAAAGAAAGCAGTTTTAGATTAGATATCTCAACTGCTTTTTTGCCTTCTAATTACGTTAGATAAAACTCGAAAGATAAATTTATCGGTTTTAGATAATTTACACAGGGACGTTAATTCTAATTTGTTTGGCGAACGAATTAATGAGTTTCGCAAATTAATAAAGTTAACGATGTTAACATTAAGGACTGTAATTTGTAGATTTAAGAAGCCAATTTTCTTGTCAAGGTATAGTTATAATAACCTTTATTTTTCTTTTATCCTGTTTTTCAAACGAAATTTGAATGTCTCCTTTTAAAATATTTTTTATAGGTAGCAGAAAAACAGACATAGCACCAGACTATAAGTGGTTGCTGCTGCCCATAGGTACATACCTGCAACACCAATAGAGTCACAAGTGCGTTGCCAACCTTTAAACCCTTAACGATTAACGGCGAAACACAGCGCAGACTGGTATTCCGTGAAGCTGTGGTATCAATCTGGTCAAGCCGGCCTATTCATGCCAACCACGACCACCAATCCGTATTAGGCAAGGATAGTGTTAACCTTAATCCCGTCATAGAAGCGACTTGATTTCTATGATGGAGACGAGGTCAGTGTAAAGGCTGATACTTTAAATTGTTTTCTATTTTATTGCTCCTTTTTATTCTAGATTCAATTCAGCAAACGAGGAAGTGGGTCACCTGATAGTAAATAATATCACCGCCACCCATTAACATCTGCGAGATAAGAGAGGTCGCTGATGCGTTGCCGGTCTTCTAAGAACATTTATGGTGTTTCCTCCATTCTCCTCTTTCATGTTTTCATTTCCATTTCTAACTAGTGGCTCCCGGCGAACTTCGTTCCACCTACTTTTTGTTAAATTTCTGACCTTTTAGACCTTCCCTGTACTACGACAAACATTTTAAAACTAAAATCAGCTCAATCGGCCCAGCCGTTCTCGAGTTTTAGCCAGACTAACGAACGGCGATTCATTTTTATTTATATAGATTACTTCCACGAGTGTTCCGAACAAGCGAGTAAGCAGTCAGTCAGTACTAGGAATCCGGGGCATCTCGTAGCCCGCATACTTCACCGGGCCGACTCGCACGAGATCCCTAGTTCGCAAAGTAAACTTTTCCTTTGGCTCCCTTTAAAGTTTGCACGATTCTGTGATGAGGCAACGCTTTATCGATAAGTAGCTTCAGCTTGGTTTCTGTGTGGTCACGATGAAAATGGGGATTTAGACGGTTTAAGAAAGATACGGTGGATGGAGTTACGTAACCGCGAGGTTAAAGTTTAACAGCATTTTTATCTTGTAAGAAACTAGTCCTGCCTTCAACACATTTTATTTTTTATGTGATAGTTGGTAAACCAGGTAAGCAATTGCAGGTTCTGCGCTACTGAATTTATTAGATGAAGACCCATTTAGCGCCGATAGGAACAAAAGGGTCACGGGTTCGATTCCCGCACCAAACCAAATGTTTGTTGATGAAACTGATGTTTGTGTTGGGTCTGGGTGTTTGTGGTACCTTTGTTGTTCCTGGTTACCTTAGTTTCAGACCAGTGCAATGTATGTGATTTTGTCTCAATTAATTCATTTATTATAATGGGTATGCTTTTATGATCATTATTTTAATAAACGTCAACTTTTTGAGTAAAAAGACATACGCACCGTTCACTAATTGTGCTACTTGCTCGCTGTAAAATATCAATTTACACAAAACTACTTTAACTAGTACCAACGCAAACCGGATCTTAACTAAAGTTATCTTTTCGTTCCGTTTTCGTAGATCGTTGATCGTATTGTTTAAGATCTAAAGTTAAAAATGATGCCATGCAATCTATTCCGGTTACAATTTCCTGCCACCAATATTCTGCTGTGAAAGCAAAAACGAAGAAAACAAGACTTTCGCTCCACAGTCAACTGTAAACATGAACTCGCCTGTTTATGGAATAAACAAAGTGATATTTCAAGCTATGTTTACAAGGAATACTTATCTGTTTATTTTGAATTGTATTGTGTTGTTGTAAGGTTTATTTCCAGTAGATGAACAAATTCTTTGAAGACATTAATGCGTGGGAGTGTGTTTCTGAGAAGTTTCTCACAGTGTAGGTTCTAGCATGATTTACTGGAAAGGGGATATATATACGTATAAGCTTCATTATGTAACACGCTTCTTGGAAAACTCTTAATATACTTCCAGATTTTGACCACACTCACACGCTCTCCATCAACGGATACCCGGACAGGGCATCCAATATTTTTGGTAAAATTTTAACAGTTGCATTTGTTTTTATAGTAATCAGAAATAATTGGTGTAAGGTTTATTTATTCTAGAAGCATTTGATCAAATAAAATGTAATACTGCGTGAAGGTGCTAAAAGTGACGTCATATGTAGGATCCATTCGCAAAGATATGGCGAGCGTATTCTTAATACAAAATATCTAGCTATTTTAAGCGGCAGTTGGCTGGTCACATTAGCCGCAGACGACAGTTGAGTATAAAATCCTTGAGTGGAGACGCGACTCGTAAACGTAGTGTTACTGATAGCTTGAAGACGGATCTGAGAAACATTCTTACTAAGTCTTTGAGGTCCGGACTTTGAGGATCCCAAAAAAGACCAATTTTCAGAAGTCGTTGAACAATATGGTCCAGTAGGATTGTTAAAAATGATGGATGGTTATATTAATGTTTACCGATCCACCCTATATAGAGACAGTGTTTGACATGTTTTCTGAATTGCCTTGGAAACTTTGGCTTCCACCAACAAATTATAAATGAACTGAACAACAAATTAAAGTAATCAGCAACTTCGTTCACGGCAAACTTGGATATCTTGTGGTTTTGTATCCATAAGCGTTTTAGTTGCTATTTATTGGAATTTTACGACGTAGACATTATTAATAGAAGTCTTGAATATTAACTTCTTACTACCTATGTCTTGAGTTTAGTCTCATTTTAAAACTATTTCATTAGATAATGTTGTGAGTTGTTATTTTAGTCACGAGTCGTGACCACGCTACTAAAACAACAATATGTGTTCTTTCATTATAATACAGATTACAACAGTATTAATGAAAATAGACTTATGTACGCTCCGTTCGTTAACTTTGTCACTTAATATAGCAAATATTACTTTTGAAAATTACATAAATTCATCAAATAGGAACATCCTGTGTGTTCCTATTTGATGAATTTATGTAATTTCCAAAGTTACCAAAGTTACGTTAAAACAAGCGTAAGTACTTCTAAAATTAAAAACAATAACAAAAGTTCTTCCATATTTACCTTACAAACAATACGGCTGAATTAATCTCACAGCACTGTCTCTATGAATTGCACATAAAGCAACACGAACCCAACAGGCCATGATATGACAACACAAACACCAATGCCCGATATAGCGCGACATCCCGAGCTACTCGCACAAACGGAATAACTACGAATACAGTCACACGCGCAAACACGAGTATACGTATTCTACTTTAAGCCTTATTGCGTC
Organism: Cnaphalocrocis medinalis; assembly: GCA_014851415.1. NCBI lineage: Eukaryota > Metazoa > Arthropoda > Insecta > Lepidoptera > Crambidae > Cnaphalocrocis > Cnaphalocrocis medinalis. Next base: position 1,231,738 of record CM026279.1, read on the forward strand.
CACAGAAGTGTGTACTGCAGGTTGTACCTGTGTTTGCTTCCCGGAATCCGAGCCACGGCTGACGCATCGGACCGTATTTCACGCCTCGCACAGTGCAGGAATCATTTGATTTCTCAATGCGACTGCAACTTGTATCTGGGACCACGATTGCCCAACGCACAGTTAAGTAGGGACACAGAGAATTGAACATAATAATTAATATTGTAGTTTATTTCGTAAAGCATGAGAACTAACTAACTGTTTTGCACTTGAATGAAATTACTAATGGCTCGCTCTCACTTCGTTTCGGGATATTAGATTTAACATGTACCAATAGATGGCACTGGGCGTTGTTGCATCACGCAAGTGTTTCATTTTGTCTGATTACCTATAAGCCTTATCATTGTCTATAGAAGGTACCTCTTTATAAATAGTACAGAATAAGGTCCGTTTTACCACGTGCTATGTAGTTGTTTTACAATATCATCTCGTTGAGGTATGGAATCCTAAAAAAGAACGTTAAACATGGAGACACGCGCTACAGGAAAATTCGCTTAACACAAACATCATTACATTAATTCAATCAAATAAATTCAAATACCACTATCTCGCCGGAGCTCGATAAACTCGTACCAATTAAGCGTCCCGCATATCGCATTACTTGGATCCTCACCAAGATTATGCGTATTTTCGTACGATACTCTACCTGGAAATCCATGTTAATTTGCCCCTCAGGTCACCTCTTAATATGATAATCAAGCTATTAACAGTTCAAATACAAGGCTTCTAATGAGGAAGCGTAGGCGCTCGTACTGCTGCAGATACTCACATGTATGTGAAATGTCAAGCACGGTAATTAATATAGGATTATTACTAAAATACAACTATAAACTATATATTATAGGTACAAAGTATTTTTTCATCTCAGTGTCATTCCCAATTACGTGTTAAGTGCATCGAAACCAAAGTTACTCTGAGACCCTGATTCTAAATTTGAAAGTCTAGTAATTAAAATGAAGCGACTACTGTATCGGAAAATGACCACGTCTTCGAAATAATTATCTAAGTTTCCTTACCAAGTTTTCTCACAACTAAAACAAAATAAATGTAGAATGAAAACTATATTTTCAGTTAATTATTAGTTGTTTATTTACATTTCTCTGATACAACTTTTCAAGCTGTGTCAATTTATGAATTTTGCTTAGACCTTGAAATAGCTTTCGATAAACTACCTATCTCATGAGCCGTATAAAAGGTACTCTTAGTTACCTTTATTTTTGTTTACTGAACAAAGCAGCTATGTGTCACATTTGTAAATGAGAGTGCGAGAGAGGGCGTGTTTACCGTTGACGAGATGTATGTCTAAGGCAGGGCTTACTCAAGGAGGTATTTTTGCCCCAGTGTTCCTCCAGGTTTGTTGGCTTTTGAATAATGATTTAGAGATTTACATAGTACATGCGTTAGCGGTCTATGTTTGTGGTTGTTGGAATTTCAGAATGTATTTAAGCGTACCTGTATATACTTTGAATGGAAAATGTTTAGCTTGTGATACTACGAGTATGACAAGTTTTTTGGCTTTTGTTTTTCTTGATTTGTTTATTTTTATTAAGTTATACTGAGTAATGTAATAGGAGAGGAGTATGTCTAGTATGAACTCAAGTACTATCCTTAAGATTTCTCTCTTGTCTGATATTCGTAACAAATATGCTTAAGCTACTTTGTTCGAAATCAGTTCAACGTGCAAGATGTTGTAAGAATCAAAAACAAGAAAAATAAGTCCGAGGACTAGTAACCCTATGAACATTGAATCTATAACGTAGCGTAAAGAGGCCTACAATGGGCGGTTGTTGATAAATTGTTAGATACTATTCTTATTCTTAGAATATAGGTACTAAAAATCCTAGATCAGCTAATTTCAAATTCTAGATCAGCTGTTCAAGATAGATTTTTAAAAATAATACAACTTTTTTACTTCAAATTCAAAAAGCCTCACAGATCAGATGAATGATTTAAACAGCGGCACTAACTTTGAGCCAATCAAATCAGATCCTGAAACTTTTTTACTGGTTTCTACCGGTGTTCCAATAAGTAAGAGAAGAAAGTTTTTAATAATGATGGAACGACCAATTTGGCTGTCGGGAGAGCGAGATGACATGTGCACTAAAACTTTGCTGTCTAAACGAGACAGATAAATGTATATCAGATACTTTTCAACTTTATTATACTATTTACAGATGCATTTGAATTTGTACTAAAATAAAAAAAAGTAAAAGTAAGTTATCAGCCTATGACATATAAATATCTCTATAAGTACGTCTTGCACCAACCGTTATTGCTTAAAATCCTTTTTTTTTGTATCATGTCAAAACATGGAACAAATTAAATGTAAGCTAAGGAAATGTCTCATTATAACTAAAGTTTTTAGTAAGTCTTCTACTTTAATCTATGTGTTTTATTGTGATCCTAAAAATATAATATTTAACAGTAAACTTAATATAAATACTCTATAATAGTTCGGGAATACTCACTTTCTACAGCAAGAAGCACATAACAGTATTCAAGCTAAATATGACGGAGTTTCTGAACGTTTTTAATATCAAAACGAAAATGAAAGGAGTCCAATTTATTTGCTTTCCAATCGAAACATTGCTTTGTACCGGTTTTTAATATCCCGGCCATGTTGACATACACCTCTTTGCGCATATCTCTATTTGATATTAATATTTCCATGTCGATATAGGATTCACTGGTGCTTTGCAATGCAGAGGTTTTAATTAAAACTAGGGAAGTCGAATATTAATGCGAAAAAGTTAAAAAATATGAACATTACGTTGATAATAGATGAATTCATCAACTCGATTTAAGTGAAAGGTTTTTGAAATACTTAAAAATCGAAACAAAAACATAAAATTTGCATCTGTCAACTTCTTATCGAATCAATCGTCGGCTGATTGCAAGAAGTCATTAACCAGAAGAAACATGATTTCGAGAAATAGCTTGATGAAGTTTGGAAAAACAAAAAAGCCATTATTAAAAAAATATAAAACTCAATGACTTTTTGTAGTTAATGACTTCTTACAATCAGCCGACGAATTACTAATCTTCCATGTACTGACATAGAACTAAATGACGTTGCCAGTGATGTATTTCTGTACACCCTTTTAAAGTTTCGAATATAACTATAGCAGTTGAAAAAGAACAGGCTCTTGAGCATTAAAAATAAATCATACGAGTAATTACCTACCTAATTAGTAAATAATATATACCTACTATTTATAAAGACATCGATTTAATAGTCATCAACAAATAATAAACACAAACCAAAAAGGCGAAACAAAAGAGCGATGCAATCAACGCTCAGCGGCATCTATTTGCACAGAGTGGAACTAATGTCCGAAACGAAGTGAGAGCGGGCAGAGCAGTTATTAAAATTTATAATACCAATAAATCTATAATTAAAATTACTGGCGAAAAATGAAGAACAGGCTGCAAACTCAAATTGACAAAAGCTGTCATAAAAACGAACAAGTAACAAACTAAACATAACTCGCCTGAGAACAAGGAGTCTGTCCTCGATAAATTAGGTTGCGAAATACGTGTAGCATTATTCACTGTCTTGACTATCTGTTAATCTTAAGACGACAAAGAGACTAGGTTAGTACCTGGTGTTTCACATTATGCCGGTACGCCTACAACAGAAGTTCTAATAGATTTACTGCTCCTACAAGACTTATTCTAAATATACTCGCATCTGTAAATAATAATAATAAGTTTTTGCTCATCAAACATTGTTTCTTCGCTAACGACCCAAGTTTTACTGGGACCATTTTTTGGGTGGAAAAATACATAAAGTTGTAGTTAGTTGCATTGCTTCATTTTAATCAAGATATAATATCGCATAATACTTACAACTTCGACACCAACTATCTGTGCAGGGAACTTGTTCCGCTGCAGAAACTTGCTAAGCTAATGACGTCATATCTTCACCACTAATTCCCACTAGCATGGATGAATTTAATTACGTGACGTCACACAATTTATTCAATCACGCACGATGACGTTGAACGTTGGCGCGGTCGGGTTGCGGTTCAACCGGTGAATGGGGAGTATTATAATTTAATTAACTAGATAGGTATGTTGAGGTAAAATGCAATGAAATTAATTTACAAATTGACAAAACGTTAATATTATTTTGCTAATGTGGTTATGAAATATGGGGAGTATCTTTGGTTTTGTGGAATTATTGTTAATGTACAAATATGTAATAAAAAGTTTTTCATTAGCAACTAGTGGCCTCGGATAATACAAACTATTTTGATTTTCATGTTTTATTGCAATCTTAATTCAACATGGACTTTAATATTTTTATTAATTTGGTAATGTGACAGATGGCAGATACAGATGGATCACCTGACGGTAAGCGATTGCCGTCACCAAAGGAACCCCGAAATCCATCATAGCCACAAATACGCTGCCAACCTTTTCCCCTATAGTAGGCCTCTGGTACCCTCACCAACTCGACAATATTTAGTTTTTTATGAGGCCGTGGTATCACTCCGATCAAGTCAGTCCATTCATGCTAAAACGTGCCTCTTCCACGGTCGATCATCACAAACGATATTACGTACACACCAAAACAACCGCAAAACGTACATCATAACTTTACAGCATAATAAATACCCATATTCCCGCTATTTCCTTTCACATAAGCACGTTAAATGCACTCGCTATGCCGGAGGCATCGTTAATGAAGCGCACGCTCGCGTTGCGTATAAGTGTCCATATAGCCAGCTCACCGAGCCTCTGTGCCTGTATTTACATCGTGCTTTCGGTTATTTGCCTTCTAAGGGTGTACTTGGCCTATTTTTGGAGCGTGCAGTATTCCATGTTCGAGTTTAATAAGCGAGGGTTATTCGAATGATGAGATTGCTTAATGGTCGTGTAAAGTAGCATATCGTCTAAGTAAGTAGGTATGCTTTTAGGGTATGATTTTTAGTGACAAATGTGAGCTAATATTGACATAAAAATGATATTATAATAAATACCAAAAAATACAATATTTTTTGTAATTTGATCTTCGTTTAAATATGTTTTCATGTTACCTTATACACAGCCATCTATACATATAATAAAAATGTAAAAAAGCTGTGTCTGTACATTGAAGATATTTATCTCAAAATAACTTAGGACGACTAAAAAACAGTAACAGAACATGAATCAATGATTTTTAAAATTTTTGTCTGTCTGTTTGTCTGTTTGTCTGTTTGTCTGTTTGTCTGTTTATCTGTTTGTCTGTTTGTCTGTTTGTTCGCGCTAATCTCGGAAACTACTGAACCAATCCGAATGAAACTTTTTTTATTGTATAGCTGTAATATCAGGGCAACTTATAGGATATATTATATTTTGAAGACCAGGCTCCTTGATGTAGAACTACAACAGCCCAGCTAAACTATAAGAGGTAGGTCAATGGCACCTTAACAAAAGTTGTTCAGATTGATGAGCATTTTATGATGCCATGAAAAAATCCAAGATCATGGAACAGCTGGTGTGGAACTCCAAGAGCCCAGCTGCACTATAACAAACATGGAATGAAATGGAATGGAAAATTGTCAAATGTGATGAGCATTTTTGGATGAGATCCTATAAGGAAGGATATTCCGAACTTAAACCCCTAATGGAGCGAAAAGGGGGTTCCAAGTTTGTTCATGGGACTACGTGATTTCGTGGCCCAATCTACTCCAACTTTCGCATACACATTCTTTGACAGAATTGATGGATAAAATATAAGATTCAAACTTTAATATAATACTTACATCCCCTAATGGAATAAAAATAATTTGGGGGTTACTTTCATTAGAAGTTGATATATTTTTTTTTTTTATATTAAATGGATTTGCACTTGACCTCATCTCACCTGATGGAGAGTGACAATGAGGTGAGGATATAGCGTGCTTTCCCAGAAGAAGCCTATTCACTCTCGACTTAAAAATTGTACCTCTCTGGAAATACAGAAGCCGGCAAATCGTTCCATTCCTTAGCAGTCCGTATAAAATATTAATGGGCCGCCTTAAAATCTATTAACCTATAAACAAACATTTATAATAAGTATTTTTTTTTTTTCATTTCTATTTAAAAAAGCATCTTTAAGTCAAGAGTCATAAAGTTCACGCAAACGAAGTTGCGGGCGGCCACTAGTGTTAAATAAAACATGGTGAAAACCGAATGTTATATTAAAATGAAAAATATTTAAGTGCAAATTTAAGCGGCAAGGAGTGACATTAAAGCTGTGTATATTTGTAGTTATTCTAATAAGATGTACTTTCCTCACATTCAGAGACGATTTTTAGAATTTAATAATGATTTTAAGCGCTTACTATTATTATAAATTTGAAAAAGTATTGATCAACATATTTTCAAAAACAAAATTAGAAAAACTTTTCAAATTTATTACTTTACGAAAAGCACTGGTACATACGTAGCCTATTCAGCACTATTTCTACGTTACACGATAAGTAATGATCAGCTATCTACAAACATACATATTTATCACATGAATATTTTGCGTCCCGCCTATAGGTATACGTTCTGATTAAATTCGTTGCAGGTCCGAAGACAGAGTAAGATTTCCCCTGAGACCTCCTGAGATTCGCTTTAAGATACGTAGGTAATTGGTGACCAGCGCCGTTGACCCCAGGCCAGGGTTGTTATTCCCTGCGAATGTGCGAGCCGAATTAACCCTCAGAGGTCTCGGTTAGTGGTCGGTTGTATTGGCCTATATAGCTATTGTCATTAGTAGATAACTTTTGGTATATCTTGGTTTGTTTTTTTTTGTTGTTAAATTCAGAGGTTAAAAATGTGTACCTTAAAAAATATTTTTATAACAAATTAGTCTTTAGTAAAAGTGTCCTAAATTTACGAGACATGTTTATATCCAATTTATTTACAAGATATATCAATTTATATAAAACTAGTAGCCCGCCTTCACTTCGTTTCGGGACTTAATTTTGCTATTAGTTCCATATTTTCAATAGATGGCGTTGGGTGTTGATTGCATCGCGCAAGTGTTTCGTCTGTTCGGATTATATTTTAAGCGTTGATGTTGTCAATAGTAGTTATCTCTTTATTAATATTATAGAAGATGTATATGTCCTCGTTTTGATATCCCATAACTCTAAGTAGTAAATACGCAGAATTTAATTGGTAACATTAGCAGGTCGACAAAACAATTCGTCGAAAAGCAAAATCATAATAAGGAAAACCGTTCAGTAAAACGATAACCGACCTCTGTTTGTCCGAATCTCAGCAAAGTCTCTAAGCCGTGCTAAACTTCTGCAAGCCCGATAGAACTAGACAAGCAAGATTATGTTTCGTTGAAATCAATCCTCGGCTCGTACAAACAAGCGTTTGTCGCACTAATTCGGAGAACGCTTTGACCGGGGCAGGACGGCACTAAGTTTGCTAAAGCTAAATCAGCTAACTATGCATCTGATCTGGGTACATACAGGACGTTTGTTAAACGGTAAACATTTACATCTCTTTGAACACCTAGGTCGTTCTTCGAAATCTACCTTCGTGGTGATATTGAATTGATCACCTCTAAAATAGCCTTTGAATCACCTACTTATGACAAATAGCCCCAAATTATCTTGAGTAATATTTGAGGTTATAAAAATTACCTTAAACTATTGGTGGCGACACAAAGTTTAGTAATTTTTAGGTTGGCAACATTTGATGACTTCTGCCCGACGCAATTCTTTTCTAAGCAACAATTTATGTGCTTTGACACTATAAGTGTAACTAAATTAATTACTGCCAGTTTAGCCAATAATTTACTAGTTCAATAATTCTGTATTGGAAGAATAAATTTACAATCCATTCAAAATCATCGAAGACTTTTTTTACTTGCTCCTTACAAAAGTTAGGTAGGTACATACTTAGCGAGCAATTTTTACGCTGTAAATTGTACCATGTTTTTTACTTTAATGTCGTAAGGCCCAGACAGCAGACACAATAGAAAATCAATTGTTTTTGCCTCGTGTGAGGCTTTTAGGTCTTAAGACGTTAAACACCTACATTGTAGTAGCCCCAAGTTTTCTACATTCCACACCTTGTGTTTGATATAAGACATCTGTTCCTATCCACCGTTCGAGTTTATCCGTCTCTACACAACCACAGACCTATTTCTGCCCGGTCCACCTAAGGCTGCGTTACTCACGCTCGGCGGCGCCTGAAAGGCCCGTCGCCATGGCAACCGGAGGACTTTGATATCAAACCGACTGGGAAGAAGTGCGCACTATTGAATTAGTAAGGTTAAGGGACGGTAATCTGTAGGAAACTCATGTACCGTTGTTTGATTGAGTTACGTTTCGTCGTATTTGAATAGAATCTGGAGGTATATTTTTGATTCATTTGTGTGACATAACGGCCGTTGAGGTGGAAAGGTCCCTTGAGTGGAGGAGGCCGCAGCTGTGGCAGGCCTCCCGCCGGGTGGACCGACAATCCAGTGAAAGTCGCGGGAGTCCCTTGGATGCACAGGACTGATCTGTGTGGAGAAATTTGGAGGAAGCATATGTCCAGCAGTGGACGTCTATTGGCTGAAATGATGATCTGTGACATAGCGCAGTCGCATGTGACTTGGAGTCACTCGACTAGCAATGAGTGGGTGAGGTCGCTCGTTGCGGTTGAGTGATCAAGAAAATGCTGATTTTCGGATGTCGAAAGAAAATCAGTAGAAATCGAGTGCTCGTCTCCAGGCAAATGAAAAGTCCGCTAGATGGCGTCGCGACTGTTAGACTTTTGGTCCGATTTCAACGTCATCGGCTGTTAGTGACATTTTGACATCTCACATTAAAAATAATCAATCACCATGTCCATAGACCTCAGTCACAAAATAATTACACACAGAAGGTAGACTCAGCCTGATTTTGAATTTAGAAGAGTTCGTTGACATATGCTAGGGTTGTTGCCCAGCATGAGTACATAAGCGCGCGGCCTCTACCACAGATCACGACAGTTCGACAATCTTATGTCAGGCTAGGATTAATGTGGTCGAAAAGGCGTATTTCCCCGTTAGTGCGCATGCGTGAGTACATGACACGTTTTTAGCTCTTAGTGGGCAGTCTACTTTCTGTGTCAGTCTATATTTTGTGCCTCAGTTGTACTGTACGCCACCTAGCAGATTTTACACACGATAGCCCCCATTAACACGAATCAAAATGGCGTCGCTACCGGATCGATCAAGCGTAAGTTATGTAAACCTATTCTTAGAAAATGTTCCTCCTAAAATATTCAATTAAAATATCCTTTTACCATTCAACGGTACACGTGTTTCGCCGCCTGGGGGCGTCACAGGAGCGGAATAACGTAATACGGGTAGCTCGTAATAACGTTATTAAGCGGTCATAATGAAATATCGTTAACGAATGGAATGAGCAGGAATTACTTATCAAAATTCATTTTTGCTTCAGTATATTATTAAAAAAATATATATGTAGGTTTTAGGTGACAGACGACAAAATAGTTGCCACCAGATTTTGAACGTACACAACGTAAAAGAGAAGACTTTTTGCCACCAGATTTTGAGGTGGCAAAAAAGTCTTCTCTTTTACAGGTGCGCGAACGGTCATCGCTGTAGTTACATGCCGCGGACTATTACCTGCAGAATCTTGTAGTGGAGTTTTAAGTTGTCGAGTTCCTATTCACCAAACCGCATTATGGCTTGGACCATGCTCTTGGGCACTATTAATTGCCAATATCAAGTGATTTAAGCCGTACCTCTTTATGAATTGAGTTCTTTTTTAAATGCTAGCATTTTTCCAGCATGTTTATCAAAAAAACAAAACATAAACATAGACCCCTTATCACAAAACGTAGTCTAAAGGAAGATTTGGTTTAAAACTGATGCTGTCACTGTCATTTGTGACATTTATAAAAGTGACGGCATCATTTGAAACCAAGAATAACTTTACTCTCCGTTTTGTAATAAGGGGGAACGAATAGAGCACAGTATTATTATCATCGCTAGTATGCACAGTGCTTTAACTTCTACTATAAATTTGACACCACTTACTATGACTAAGTGTGTACTTCCACATTCTTTTAATGGTCCGAGTTTTATTCCTCCAAAGCTTTCCGACAAAACGGTTGTAAACAAGAAAAACGTTACGAGACGCCTGTTAAAAATAACGACCGTTAAAATTCAAATTGTTATTCCTGCTTTACTGCGACATGTTAACGGTTCTGGTTGATGATTTTGCATAAACATTTTGTTTGGAATATTTTGACTTCATAGGAACGATAAAAGGGGGGGATAAAGGTGGAGAACATTGTAAGTACTTTTTTTTCATAGGTTTCATAGGTATAGCGTTTATAACGGACATGTTCGTCGGCTTTTTTATATTATGTGATGATGTGAAGTGAGGTGGCAGACGAGCAGATGGATCACTTGTTGTTAGGCAATTGCTGACGCCTGTTATAGACATCTGCAACACCAGTAGAGTCACAAGTGGGCTGTCAACTTCACTCACTCAACGAAACACAGCGCAGGCGCAACTTCACGCCGATCTTTTGTGAAGTTATGGTATCATTCCAGTCGAGTCAGCCCATTTATTCTGAAGCGTAGCTCTCTCACTCTCAATATTTACACATACATTTTTAGACACATTCGTCGACTTATGCAAGATTATTAATTATAAACATATCAGTTATGAATTTACAGCTTTAGATTCTAAAGCTGTAAATTCTGTTTAAATAAATAAAAACCATGAAATACATACGCTGTGAAGTAATAAGTAAGGGACGTTTTACTGTAATCAAATATAATTTAAATAATTAATCTTAAACATAATTGAGCAGGAAACAATTAAAATTATAAGATAATTATAAGTTGTCTTGCGTCTGGGTGTTTTGTATCATCACCTAGCTGGTACTCATAGTACTGGGGTTGCCCTAGTTTGAAACCAATGTTTTTTTATGTGGTACGGAAAATACGGTGATATCGGTTCCAAAGCGAAGGGTATATACATATACCTTTACTTATGAGTAGGTAATATAGGTTCTCTCAAAGCGTTGGCTAACTAACTCTTTGAATATCAATGCCTATTTATTTTGTACAGCGACATTAAAGTCAAAAACAATACTTTTATCACCAAAATAACGGAATATACCGCTGATTACGCTGCATTACTCAATCACCATATTTTACAATTTGTGGTCGCGCGCTCAAAATTTCATCTGCGTTAAAATTCCATGTTTCAAATGATAAAACCAGGAGTGCGAGTCGGGAAAACACACTGACAGCTAACAGTCCCGGAAAGATATACATATTAGATACATAATATTAATAATCTTATTAAAGGAATTAAAATATGAAGCGCCAAAAATGATGTCGAAAAACAGCATAGAAACGCACCCTATATTTTTTTGTTTTCATTATTTCTGGCTATCATAACGACCCGTACTCGATTCCCGGGTCGAGTAGAAGTAATGTCTTGAATTTTTAGAATAAAGCTCGGGTTAGTGATCACCACACCATACACACAGTATTAACAAGTGTGGTGATTAAGCCAAATCCCATCACAGTAGCTATGAGTTAATTTGTATGATTTATTTATTTATTTATGATTTGATGACCCGGTGGGTTCAGTGGTAGTGAATGCTGCGTCTGGACCAAGGGTTGCGCGTTCTATCCCCGCACAGTACAAACATTTGTGTGCATGAACATGTCTGTTTGTATTGGTCTGGGTGTTTTCTTTGTATTATAAGTATGTATTTACAAAAGAAAAATATTATATGTATATATTTGTAATCCCACTGTTGGTTTTAGCCATGATGATGCTATGATGGAGATGGACAGTATACAGGCTATTACGATGGCAACCCTTTGTATTGACTAACAGGGCTCCCATTGGCAGTGAGTGAGAGTACCGGTGGCTCAATTGGGGAGAAGGGGGTCAAAGGTTGACAGCACACTTGTGACTCTACCGGTGTTGTAAATGTCTAAGGGCATTAAATTGTTACCATCAGGTAATCCGTCTGCTCGTCTGCCACCTATCGCATAAAAAGCACCGTAGCCATGCACGCTCCCAATAGAGGGCATGTATTTATAATTTGCGTACAGAACTCTAAAAAGCATATCCCACGAGGACGCTTTTACAATTTAAACGTGCTCGCATAAAATCAGAAATCACGAGTTATGCTCATTACGACAGCAGTAATTAAAAACAGATTAAAAACAGTAACGTCCAGGGTTGGGTAGAAACGGACCGGTTTTGCCATGAAGATTGTTTGAAATATGGTTTCGAATAGTGCTGTAGGAAGTAGTTCTCTTGGTCTTGAATGGAAACAAGTGAATGAAGTCAGACTTTCTTTTGGTTTTCTTTTGTTTTATACACTGCTCAACCATCAGTAAAAAAAAACAACGATCGCTTGAAATCGTGGCATTTCACAAGACCAGAGCAGCTTCTACGTGTCGACAGATAGAGGTAACAAGAATAGCAATGATTTTTTTTATATTGAGGACAATCAAGATGACCTCACTCCGTCTGTTTGTCTGTAACCTACCTAACACAAATAAAAAAAAGAATTGCTACCGAAGTTGCCACTCTACAATGGGGGCTACCGCGCGTGAAAAATCCGTTAGATGGTGTACGTGTAGATTGAGGTCCAACTTCAACGTCATTGGCCGTTTTAACATTTTGACATCTCACATCACAAATAACCAATCACCGTGTAGTTGGACCTCAGTCTACAGGTACGCCATCTAACGGAATTTTCACACGCGGTAGCCGCCATTAAAGAAGGACAAACTCAGTCCTGGGAGTCTTGGTTAGTCTTAGATTTCACCAACACTCTCAACACAATTCTATATCAAACTTTGCTTCTATAGCAAAATTTGCTCTACTCGCTCTTTAGTTTTCGCGTCGAGTTATGATAATTATGCTCTGCACTTTATTCACAAGCATACCATTTGAATACACGTTTTCTGTTGTTTGTACGGAATGGTAACCTCGAGAGATAAATTATAGAATAGAATAGAAAATGTTTATATAGCACACAATACTAGGTATGGTGTAGATCTCATAATTTCTGACACGATCACGCAAGGAGGTTCGAGCATAGCCTTCTCAATTAGCCCAGAGGGCTGGCTGGATTCAGTGATATGAGGAGACAGAAATAGAAGCGTCAAAGAGTGTCAACTAGTTATATTTGCTAGTCACCTTATCTCATTGTGTAATTCCCAACGGCGTCCAAAGCTGTCGCTTCGCACTCCCAAGTACTCCTGAATCATGAATCAGGATTCGAAAAGTTTGGTTATTATAATGAAGTGACTACGAAATTGGTCGGCTTAGTAAGGGGTTCGGATAGTATAAACTGGAAGTACATTCGCCTAGTATGTGGAGATTGTGGGTTCGAATCCCACCCGAACTCTTCGATAATTTTTTCGATCATTTTATTAAGTGCAATATTTACTGAAGTGACTACCGTCTGAACTTATTTTAAAATTATTTGTACATCGACAATTTTTAAGTTAAAGGCATTGTTAGTTGAGCGTCAGCATTGAAAAATCTTTAAAGAAAAAGAAAACAACTTGCCTAATTATTTTAAGTAACTCATTTATATTTTTTATTTTCTTTCCTTTCTTAAAAAAAAACATCAGCGCTCGGTCCACCGATCTCAAAACGGAAAAACGAGGTACGCAAACAGAAAACAAAAGGTACAATTAGGTAGGTGGATGTTTACTGAACAAAGGAAGTCGGCCATTTTCTTTCATTGTTCCCCGAAGATAAATTTTGTGGCGAAAATCGGAAGTAACAAAAACTACTGTAATGTACCCGCAGCCTATCAAATGTTCTTATTTTAGGGTACCGCACCTTATGAGGAAAATCGGCTTTGTGAGATTTAGTTTCTCCCATGAAGGCTTCCGTAATACAACAAACAGTACGCCACAACAAGCCATCAACAGAATCATTTTATACCAGCAAAAATATTCACTTCGTTTTTCATGGAATACCTTATGCGTATTGGTGATCCAAGCAAATAGCAAAAAATGAACCCACGCTATGTTCGAAATATTGGAAAGCAAGCCCGGTACTTTAACGACTAGACCAACAGGGCATTATGAATTAAAAACGATATGAAAAAAATATGTAAACATATAATAATAATATTATGACGTATGTCGCATTCTTAATTAAGTGACTAGGCCTAGGCAGGCGCAGCGACTCAAAGTGGATCGTGCGCCACCTCCTGCCAGTCATCAGCCTGGAGTCCATGCAAACCTTTATCAACTTTATCCCTCCAGCGGTACCTTCGACCAGTTGGCGGCCTCCAATCATTTGGCCATCCCAGTCCGTCAGTCCAGTTTGGCGGTTCGGATATCGCATTCTTAATTTACAATTTTGAATACGTTTGTACAGAACCCTCGGCGCGCGAGTCCGATTCAGTAGTTTTTACAAAAGTACTTTACTTGTATTGTGTTATTTCTAGACCTGGAAATATCGAGTATCGGCAAACAGGGACTTGTTAGAGGAAGCCAATTCAATATTCGTAGTATTTTCGATGATAGCCTCCTTCGTTACGTGTTATTGTATTCGAAAGGAAATTAGGGCTATTTTAGTGAATCCGAAATAGGTCAGCGCCAGGAAAGGATTTTGATTATTTTAGAAATGTAGGAATCGAGAATATGGATATTTAATTTCGAATCTGAATGAATATAATATGTATAAACAAGTACCTACGGGTTTTAGAATAATATGATATCGTATTCGATAAAATATTGTTGAACTTTTCCTCACGTTTGGATAATTTCGGCTACAGACTGTACACACTTCTTCTATATGTAGTAGTAGGGGTATAAAATATAAGGTTTAGTCGTAATTATAGTCAGTTATACCGCAAACCATCTTATGTATAAACGTCCCCAGAATCCATCATAGCACTGCGGATATAAAAAAAATCAAATGTATAGTAGATTTCTAAGACGTGTCACCATGATTTAGGTGGTCTGGTTCCACTTTTAAAGGGTTGCACTACTGTAACTACTATTCAGATAGCAGTCATTTCATTGTTATTACTTACTATACCTACCCTTCAAATCATACATCATAGTCTATGTGTTAAAGGGGTCTTGACAGAATCTTTAGGTCGACAAAACGCAAAACATTGGCGTTTTATTGATCGAGTGTGACTTTGACTGACTTCGAAAGTTGACTATTCACACTTATCTCAATTATTTCACTTGACATTGGTGATCTTATCCTCATAAAATAATGCCATGGCCCGGTAATTTTCACCACTGGCCCTTCGTGACCCACTAAGTACCTACTTTCAAACTCAAGCTGGTTCCATTAAGGTTAAATATACACATTATCAATAGTAGAAACGTTTATTAGTACTAGGTACTAATATTTTGTTAGTGCGAAGTATGCAACTGTTTCTTATTTTTTACTAAGGAATCCAAGTTAGGTATTACCCATGTTTTTAAAATAGGTAAGACGAAAGTGTCGCGACCCAGTTATTTCATTTTGGTGACCCGGCACCGGGTCGCGACCCGGCTTTTGGGAAACGCTGCGGTAGAGGCATTATAAAAAAAGACCTTACTATACATATCTTAGACCAATGTCCATTTAAAAGTGACAAACAACATTAGGCGACCCGTCCCGCGATTGTGGCGTGTGCTCATTCGATCGCAGCCCTCACTCTTTGTTTGTTGACATTAGTCTCGCCGCGGAGGGCCGTGTCCATTAAAATGGGCAAATGTTTCATTTCGGCCCTTTTCACACGTTTTTCTTGTATTCTGTCTCATGCACGAATAATGGTCTTGTGACAAATTGAGACGAAATAATGAATATCACAGTTTAGATACAAGTATCTACTCTAATGTAATGTATAGTGGACTCCTATTTGCGCACTTAGAGTCCTATATGATCCATTGTACGGTACGAGTGAAATTTCCACTGGCTCAATCTACTGACTGACTACCTCGTTGGCGCACGGAATAGTGGGTCACATTTTCAAGCGACGACTGCCCTTGGGGTCGGGAGTGGCGGGGCAAGATCTAATTTTGATGTGGGCAAGACTGATTTTGCGAAGCCCTTTTCTGTGTGATGGGGGCGGGCGTGCAGGCCGCCCAAGGACCAGTCCCCCCCGCAATGTTGAGTTTTCTTTTAAATCGTCAGCCCGCCGAAACTGGCGGGTACCGAAGCCTCCATCCCTTTAAAAAGTTGACCCTATGATCAATTGGTTGTTGGTTTTTCTTTTAAAAAATCTCAGTGTCAGCCCGAAGTATGGAAATTGGCGGTCTCATATCCCAACGCCACGGTTGTGTCACTATGATGTCCCATCGATATGTGAGATTAAGCCAACAGAGAGTGCACTTGTGAGTGTACAAGTGCACTATATCTGATACGTATAAACGTGGCTAAGGTCTCTCGACTCAACAGAACCGTGCGTTGGCCGTTGTTATTATTACAACCAGTATTTATTCTGTAGGCACTACCCAAAACGGTACAGT
The DNA here is from genome assembly GCA_014851415.1 of Cnaphalocrocis medinalis. Taxonomy (NCBI): domain Eukaryota; kingdom Metazoa; phylum Arthropoda; class Insecta; order Lepidoptera; family Crambidae; genus Cnaphalocrocis; species Cnaphalocrocis medinalis. The sequence goes on from CM026279.1 coordinate 1,248,230, forward strand.
CAGTCAACAAACGCTTCCAAAATAACCGTCGCATCGCCCAGCCAGGAACACACGAACCAAACCGCACACCCAAATTCAATTCCATCTAAAATCCAACCGCAAAACCTCACCCACCGTGCGTGACTAACATCACCAGCCGTGTCACATAAATAGTTACTTTGAAACTAAAATAATTAGGAGACTCGTCAAGTTTGGCATCGAGACTGCTAACAAGTTAATTTACGAGTATGTTGTAACTAAGTAAACGTTTGCTGTACAACTGTTCAGAGGTAAGGGCTGTAACATATTATACTATTTACAAATGTATAAAAATGTCATCACAATCTAAAATAATTAATTAGTAGGTATACTCTGGTTCATTTTTTAAATTATGGCCTTTAATCATGTGGAGTAAACTGACACATGTCCATGTGTCATCTCCATACATTATCACTCAATTTGACAGATGCAAAATGTCAAAATATATAGAAACTTGACATTTGCATCTGTCAGTTTACTCCACATGATTAAAAACCAGTTTTGTATTGAGACTGCTAACAAGTTAATTTACGAGTATGTTGTAACTAAGTAAACGTTTGCTGTACAACTGTTCAGAGGTAAGGGCTGTAACATATTATACTATTTACAAATGTATAAAAATGTCATCATAATCTAAAATAATTAATTAGTAGGTATACTCTGGTTCATAATCATGTGGAGTAAACTGACACATATCCATGTGTCTTCTCCATACATTATCACTCAATTTGACAGATGCAAAATGTCAAAATATATAGAAACTTGACATTTGCATCTGTCAGTTTACTCCACATGATTAAAAACCAGTTTTGTATTGAGACTGCTAACAAGTTAAATAACGAGTATGTTGTAGCTTTACCAATCGCACAAAAATAGTCAACGCACCTTGCAACTTAGTTCCATACTCGGCCATTAGATTGTGTTAGATTATTAGACTTACATTATTCTCGCACAAAGTAGTGTTGCCTTTTAATAGTTAACTATCAAAAGTTGACATCTTACCTATAGCATTGATAGTATCGTTGCTCGTAAACAAAAAATAACAATTGATATATGTACCGGCATGCATTAAAAGGAGGGAAGCTCCGATTCGGTCGAATCGCCCGCTTCAAATTAGGCCTTCTGGTACGAGTTGTAACTTTTTTCTATGCGATGAAATCAAACCCACATGTACAACATCCGTGTCACATAAATAGTAACTTAGAAACTTAAATAATTAGTCGACTCGTCAAGTTTCAGTCGCGTGCGTTAACAAGTTCCCTTATGTTGTAGTTTGCTGTTCAAACCTGTTCGGCGAGAAAGCGAGAGAGGTATATGAACTCACCGACTTCTAGTATTATTTCTCCTCATGATGATGAGATTGTGGACGCCATGACCAACCACGCTACACCCGCGCAAAGTAACAAATCGGTGATCGTAAACATATGATCCATGTATGTGTATCTCATTCCTCATCATTAGCAACCCACGCTCGTCCACTGCTGGACATAGGTCTCCCCCAATGCACGCCCCCGCTCCCGATTTTCGGCCACTCTCATCTAGCTCACTCCCGCCAGCCTTCGAATGTCGTCATCCTATCTTGTAGCAGGGCGTCCAACACTACGTAATGCGTATTATGTGTATATCTACTATTTAAGATCTTGTCTGTACCACACTGTGAAACACAAATAAAGCATTGTGCATATACGTGTATGACTCCCATTTTCGCAATTTTGTCTACCGCTTCTGTCTATAGTAGGTACTTGATTAAGCTTACTGAAATAAGTTGTGATTTTTTTGCAATAAGATATATCTAACATATAATCTATAAATCTAATCTAATGACAAATATCAGTCGTAGTCTTTAACTTCAAATCGTAAAAAGCTTAAAAGTCTAAAAAAATACTATAAGCACCTTATCGCCTTGGGCTGGCGTAGCACATAAGAAAACTAACGTTTTAATAACTCATAAGGAAAATAAAATAGTAGAGAAGCAACATAGCTAATTAAGATCTTTTGAGAACGATGTTTAGATGGGCATAGGTCATGTCCATGTATAGTTACTCCTTTAAAATAATGATAAATATTCACACTGCATTTAAAACATTGACTTGACTCTTTATTAAGTAGCTTAAGTACTGTACCTATTACAGATATCAGACAAAACAGAATATATTCACAAGTACCATCATCAGCAACCCACGCTCGTCCACTGCTGGACATAGGTCTCCCCCAATGCACGCCACCGCTCCCGATTTTCATCCAGCTCACTCCATCCAGCCTTCGAGTGTCGTCATCCCATCTTGTAGCCGGGCGTCCAACACTACGTTTACCGAGTCGTGGTCTCCACTCAAGGACTTTATGGCTCCAACGTGAATGTGACCAGCCCACTGCCACTTCAGTTTGCTAATTCGGTGGGCTATGTCGGTCACTCTGGTTCACAAGTATTATTATACTTAAATACATTTATACCTAACTCCCAGACACTGAACAAAAACAAGTATTCATCACACGAATATTTGTCCAGGGTGAGGATCGCACCCCCGAACTTTCGCGTATGAGGCAAGGTCAGTACCAAATGCGCCATCCAGCCAGTCAAACTTTAACAACTTAAGTTGTTTTAAGTCTTTGAAAACCACTCTAGTGTAGGCCGTGGTATCACTCCAGTCGCGCGCATTAATGCCGAAGCGTGGCTCCACGTTTAAAAAGGTTAAAACAGCTACTCGGAAGGCTGACTCGTATAGCTGGAGGCACGAAAGTATAGCGATGACCGTTATTTTGCGCACTTGTAAAAAAGAAGACTTTCTATCAAAATTGGTTTCTGCGCACTCAAGGTCACAACTACACTTTTGCCTCGGACTATACGCAAGTTTGCAATATTGAAACTAATATTTACCTCTTGTACCCAGTAACTACGGCACGAGTAAATACAACCGAGGAAAGCTAAAATGGGTACGTTCGTCTATTCCGGAGTCTATCAGTAAGCAAAGCCTATTTTGTTTGACAAACGGAAATCAATCCTGACTGTTTGGCAAAGTTTCATCGAATGCGTGGAGGCGGTTGCCACACCTAACCGTTTGGTTTAAGTTTAAAGCTAATAGCATTGCCAAAGAGGGATTGATAACTATTTTGATACCACAGCCTCACAGAAGACCGGCGTGAAGCAGCGCTTGTGCTGTGTTTCGTCGAGTGGGTACCGGAGGCCCAATTGGGGAAAAGGGGTTAAGGGTTGGCAGTGCACTTGTGACTCTACTGGCGTTGCAGGTGTCAATTGGCGGCAGGAATCGCTCACCAACAGGTGAGCCGTCTGCTTGTAGTATAATGTACATATAGTAAATAAATAGGCACTGGGATAGCTACGCATCAATAAAATAATCTATTACTTTTTTGCAATCGATTCTTTAAATACAATATCATCATCACTGAAACGACCGATTACCAAAAAGAGTATAAATAATAAATATAACGTTTTCCTCTTCGATCGATACGCGCTTTAGAAGCACTTCAATACGCGATTCAACGCAAGCGCATGTAAAACGCTGGACTGTAGCAAATGCGACACTAGCTCTCGTAGCACTGCTACGAGTATTCGTAGCAATCCGTAGCGTTGATCTACGGAGCGAAAGTATAATGTTCAGATGCGCTTATGGATGTTAGCGATAGGCATCGGATGTACCCAAAAATGTAGCCTGTGTATATACAAGGCAGATGAATTTCTGAATATAAGTGATTGCCACATTGCCCCCAAGTGCCTAAAGAGCCCACACTTACTACCATTTTACAACTACCTACATTTTAGGAAAATACAAAAAGAGATAAAAAAAAATTCCTAGCAGTAATAATAAATATTTTACATTGTTTCTAAAAGTAATCAGATAATTTGAGATCTCCGAACCCATTTTTATTAAGGAAACATTTATTTTAATTTTCAGAGAATTGAAAGTAGGAAAAAGATTATAATATTTCCTCAAATATTTGATAAGGATAATGTGAGCCTACTGAGAGACCTTTAGCCTAATTATATTTTTAGAGTAGTGAATGGAATGTTTGTAAGAAACGCTGTTAATATTTTGTTAATGGACTTTAAAGAAAAATTAAAGAAAAAAAATCTATTTTACGGAAATACGCATGAGTCGCGCTTGGCTTGGGCATAAATGAATTGACTCTAACGAATATACCACGGCCTCACAGAAAACCAGCATCAGACAGCGCAAAACACTTGCGCGATCCAACCGACGCTTAGCGCCATCTATCGGTTAGGTATAAAACTAATGTCCCGAAACAAAGCGAGGACGAGCCAAAAACTTCGAACTCAAAACTTGCGCCAGACCCGATTCTGCGCGGTACAAAATTTAATCCCTAACTACGACCCCATTTTGTGGGTCATTGGACCTGACGCCAGCGCACCTGCGGCTTTGGCTTGAATCAATGATTCCGCCATTCTGAGGCTTTCATTGGATCAGGGGTTCCGAAGATTCAAACCGGAGAATTTAGCGAGCTGGCTTATAACATAGTTCAGCTTTCAAATTTGTGGAAGTTTAACTGAGGGCATGTTTATTATTTCTATTTAAGTTTTTTTTAATAGGAATGACGAGCAGACGGATCAACTGATGGTAAGCGATTCCCGACGCCCATAGTGCATAATTTACCAAAGGCGTCAAATGTACGCTACCGGGCTTTTAAAATTGGGGGGAAACGGGGTTAAGGGTTGCCAGTACACTTTTGACTCTACTGGTATTACAGGCGTCTATGGGTGATAGATGATCCATCTGCTCGTCCTGCCAACATAAGAAAATAAATTATTTTCTTGAATATGACATCAATTCGGAAACATTACAGGCAATGATAGTCATTCTTCGAATTCTAACTTTTATTATTATTTATATATGTACAATATGGCGGTACCCTCTTTTATAAGGATAACCTTGCCGATTTTCAAAGTCTGTCGAAGTAACGGTCACTCAATAAAACTCCGGCATTTTATTCACTCACGGATTCTGCCAATACTACTTTTGATAAAAACGCATAGGTCAAAGCAAGCTTTTCACGTAACAACTCACTCGACAAACAATACCAGTGTTATAAACGATACAATTCTACGATTCTTATCAACCAATAACGTTAAAGTTGGACTACAATCTAACAGTACGCCATCTAGCTAATTTTTCCCACGCGATATCCCCTGCACCAGCTAACACGTTGCGTTTTAGTTCTACCAACAGGAATAATCCCACGATCAATCACATTACTGCGACCAACAAAAATTAGGTCGGTAAGTTCGTGTCCCCGTGCAACCGATCGAAAAAGTTTCGTGCGAGTTTTTGTTGAACCCACAAGTTGTGGTCTGGGGGAGCCTTATCTGCGTAGGTGTGTCCGATCCTTTACTCTTATTGTTTTGGCGAAATGTTTTCCGTGGTGCAACTTTCCCATGTGTTTAATTGATTTCGGACTTGTACCGTGTGTAATACATTAATTAATTTATTAGCTAGGTCAACGGGAACTCTCTACAGGCTTAATTCCCTTAGGACACTTTTTATGATATAGGTGGCAGACTCTTGGGAGTATCGAAATATGCGTATTTCAATACACATAGGACGATCGTATCTTTTGTTTATGATACTTAGTTTTTATTTTTCCTTGACTTTAGGGGACTGTAGTCTGCGCTATACAGCTTAGATTTCAACTTGATGCCTTTTACGATAACTTGATTTCAATGATGGAGGCCTTTGCCCTGCAAATGTGACAAATATAGTCAGATACTTTACTTTATTTTTATTTGAATTGGATTTTTTATAAATTTTTTGAACGATAATTTCAAGTTAATTGGGGGTTTCAATCACTGACAGATGGGCAAACAGACAGACAACAAAATGGTCTGACAATCGATTTGTTTTTTGTTTTAAGTCCGAAACCCTAAAAACACACATGAAATCATTGTTGCCCGCCGCAAAATTGGTTCTCTACTGCCACTTCACTTAAGATTCAAACCTCATTCATGCACAGTCACGAAACAGCGCAGAACCAGAAAATGAAGCAGTAAAAATAAACTAGTAGGTCCATAGACGATGTTGTTCGCTTTTTAATTAAATCGCTCACCGCAGACATCACCATTACTGGCGAAAAGAGTCGTAATGGCTTTGTTTACTCGGAACCGACCGTTTAATCGATGCCTTATTTAATCGATGTCTTATTTAATCGATGCCTTTTAATCGAAGCCGTACTTTAACTTTATTGAAAGTTACGGGAAGATTTTAACTGACTGTTTTCTTAACTGTTTTAACTTTGTGCTCGAGTTAAGAAATTTGGGAGTTGTCGAAGATAGAAAATCTTTTAACTGTAATCTAAATATAATTTCAATTAAATAAGGCTACATTAACTGTGGGTAAGTTACGCTTTGGTATGAATGGCTTAATCAGAGTGATACCAAGGCCTCACAATAACGAGTTCTACTTCTTTATGATTAGACAGATATAAGCTGATACGCTACTTTATGTTTTGGCGATTAGCGATTTTGCAACTACATTATCCGGCGTGAAGTAGCGCCTGCATTGTGTTTTGTCGAAAGAGTGAGGGTATCGGGGGCCCAATCGAGGGTAAAGTTGGATAAAGGTTGGCAGCGCGTGACTCTACTGGTTTTACTGCTTACCATCAGACTGACGAAAGGGGACAAAAACACCGAAGTGTGTTTTATTTTCAAGATTTGGAGTATGTGTTCGGTTGCATTTAGCTTTTAACAAGCAGCTATATCGTCTATGTTACTTTTAGCATCGGTGATTTAGCCGCTTTTTAGAAGTCTGCCTTGGCTATATTATAAGAGCTGCCTTTTTTTCGATGAAAAGATTTCTAGTATCATTTTATTTACGTTACTACGTCATATTAAGTTGTACTCGTATTATCATGGCTAAGGCTTACCTTAAGAAAACAAACCATTATTACCAAAGCTGTGTTAAACGTAGTGAACCGTGTGGATGGAAGGGACGTCGTGACGTCACGCCGGCCATTCCCGGAATGTCCCCCCAGCGGTATCCATGTTATGTGAACGGGTGCGACGTGCTAATGTTTTGATACCAGAAATAGTGAACTACTGGGAAATAGTAATACATTCTGCAATGAATTCACTTACACGCGAGTAATATACTAAACTGACTGGCATTTTGTAGTGACCCTGTCTCATTCGCCGAAGCACAAAATAATTACACACAGAAGTTAGACTTTTACCTGATTTTGAATTTAGAAGAGTTCGTTGACATGTGGTAGGCTATTGTTGCCTGGCATAAGAACATAAGCGCGCGGCCTCTACCATAGACCTCAACCTCGTTTGACAATCTTATGTCATAAGTTAGGATTAATGTGGTCGAAAAGGCGTTCTTGCCCTTTAGTGCGCATGCGTGAGTACATGACATATTTTTAGCTCTTAGTGGGCAGTCAGCCTTCTGTGTCAATATGTATTTTGTGGCCGAAGGTCATGCCCAAAATGCGGGAATTGAACCAATGCGTCTCTATCGTCGTACTTTTTGAGACAATCATGTAAATGTGGTTTTAAATACGAGGGTATGTCTTGAATTATAAAAATCAGGAACATCCAGATCCAAATTTAACATCTCTTATATCCACAATACGGGAATCGAACCAATATGTCTCTACCGGTGTACTAACGACTGCTCTAGAGATGATTTGAGGGCCTAACATGAATTGGACGTTACGACAAAATCAGATTTCCCCTCCCTTTCACACGCGCCGTGCATCTCTTTTGTTTTTAAATTGACAGGTCTATTTTATTCGTTACGAGATGGTTTCGTTATAAGCCACCAGTTCGGTGAAAACTGATTATCAATTAACTCAAAATTGTAAAACCAAATAAGTTCATGAAATTGTTGGTTGCATTCCATATGGAAAAGATATATATCATTAGTAACATCGAAAAAGGCCATAAATGCGCATGATTCCGCCACAGTCGTATATCACAGTGTAATTGAGTCATTAACTGTATCTGTGTGTCCCGCCCGCTCAGATACAAGCTCAATATTGGATAGGAAATTGTTGCATTGGTTATGCACTTGCACTTTGGTGAAAACATAAAAATATGTTAACTAATTAAATTAGACATTTGTCTTGGGTCTGGGTGTTTGTAGTTCCTTCGTTGTTTCTGGTTTCCATAGTACAAGGGAAAACCTTAGTTTGGGACCAGGACAATGTATGTGATGTTGTCTCAATTTATTTATTTATTTAGTCTACTTACTGGCCCAAAGCAGAGCAAAGGCTTCCATCATATGAATTAAGTCATCGGTACTATGATTGTTACCGCGTCCAGTGCGTCCACGATAACTGCCTTTGTTTTATCTTTGGTTTAATTTACATAAAGAAGAACTATTGCTCGTAGTAGTTGCGCAGGAGTTAGTTGTACTGTATAAATTGTTAATTGTCATTCTCACTTGCCTTCCGATCGCGCCGCTGTGTACATCGTTTTGGAAATATTATATTTGTACTCAAGAGAAGCATCTTTTATTTGCCCGCTGTATATCAAAATATACATGTGGTGGCCCATGAGGGGAACGAAGAACCAAAAAGCACGAAAACAAAGAATTACGTATTGAGAAGAACGGCGCGGGTCACCAGAAGGAAGTCATCATCCAGCTTCGCATAAGAGGATTGCAGCCAAGCATCAGCAAGATAGCGTGTGATCATCGAGCCAGGCGACCAGTGGTGCAGCTAAGACATCACATCGTCCAGCGGAGCCCCAAAAGCAGATAAGTGTCCATCCTTTCCCGAGTCCATTGTGATACCTAATAGTGTCCTAATACCTTTTCCTTCCAGAATTTCTGGTTGAAATCATAATCTGCTTGTGTGAACAAGGTGGTTTATAAGGATTAAAGGTAATTTTGTTCCAATTTCAAGAATTACGACGAATTTTAATACATTTGAAAAGTACTTTCAACCTACCTCCACACAAAAAATAATTTGTTCTAAAGAACTTTCGACGTTGTTCTATCATAGATTTAATATTTTCCCATTTTAATTCTAATCGTTGTGTAACCTAAAAAGTAGTAATGGTAAATAATTGTTGTTTTTAATAATTTAAAATCGTAGCGGAAAATTAAATAGGTATTTTAAATCAATCCAAGTCTAGATATTTTGCTAAAGAACTACCTATTCTCATGCCTACTACTTTTGAACAGAATTAAATCAGATAATTCGCACAATTCCAGTTAATAACTTCGCCGTGCTGCGAGTGGGTCAAGGTCACGCGTCCTGCATTCCTGCTGCGCGTCACTGATAAGCCGAGTGCATTGACCTGCGCGCGAGTGGATCGACAAAACGAGGAGCGTGAGCTAATAATTTATTTTACTTTGCATAACTTTTTATTGTGATTAGTGTCTCGCCTAACTTACAATGCCTATTGATTCCAGTGATAAAGTGCGCTTACGTGAATTATGCACGAAGCGGTCATCTGTAAAGGGACAGATAACTAAATTTAGAAATTATATTAATACTATTTCGTTAAAAAGTGAATTAAATGATATCGAGATAACAGAATTAAGACTTAAACTCGCTAAATTTGAGGCATTGGCGGTCAGGTTAGATGACTTGCAGAATGAGATAGAGGTCTTAAATTCCGATAATATTACAGCAGAGATAGATGAGCGAGACAGCATGGAAAATGATTTAATTCTAAATATAGCCACAGCCAAGAATTTATTAGAAAGTTTTTCTCAAAGTAATGAGTCTGCTGAACACAGACGTCGCTCATCTATAGGCACTTCATGCTATCAGGATACAGGGTTAAAACTCCCTCAGATTCAAATAGCTAAATTTGATGGCTCATATTTTCGATGGTTGGAGTTCCGCGATACTTTCGAAAGCCTAGTTCACAATAATCATACTATATCACCTGTTAATAAATTTCACTATTTAATTTCTTATTTGGAGGGAGACGCGGCTCGTATTGTTACCAATCTCGAAGTTTCATCAGCTAATTATGAAGATGCATGGAAATTACTTTGTGGTCGTTATAATAATAAAAGGATTTTAATTAATCACCATTTAAATGCATTATTTAACATACGACAGCTTTCACGTGAATCGGAAAATTCATTAAGATTTTTAGTAGATAATGTAACAAAGAATTTACGCGCATTGTCCAGCTTAGGACAGCCCACAGATAAATGGGATGTTTTACTAATCTATATGTTATCCTCTAAATTAGACAGCAATACTTTGCTTAAGTGGGAGGAGTATCGAAATAATTTAGAAGATGACGTGCAAACATTAGATCAGTTTTATAAGTTTTTAATAAATCGAGCCAATGTGATTGAGTCTTTAAATCGTAATCGACACGATAACAACTTAAATAAAAATATGTCGTACACTCAACGTAATAATTATAACCAGTCTGCACCTAACAATCAAAAAATAGGACAGACATTTACAAAATCGTTTGCAGGGACTAGCAATAAGTTTAATAAGTCTAGTATTTATACGTGCATTATTTGTGGTGATAACCACAGGATCTACGATTGTTCTACTTTCAAGGCCAAAAATATGGAGCAAAAAATGGCCGATGTAAGTAAATTCAAATTATGCAGTAAACTGTCTTAGACAAGGGCATCCGGCTAGCGAGTGTCGCATGGGGCCCTGCCAAAAGTGCCATAAGAAGCATAACACTTTGCTTCATCGTACAAACATTTCGAGCAATGTTGTCATTGATGATGATGATGATGATAACACCGATGATCGCCATCCTGTCGAGCAAAATGAATCAAGCGTTAATATTTGTAATCAAAGCGTAGGCCAAGTGCTTTTATCCACTGCCATAGTCGAGGTATCGAATCCACTTACCCATCAAAAGGATAAGGTTCGTGCGCTTCTTAGATTGTGGCAGCCAATCATCCTTTATAACTAAAAGACTAAAAGAAAAATTATCAATAAATACTAAGCCCATTGATAGCCTAAAAATCATTGGTATAGGTAATAATGCGTGCAATAATGTTGCAGAAAGTTGTAATATAGAAATTAACTCTATAAATGGTAAATTCCATGTAGTTATGTCATGTCTTGTGCTAAAAGAATTAACAGGTCACATACCTAAGAACCCGGTTAGTCTTAGCGAAATTAAATTACCTAAAAATATTCAATTAGCCGACCCTGAATTTCACCAGCCAGCCCCAATTGATATATTGATAGGAGCAGATATTTTTTGGGACATACTTGGAAGCGAACAGCTTTCTCTAGGTACTAATAATCCTAGATTAAGACAATCTAAATTAGGCTGGATTATTTCAGGGCCTGTAAGTTTAGGTAAGGCTAACAATAAAAGATTTTGTAATCATGCTTTAGTCTCTCAATCGCCAGACAATTTAGATAATATGCTTACTAAGTTTTGGGATCTGGAGGAGATTCCAGCAAAGAAAATAATGAATCAGAAAGAGAAAGACTGCGAAAATCATTTTTTAATGAATATGCGTAGGGATGAAACAGGGAGATTTATAGTGAAACTGCCCTTAAAAGACAATAGTGATTGTTTAGGTGATTCTCGTAATATGGCTAAAAGGCGATTTATAAATTTAGAAAAAAGATTTAGGAAAAAACAATACATTGAAAGAGGATTATACTAAATTCATTAAGGAATATGCTGATCTAGGTCATTTATCATTGTCTATTGATGATAAACTTAGTACGTATTATTACTTACCTCATCACGCAGTATTAAAGCAGGATAGTGAGTCAACGAAGCTAAGGGTGGTTTTTGACGGCTCGGCTCGTTCTTCGTCAGGTTATTCTTTAAATGACATTTTAATGACAGGACCGAAGGTACAGGATGATTTAATTTCCATTTTAATTCGTGCTAGGCAGCATAGATTTTTGTTGACGGCAGATATTGAGAAAATGTACCGCCAAGTATTAGTAGCTAAGGAGGATCGGTGCTTGCAGACTATTTTATGGAGAGAAAACGAAGCCGAGCCCATCAAGCCGTACGAGCTGAACACACTCACCTATGGCACCGCAAGTGCCAGTTACTTAAGTACTAGGTGTCTATGGGAATTAGGCGAAGGACATAGTGATCCGCTTATTAAAAATATAATTCAGAAGGATTTCTATGTGGACGATCTCATAACCGGTTCTGACCATGAAAACGAACTTAAATATATACAAGAGGCAGTTTCTAAGACTTTAGAAGATGGTTGCTTTAATTTAAGAAAGTATAAGAGTAACCATCCATCTATTTTCGCAAACATTGATATAAATGGAAAAGATAATCTAACTATAAGTGAGTCATCCAGCACACTAGGCCTTGGATGGACTCCATCTACTGATCAATTGCATTTTCCTATAAAAGATATCTTACACGATAAAAATGAAGTGGTTACTAAAAGGTTAATAATGTCTAAGTCTTTTAAAATTTTTGACCCGTTAGGTTTATTAAGTCCGATAGTGATTCAGCCAAAAATATTGTTACAAAAATTATGGCAGTGTAAATATGAGTGGGATTCTCCTATTGCACCCGAATTTATAGATGAATGGAATAAAATCGTAGACAGTATGCAATTTATTCCAAATGTGAGCATTCCAAGACGAGTTATTTGTTGCGATCCAGTAGTTGTTGAATTACACTCATTTAGCGATGCCTCACAATCGGCATACGGGGCGTGTATTTATGTAAGGTCTATTGATAATAACGGTAAAATAACTGTGCGATTATTGTGCGCCAAATCAAAGGTCGCACCTTTAAAGCCAACTACTATGCCGCGCCTGGAATTGTGTGCGGCATTAGTAGCCGCCAAGCTTTCAGAATTAGTATTGGACTCTCTTAAGATTCGACCTCAAAAACTAGTCCATTGGTGCGACTCCACTATAGTTATAGCCTGGATAAATAACGATGTAACAAAATTAAAATCGTTCGCAGCCAATCGTGTATGTGACATATTAGAATTAACAAATTCGTCATCGTGGCGTTACGTACCCACGGATATGAATCCCGCTGATCTGATCTCCCGGGGGGTGGATGCCCCACACCTAATCGGTATGGACATGTGGTGGTCAGGTCCAGCATTTTTGCATGAACCAGAGTCTAAATGGCCTATATTAAAAGTTAAGGAGTTAGATGATTTACCCGAAGTTAAGTCTTGTGTTGCCTCAACTGATAGCGAATCTATTATACATTTTGATAAATATTCTACACTAAATTTACTTCAACGATCATTCGCATATGTTAAAAGATTTATATTTAATTTAAAAAATCCAGCAAATAGGCGTTCGGGTCCACTATCAGTTGAAGAGTTAAGGGAATCATTTTATTATTTGTGTTTATGTGCCCAGCGTGAGTCGTTTTCAGAGGAATATGAGAATCTTAGTAGTGGTAAACCTTTAAAAAATAAGAGCAAGATATTAGCTTTGTCACCATATTTTGATGAAAATAAATTAATACGTGTAGGAGGTCGCATAGATGCGTCATCATATTCCTTTGAAAAGAAACACCCTGTTTTGTTGCATTCTTCTCATAATTTAACTAAGTTATATTTTAAAAAACAACATTTGGATCATATGCATGCTGGTCCACAATTGTTATTAGCGACTGTACGTGAAACGGTATGGCCCGTGAACGGCAGGCATCTAGCAAGGCGCACTGTCAATAGCTGCACGCGATGCAGGCGGCTCCAAGGCAAAACATTATGCCCAAAAATGGGTGACTTACCCGCCCAGCGCATTAACCCAGACTATCCTTTTTTATCTGTTGGTCTGGACTTTGCTGGACCTTTCATGATCTCTAACAGAAAAGGTCGAGGTTCGCGTCTGATTAAATGTTATTTATGCCTTTTTGTGTGTTTGCGCTTTAAATGTATTCACCTAGAAGCTGTAAGTGACTTAACAAGAGATGCGTTCATAATGACACTTAAGCGCTTCATAGCTAGGAGAGGTAAACCGATTAGAGATTTTTTGCGATAATGGCCGCAACTTTGTCGCAGCCGCAAAGGAGATAGGCAGTTTTATTAAATACTGTACAGAGTCCTGTATCTGATTTTGCAAGTCAACAGGGCATTAAATTCAGTTTCATTCCTGCTTACGCTCCTCATTTTGGCGGTATTTGGGAGGCCGGCGTTAAATCGGCAAAACATCACTTGCGACGCGTTTTAGGCAATAATAACTTAACTTTCGAAGAGATAACCACCGTGTTTACGCAAGTGGAGGCGATTTTAAACAGTCGTCCCTTATGCCCATTAGTCATCCTGTCCTAACGACCTCCTCTCCCTCTCCCCAGGACACTTTCTGATCGGGAGACCGCTGACAGCAATACCACAACCAGCCATGGAGGACTGCACAAACAACGCTCTCAAACGCTATGCACGGCTCAGAAATGTCTGCGATCATTTTTGGAAACGGTGGCAGAAAGAATACATTGGTGAATTGCAACAAAGAAAGAAGTGGAGAACTGACACTGCCAGACTCAATGTGGATGATATGGTCCTGCTTCATGAGGATTCTGCGCCTCCTATGCAATGGCGTCTCGGACGAGTTGAACGATTGTTCCCTGGACCAGATGGAGTGCCACGAGTAGCAGACGTGATCACCACCAGAGGCTTGGTCAGGCGGCCATTTACACGTCTATGTCCCTTACCAACCGCCGAAGAACTCCAACTTTGAAACCGAAGCTTTCAACGCGGGGGAAGATGTTACCGCGTCCAGTGCGTCCACGATAACTGCCTTTGTTTTATCTTTGGTTTAATTTACATAAAGAAGAACTATTGCTCGTAGTAGTTGCGCAGGAGTTAGTTGTACTGTATAAATTGTTAATTGTCATTCTCACTTGCCTTCCGATCGCGCCGCTGTGTACATCGTTTTGGAAATATTATATTTGTACTCAAGAGAAGCATCTTTTATTTGCCCGCTGTATATCAAAATATACAATGATGATTTTTGGGTTGATTCTTTCTTCTATTTCAGAGCTTGGTGATCACAAACCCGAGCTATGCAAATTCGAAATATATTTTAGCCCAACCCAGGCAAAAAATTGAACCCAGGAACCTAAGATCGCGTTTAGGTAGATAAATCAGTGGAACCATGTATGTATTCCTACTTATGTTGTTGGTACTTAATGTTGCTGTTACTTAATACGCCATAGCCCCCATTAACGATCCTTTACACTCTGGTCAGGGTCTGGTCCTACCGCATTTAACTAGTTTAGTTCGTACTTCACACACGAATTTAATTCATTTATTATATCGGCTCCAAGTAGCCCCCTGAACATCGAAATTCTCTCTCTTTAAAAATTCATCACTCGGCAATACTGCACCCTTAAATGTAAATGCGATCATTAATTAAATTTTCCACTTTTCCGAGGATAAAATCGGACATTTCAATCGCAACATCGATTGTATCGCATTTTATCGTAAAAATTTACATAATTGCCGTATACTTTGATCTTCTTTGTTTAATATCGTATAATTTATAATTAAACGTTTTCTTTCCATTCACCTTTGTTTTCGAGTGGCAATCCGAGGATCCTCGAATGTAAATTGAAAAGGAAAAAAATATTGGAAGTACTTCTGTTCTTTTTGATGTTATTTAGTGTTCCTTGAAAAGGTGAAGTGGCACTCGCTATTTAGAGATACGAATGTATTCCAGGAATTTAACGACTTGCGTTTCTCAAAACGTCGAAATTTGTAAGACGCCATTTTGATCCAGTTTTGTTTTTGACCCCCGATATTACCTGCGTCTCAGCGTTTTGTTTCGAGACAACGGGACAGTCCTATGGGGAGAGCCACGGAGAGCTTCAGGCTAAAGATTTTATTTATTTGGTCTGCCAAAATTAAAGCATATATTATGTTCTGGAAACAATTAATATCTAAGTGATTAGACTGTAACAACAAATACAGGTAAACACAACATGGCTTAATTAATTACAGTTAATTTCGGACTGTTCTATGTACATACAACATCTATTCTATGTACAACATTCTATGTACGTACAATGATCAGCATGACTAGGCTCCATATACTAACCTTGTTTCTTATATCTATATAGGTTGCCAGCGCACTTGTTGATCCACAGGTTGCAGGTGTCTATGGGCGGCGGCAATTGCTTGCAATCAGGTGATCTGTTCGTCTGCCATTCATCATCATTGGCCACAGTATCTTTGAAGATGAAAGTTGCAGCGCTAGGAAGTTGGTGGGCCTCCACATCTACGGAGATGGCTATAGAGCCCTATATGCTGCCCGGCAAATCTTGCTACATAAATCGCAAGTCCACCCTGAATCTGCTGAAGAAGACAAAATACGACGGAGTTTGATCTGTTCATCTGCCATTCATCACCAAAGATGTAAGTGGGCCTCCACATCTACGGAGATGGCTGAAAAGCCCTATTGCTGCCCGGCAATCTTTGCCACATCGATCGCAAGTCCACCCTGACTTCGCTGGAGGAGACAAGACACGACGGAGCTTTACATTCTCGTACAAATAGGGACGTATCATCATCATCATCATCAGCTACCCACACTCTTCCACTGCTGGACATAGGTATCCCCTAATGCACGCCACATCCATCGCCCATGGGGGGGAAGGGGATAAACGGTTAGCAGCGCACTTGTGACTCCACTGGTGTTGCATGTGTCCATGGGCAGCGGCAATTGCTTACCATCAGGTGTTCCGCCTGCTCGTCTGCTACCTATCACATAAAAAAAAATCATCATCAGCAACCCACACTCGTCCACTGCTGGACAAAGGTCTCCCCTAATGCACGCCACCGCTCCCGCTTTTCGGCCACTCTCGTCCAGCCCACACCAGCCAGTCTTCGAATGTCATCATCCCATCTTGTCGCAGGGCGTCCAACACTACGCTTACCGAGTCGCGAGGGACGTATAGTAGCCCATATTGACCACACACGACCAGTCCATTTCATTACAAATCATTAACGATCGAGACTTATATTTCACTCGTGACAGCCGCGCGTGTCGTCGGGATGAATAATTGCATTCATTCCAATAGTTCCCGGTAATGATGATGGAAGAACAGACTCTATGATGACGAATGACGTTTTCGACACTCGTTGATTACGCGGAACGAGGGAGATGGCCGGTTTAATGTCATTGCGTTTGATGTACAGGGTGCAGGTATATTTAAAACATTCGCATCCCTTTAACTAAATGGATGGGACTGGTGTTAAAAGTTATTATCAGTAGTTCCATCATGGAACCGTGAATGGTACTAGGTAAAGTAAAGTAAAAGTATCAGCCTATATACTATCCCGCTGAAGGGCAAGGGCCTCCATCATAGAAATCAAGTCATCGCTACTGTGATGGGATAGGCTTATTCATCACGCTTGCCAAATGATCACAAACCCGAGCTATGTTATGTCCTTTGAAACCAAAGCGTGGCTATACTACGATCAAACTTCTAATTTGTTTAATTTTATTATTTTTCTTTTTAAACTTTTTTTTAGTTAGCCTATACAGTCCCACTAATGGGCAAAGGCCTTTTCCAACTGTGCATTTTAATATTAAAAAAAAAGGCTTTTATGTGTCTATGGGAGCCACAATTTAAATACACAAATGTTACTGACTGGTGCACTGACGAAAAACCAAACTTTTAGTATCAATGCAATACCCAGCCATTTATGACGTCACTGTTGAGGTCATCAAAGCCAATATAGCTGGTATATCCCGTCATATTCACTAGCCTTTTCAAAAACGACACGTCAGTCGAGCCACCTATTTCGCTGGATTTTCCCAAAACGAAAATCCCGTGTAAAAACAGCCCCTAGGCATCGATTTCAAGCCGCCATGTTGTTTATGCTCGTGACGTCATCTCATCAGCCGCTAGGGACAGGGGTCGATTGAAAAACAATACAGGCTCAATAAAGAGCGAGCGAGCTGATCGTTCATGTAAATAATGGTGTGTAGGCTAGGGGACTGGGTGCAGGGTTTTGCGGTGTGATGGTTTTTAGGTCAAACAAACATTTTCGGTACATCTTATGTCACTTTATGCCAAAAGAACTTATCTGGGACAACCAACGGGACGCCGTCCTGTAAGGCATCCGAGATATTGCTGGACGGACAAAGTCACCAACGACTTTAAAGAACGAAACGTGAACAGAATTGCCACAGGATCGAAAAAAAATGGCGAACTTTGATGTCGAAGGCCAAGAGCCACCTTGGATCGTAAGTAAGTTATGTCACTTGATTGTAACTCTCGTCGGTAGGTAGTAGTGTTGGTGGGATACCAGTACGCCGTATAAGGTAGGTATTGGTGGCCCGGCAAAAATTAAACACCACGTCTTGTATGACTGATTGTTATAACGATTTTTCAACTTATCATGACAATATCTAGAGATAATCTTCCTCCTCATTGTGTTGCTGGTATCCACGGGCGATAGCACCTAACATCAGACCAAAAATAACATAAAAAATCACAATATAATTAAATGTCCAATGTAAAATTTATCAACGACTGAAACAAATCGAAAAGTACCTAGGTACTTTATTTGTTAACCTAAGTTGGTACAGTTTCCTGCAATAAAATGTAAACACCTCGATTCTTATGCCAGGACTATAAGGTTCATATTTGAATGAGGTTGCATACATTATAAGTGCACGTGACTGTACTTACACTCGTGGACGCCATCTTGAATGACACAATGAAATTATACGGGGGTTTTATAAAGCCCCCCCTCCCCCCGTATAAAACAGGATAAAGCCTATTAGGAACAAATTTGGTCCCCCCTCCCCCCGGCTACAATGATGAGTTTACCCATGCCTTTATTAAGTGCATGTTTCTGAGAGCTATTCTTGCATCGACCGTTTCGTTTACGGATTCGCGGCCGGAGGTGCAGACGTGCGTGGAATAAGCTCCCAGGATCGCTTTGAAAATTTCGTTCCGGGTAATTGTCGCACGGCCTCCGGTCTTAGATGTGTTACGGATTTTGTGTAGGATTTTCGGAGTTCTGTGCTGGTACGGGAAAAATGTTATACTTTTTTTTGACGCAGGAGAAATGCTGCCTATCCGGGATGCTTTCATCCATCGATATAATCTCTATATACACAATTCCATACGGGAAACGTTTGTAAAAAGTAATCCCAACTGCGTTGTTCATTAGTAGTTTTACTAGCTATAGATATTTTGAATTTCGAATTATGCCGAAATTTAGAAACAAATGTTATTTTAAATGCTAATCCATGATAATTAATTAATTGAAAAAAAAGAAATTAAAGAAAAAAACTTTATTTATTCTGACACCATAACACACTCACTTACTCAGTACCTAAGTAAACATTAACTACTTTCGCGAACATCAAAAATTGCCTGCTAACTAGACCACTTCACTAGACGTAATATTCCGACGGTTAACCATCGCTTCTGTGGTCAGCTTTAAGCGCAAGCCAATTTACCCCAACTTTAAACTAGATGGGGACACATTCGCTTCCTCGTAATCTAATCTCAAACCAGTTTACACTGGACAAGAAAACCCCCCGTGGGACAGCGATTCACGCTTGGCTCAGTTTGAAATATGTGGCTGTATGTTACACTCGTACGGGGAGAGATGCGTTTTGTTTTATCAACATCTAGATTTTATAAGTAGAGATATAAATGAAAAAAAAAGTCAGTGGGGAAAAAAAATAGAACGGTTCAGGAAATATGATTGGAGGAACAGAATTTGGCACAAGAATCAGATTTTTATCGCCCGCCCTCACTTCGTTTCGGTACTTTCGGCCAGTACCAATAGATGGCGCTGGGAGTCAATTACATCGCGCTAGTGTTTCGTGTTTTCAATTTACAAATAAGCCCTGATATTAACTAAGAGATTGACATAATACTATAGAAGACAAATAATAAATAAATAGCCAAAACCAGTATTTAGATGATTGATGATATTTGAACTGTGGATAGTCACAATTCTTTCGAAAATGATTGTGTTATGAACCTAGAACCATGACTTTTATGTGATAGGTGGCAAAGAGCAGACGGGTCCCCGACGATTACCACCGAACATGGACACCCGCATGCACACATATGCATAAACGAATTCGCTCATGTCTTGGAAGTTAGTTTGCTTTTGACTCTTAACTACTTCACTAAGGAGGTTGTTATAAAAAAAAGCTGTTACTACAGATTTAACAGCTGCATTCCTGTAGTTTAATTAAGTATAAAACGGTCTTATTTCCCATGCGCAAAGCACCCCCACGCTGAATTAAAGTTTGAGCTTGGCTCCAAAATTCTAGCCATATTAGCTTAACTACATGCACTCCAGCCGTTGACCAGCCTCATTGTGTAATAACATTACGAGGGTTTGTCATGTGCAGCGTCGGTGGTAGTTTTGGAGCCAAGTCAGTTGTCACTTAATCTGAATTAGGTGACAAGTAAATTTAATGTTAGCTTTTAAGTCCACGATTTAGTAGCCCGCCCTCAGTTCGTTTCAGATTATAGTTTTGCTATTAGTTCCAATTGACAATAGATGGCGCTGGGTGTTAAATTCATCGCACAAGTGTTTCGTCTATTCGGGTTCATAATAAGCATTGAGGCTGTGTGTAGAATCTGTCTCTTTATACAAAGTAACGATAACGATTTGGTTTATAGCTTTCTCGGCCTAATCTATGCAGCGGTACTTGAGACGCCACCTTGGTAAGTGTCTCTGAAGCAATCTATTTAAATTTGATAAAAAATATTATATTAGTAACCTGAATATCATTTTTAAAGACATGTCCATAGATACTACATATGTATGAGATTAATGAAACAAAAATTGTGTCTCAGTTCTTAGTAAGTTACCAAAAATGTATTGTTTGACTTCAATTTTGGAGTGAAAATCCTAACGAGATTTACATTATTTTCATGTTAAATAGTTTCAATATCTATTATTGTTTTTTCTATTTGGCTACGGAACCCTAAAAACGAAGCAAAAATTAAAAATCGAAAATTATAATCGTGCCGCTAATCCGGCAGTCTAATAAACCCAGGCACCTCAAAGGCTTACGATTTTTTATTCAACAATCCTCGCAGCCAGGCGGAGCAGAGCTCATCTTGTAAAAGATAAGAGTCGGCATTAATTTGGATTCATCTCATTACGGCGTGCCACTGCCACTTGCTATGGAATAATTTATGAGTAAGGCTCTAGCGGTTACTGGATTTTCTTTCTGCAGAAGGAGGTTTGAAAGTGCCGGAATGGGCTTTATCGCGCCGCGTCCCGGCTGAGAAGCGAAGCGAGGAGTGTGCCGGGGTAATTATTAAAATTTTTGCCACCAATTTTTGGAAGAAAAGGTTTACAATACCTGGTTTTCGGCTTGTGAATTTTGGACTTATAAATTAGCCTAGATTAGTGTCATACAGAAAGCATTCGCGACGAAAAATATTACATAGTTGTTATGATGGTACATACTAATAAAAACTATACAAGCTGGATTAAAATATTTTTAAAAAAACTTACCTTTAGCCGATGTAATTGTTGACATGCGCATTCATTAATAATGAATGCGCATGTCAATTATATGACGATACTTAAGTTCAACAGGATACGATAAAATAAATCGAAATTACTATCAAGTCATTACTTTATCCGCAAAAATCCACCACAACTACCCCACAAACGAGGAAACACAAAATAAACTGCCCAATTTCTGTCTACTCATCGAATAGGCGTCGCATAATGATATTAAATGAAGGCCCACACTCCTGAAGGCTACTATATCTTCCGCAAAAAGAAAAACAAGTTCTGCCCGGTGATAATGTTTCACAGCATTTTATTTATTATTTCCTTAAGGGTTCCTCTAAGTAGGTGCAATATTTTGCCCTGAAGGGGAAGGCTGAATAAACCACCTTTTGCTTGGGACATGCTATGAATTATGCCATATCCTCTTGTGACATTTTAAGCTCGGGAAAAAGAGGTAGGCTGTTGATGGGGATTTATTCGTTTAATTTTATTCGTGAGTAGGTGACGGGTGTGCACTTTGTATTACTGAGGTCCGTTTTGGCTTTAGAAGATTTTGCGTCTCTGTTTTGTATGAATATTTTCACTGTAAGAGAAGTTTTCCTGTCATGCTAATTTCAGGGTGACAGCATTTTTTTCGCATGCGGTTTTTTCAACAGCATGAGCTACAAAACACCCATAGAAACATTATGCAATCCGAATCCGTATCACAAGAATTGGTGTTCCCATTGTAATGTAGGTGCAACCAATTTTATCGAGTGTTAAGCGTGCACGCTACGTCACCCAAGGCTTGTCTGGGATATCAGCGCCGCAGCGGCTTCTAGCTGCTTCAGCAAATACTAAGGTTGTGTCTTGTTGGCGGCAAAATGTAATAATACGTATGCTGTAATTATTGTTTATTCTTTTTTGTTTTTGTGGCCAATAAAGTTATCTATCTACCTAAAGAGACCGCACTAAAATTATGGATTGTTGTCATTGTTATGGCGCGGCCCATACAGCAGTCATATAACGTTATAGAAACACCGTGTAACAAGATAACTGTGTATAACATTTTGAAGTCGCAAGCGCGTTGTACCATTTTAACACTTAATAGGAAGTCAACAAAATTTTTCATTGGTTTTCGCTCTTATGTCATGAAAGATAAGGTGCCAAATCAGGTGGCAACTATTTTCCCATTGCTTTATCAAGGGTTAACTCCCATTTCCTCCAAATAGGCCTCCAGTACCCTATCTCACAGAGCGAAATACAGCGCAGGCGCTGTTTCACGCCGGTTTTATAAAGAAATTTATTTATATCAATTAGATGTGAATATTTACGCATGGACATAAGCTGAACAAGACCTTTTCACAGTCTCCTAACCTAAATATGTTACAAATAGAATTGTAATATATTCCCATGGATGAAATATAATATTCCGTTCTATTGTCAAATGAAAGCAAGATCTCGTTATTGCATTCCATGGGACCATGACTACGAACAATATTTCTCTACTTTGTCGATAATAAATAATGTAGAATTATGTTTTGTAGCTTTGTTACGAAATACCACGTTTTCCTTGTATGTTGAACGAACGAGATAAATGTTATTACAGAGATGGTACAATTCATTAAGGAATATTTACAGGCTGGGCAGAGTGTATGATGTTTGCGGTTTTTTTCTCATCAGCTAAGTACAACTAAATGACTGGCCCCATGACACATCCGCTCGATGCTTCATACACTAAAGGTTGTGAAGTTCAATCCCCACTCTAAATAAAGATTTGTGTAATAAGCACGTGTATTTGTTCAGTGCCTGAATGAAATACAGATGCTGTCGTAAAATTTCCGAATCGTAAGTTGATCGACTTTTGAGAAAAACAAAGGGTGCTAAATTTTATTTTTTTAAATAGGTTAGGTTAGAAACAATGACCTCCACATCGGCTAGCGTGCTGTGGAGGGACCAGTTCTAACCTAACCTAAACTAGTTTTCATGCATGTGTCCGTAGCTTAGTTCGCATATTTTGTGATAGGGTCGTCAAAACGCAGACTAGTGTTCTCTGTACGCCACGCGAGACGCGAGTGATAACAAAATGTTTACATAATCAAAATTAAAAAAAAGCTTCCAATTTTAAACCCATACGCTGCAAAAACAACGTAACCCGATAAAGTGACGTTTTAAAAAACTACAACGCGGAAGCGTCCGGCGTAGAGGAATTTTGATTGGTGTACAAAGACCCTGCGTGTATTTGCCGCTCGCCATGTTTCGTCTGTTTGTGCGCTTTTAATGAAGTTGTCGCCAAGCCGAGCGCGGCACGAGCGTACATGGGTGGGAGGTTGGGCCAAGTCTTAAGCGAAATGATTTCAACTTGTTAAAAAGTTTAAAATATTACTTACATACCTACTTTTTTGAGTGGAAGTTCATAATGAGAGAAGATGTTGTTTGCCATGTTTGCTGTAATAAGCAGAGTTGCTGCTCGTAAGTGTGCAGAGGTATGCATTTGAGCCAAGCGATGAAGACAAGCTTTCGATATTATGGTTGGGTCTGAAAAAATATTTTGTAAAACACTTATTACCTATTTGTCATGTTTCATCTTTGAGTGCATTTAGTGTGGTCACCAATGCAAGGATGATAGCATTGAACTTAATGTTAAAAATACAATACCTTTGTTCGTTTTTTTCCGAGAATTTAAACCTTTTTCCATGTTGTATGTGTAGATATTTTGATTAAGTTTTTGTCAAACTATCTCTTTGCATGCATGCAAGGTTTTTTTTCTTGTAAAATCTAAAAATAATTCAATTAATTCTTACCAATATTTTCAATATTAATTTAAAATGTTTCTAGGTATCGCAATCAAAATATTGCAGACGAAACTTAACACACTTTTTGTTTGATTCCTAAAAAAATACTTTATTAGATTTGTTTTCTTCTATATAGTTTTAATTCCTTTATTCACATCACAAATAGAAGGTATCATGCATGACTACTTAAACGCAGAAACAAATTTTCTCGCTTAAGCTCTTAATACAATAAAAAATCCATTTCCTTAACACACTTATTTCATTATTCATACCACAGTTTTTATTTCTCAAAGGCCACAAAATGTACAGAGAACACCGTGTTTCTTCTATCTGAGAGCTTTAATGAAGTTGCTGCCAAGCCGTGCACACACTAGTCTGTGTGGTCCAAGTCACAAGAGTAATGCGGAATTGTAGAATCAGTCTTTATTGAAGTTTAATGTGAATATTTGCTTTTGAATTGAGTTATTATTTAAAATATGGTAGATGCTTTAGCTTGGTTTTTATATCATTTACGAAATTATCAAATACTAAAGTTACACAAATCAAACCATACCCCGAAAACATAACTCGCACCACACACCAACAAAAGCGTATCGCCTCAAACTAATTTGCCGCTTGTTTTCCCAGTAAATTACTCTTGTTTCTTGTGCCTTGCAGCTCTCCGGCAAAGCGAACGGCTTAGAATTTCACTCTCAGATTGGAAAATCAGTGGGGACACTTTGTCCCGGGCACAATAGAAAGAGCTAGCCTCATTGGCATCAATTGAAGTATGAATTTAACAAGGAGGATTTGAGTGATCCACTGACAAAAAGGCTCGGAACTCCCGCACCTCACTCCGGTCTTCGTAATTAAATTTTATCTAGGAACGTTTTAACTTGCGAATGAAACAGTTTTGCGAATTCTATGAGAGGATTACCATTTTGTGAATTCATTTAATGGAGCTGAAAATGAATATTGTGTTATAATTGTCGGTGTATCTTTTTTGGTGAATTAGCTTCACTTCGTTTGGTAGAACTGTACGGAGAATATTTGAAGGAGATTTTTTTATAGTGGTACAGAATATTGTTTTTTTTTTAGCCTGAAGGTAAGCAAAAGAGGTATGTACGCGTCGGTATGGCAATAACAATGGCAATTTGGCATGGTGTAAGTATGACAATTCCAACTGTTGTGATACCATCATCACAACAGTTGGAATTGTCATACGGCCCGCGAGAACCATGGGAGAGCCACGTTTCGGCATGAATGGGTCGGCTCGACCAGAGTAAAACTACGGCTTCATAGAAGACCAGCGAGCGACCAGATGCAGCGACTGCGCTGTTTTTAGTCGAGTGAGTGAGGGTACCGGAGCCCTATTTGGGGGGAAAGGCTGGCAGTGCACTTTTGACTCTATTGGTGTTGCAGGTTTCTATAGGCGGTGGCAAACGCTTACCATCAGGTGATCCGTGAGCTCGTTTACCACCTATCTCATAAAAAACGTCCCAAGCGCTCTACTAAGTAGCCAAGCGCCACCGGGAGATTCAGAGAAACCAATTACTGCGGCTTTCAACAAAGATTTAGTAAGCATTAGACCTTTTCCCGGAAAATGGTAATAACAGCAGAGGAGAAACGTCGATGAATTTAATAACAATATTTAGACTGGTCATTCCGGGAATAGCAGCAATGTTGGGATGAAATATCGGAGGGAAGGCTTGAGCTTTGGCAGAGCTGTATCCATAAACAAAATACAGTACGATACACAAAATATACCAAAGAGTGATTCAAATCTGTACACCTTTTTTACAAATATTCGTGTTATTGGACACTTGTAATGTTTCAGTGTCTCGCCAATTTTTTTTTACCTTGGCTGGACACGCTCCCGCGTGTCTAGATTATGTATTTAAGTATTATATCTGTAACACATGTGTTTAAGCTACATAATATGGAGTCAGGTCAATACTAATTATGCGGTGTTTGTATGAATTTGAAAAAAAAAAACGCGATGGCATATTTGGTTCCGACCTTGCGTCATACGCCTTAGGCAATGCGTTCGATTCCCAATCTGCAGAAACATTCATCTGATGAACGCTTGTGTTCAGTGTCTGGTATGTAGTATGTATATGTATTTTGCACGCTCTGTTTGGACACATCTTAGTTGGAAAACCAAGTTTTCCTCTACAAGGTAATTGGAGCGGTCTTCGTAAAGATATAAGCAATCCATAGTGTTTAATAACTAGTCACTTAGGTTTCTATTGAGCATCCAAGACTCATTCATCCAAGGTTTAAAAAGAGAGAAAATTTTAATTTGTTATTGAACTGTTTTCTTACGTACAGAAAGTTAATATGAAGTGATGAGAGGATGGAGTCAGGCCGATTTCATCCACAGTGACCCCTTTAGCTTCTGTTCAGTTATCGGTAGTGGGCTGGCATGTGGCTAGTAGCCAGTCTATTTCACCAAAATTCCACAAAAAGGTCCCACATTTAAACATAATATCAAATCTGTACGCATACAAACCGAAGGGTCTGCAACCAAATTCAAAAAACTGTTTCTGGGCACACCATAAATGATATAAAAGAGACAGGGCCCCCATAAACGGAGTAACTTATGAAAGTTTCGTGGGGGAGCGAGATAGATGTAAGGGGTAAGAACAGATGTTAGATAGGGACAAGGATGGTGATATGATGGGGTTGAAGTTAGAATGTGATATAGGATGTTTGGGTTTTCAACTATACGGTTGAATGATCAAAAGTTTGCTTGAGCTCTATTTGGATATTGGTTCGCCATTTTTCTTTAGGACTCTTGGAGATGATTTTTTTACGTTATTCGATTTTGATTAGTTCGTTGGTATTTATTTAGTAGCTATGCAGATTTATACATAGATGAATATACCATTTTATTCTTTCATGTGTAAAACTCGGCTGTTACTTTCATAAGAATATCTTGAACCCACAAAACACAATACCTAGGTATTTAACCAGTATAAAGTATATCTCTTTAATAAAAAGTGTGTTAAGTAATGATCTATTAATTTAAAAAACATTAAATAAACTATAGCTAAAAAACTATGAAAATACCTATACAAATCAAGAAATAAGTTGAGCAAAGGGTAATGAGCTTTTGCTGGCGCAGGAAAAAAACCTGATTGTTTTTCAGTCACACTTCCT
This sequence comes from Cnaphalocrocis medinalis, assembly GCA_014851415.1. Lineage (NCBI taxonomy): Eukaryota > Metazoa > Arthropoda > Insecta > Lepidoptera > Crambidae > Cnaphalocrocis > Cnaphalocrocis medinalis. Next base: position 1,275,555 of record CM026279.1, read on the forward strand.
CTCTTTATGTGTTAGATGAGAGTTGAGTAGGTATGAGGGCTCTAACTGACTTAAGTTTTGTTTAAATATCCGTAAACAAATCGGTTTCCACTTTTTTAATTATAGGCTAATACTTATTGAAATATATTTCTACATCTAACAATTTATTGTTTAATTACAAAAAGTCTGAAGCAGTTTACTTCAAAAATAGAAGCATAACAATACGTCAGTTATTTCCACCAACAATGGCGCTCTCGTACTACCCACAAAACAAAGTATTTAATACCGTTCGTTTAAAATGCAACGGGAAAGTTTGAGTTTTGCATAAAATAGCTGGTGAATTCAACGAAAGCTATGTACTTACGTGTTAAGCTCGAGGTCCAATCTGAACTTGTGGTTGAAAGCTTTGATGAGAAGAGATGTTCGGTGAAAGTGCTTGCCAGTCTGAAACAAATGACAAAAAAAGATTAAACTAAGTTAGTAGCTATGCACGATCTTATTCCACCAGCCCCGTTTCATCATCGGGACACAAGGCGCAGAAGTGATTATCACCCTTATATTGTTGAACCAGCAACAACAACTCCTTCCAAACGGTTTGAAAATACTTTTCTAATGCGTATGTCCAAGGAGTAGAGTTCTCTACCGGCTGAAGTGTTCCCTGAGCGCTATGATTTGGGGGTTTTCAAAAAAAGAGTGAATAGGCTGTTGTTAGACAGACATGCTACACCCTCAGCCACATCATCACTTACTACCAGCCGGGCTAACATGCGCACCACGAGATAATTTGTCGACACTCGTATTTTGTCCGCGCAAGTTGCGTCTCGCTCACCTGACTGAGCGATGAGCGGGATAGAAGGATGCGCTCTCGCGAACGAGAGTCGACAAAATTTTGTCGACTCTCGTGCGCATGTTAGGCCTACAGGCAAGATTGCGGTCAAATGTCTGGCTATATACAAAAAACAAATACCAAAATGAAGTGTGAGCGGGCCAATTAAATAGTACTCGTAGATGCGAGTACCTACTATTTAATTATTTATCTAGATAGTTAGATTTGATTAATCTACAGGTGTGTATTCTTACCCGCCGAGCTGCCATCGCTCTTAATCGCGTCATAATATTTAGTTTAATGACAATTTTAATGATACTTCTCAAACAACCAGATCCCAACGCAAACAAACCTTTAAGCCCAGAACTAAAGTTTGATAAGGGTCATAAGTCACGAATCCGTATTGAGAGTTGTTTCTCACACCTTATTTATAGAGGTCTAGCTTGGAAAATTACTCGGGTCCCTACCTACCCTATTAATATGGCGTGGGAAAGATAATTTTATATTTGATGGTTTAATAGCCAAATTGAGTAAGGTAAACTTTAATCCCAGAACTATTTCAATTAGTAGTGGGCAGTTATAATAATGTTTGCGAACGTTTAGCTTCCTAGTTTCGAAAATAGGTATTAATTTTTTTATGTGATAGGTGGCAAACGAGCAGACAGATCACCTGATGGTAAGCGATGACTGCCGCCGATAGTCGCCTACAACAGCAGTAGAGTCGCAAGTCGCTGCTAACCTTTAACTCCCTTTCTCCCCTTGGCCCTCCTGTGCCCTCACTCACTCGACAAAACACAGTGCAGGCGCTGCTTCACGCCGGTGTTCTGTGAGGCCGTGGTATCACTCCGGTCGAGCCGGCCCATTCATGCCGAAGCGTGGCTCTCCCACGACAAAAGTATTCAAGACGTGCAGGTTTTTCCACGACATTTTTCTGAGGGATAACGAATGCTTAGTAAAAGAGAAAAGTGATTGGATAGTAAGTCTTCTCTTCTAATAAGAAAACCTGCATCTTTATCGGAGAGTCCCTCAATTGTTGATTTGAAATTTAGTAATTAGTATGTTTCATTAAATTAACTCCACGTCGACCCCAACCTTTAGGTAATAAATAATCAAAGTACCAATAATTATTGGTACGTACAGCCACACATCAATGTATACAAAACTGACAAATTTATTCAATCAACTCTCATCTTTCTGTCATTCACATTAGGTTGAATATCAATTGAGGAAATTTGACAGGTTGTGGTAACCTGATGTGTGGCTGTCTGTACATCCTCAAGTTAATAATATACTGCAAACAATACGGACGGAGCCATAAATGAAAATAACACTTCTTAGAACAATGCCCACCCTCCGATAGACAAAGGAACCTAATAATGCAAGGAGGTTAATAATCTCCAATATTGTCCTTATTAGCAGGAAGAGCGTATAATTACGCTATAGAATGCCGAGATTCTGTCGAAACATAATATGCCGACATAGTTACAATTACCTGAGGATATTAAATATCTATTCACTCACATAGTTACCCTCTCTTACACGGAATTATTGAGTTCAGTTAATGAGGTTATCCTACACCCAGGCTCGGATTACAAAGACAATAGACCTTAAAGATACACCGAACAAAAGGAATGATACGGACTCTTTTTGTCAAACTGAGGGAACCCTAAAAGGTAAATGTTTGTCAAAACACGAATTTCACCGGAGAACTTAAAGAAAATTGCCGTTTACAAATTGAGTATTAACAATTGAATTTGACGTAATAAAACATCAAAGCATGTTTTTATGAATTTACGAAATAAATGTTGCGGATCATTTTTGACCGTTCGTCTTTGTGACTTGTTCTTATTAATTTTTCAGGGAATGTTCGTTTATAAATGAAACGAAATGCGGAACGAGTGGGGAAATCATTGAGGAAAATTCTTGGAATATCGAGCACTCGAATTGAATTCGCAACAAGATTAAAATATGTAAAGCACTTTAATTAGCATTCAGTGACGGGTTGCAAAGATATCTGTTAATGTATAATATTTGTTGCAATTTATTCGATATGCACAATACAAGTGACTGAAGTACTTCGGTACTTTAAAATCAGGGTTTATAAAATCAGGAAAAGATATTTCAACACTTCAGTTGGGTACATAAAAATAAGGTCTATCATTATTTTATAAGGCAAACCTATATTTGCCCAAATTAAATAATTATATTAGGGATTGGAAATCCCACTAGTGTTATCCGTGGTCGGTGGCAATTGCTTACCATCAGGTGAATCTGCCACCTATCACATAAAGAAATATATGGAATGCAATATACCGAAAAAAAAAAACATTTTTCGAGCACCAGACATAATACCATTACGTCTGGCGTCCCGCGTAACAAAATCAAAAATTTCTAGCCGATACACGATCATTTTGCAGGGGGATGGGGAGGGGCGGGGCACGAATATCGGATTATTCGGAGCCATCCCTGAAATTTAATCACTCGCTTCAGGCAATTCGGTTTACCTGCATCAGCGTATTAGCTTAAAACCTAGATTGAGTTTTGTGTACAAAATGCATATTACATCAAGTTGGATAGTGGTGATAACATTCAGGGAAGTGGATTAACGCCGAACATGTTGGTCGCAATACATTTTTTTTAAACTTCAATGTTCTGTGCTATCAATAGGTCCCTTTGTAAGTGTCGGTGAAGGTCTCTTCTTAATGTCTATTAAGACTGAGATAGATATGTAAAAAAATAAACCACCACTTCTGCCATGCATTCTAAAAAAAACGTTTGTCCTACGACTAAAGACACAGAAAACCGGCGTGAAGCAGCCGTGCTGTGTTTCGCCGAGTGAGTGAGGGTACCGGAGGCTCACCCGGGGGGAAGGGGATAAAAGGATGGCAGCGCACTTGTAACTCCACTGGTGTTGCAAGTGTCCAATTGCTTACCATCAGGTGATCCGCCTGCTCGTCTTCTACCTATCACATAAAAAAAAACAAAGGAAATTCGTTGAAAATGTTTTCAGCTCACGCATAAGTCACGTGTTCAAAATAATATTGAGATTTGAAAAAAAAAAACTAAAATTCAAATCGGTTCGTTTGTTCAGGAGTTAGGATGTCACAGACACACACAGACAAACAGATAAACATATCAAACTTAAAAAGACCCGTCGTTTTTGCGTCGGGAGTTAAAAATAAAAATGCACGTTGTGTCTATAGATGTCTTACGTCACCAAAGCCAGATAAAAGTAAACGTCATCCGCGGAGCACAGTGATAACCGAGCGTTCTCAGTGCGATCTTTTTAATTAGCAAAAGGGGCTGCATGCATCATCCCCGGCTCTCCCATTGTTCCCGGAGTGGTCCCGAGGAGGCTGCGGTATTTTTATGTCTTGGCCATACTTCAGTGAAAAGAAACTTTGACTGACGAATAAAATGAGAGCGGTTACGCGGTGCGGTTTTTAATCTAGGTCGGAGGTTTGTTTATGGTATAATAATGAGTTTTTGAATGAATTATACTTTATTGCACACAAAATAAGAGCCACGCTTCGAAATGAATAAGCTGATACCACGGAATGGGTATCCCGGCCTCGCAAAAGACCTAAGTGAAACCGCTCTGCTGTGTTTTGCCAAGTGAATGATGGACCAGAAGCCCAATCGCGGGGAAAAGTTAGCGTAAATGTGACTCTATTGGTATTGAGTTAAAACACATAACAGTACAATAAGAAGAACTTGTCGTTTGTAGCGATTTTTTCCAGACAATCTTTGGGTAGTGTAGAGAAATTTGCGTATTAGTAATGGTAATGAATGATGTCCACTACTTGTACTAAACTAAACATCAAATAAGCTCTCGCCTTAATACAACTATTCCAACTTAAAATTATATGATTAAAACTTGCCCACCTTTCAGAGGTGACGGGCTCAAAGCGGCAAGTAATTTAGTCGCCGACGACTGTTAAACATTGTAACTAGTAAAGCCGTTTTCAAACTCCACCGGTACCGGCACAAAGAGAAATAGACTAACAAGACGCCGATATTGTTGGAGCCAACCGAACTTTAATAAATTGTTCTGATGTTGTAAACAAGTTTCTACTCTTTTGAGTTATTGCTGATAACGCAGAAAGTTGCTCGTCTGAGGATGATTCGATTCCAGCAGAAAGTGGTGGAGATTGAAAATTGAAAACAATTGATGGAGTTTACAACTAAACAGTACGTTAGGGGATTGAGAGGGGTGATAAGAACTTTCGTCTAAATTTAGTAAAAGGGTAATACCAAAAAGGTTTATTTCATTTACAAACATTCAGATTTCAATGACATGACATATTTTTACCGAACAATTCAAAAAGAAACCTTACAGAGGTCCATAACATGATTGAAATCCTTACATTTATTGACGGAAACCACGAACAAAATTAATTTATAAATATTGAGCTAAGGGGAAGATATTGTCAGAGTACAATTCTCGGTTACTTGGTATGGCATTCATAATTTTTGCCTTATTATTAATTTTAATTTGATGATACATCTGCCTTTTGGCTTTAATATTGCTATATTTGCTATAAAAGAATGTCATATAATTAGACTTTATTAGAAAATGTAATTATAAAATAAATAGGTCACTTGTATTTATAGACGACGTAATAATATTTTAGGTACCTTCTTAATACCATATACCAATAACTGTCGGCCATCAGAACCCTTAACAAATTTGCTTAGTGCGAGGTCGCAAACTGTCGATTTTCGCTTATGGGTCATCCCGACAAGGGTCCGTAATTTAATAAACAATCACCCGACGGGCGCGCTGTCAGTGAGCATGCTAAGGGTGCCGTAGAAAATATATTTAGTAAACGTATAGAAGTTGATTAAGATTTCAATCTCAGAATTTTATTAGATATCTAAAATTTACAATGCACTTAAAAACTTTTATGGTTACTAACAACATGGGAACACTTTGTATCGGAATGCAACTATTTAGGCTTTTAAATTTCTAATATTTCTTCGCTGTTTTAGCGTCACGGTGTCACAAATAGTGTGAAAAATTTGGCTGTTTTTATACGCGTCATAATAAATCCTTAACGTCGCTTTATAAATATTGATTAAAACATCCCAAGATTTATTTAAGCCACTGAAAACCAGTGATGTTTTAAACCAATATCGTGAATCTAAGAGCTCAATTTTCAGCGGCCCAAACCAGCGGCAAAATTAAATAATGGCTAGTATTTATCACCGACCGCCAATAAATCTAAACAGCGCCCACCACACATTAGCGCGTTGGATTGCACTCCCGAACCTGCGGAAAGGTGGGATCAAATGAATTAGGGAGCGGTGTTTGTTAGAGGACTTTATTTACCCGACTACGGATAATTCTTCGGGAGAGCCACGCTTCGGCATGAATGGACCTGCTCTACCTGATTGATACCCCGGCCTTACAGAAGACCGGCGTGAAGGCCTGCGCTGTATTTTGTCAAGTGAGTGAGGTTTTCGGAGGCCCAATTGGGGGGAAAGGAGGTTAAGGGTTGGCAGCGCACTTGTGACTCTACTGGGGCTGCAAGTGTGAGAGGTGGCAATCAAACAAATTGCTATGGATTAGAGTCGAAAATAAAAATATCTATAACTGTAAAACTAATGACTAGCGCTGTGGGGATCACTTTATTAAACGTTTTCTGTAAGGAGTTCTTTATCTAGAGATTATATCTATGCTTTTACCTTCTGGATTATTTGTGCCACGAATATATGGAAGATGTTATACTTTTATGACTTAAATTATCATTACAAACATATTTATTTTCACTACCCAAAGAAGGTGGTACCCCATTGAATACACGCAAACATACCTTGACAGCAAATAAAGCGTTTGTGCGAACATTTTCTCGCCGTTCCCACCCAATCTCTGATTGTATATTTATGTCAGTGGACAAACCTTTTTTGGCCGGCCCAACGGGTTGTGTAACTTAATTTCCTCGATTTTTTCTCGCCCGTTGGGTGGCGCATAGTGTTGTTAAGGTATCAATAATATCGATGCTAATGGGTATACACCGTTAAGTCTTACTCGTTTTAATCCTGAAACCTTCATAATAGGTAACCCAAAGAAAGCCCCTTTAGAATGTTAGATCATCAAGATGATCAAAATAAAAATCAGCTGTTCCATACAGAATTAAATAATATTCACCAGGCGATAATGTTGTTTTATTTATGTGATATGTGGCAGACGAGCAGATGAAACACCTGATGGTAAGCAATTGCCGGCGCCCAAAGAAACTGGCAATACCTAGTAGAGTAACAAGTGCGCTGCCAACATTTAAACCCCCCCGGTATCACTCGGCAAAACACAGCGCAGGCGCTTATTCTATAACGCTGTGATATTTCCCTTAGTATATGCCGAAGCATAGATCTTCCATGACCCTCGGTAAGTTCAAAGTATCGATAGGCGATCTATCGATAACATTGCACCTCTAGTATCAGACTACGATCCGGACCCCAATCGGTGGCAGACTAACCTTTTCTAAAGCAAAGCTTTGAAGGGCCGGATAAAGGAATTTGTTTAGTAGGGAACGTCCCTTAAATGTCCTTAAGGTGTCCCATAGGGAATATGATATTAATTTCATAAAACCTACGGATTTTGGTTAAGGTAAGTTTGTTCTTGTAATGTTGTCATCAGCGATGGGGCGTATTCACCACTGGCGCTGGCTACTGAGAGTTGGCGCTGAGGGAAACTTGAAGTAAGAAACCTACATTCACCTACCAAGGTCAGTGTCCTTCTTTGACTACAGTGAATAGAAAGACAGGTTCTACTATAAAATTAAACGTTCTATGCAAATACTTCGTATTTGATTCCCATCACCATCATCTGCGGACCAGTAATCGTAGGACCAGCCGTCAGTGCCCCACAGTGTGGGCGCCATTGTTGTTAACAATGGATGATGAGAACAGTGGTTGAAGGGAAGTACACCTTTTATTCCCGCTAGAGCCGTGTCATCTGGTGGAAGGAGGCCTGCCGCGTGCACACGAACTCCACTCAAGAACCGTTCCACCCTCCAACGGCCGTCTCGTTCGCCTCACAATGTGCACTGCCCATTGCACCACTTGATGCGCACGCAATTCTTGGCTATATTACGACGTAAGATCTCCTACGACGATCAAGTGAAGGTCGCGGGAGTCCCTTGAATGCGGGTGGCACAGGACCGATCTGTTTGGAGAACGTTGGGGGAGGCCTATGTCCAGCATGGACGTCTATTGACTGAAACGATGATGATAAAACGTAATTTTCCTACTATTATACATTTGCTTTTAGCTTCATGCTTAAGAGTTCAGAAGAAATCTTTGGCTTTGGAGGAAGCTTACACTGAAGCACAAGAAAAAGTTTGATTAAGCTATTGCGAACTTATTTCACTGAAATATAGATGAACTCCTGCCTCGAAGTTCCCTTAAACCCTCTAGTCAAGCCATAAAGTGGCTTGACTAGAGGGTAGGTAGTGGTAGTTATCAAGGCTTAAAATGATTTGCTTATTACAAAGTGTATGAAAATTATAATTAAGCGTTTTGTTTAGGAGTTCGACGATTCCACGCTTCGGCATAAATGGGCTTGCTCGACCGGAGTGATACCACGGCTTCACAGAAGATCGGCGTGAAGCAACCCCTGCGCTGGGTTTCGTCGAGTGAGTGAGGGTACCGGAGGCCCAATTGGGGGAAGAGGGCTAAAGGTATGTGACTCTACTGGTGTTGCAGGTGTTTATGGGCGGCGGCAATCACAAATCATAATATTTTTTTACCGTGTGGATATTCTATGTTGTATGGCTGAGCTGATTTTTATACCGCCTCTATTGCTGTCTATCATACGAAAGGGGATTTATTTATGATACCTATTTAAAGAGAGCTTTGGCATTAAAACGAGAAACAATAATGGTGTAGGTATACCACTTTAGTGGTATAAAATACTGCTCTATTAAAACTACAAAGGCCCAACAAAACGTTTTACAAACACACCTAAAAAGGACGATCACTTAGCCCCAATCGTACAAATTCCGGCAAACGATATATATCTTTTTCTAACAAACAATGCCCCAACACCCGGCCGCAATAGAAAAACAAACTGAACGGCCCGCGCAGTCAGCATATTCGGCGCGCACTTAGTGATAAAATATTGCTTTCTTACTAATGCATAAGGCGGTACACTGTCGGCCGAGGTTTTGGTTTGGAATGACGTCTGTTTTGCTTTGGCGTGCAATTAGTAATTTTGGTGAAATAGGTTACACCAGCTTGGCGTTCAGTTAAATCTGCTTTTACCTTGTGGATTATTTGTGCCACAAATATATGGAAGATGTTATACTTTTATGACTTAAATTATCATTACAAACATATTTATTTTCACTACCCAAAGAAGGTGGTACCCCATTGAATACACGCAAACATACCTTGACAGCAAATAAAGCGTTTGTGCGAACATTTTCTCGCCGTTCCCACCCAATCTCTGATTGTATATTTATGTCAGTGGACAAACCTTTTTTGGCCGGCCCAACGGGTTGTGTAACTTAATTTCCTCGATTTTTTCTCGCCCGTTGGGTGGCGCATAGTGTTGTTCAGGTATCAATAATATCGATGCTAATGGGTATACACCGTTAAGTTTTACTCGTTTTAATCCTGAAGCCTTCATAATAGGTAACCCAAATAAAGCCCCTTTAGCATGTTAGATCATCAAGATGATCAAAATAAAAATCAGCTGTTCCATACAGAAAATAATATTCACCAGGCGATAATGTTGTTTTATTTATGTGATATGTGGCAGACGAGCAGATGAAACACCTGATGGTAAGCAATTGCCGCGCCCAAAGAAACTGGCAATACCTAGTAGAGTAACAAGTGCGCTGCCAACATTTAAACCCCCCCGGTATCACTCGGCAAAACACAGCGCAGGCGCTTATTCTATAACGTTGTGATATTTCCCTTAGTATATGCCGAAGCATAGATCTTCCATGACCCTCGTTAAGTTCAAAGTATCGATAGCCAATATATCGATACCATTGCACCTCTAGTATCAGACTACGATCCGGACCCCAATCGGTGGCAGACTAACCTTTTCTAAAGCAAAGCTTTGAAGGGCCGGATAAAGGAATTTGTTTAGTAGGGAACGTCCCTTAAATGTCCTTAAGGTGTCCCATAGGGAATATGATATTAATTTCATAAAACCTACGGATTTTGGTTAAGGTAAGTTTGTTCTTGTAATGTTGTCATCAGCGATGGGGCGTATTCCCACCGGCGCTTGCTACTGAGAGTTGGGCAGAGGTAAACTTGAAGTAGAACCTACATCACCTACCAGGTCAGTGTCCTTCTTGACTACAGTGAGAAAGACAGTTCTACAATAAAATTAAGTTCTATGCAAATACTTCGTATTTTGATTCCCACCACCATCATCTGCGACCAGTATCGATGACCAGCCGTCGCAGTGCCCCACGTTGGGCGCCATTGTTGTTAAGAATGGATGATGGAACATGTGGTTAAAGGGATGTAAATGTTTACAGATACACCCTTTTTTCCCTACATTACCCTACTCGGTCAGCTGGTGGGCGGCCTGCCACGGCAGCGACCTCCTGCACGCGGCCTCCACTCAAGACCTTTCCACCCCAACGGCCGTCTGTTCTCCTCACAATGTGCCCTGCCCATTGCCACTTGAGCCACGCAATTCTTTGGCTATGTCTGCGACGTAAGATCTCCTGCGACGATCAAGTGAAAGTCGCGGAGTCCCTTGGATGCGGGTGGCACAGGACCGATCTGTTTGGAGAACGTTGGGGGAGGCCTATGTCCAGCATGGACGTCTATTGACTGAAACGATGATGATAAACGTAATTTTCCTACTATTATACATTTGCTTTTAGCTTCATGCTTAAGAGTTCAGAAGAAATCTTTGGCTTTGGAGGAAGCTTACACTGAAGCACAAGAAAAAGTTTGATTAAGCTATTGCGGACTTATTTCACTGAAATATAGATGAACTCCTGCCTCGAAGTTCCCTTAAACCCTCTAGTCAAGCCATAAAGTGGCTTTAGTAGGTAGTGGTAGTTATCAAGGCTTAAAATGATTTGCTTATTAAAAGGGTGTGTAAATTATAATAAAGCGTTTTGTTTAGGAGTTCGACGATTCCACGCTTCGGCATAAAATGGGCTTGCTCGACCGGAGTGATACCACGGCTTCACAGAAGATCGGCGTGAAGCAACCCCTGCGCCTGGGTTTCGTCGAGTGAGTGAGGGTACCGGAGGCCCAATTGGGGGAAGAGGGCTAAAGATATGTGACTCTACTGGTGTTGCAGGTGTTTATCAATCACAATCATAATATTTTTTTTACCGTGTGGATATTCTATGTTGTATGGCTGAGCTGATTTTTAGAACCGCCTGTATTGCTGTCTATCATACGAATGGGATTTATTTATGATACTTATTTAAAGAGAGCTTTGGCATTAAAACGAGAAACACTAATGGTGTAGGTATACCACTTTAGTGGTATAAAATACTGCTCTATTAAAACTACAAAGGCCCAACAAAACGTTTTACAAACACACCTAAAAAGGACGATCACTTAGCCCCAATCGTACAAATTCCGGCAAACGATATATATCTTTTTCTAACAAACAATGCCCCAACACCCGGCCGCAATAGAAAAACAAACTGAACGGCCCGCGCAGTCAGCATATTCGGCGCGCACTTAGTGATAAAATATTGCTTTCTTACTAATGCATAAGGCGGTACACTGTCGGCCGAAGATTTTGGTTTGGAACGACGTCTGTTTTGCTTTGGCGTGCAATTAGTAATTTTGGTGAAATAGGTTACACCAGCTTGGCGTTCAGTTAAATCTTCTTTTATGTCGGTATCACTCTTGACAGAGTGGTTGTGGTCATCACTTCAGGCATTGGTGGCAAGCTTTACAACACGCCGCAACTCGTCTTTGATGGCCGCCCTCCTCGTGCATTCATTAAGTGATAATGAGTCAAAATTCGCTACACATGACCCTAAAGTTAAGCTAAAGAAAACAAAATAGTTTAAGAAGGTCTATTCTGAAAGCACGCTAAACAATAGATGGAATTACCTTTAATAACACCTCAAGATGGAGCTACAAAATTAAACCCAGCCTTTTCAAACACAAAACAATACATTAATTGCGACGACACGCCGAATCCTCACAAAAGCCACCCGAGCGAGCGAGACACAAGAGTACGAGACATTTATTGTTTTCTATGCTGTCGGGCATACGATGATTCATCGTCGGCGAAATGCAATTAGGTTGCAACGCGGAATTTCTAAGATGGCGGAATTAGAACAGCTGGTCTGTCGGAGAAACTAACTCGTGCGAGTTATATTAACAGAAATGGCGTGTGCTTGAAATAGCGTTCAATTTACGTTGTTGAACGTTTTTGAGAATCAGTATACTATCCCACGCAGGGCAAATGCCTCCATCATTGAAATCATGTCATCGCTAAGTACTACAAGTACCTATGATGGAATTAGGCTTAATCACCACGCTTGCCTAACGCGGTTCGGTGATCACAATCTCGAAATAATATGTTTAAAACAACCGAAACATCATACTTTTGCTCTACCTAGGAATGGAACCCGGGATCCCAAGATCATGGCCCAGCACTTAAACCACTAGACCACTACGGGGCGTACATAATATTCTTACTTCAAATGAATTAAAATGACATTTACAATAATTTCTCTTACATTTTGAATATAGGATATTCCCAATGTGAAAGACAATGATTTTTTATTTATAATACCGCTCTACCCTCCCTTATGAGGATAACTTCGCTAACTGTCAAGCTTTAAATAATTGATATAATATGGGTAGTCAACTGTCGAAGTCAGTCAAAGTCACAGTTACTCAATAAAACTCGGTGTTTAGCGTTTTATTATTTAGCTGATTCTGTCAAGACTACTTTTAACTAAACCACTGGTTTTCAGACTCTATTAGGCCAATGCAAGTTATTCACGTGACAACTCACTCGACATACAATAGCTTTGTACCTTTGTCGAGTCGAGTCGAGTGTTGAGTCTCAAAGAAAGACTTTGATAGCACTTTCAGTTCCAACACGTCTAAAATCCGAAACCGGCAATATTTAAAAATATCTAAATTGACTGACACCTACCTAACAACCATACTTTGGGTGCAAAACCTTTGGCACTTCTTCATCGAGGTCATCAAAAGTACGCCGAATAAATAAAATTGAAACCTTGTATCAGCCCTGACTTATATGTAGTTTTCCTTACATCAAGTTGTGTCTACAGAAACAATAACAAAAGATAAATATCTCCGTGTCCACTTTCCCTGGCCAAACATACACATCCCTTGTTTTAACTAAAATGTTTTCTGTGTCCATCTTGTGTGAGATTTGTGTGTATCTTCCGCTAGTGTACTTACACTGTACAAGCATCTCTTAGAATAATTGTTTCTGATTCTTGGAGCTAAATTTTATTGTGTTTCCACAGTGTACTGAAACTAGCTACTTGCTCGTACGTTTTACAATTGTAGTTTATCCATACTCCATACTAATAGTATAAATGCGAAAGAAAACTCTGTCTGTCTGTCTGTCTGCTACTCTTTCACGCCAAAACCTACTCAACGGATTTAAATGAAATTCGGTATACAGATAATCTAGACCCTGAGAAAGGACATAGGCTACTTTTTATTGCAAAAAGGGGGTATAATGGGTTGAAAGGGGGGCAAAAAGTTACTTTTCCACGCGGACGGAGTCGCGGGGCGGCCGCTAGTTCCTCTATAATAAGAAACTTTGTGAATATAGCTCAACGATCCAAAATAAGTCTTGGCCTCCGATACGAGATGTCGCTGTTTGTTTCGGTTTTTGTAGCTTGTCACCAATCTGTGTTTTGTCGAATGAGTGAGGTTTCCGGAGGCTCAATTGGGGGGAAAGGGGGTGAAAGGTTGATAGCGGACTTGCGACTCTACGAGTGTTGTTGGTAACTATGGGCGGCGGCCATCGCTTACCATCAGTGATCCGTCTGTCGCTCTGCCACCTATCACATAAAAGAAAGGTATACTAGGCTACTCAGCAGCGAGCTCGTCAAAACGTCCCTATTACTGTCTACTTTTACACTGCCAGTCTGTGACATTACCTCTTTATACGAGAAATTCTTGAACAGACATTTTATTCTTGTATTAGGTAAGTACTTGTAGTGAACAATAAATTATACGTACTACGTCTGGAAGGCAAAGGAGCACTTTAAGAACGCTTGCCTGGAACGTCTTCTTTATTTAATGTTCCGTTACACATAGGCAATTCCGCGAAAATGTTGGAATATTGAATTTTGAGGAAAATGGGGCACTTAAGAAATAGTTTTTCATTCATATTTTTTTAGCCATATCAGCCGAAAAACTCTAGTTAGCAGTAGCCTTACCATGAGTTTGAAATATAGTCCGAGGCAAGAAAGTGTAGTTATGACCTTGAGTGCGCAGAAACCAATTTTGATAGAAAGTCTTATTTTTTACAAGTGCGCAAAATAACGGTCAACGCTATACTTTCGTGCCTCCAGCTATACTATCCTCGCTTTTCGCTAGTTTGAAATATAACTATCGTTTTGTCTCTTTCATTGTAATGCATTTGAAGGAGACAAAGTAATAGTTTACGTTATGTTTTTTAGATGTCAACTCATAGTAGCGCTACTGAATAACACGAGCCATACGGTTATTCATAGCTCAATCCCCACTCTAAATAAACAAGCATGTGATTACACTTGATGTGTTTGTTTACTGTGCAGGTGTGTATACTAATATTAAAGTATATTGGTTGTGTAATGTTATTTATTCAAATGCGATATTAAGCATATAAAACGCTTTAGTATACCAGCAAAACAAACAGCTATTTCGTAAAAATCCTGCAATAAAGAGAAAGCAATAATTGTTAAACGAATATATCGTTTCCTAATCATAATATTTATATCACAATAAAAAATCCTGAAGCGTTAAATATGAATACGTACCTGAACAAATAAGTACAACTTAAGTTTAGACGGTCGATTTTTATTTTAATATTGAAATTGATATAAGCAATAGTTACAGCATAATCATTATGTTATTGACATTTTCCGATTTTCAATTCAGAGAATTATTATTTGAGGAATTAACAAATTTTTTCACGATTTAAAAAAATAAATTTTGATTATAATTATGTATCACGTATTTTTTTCCATAATACTTACATCTCCCTAATCACGTGACTACCTTTCAGTATCAGTTTATATCGCTCCCGTTCCATCCCGGATAAATTTTAATATCATCCCGGATCCGGATGCGGTGCCAACCCGATGTGATATCCAGTTCAATCCGGGTTAAAACGATATTGTTATTATTGATGCCGTATAACACCCGGGTGGAATTATGCTTTGTGATTGGCGGATTTTTGTGTGACGTCAAATGTTGGCACTGAGTTATGTTAGGACTTAAATGACGATATACCAAATGGTCGAGTAAAAATTATTACAGCATATAGGAACGTTCTTCTTTTAAAAACCCGCCGCAAGTTTGTTACTACGAGGTATTAACAGTTGTTAATGCTTAGAATGTGGTAATAAAGTTATGAAATTAATAGATGCATAAAACCTGTTCCCAAAAAATCCATTTACAAGAACTTATTGATGCATGAGCTTGTCTGCTAATTTATAAAAAGTAAAGTATCAGCCTACTATCTTACTACTATCAAACTGCAGGGCAAAGACCTCCATCATAGAAACCAAGTCATCGTTACTATGATGGGATTAGGCTTAAACCAACACCACGCTTGCCTAATGCGGATTGGTGATCACAAACCCGAGCTATAGTCGAAATATGGTTGAAATCTAGAAAAGTAAAAACACACACATTTGGAATGCGAATACATGCCGAAGTTAATTTGCCCCCCCCCTCCCCCTTTTTGCCATTCCACGTACCTACAGTAAGTGTGGTTATAACTGCCTCATTCCAAACAAGTTAGTCGGACGGAAATGGACCCTAGCCCATTCTATTAAGAGTTAACTGTAACTGGATCTCACAAGTTAAGCTAGGCGGTGCGTGAAAAGTTTGTTTACGAAAAATTACGGATTCACCTACCGAAGTAAATCTAATTAACGGCTCAGCTGAGGCAAATGGAGTAGGGTTTTAAGGGAAAAAGAAAGTAAAAAGCTGTTAAAAGGTGTTTAATTAATTTGCTGGTACTTATATTGCGTCGAGCATTTTGTTTGTGTGGGTATATTATCCTTTTTTTATGTTTTAGGTGGTAGACGAGCAGACAGATCACGGTAAGTGATTGCCGCGGCCTATAAACACTAATAGGGTCACAAGTGCGCTGCCAACTTTTAACCCCCTTTCCACCCAATTGGGCCTTCGGTACTACTCACTCACTCGACGAAACACACCAAAGGCGCTGTTTCACTGCGAAGTCATGGATCACTCCGGTAGAGCCAACCCATTCATACCGATGCGTGGCTCTCCTATGGTAACTCGAATCAAAACCTCATTCTCTTGACGTCTTTGCGTTTAGAAGAATCTTTGTCTTGTTACTTGTGTTCCAGTATCAGCAATAGAAACCGAGTGATATTCCTCAATGCAAATCACTACAAAACTTCGACAGTCAATTCATAAATATTTTTTAGGTTTATCTCACAAAATGACACGCCGGTTCTAGATCAAATTTTACTCGTCACACGAACAAAAATGTATCCCCTAAATGCGAACATCGCATCGTGTTCACGGTGGAAGAAACACGTCCTTATGTATCCATCCATAAAAATGATTTGACGTTGACTTAACCATTTCGATACGTTTCGCCAAAATTCACTTTGCATTTCGCAGCCCTGGGCAAAAAATGTCACATCTCTGCGAAGAGACGGCGTTTGAAAATCAACCTTAGAAACGTCGCTGTAAAGTTTGGAGTAAAAAAACAAATTCTCAAGATAACTGGGTAGGATAGGGCTGGTACAATGTGTCACTTTGTTTTCTAAGTCTTAATAACATGTTTTCAAATGTCCGCTTATTTGTATGGCTTTATTTTTGCTTTCTCGATATTTACATTTCTGTATTTAAATAAAAGCTAACAAAATACAAACATAATTGTAATTTTCTCGGGTCAATAACAACGCCCTGCTGAGTACAGCTGATTAAGACGGTATTGTGGCCAAAATTAATTTTACCGGGAAATAATAGGTTTTTATGAGAAAAACGACGGAAACGTTTTTAATATGTAGTAAGCGAAGGCGACCTTTCGGAATCACTGAGGTAAGCAATGCCGCGCCCAGGCAACATTGTTGCACCCGTGGAGTTACACGTGCCTAGCCAAACTTTATCCACCTCCACCCCGAGGGGGCTCGCGATGTACCTCACGCACTCGCTGAAGCATAGCGAGTGCTTGCTTCACTCCGGTTTCTGTAGGCGTGGTATAATTCCGTGTCGAGCCGGCACAATCATGCCGAAGCGTGGCTCTCCCACAGTTAAACTTCAGATGTTTGCATAATTTATACGTGTTGCTGACGATTTGGAAACCTTAACACTTCTTCTTTGAAGAACCTCATACGTAGGTAATCCCTCCTGGACACCTTAGGGTGAAGCTCATTCCACATGAAAAAAATACTCTGGAGCCGTACCGTGCATGACCATTGGGTTTCTAATACGTGCAGGTGGACCCCCTGCCAACGGCGTGCAGTGCTGTTAGTTAGTTTTTTCTATGTGATAGTTGGCAGACAATCAGACGATCCCTTCGATTGGGCGATTGAAATTGGATAGGTAATTAGTTTTAGCCACATTTTCATTGATGCCAGCCCTAGAGTCAGGTGTTCAAACATGGGACGCAGCGAAGCATCCGATACTCCACGTGTCCGCTCCAGCGGCCCCGCACTTATTGGAAAAATATAGGGAAATAGGGACACGCGCATCTTATCGATCTATACGCCAAGAGTGCAATCCAAGGCGTTTAGCATAAAGGCCCTTAAACTGTAAGAGGGAGAGTTTGAAATTGAGTAGCGACTTTGGTATGGTTTGTAAATGGAGGAAATTGTGTGTTCGAACCCCGAATGAGTCGTTAATAAGATTCTTGTTTAGTAGGAGCGGGGGGTATTGGTGGTCATTTGGTCGATTAGCAAGTCATGGGTTTTTATCATCACAGTTTTAGTCAAAATCACATATCTGCCTAATTTGATCGGAATCTAAAGTAAGTAACTTAATCACTTTTGTTGTTAAGGATTAATACAAATCAATTAGGATAACATATGCCGTTGGCCCGCGATATGCTTCTGGCAACGAATTCATTTCCAACTTTGTATTTCTTTAGGTGATAGGTGGCAGACAAGCAGAGGGATCACCTGATGGTAAGCAGCAGTAGACTCACAAGTTTGCTGCCAACCTTCAAACCCCTTTAACTCCAATTGGGCCCCCGGTACCCTCATCTCATTTGACGAAACACAGCGCAGGCGCTGCTTCACGCCGGTCTTCTGTGAGTCAGTTGTATCACTCCGGTTAAGTCGGCCCATTTATGCCATAAATGTGGCTCTCCCACGGTATGTATTCGAATTTTGTACGTCAAAATTATAGTTGGCAATTGATTAAAGGCGTCCCCAACCGCCACGCACACACTACCTCTGCATGCAAATTTCGCTCGCCCCGCCGGCCGGAATTCGACCGCAGACTCCACCGGTGGGTAATGATTTCCCAAATTAAAACGGTCATTAAATTGTGGTTTTCTTTTGTGGAGACACAAACAACGGATCAAACGGTCGGCATCGATGTCAAAGCGAAGGAAATAAATAAAATGACGCGAGGGAAAATTCTGAATTCCAAGTATAAATTCCCAATTATTGCTGGGAAAAAAACGGAATTTGCGTGTCGGGTTTTTAATAGAAAACTTGATATTTCAAAAATGGAACACCGTTTTTAGTTTTTTTTTTATGAAAAACGAACGAGCAAATCTGTAATACACTGGTGGCCACGTCAAGGTAAAAGAAGCAGAGGACGCCCATTAACAAAATGAGCTGATGACATAAACAGAGTGGTGGGAAAGACCCGGATGAGACTGGCACAGGACCGTAGTAAATGTACAGCACAGGAGGAGGCCTATACCCTGCAGTGGGATCAAGATACAGGCTGATGATGATGATGATGAAACAAGCAAACGGGTCACCGGGAGTATTTTTAACCTTTTCCTTTCTTCATTTTGGTTCAGAATTATTCCTCATTGAAGAAATTAATAAAATACGCTAGAATTATTTTAAAATCGCTTGTACAAATTCAAAATAATTACCTGCCCGCATCGGAACACGAGTTGCATTCCAACTCCATGTTATTTTATTCTGGAACATCGTGGAATAAATCAAGCGAATACCAGAATGAAAATAAAACATTGGAAATTAATGTTGGCGCAAGAAAACAGCCAGGCTGGTTCATTGAGACGGAAGACCTCTTGTTGTCTCGTTTGTGTTTATACTTGAATGCTTTGTCTATTTTTACGATAGTGGGTTATTGTACAGTCAACAATTTTTCAAAATAAATTAAGTTATACCATGTTTGTTTCCGGAGACTCATTGCTTTACGATACAAATACGTTCTTTAGTTTTCGGGATTGACGCGAATCGACAAACTGAGAGACAAAAAAAATTAAGTACATAAATTTATCATTTAAAACCCTGCGAGTTAAACTTGCTTACATTTACTTCACAAACACATCCAAAATGTTGTCATGCAAAATGTATAACTTCATCGAAATCTCTCTTCAAACCCATCTAAAAATGTAAAACAACCCAATCATACCCGATACAGCATTCAAATCGATCCAATCACAAGCGTCCGCTTGTTGCACTGATCGACTCCCCCCCCCCCCCTCCCCCCACCATTGCCCATAAATCTAAACAACAAACATCGTTATTTTAAAAAGGTGAAAGTCCAAACAAAACTCCGCAATATTTCAACTGGATTTTTTATTACATCGCATCGTAGAAATGATAAATACAAAATGAAGAATGAATCCGAAAATCCGATCTTAAGGTCAGCAACGTTAGATTGAATTCGCCTTGTACCTCCATTAGGGTAAACGGTCCGATAGTTGTATAGCACGTAGTTGTCGGCATGATTTAGTAACGGTAGGGTGGATGAAAAATAGTCGGGCGCAGGACACAAATCATCAGCGACGCCTATAGGCGTTTGACGGACGGTCGCGATTTAGGGAACGTGGGTACGCGTCCGACCGAAGCATGTATTGTCAGTGGACGGCTAATTAGCGAGTCAATGGGGACTATCGATGGAGCGAAAAAGCGGCCAAGTGCGAGTCGGACCCGCCCACGAAGAGTTTCCATGGCAGCAAACTACGTACATTTTCATAGTTTTGTTTATTGAATGGGACTTAAAAAAAAAATTGACGTATTAAAAAAATGTACTTGCTAGATCTTGTTTCTTTTAGTAGTCCACGCCCGTCAAATTGCGAAATATTGTCGACCACCTGTCACTTTATCGTGTCATTTCGGAAAATATAAAGGGCTTTATCCTTAACGTATACGCTCGTTATGCTCGTGCGTAAGTTTTGTATCCTACAGTCTAAATCCGTCAAATTGCGAAATATTGTCGATCAACGGCCACTTCATCACATTACTTCGGTTATTATCAAGTTATCAAGGGTTTTTATCCTTCAACGTATACGCTCGTGCATAAATTAATTATTATGTATCCTACAGTCGACATCCGTCAAATTGCGAAGTATTGTCGACCGCATGCACTTCATCGTGTTACTCTGAGCGATATCAAGGGTTTAATCCTTTAGCATATACGCTCATTACGCTTGTGCGTAAGTTATGTATCCTACAGTCCATATCTGTCAAATTGCGAAGTATTGTCGACTGGCTCGTGGTTAATTAGCGTGGCATTATAACAAACGGGAACGTGAGCGGAATCGATGATATGGAATTTGGGATGCGCTTTTGGAATGCGTTGCGATTTCCAAGTGTTTGTCTGGTTGCAATATGGACACAGTGTAAATGGTTGACGGTGATGTCGGGTGATATGTCGAGATCCTGACTATAGGATAAACAATGAAAACAAGACGTAGAAGCGTGGGCGGACGTACAACTAGCATACACTTTGTCGCAATCTTAAGACGGAGGACAGTCGAATACTAGCCAAACGCTTGTTTATGAGTCGGTTGATTCAATGAGTATATATATTGATACTAGCGGCCGCCCGCGACTTTGTCCGCGTGGAAAAGTAACTTTTTACCCCCCTTTTAACCCCTTACAACCCCCTTTTCGCAACAAAAAGTAGCCTATGTCTTTTCTCAGGGTCTAGATCATCTGTATACCAAATTTCATTTAAATCCGTTCAGTAGTTTTGGCGTGAAAGAGTAACAGACAGACAGACAGACAGACAGACAGACAGAGTTACTTTCGCATTTATAATATTAGTATGGATTAGTATGGATTATCACAAAGCCTATAAAAATTTTATGTGTAAATTCAAAAATTCAAATTCAAACATACATCCAGTACGTTTCGATTTTAACTAATGAAGATAACCATTTTTTAGTTTCAGTTATTTTATATGATAAGTAGCAGACGAGTAGACGGGTCATCTGATAGTGAGCAATTGCCGCCGCCAAACGTGTTGTAGTAATTAAATTTAAAACGTTTTTAAATGTTACATTTACTTCCAATAAATTATTATTGACTTTTTTGAGTACACTGTAAATAAATTCAATACAGCAACGACGTTGTCTGGCTGTTACTTTACTGACTGTGCCTTAGGCTCATTCGCGTCCACCGAATTGCATTAATGCTTAGCGGCTATTACCTTTATGAATCGGTTCTACGTTTTGCTAAATTAAATTTCAATGTTCGAGTTTTGATCTCTAATAGTTTACCAATCCCCGCTGAATTTTAACTTTGCAAGGTTTAGATAATGTTGTAGTGAACGAAAACTTAAGAATATTTAAGATAAAAGTTTGCAACTTTTCCCTCTAAATTCTCATTTACATAGCTTCGTTATTTTGTGAAGAGTCATAATCATATTTCTTTATTACATAATTACAACTAATTAAGTCCTCACATAACTCTGTAAGGGTAGAACAAAATGATGTACATTATACAATTTTAATTTAATTATAAGTTATGAATGAATTGAGTCCATACAAGGTAATGAACATAAACATAGAAATAGAAATATTCTTTATTAAATTTAAGTCCTTATAGAACATTTATGAATGTCAAATGTTATGTAAGCTACCACTGATTCAAAAAGTTGATTTCTACCGAGAAGAATCAGCAAGACATAATATTGTTAAACAGTTTAAATAATAAAAATAGGGCCTAACCTATTCTTTGAGTAGTACCTACCTCATCATCAGCAACCCACGCTCGTCCACTGCTGGACATAGGTCTTCCCCAATGCACGCCACCGCTCCCGATTTCCAGCTCACTCCAGGCAGCCTTCGAATGTCGCCATCCCATCTTGTAGCAGGGCGTCCAACACTACGTTTATCGAGTCGCGGTCTCCACTCAAGGACTTTATAGCTCCAGCGGTTGTCAGTTCTGCGGCTAATGTGACCAGCCCACTGCCACTTCAGTTTGAGTAGTACCTAATGGCTTATAATAGCCAAGGTCTCTCATCACACCCAAGCACAAGACAATATCCAATAGCATATTTCCTAAATTGACCAAACCGAAACTCAAACCCGTCATGTTTTGCCACTATCCTTATCTTGTAACACAATTCATAGTAATCAAGTCGACAACAATATTAACACGAAAAGCCCTTAACACAAATCCGGGAGCCCTCCCGGAAAAGTCTCCAGTAATCCCTTTACCCCGCCACAATTGCTGCAGATATCATAATAAGTAACAATAATCCATTCCTATGAACATTATTAATCGCTATAGAGATTACACTGACGACCTCGATGTCCATCAATAGAGCCATAGTCCCCTCCCCCGAACCCACCCCCATGCCTAAGAGGGGGGATAAACAATAATATTTGCTAAGACGAATGGTAATGGAATTCCATCACAGCTCGGCTTTCGTTTTGGTATGGTCAGCAGAAAAATCTGCTGAGATTTTTGTACAGCACCAGATACACGAGTTTTTGGTGTTTTTAGGGTGTTCGCCCGAAGCGCGAAAGGTCCCAGTGTCGATTTCCGGTCAAGTCAATTAAGTAAAACTACATTTTCTTAATTTTCTTGGGTCTGGGGGTTCTGGGTTGACGTCTCCAGTTAAATATCGTTACCTGGTACTCATATACAGGGGCTGCCCTAGTTTGAAACCAGGTTGATTTTTGTGATTGAGTGGTGAATTTATTTATTTATTCAACCAAATTTGTAAAGGCATGCAAACACCTGGACATTAAGCGTGGCTCCCCCACGATTATCCATACCGATGTACGATGTAAATAATATGATGTGACGTTTGTGTTAAGAAATTCAATTTACAAAACAAAATTAACGACGGCTTTTAATCAAATTGATACCAGACAGAGTCCTTCAACGTATGCACATTCATATGTTTTCCCATGACATCGAATCTTCTGACGGTACTTACCGCTATTCATCATGGCTGCCGGTGACAAGACTGGGTCAATTGGCATTTCATCACTCACGTACATCATAAACAACATTGTATGACGTCACTGAACTCTGTCGAGAAGACTGCAAAACCTTGTTTTTGAAAATCTCACTCATAGGTACGAGTATATATCATTTATTAAGAGCCCATAATGTCCTACTGTAGGGCAAAGGCCTCCCTACCCTTATTCCTCCTATTCCGGTCCTGGACTGCGGTGGACCAGTATTTTTAAACTTTTTGGGTCGAGCTCATCACTCAACATTGATATTTACATGTGAAAAATTTAAGGGTGTGACTTTCTTTTTTTTAAGTGACAGATGAAAGACGTGCAGGTAAATCATCCGATGGTAAGTAATGCTACCGTCCATGGACACCTGCAACACTAGTGGCGTCACAAGCACTTTGTCAACCTTTAGTCCCCATTCCTCCTGGACTGCGCCACCGATACCTTCACTCACTCAGCGAAACAGACAGACAGAATTACAATGAAGCGAATGCGGCCTGACCTTGAAAACCCTTTAACAGGGGAACCAGACCAACTAAATCATAGTCCAGCTACCGTACCGTACCGATACCTTATTTGTACAACGTATATACATAGTCCCGTAATTGTCAAAGAGTTACTGAACAGTGAACACTGTTAGCAGATAGATATCGTTTCTCGAGAAGGGGTTCTCTGAATCAAAGCGTCGATTCAGCAGAACTCGCCGCGTCCAATTAGAGGCGAGGCTCTATGTAGGTGGGTGATTCTTTAACACTAAGATACCTATGTCAGACATTCAATAGAACGACCAATTTCTTTAAGAATTTCACAAGAGCATTTAGATTTTTTTAGAGATATTAGTTGCAGATGTCCATGGGCGGCGGTGGATCACTTACCATCAGGTGAGCCGTCTGCTCGTTTGTCCGCTATAATGTAAAAAAAAAAGAATCTGGCTATAAATATATCATCACGTCCGTACTTCGACCAATTGATCGGTGAATAAAACATCGTAAAAAACCTGCAGGTTTCGCATAATTTCTGAAACGTGTAACAAAGATTTAGTCGATCTAGTTCCCCTGATAAAGGGTTGCGAAGATCAGTAGCATTACCATGAGTTTGAAATACTATCCTCGCTATCGAAAACTATCGCTTTGTCTCTTTCATTGTGATGCATTTGAAAGAGACAGAGCAATAGTTTACGTTATGTCAGTTTTAGATGTCAACTCATGGTAGCGCTACAGACAGCAGTGGCATGCAATTCCAGAAAAATTGTAATAAATATTTTGGCAAATAAAAAAGTAACTGGCGAGTTTCTTGCCGGATCTTCTCGTCAGAATCAATTTCCAATTAAGGTGGTAAAATCGCATTACGTCTATTCATTTTAAGTATATCTTATGTATCAATATATCTATTTAATGACATATAAAATACACATCTAAAAATATAGCCCTAAAGGTTTTTTTAATATAATGACTATTTGTAAGCGCCTATGCAAATAAAAACTATTTTGATTTGATTTGAGTTGACTCTTTCCATCCTGTTATTTTATGGTTTAAACGTACCCCGGGCTCCGAAGCGACAGGTTTGGATGCAACAGGAAATTACTCGCTGAGATGAGATTGTGATCACATTTGGGTAACGGATACCTATTGAAATACCTCAGATAATACTAAACTATAAACACCTACAGTCTACACGTTCACAGTCTCTAGATTTTATATGGGATAGTCACACATCTTACTAAAAGGAAACATGAAACTGAGGATAGTCTCATACCTATACTACAATAATATTTCACAAAAGAAAGCCAGACTTCTACAGAAGGAGAGCTTCGGCATGAATAGACCATTGATAGTGGCCCTGCTCCATACGCCAAAGGTCGAGGGTTCGTTCCCGACCCTGGACAAACGTTCGTGTGATGAATGCTTGTTTTTGTTCAGTGCCTGGGTGTAATATATTTGTGTTTCTTCTGTTGTCTGACTCTTATAACACAAGTACATAAACTACTTAGTGCGGAGTCAGGTCAATGTATGAAATGTGAATTTATTTGATTTACCCATCACTCAACCTCATAGTAGTCACTCACAATGAAAGTTTGCATCTTTAATCCCACAATACAGCCCACCAAAATCGTTTTAAACCCGATCTAAAATTAACACTCGGACACGTACGGCCAAAAGCATTTATTTATGTATCCCGAAGTTATATGAGTGGTCCCGGGTTGCGCCCTGGGGAACCCTTACCATGCACACAGTTCATGGCGCTGAGCCTACCAAAGCAAACCGCTTATACTCGTATATACTGAATGTTAAGCCAAGTAGATAGATAGATATTCGTAAAAAAAACTAAACTTACTGCAATACATACTGCCGCACTCAGAGACTAAATATTGTCACTTAAGTTGTAATATTGAGTACTGGCTAGGTAGCAGCTGGCACTGTATAAATCAGTTGATAGTGCAGTGTGTAAAAGTTTACTGAATTAAATCAGTGATGCGATTTAGCCAAATGACAAAATTATTCATAATCTCTTTAAATGTTATTTTTATTTGGGCTCGAGATATTTTCGTTTAATTATTTTAAAAAAATACTTCATAGCGAATGTCAAACATTGAGTTTGTTGTTGTTGAGTTGAGTCACGCGCTCGGATATCACGCGAATCGCCATTTTCTGAGACATTAGGCGGGGGACAAAGGGGCGGTTAGTGTTTTTAACATTAATGTGACGAGCATTTGTGTTTGTTCAGGGTCTTGGTGTATATAATATCAATCCTAGTAGGTATTATATTTGTAAGTCTTCTGCTCTCTGATATCTGTAACACAAGCGCTTAAGCTACTTAGTAGAGTCACAAGTGCGTTTCCCCCCAATTGGGCCCTCCGGTACCCTCACTCACTCGACAAATCACAGCGAAGTCGCTGCTTCAGCTGGTCTTTCTGTGAGGCTGTATCATTCAGGTCGAGCCGACCAATTCATGGAAAAACGTGGCTCTCGGATAAAATTTGAACATATCTTTCAATAATTTAACCCCCAGCCATTTATGTACTTAGTACGGAGTCAGGCCAATATGTATGACATATTGTAAAAAAAAACAAAAAAAAAACAATGAAGATTGATTCAGGCCTAGTGCAGTGCAACGCGACTCGACGCTCCTGTGACATCGGGTGAGTCACGCGCTCGGATATCACGCGAATCGCCATTTTCTGAGACATTAGGCGGGGGACAAAGGGGCGGTTAGTGTAACGAGGCCGGCGCGAGCGGTCCGTTAGCGCGCGTAATCGAGGCATTAGTGACCTTTGAGTTAGATGGACAGTCGCGATTACCCCGAATATATATACGTGTCTCATTATCTACATGCATAAACATATCAATTTATGCTCGTAGGCAACGAAAGTTGAGAGTGAAAACGAGTGAACGCACTACTAGACACTAAAAGAGCTGTTAACAGTTTATTTATGCATCAAATTATAATAACAATCTTTGAACCGATTCAGAGCAGCGATTAACTGTGGGAGAACCACGCTTCGGCATGAATGGGCCGGCTCGACCGGAGTGATACCACTGCCTCACAGAAAACCGGTGTGAAGCAGCCCCTGTGCTGTGTTTCGCTGAGTGAGGGTACCGGAGGCTCACCCGGGGGGAAGGGGATAAAAGGTTGGCAGCGCACTTGTAACTCCACTGGTGTTGGAAGTGTCCATGAGCGGCGGCAATTGCTTACCATCAGGTGATCCGCCTGCTCGTCTGCTACCTATCACATAATAAAAAAAAAGTCACGGCGGCCGATCTTAACGGCTAGCTACTGTGGCAGGATATATTATTATAGTGCGCAAATTATATAGGTACACTTTCTACAGTATGACACGACCGAAAAGAGATGGGGCAAAGGACCAACGACTTCAAGTGCTTTCCGAGGCACGGGGGTACCACCAACTTCCAGACTTCGGGCTGACACTGAGAATTTCTGAATTAACCAGTTCAACGAATGATATTTTTCCTTCTTAGCAGTCTCACTATTTGTTTTAAATATCGACCCGGAGCATCCCTATATCGACAGCTACGTGGCTCTAGACCCCTGCGCACGTATCTAATATTAATAAGAATTAATAAGTAAAGAGTCATAACAAAACATTTTTATAAATATTCCCTCGCACCAACGCTTTTTTTCCAAGGACAACCAATTTATTTCCTCCCGGAAAACTCATCAGGAAACCGATATGTCCGCCGAGCGTTTAATTTCCAACAACAAATATTTTCTAAGGCAGATCGCCGCAGATTAGTTGCCGAGTAAACAATACCTCGGAGGCGTTGAGTTACCAGAGTAAGATGAGCCATTTGACTGAGGCTAGGAAAGTGATTGCGATGTACAGAAGTACTGCTACGCTACATAAAAGTAAGAACATATTGGAACCATTTCACCTAAACACGCGGAAATCCTTCAAAGCTAAGTACACGCAAGGTGAACTAGTGGTGGTGGCAACACAAACCATATGGTCATAAATTTTCCATGAGAGAAGTCCATTATAAGGCCCATTCTTTTATAAACCAGTGAGTTTGAGTAAACTTGAGGGGTACAAGCAAGGCTGCGTGTCATAGCGATGATACTCTGCAATGGATGTGTAGAGTTGTGCGAAAAAAAAGCGTGAGAAACTCTCGCATAGTGTTCTCGATATTCGATTCGCAGATAAACTGCAGGTTATTCAAAAAAGAGCAAGCGTCAATATCGATGTGTCTTCAACTAATCTTCTAGAAAAAAAAAGAATAATTGAAGGAGACCTGACTCACGCTTGGTAAATTTTTCCAATATTATTGATATTGGAAATGACTGGGACAGATAGAAATGCAGACACCCGACGCATTTAGCAAAGGGATAATGAAAACCTCATCGGGAAGATTATTGAGTTTTTTTGCTCTTTTTGTTTAAGGAAAGCCTTTTGCGAGGCCGGGAAATATCAAAATTGTTTCTTGGAAATATTTTCAATTTAACTGGACCGGTCTCGTTGAGGCTTTAGTTTTTTTCCCGTTTTGCAATTGGAATCCTATGCTAAACTATTCCAAGAAAATTTTGTTGAAATCTATCCTGCATACTTTTAACTTTCTTTCAATTATATTATTTTAGTAATCACAATAATCGTGATGAGTATGTAAGAATAACAATAGAAACACATTTATAAGTAACAAAAAATATAATAGAAAATGATCTACGAAAACTTCATGCTAATGACTGGAATCAAGTAGTGCAGGATCGACCAAAGTGGCATTTTCTTGTCTCGGAGGCCAAGACTCGTTTCGGGTCGCTGAGCCAGTGGAGTAAGTATCAAATACTATATAATAACCAACCATCGACCCAACTTCAAAGGGCAATTCATTAACATTCACCTCAGTCAAACGCTTAGCAAAAATCCGCATTTTATCATTCTCCTTTCTTAGTAATTCACAATCCAGCGAATCTTATCCACACGAAGCTAATAATTCACTGACTTCCAGTGCCTTCCTCCGACACCCCACTTTATATGAAATCTTGGATGAAATATGTCCTCAAGTGCAGTTCATGAAACGCCAGTGGATAAGACTTGGCTTGTGGCCGTTATTAATCTTTTTTTAAACATTTTTCTATTGTGTCACAATGTCAAGTAAAATTCACATCCAGTTTTAAACGACTTCAAAAAATTCGAGAAGGTTCTCAATTTAGCTGCATGTAAATTATATTGATATAAGTATGTTCACCGATAGCCTCCATTATAGACGGAATACAATTTTTCTTATTTGTGTTGCTTTTCTGTCGGTATTGTGAGTCTCAAACGTGACCTTTCACTTTGAGGTCACATTTGACACTTCATGAAAATTCGACAACACAAACCTTGTAACGACGGACATGTTACAACAGTCATAGAAGGAATATTGTTCAGAATGGTTGATAGTGGTTAAAGGGATGTAAATGTTTACAGATACAACTAACCATAGCCAAAGTTTTGGCTATCGTTTACTATTTATTCGAACCCTGCAAACACGAGGAACAAATCAGCACCCAACCAGAAGCACTACACCAATAATAGCACATCATTCATATCGAATAAGTGGAACAGGCCGCCTGATTAAGATTATACACATCATAGGGCATCAATGATTGAATCTCCTTTTTTCTTAGCCGAGGGGAAAATAAAGGAGAAATAATTACGCCGAAGGGCCTGATAGGGGGGAGGGTGGGGGGTCGTAATTATGGTCGGGGTTACGGAGCCCAGGATAATTTTCCCTGAGGTGTGCTTTTGTTGGTGATTGTAGCAGGGAGGGATATTCGATTTCGAAGAAGATTTTTAGGGTTTTCTTAAAATAGGCTGTAAGAATAAGATGGTTTTTTGCATGTTCGCCGTGATATTTTTTATAGGATGTCAACACACTTTAAATAATAAAAATGTGTTCACATTTGCATTGGAGTGCTTTGTGAAGTCAAATACAAGTGTGTGTTATCAAAGTGACTAGAGTCCTTGCAATAAAAGTTATTATTCTAAGCTAGAGTCATATTGCTTTGGAGCACCGGGTTCGCCTAAGCCATTTTTTTCTTATGTGATAGGTGGCAGACAAACAGACGAAACAACACCAGTAGAGTCATAAGTGCGTTGCTAACCTTAAATTTAAAACCTCCTTTCGCCAATTGGACCTGTACCCTTATCTCACTCGACGAAACACGAAGCAAGCGTTGCTTCACACTGGTCTTCTGCGATGCTGTATCACTCCGGTCGAGCCGGTCCATTCATGCCAAAGCGTGGCTCTCCCACGGTTAAAAATAGAACACTATCAATAATTAACCAGATCTTGAAGTGGCTCGTCAGCTGGACCAAACAGACGTCGCCATGAATCAAGTCACATGCGACGAAACGCGGCCGTCCGTCGCATTAGCATGATTTACTGACGCTTCATACATACAACATGTGTTTTATTGCTCGCCTCGAGACCTTGTCTTGTGGAGGTAGTCAAATGCAGAGAAAAATCACTCACTGATCTTAACGTGTAATTCGCAGTTGCGTCCAAAGCAGCTGCATCCGAAGTTATTGCTTTGGAGAACCAGGTTAGCTAAATCATTTTTTATGTGATAGGTGGCAGACGAATAGATAGCGTTGGGTGTTGATTACTTCGCGCAAGAATTTTGGACTTTTGGGTTATATAACGGGTGGCCTATATAAGTTATCCATACTAATATTATAAATGAAAAAGAGTGTTTGTCTGTCTGTCTGTATGTTTGTCTTTCTTTCACGGCAAAACGGAGCGACGAATTGACGTGATTTTTTAAGTGGAGATAGTTGAAGGGATGAAGAGTAACATTGGCTACTTTTTGCCTCTTTCTAGCCCCCCATTTTAGGCAAGTGCGGGGCGCAAGCGAAGCCGCGGGAAAAAGCTATTCTTTTAATAAATCGATATAACCACAAAATAAATATTGACACAGAAGTCTGACTGCCCACTAACAGCTAAAAATATGTCATGTACTCACGCATGCGCACTAACGGCCTTTTCGACAACATTAATCCTAACTTATGACATAAGATTGTCGAACTGTCGAGGTCTGTGGTAGAGGCCAGGTACATGTACTCATACCGGGCAACAACCCTAGCATATGTCAACGAACTCTTCTAAATTCAAAATCAAGGCTAAGTCAGACTTCTGTGTCAGTCTTTATTTTGTGATATAACGCCGGTAATTGAGATCCTAAAGTCACTTTTAGCTGGCACTGAGCTACCGGTACTATCGTCGCTCCCATCGGTATTTCGGCAACGCTAGTAGATATTAACTGGCATTCTTGAGATATCCTCGAGTCAGTGTTGGTGTATGACACTTTTCATTACACATGTTGCGGGCAACAACATTGCACTAATAACCCGGTGTCGTCGGCGTCATCCGTCACTACTGACTACCGCAAGATGTCGCCACGTTGTACAGTTATGTTGTACAGGAGACATGGTCCCGAGAAATTAAGATATCAATTTTAATATTGCTACACAGGGCAACCTTATGTGAGAGCAAAACATAATATTATATAATGCCATGTAAAGTGTTTGAATAAACGATATTATATGATATTATATTCTAAATAAGGGGTGTATCGGTAGTTATATCCCTTTAACCACGACTTCTATAAACCATTTTGAATAATATTTTCTACAACTTTTGAAAATTCTTAAGTGAAATGCACTTTAAAAATAATGGAAAGGTTCAAGACGGGATTAGAACCCACAACCTTTTACACACCGGTGATCACGGTCTAAGCTTCGGACAGCTTTGGAGACAACATTACTCGCTAAGATCAGATAGACGTACAAGATATTGTAAAAACACAAAATTTTAATAAACCTTGATATGTAATACGGCATTTTGTAGCGGCGCCAATCATGAACCGACAGTCATGAAACGTAGCTAAAAGCACTCTGTCCTATCTAGGTACTTAATCAAAATCGGGTATACTCTTCGGTAGTTATGATGCCACAGCCAGACATACACACAAACACGTCAAACTTATAACACCCCGTCGATTTTGCGTCAGGGGTTAAAAATACGTACTGGCTCAGGTATTACAGTAAAGCGTTATGCTTATTGAATTTTATTTTATTCCTGCTTCGCGTTGAATTCGGTTTGCCACGGCATGTCGTTCCCGGGTATCCCACGGGGACTGTTCAGTGTTCTGAGATAAAAAGTCTTTTACATTTTTCTTTAGCCCATAAGTTCCGAGATAAGTTCTATCAAGGGATGAACGGTTTTGCAGCGTCAAATATGAACGTGCGGTTTATTTAATATAGGTACAATATGTTTAAACTCACTAGTTACTAAGCCCCAAAATTACAAAACTAAGCCCCGAAACAATGTGATAACGAACAGTGGGTTTGGTTTTGCTATTAGTTCCAATCTTTGCCAATAGATGGCGTCGATCACATCACGCAAGTGTTTCAAGTTTTCGGATTATTCTATAGAAGGTGGTTCTTTATAAATAGTCTAGATAATGTTCAAAGAGAGCAATGGTAGCTCAGCGGATGAGAACACGCCTTCTATATATATATATCAATAAAATATTGAATCCTATGACTAATTATAATAAATAAATACAATTTTGCATCAATCACTTCACTTCACAATCACTTGTAACTCCACTGGTGTTGCAAGTGTCCATGAGCGGCGGCAATTGCTTACCATCAGGTGATCCGCCTGCTCGCTTGCTACCTATCACATAAAAAAAAACATTATTGTCTTACTGATTACTGTGTATTCATGTTTGAAGTAGGTACCTACCTAGTTTGTTGGGTCTGTAAACAATTGTGATGTTGTTTGAAATTAATTTTATTCATTATCAAGTAATTAGTGGTAGTCACTCACGCTCATCTCACAACCACAAATCGCGGCCGCACCGCCAACAGCCCGACCACGCGGGACCCTAGCTCTTGTCACGAGCGTTCGGTAACATTTAAGGATGCGCCATTTTGTTCAAAAATCCGATTTTACAGAAAAGTATCTTTTTCGAATAGTTTCCCAAAAGTGAATACTAATAAAATTTGTACGAATAGTAACAAGATGCAGTTGTTTTTGTGAAGTTTCTAAGGTAGGAGTTTTATCGAAAGTTGGCAGTCTTTTTACTGTCACTAACACTCTCCAAAACCTTAATTGTAGTAGTCCATACGTAACTTCTCTGGACGCCGAAGCAATGGCTTTGTATATGTGCACTAATAAGTATACAACCTCATCAAAATATAAAAAAAAATATTTGAAAATGTAGTTTCCTAAATTGACTTGACCGGGAATCAAACCCGGGAGCTTTAACGCTTCGGGCGAACCTTAGCCACTGTGCCATCGAGGCCGTCGGAGGAAGGAATATGAACATTTTAGTCCGAGCATAAGAATCGTATCATAGTTACAGCGATGATTTGATTTCTATGATGGAGGCGTTTGCCCTGCAGTGGAACAGTATAGTAGCTGACATTTTATAAGAGTCGAGGTGCTTACATTTTATTGTAGGCGACTGTATTACTATGTAGGTACTCGTAATAGTATGTTGACAACACAACAACGAATGGTGCACGCCGCCAAAAGCAATCGTTAACTCTTTAGGAATTCTCAATTTGTTTATCGATCCGACTTTACGTAGCGTAATGAACTGGAAATACATAATCCGACTCTCGCATCGGTCGATCCAATATTCGCAAAATCGATTCGAATCGCTTGCCAACAAATAAGACGTATTTAATATTATACTTTTGATTTGATGTCGAAACAATATTGATTCCAATAATTTTACAGAAATTATTACTAGACTAGTGGCCCGCCCTCACTTCGCGTCGGGACCGTAATTCAGAAACGAACCAATAGATGGCGCTGTGCTCAATTACATCGCGCAAGCGTTTCGTGTTTTCGGTTAACCTATAAGCCTTGTCGTTGTCTATAGAAATTATCTCTTTATAAATAGTATAGAAGATATAGATAAAGTTAAAACACGTTACATTTTTAGGTGTTATTTACGATAAAGGTCATTATTAAAACGTTTATTATAATGCAAGTTCAGTGTTATTAGCACGAACCTATTAAATAATAAATTCTTCTAGCAAGCTATTCTTTCTGTAGATAAGTGATTTTCTAAACGGCCAGCAACGCATCAGATACTCGATTTGATTTTACAGATGTTCATGAGCGTCGGTGAATGATTATATTTATAATCAGAGGACCTACTTGCCTGTTCATGTGATCCGGCCAAACTTTTATATTTTGAAGGTATCAATCCGCCCAAGACATGATTGGCTTTGATCAGTTCCAAATATTAGTTTCGGAAACGGATCTTTTCGCAAAACCGGATCAGATCAGCGCAACCCTACAACATTTTGCCTAACAAATTGGCCACGTGCTGTGTTTGGGCGACAGCCCTCGCCTTAATTAAACTCCAGCAAGATTAAAAGGGTTCCCTACGTGTTTTGATGCGTGGAAAAATTCGCGTTGTAACGTTTTTATTAGCATTTTATTCGGAAAATCGGTTTCGCCCGATTTGGGATTGGAATTGATATGTTATTCGGGAATCGGGGACGTGCGTGCCTGTTACGTTCTTGTAAGCTTTTGGTATGTTTTTCGACCGATTATAATGAAAATGAAAATATCGTATATTCAGCTTTACTATACTTTTTCGCAGCGATATTTGGTCTGCTCTCACATAGGATGGACTTGTGTTATCAGAGGTTTAATATTTTGAAGAATAATGTAATGTTCCATTAGAGATGAAATGTTTCCTTTTGCTCATTTTATAAAGCAAAAAAACCTATTTGTATATTTTCACTATTTTAGTAAAAAGCTAAGTTTAGTGTTAAGTTGGTTGTTTGCCCTCCAATAGAAGACTCACTGGTCTCGACCATTTGCAGCGCTAACGTAGTCAGTAAAGAATATCAAGTATTATGTGAGTGGCTATTATTTCAGTAATATGAATGTAAAAATATAGGAAGCTCACTTATCCACCTTATAGATCACGGTAAATGACCACGATGAAGAACTATGAAGGTCATAAACTCTGACGAACTTGCTCACACTCTAACAAGAGCTTAACGACAAGGACGACAATAGTTAGTAGTGACGTCATAAGAATTGGTCAGTACTTACCCTAGCACGCGATCTCGTTCCTTGTTGATAGTCCGATCCATAACCTCGACCCTGCAACAAATATTATAATTAAAATACATCCAAATGTTATAAATGCTAAGTTTTTGAGATGTAGGTAAGTATGTTTGCTGCTGTTTCACGCAAAAACTATAGAATTAATTTTGATAAAACTTTGCAATAATATAGCGTATATATCTGAATAACACAAAGGCTGCAAAATAGGAACATATATTGTATATTAGCCAAAATATGTCTATTCTCTTATATGTTGTGTGTGAAAACCACGCACGTGAAACCGCAGAGCGCATCTAGTGAATATAAAGTCTATTAATAAACGGCGGATTTCTCGATATACACACACTCACAAAAAACATACAGTTAAATAATATTGTTAACCTCAATTTGTTCTTTAAAGTTACTCAAAAATGCAAAATATTTTTAAAAACCATTATTTTCGTAACAAAAAGATAGGTAATTAGAGTTCACAGTTGAATCACGTTTCTGTTTGGTTACATTTACACAAAAGGAAATTAAAAATAGTTTTAGGGACAGAAACTATTCCATCTAACTGCGGTAAAATTCCTACGCTTGAAATTCGGTAGCCATTTTCAATTAGATCGTCCGCTTAACCCTGGCTGGCACCAAAACGAGGATATTAGTTAAATATTTCAACCTTTTCTGACTTTGAGCGTCACTGGCCTTGATTATGGTAGCATTAAAACTTAACTGCTGCAGTGGGGCCAACTTAGCACTTTTAGTGCCAGATATAACACTCGATTTTTGAGTTAACGCCCAAAATTGTATTTGCATTCATACCTTTCACAAAATAGCTTGATACACAAGGCAGCAGGACGGAGTTATACGTTAGAAAGAGACTAATTAGATAAATGTATAGAATTTGATATTTCTTCACAGCTGTCACCGGTATCAATCAAGCTAAGTTGTGGGAACTATAGCATTAAGCATTCTTTGTAGAACTATTTTGATATCATGGATTCATGGAAAACGATTATTTACAGATCAAATTGTACAAATATTATGATTTCTGGTCGAAAAGAGTTATTTTACCTAATTATTTCTTAGTCATAAATATTGGCTATTTTATATTAAGTGCATTAATAGCACGCAATGAGCAGATTCAACCCCTTTTGAAACGCGATCTTCGCCACCCATGGTCATTGGTCATAGACATCCCTAACACCTGAATGCATCGCTTTGCCAGCTTTTAATAACGAATAAACTCTCTTTATTTTTGTACTTTTTATAAAAATCTAGCGGCACTTAGCACTAATTCATCATCGAGTTGGCAACACTAAACTGCAGCTCAGTAAACCCTAATATAATTTGCAGCAAGTTGGAGTTCAGTAACTTTGAGACAATACCCCTAAGTTTTGCGGCTGCTCTTTATATTTAATGTGCATCAGTTTAGAGTTTCTTTAGAGAAAAAAGTTTCTTAACCGTCTTATAGAGAGACAAGACTGTTTGAAGATTGTGGCGAAAGATGGAGCTTATTACTAGCGAATTTCTTACTTAGAAACTAAATGCACTTACCTATCATCTATTGAAGAAATATCAATAAGCTGTGTAACTGTGGGAGAGCCACGCTTCGGCATGAATGGGCCGGCTCGACCGGAGTGATACCACTGCCTCACAGAAAACCGGCGTGAAGCATCCCCTGTGCTGTGTTTCGCCGAGTGAGTGAGGGTACCTAAGGCCTACTCGGGGGGGAAGGGGATAAAAGGTTGGAAGCGCACTTGTAACTCCACTGGTGTTGCAAGTGTCCATGGGCGGCGGCTATTGCTTACCATCAGGTGATCCACTTGCTCGCCTCCTACCTATCACATAAAAAAAAGCTGATTGTCTTCCACTGATGTATAGGTACAGGGCGTCCCAAGACTATGAGACATCAAGGGAAAGTACCTTAAAAAAAGAAACATTCCTCAACTTTTTAGATTACTAACTGCATTAAAGTTTTTTTTCATTATAATTTTGCATGGGATTCTATCACCTACCAATCATTTACGAGCAATAATATCAAACAAATGAACCAACCACGCTTTAGGCAAGCGTGATGATTAAGCCTAATCCCATCAATAGTAGCGATGACTTCATTTCTATGATGGAGGCTATTGCCTTGCAGTTGGACAGTACGTAGGATGATACTTTATTCTACGTCATTAGCTTGAATTTGAAATCCAAACCACAATTTTCTAAACAAATCTTGCTTAAGTAGAAAACCGATTGTAAATCTATGTTAATATCTCTTGAGACACAATTTATTCCTCTCTCGCGTATATGCGGTACAGGTTATATACGGCGGGTTCCTTCACGATCCATAAATACGGTCACAGGAGAATCTTGAGTCGGGTTTGATGTTCATTTCTTTAGGAGATTTAACTCTACGTATAATATATGTGAAATATTAAAAATAGTAGCAAAACAATTGATCATCATTATTTCTAAAGCACCACGATAAGACAGCGTCTCAGTGACATTGACAAGAGGTGTTGAACAGTCAGCCGCAAATCATGTTACCATAATCTGCCAAAATTTTGCAACTGATAATCAACGTTATGTCAAGATAGATATAGAGATGAGAGTCGATTGAAGAAATTTGACAGTTTTGTATATTTTGATGTGTGGCTGTACGTACAACATAAAATTTTCGCGTTGCATTTGATACAAATACTTTACTGTAGTACTGCGATTTAACAATAATAAATAGTATCCATTAAATTTTGGACATTTACTCCGTTTGTTGGCAGTCTCATTCAGCTCTTCCCTATCGCTTTGTTTATATCACTTACCTATCTGGTTCATGAGCGTACTCTATGTTTAGTCTGTCATATAATTCAGATATTGATCTGAGCTATGAATATGAAAATTGAGTTATGGTAGAAATATTATTATATTTCGAATATTTCTACCAAAACCATTTTCATTTCATGAAGGTACTAAAATTGCGCAGAGTAGAAATAAATAAGTATTAAAGTCTCCTCTAAATACACTTCCAAGGAAATCTGAAATACACGAGTATTTATGAGAATATTACGACCTTTAAGCCAAGTGGAAGAGATTTAGTAAAATGCATTTCCAACTCTTTCAAGATTCACGTTACGATGTTTTCCTTTCGCATCGTGATTTCATTTTGCTAATGGAGTCCTATGGGTGAGCTGATGTTAAGGTTATAACCTATTGCCGCTTTTTCATTTCAGTTGGATGTTTTTAAAATGTTTTTTTGCGGATTGGCATATAACTTTGGATTACTGCTTATTTTACTATCTGGTAACGGCTTTCTACATGCTGCATTTCCGAGCGGGTTATAATAATATTTTTCCGGAGGAATGACAAGTTTTTTGTATGATAGTGGCAGACGAGTAAGTAATTGCCGCCGCCCATAAACACCCGCAACAACAATGGAGTCTCAAGTGCTTTACTCTATCTTTGAACTCTATTTGGGCCTCCGACACTCTCACTCATACGAAAAAACACGGCGCAGGCACTGCTTCACGATGGTTTTCTGTGACGCCGTAGTATCACTCCGGACGAACCGACTCATTAATGCCGAATGGTGGTTCTCCCACGGTAAAACTTAATGCATGTAACTCAAGGAAAAATTAATCCGACGTGGAAAGATAAAGCGGAAGATACGCCTTCACCGTCCACGGGTAACCAATCCTTTTACCCTCGAATTTGGTGTCGACAGAATCTCCCCTCCAAAAACACTTGCCCAACTAAACCCCGCCCGGTACCAAGAACCGCACAGTAAACAACTTGCCAACTTTCCGCCGACTCGACAAACCTTAACACGTCCTAATCCTTAATTGAAATAACCGGGACGAGCAAATTAGCAAGTTAGCGCGGTCTCATGCCGATTAACTGGCGACATAGGTCTGGAACTGAGAAGTGTCATCCACATATGCTAGATCGCGGTGTCGTTGAACTTTACGATAGTTTTAAAATTGAGACCGGAGTAACTGGCGTCTGCGGTCTTTGGATAGACACCGAATGGGACTCGAAGTTTAACGTTACAACTGTAGACGTGTATTAAAGTCAGTATGAAGTGTTAAGTTGGAATTACAGCTCATGATGGTCATTGTCTCAAAATGGCTAAATTTAAACACAGTTTTCTGTCAAATCAATTTCAATTGCTGATTTGATGTATATCTTTGACGCTTCTAAGAATTTATTGACAATTGTTGAAAACAGAGTTGATTATGACAGATAAACAAGAAATAATAAAACTGTACATACTACTTCAAATATAACAACCGAAAACTATGCAACACTTTTTTAGTTATACTTTGATGATGTCCTTATTTTCACCTAATCACTTCCAAAACACAATTTATTACTAGTAATATCATTGAAAAGGTATTCATCGTTCGATATTAATGCTATGTACTCACACATATTGATGCCGTTATAACAATGAGTCGACATAAAGGCGAATGTAGGGACATTAATCATTTCCTTCGTATCCACTTAGAAATGGATAAGAAGCCAATATTAGCATTAGTGAATCAGTAACTATATTTGAAAAGGTTATGTAAGCATACTCATTTACGATTTACAAACAGCATAATTAAATCTGGCCATTAATAAGGATTTACTATGTTTAGTGAGTAGCAAGAGTAGGTGTCTCTCATATTTTGGCGTATAATTTTCGGTTTTTTTTTGACAGGTGCCAAACAAGCAGATGATTACCTGATGGTAAGCAATTGCCGCCTTCCATAGAAACACGCAAACCCTGTGGAGTCATAAGTACACGTGCCAACCTTTTAGCCCCCTTTCCCCCCCATTGGGCCGTCGGTACGTTACTCATTCGGCGAAATAAAGCGCAGGCGCTGATTCTCGCCGGTTGAATAGAAATTACTTTAGTGCTGGCAGACAGATAGTGTTTCCATAAGGGCTCTGTTTGCTCATTTTGAGATCCGGAACCCTAAAAATGTATAGGTAATATAAAACAGAATTGATACCAATAACGCCAACTACAGATACACGTATCTGATAGAATTCAGCACTTGCCCTTTTCCCTGCGAAATGCCTATATCGACATTTCTTTCAACATCAAAAGAAAAGTGATTTTCATAAAATATCCTTTCCATGCCAGCGCTTTGTTTCGGCTCCGCTCTCGTAAGCAATTTATCGAGAGCACACGTTTTGTAGTTCCTTTGATGGCAGGATGATTAATTTTAGTATGTGGGAGAAAAGTGACAGAAAATACTTTTTTTTATATTGGGGACAATCAAGATGACCTCAATCCGCCTGATGGTAAGCGGCTGTGAGATCCAAATATGAGGTTGACAGGCACTTGCTCAAACGGGAAATTGAATCTAGTACCGCTAGATCACGGCCTGGTACTTAAAACCACTAAACCAACGGGGCGTTCACACTTATTTCAAAAACTGTGTTTGTGATTCCTTCGTTGTTTCTGGTTTCCATAGCACAGGGGAAATCCTTAGTTTGGGATCGGGACAATGTATGTGACATTGTCTCAATTTAGGTGTAAAAAAGTTGTTTGATGTACAAAAAGTGTTCAATAATTCGTACCAAACGTTTCGAATGGACTAACGTCTAAGGAGTGAAATTTTCTACCGGCTGAAGTGTTTTCTTAATACCGTGATTAAACCGTTTAAAAGAAAACAGTGAATAGGCTTAGACGGTTATAATCCGCCAACACTTACCATCAAGTGAAATTGCGGCCTAATCGCTGGTTATTCGAATAAAAAATACTGTTATTGTAGCTTTTTCTCCAATGGAATCGTCTTTTCAATACTTTCTAGATTCAAATACGTTTCGTTGCCTAACTCTAATCATTGCTCCGAACGGTTTTCACGCGTCTGATTTATTGAAAAAAATCAACTTTCGTACGTCTGATTAGATTTGCCCGTAAATCTCACCGCGCCACCCTTCAAATAACCCAATTTAATAAAATTTCAGCAAACTTCGTCTTCACATGTGAGTGACCTTTTTGGAACAACAACCTTCCAAAGGTCAGTCAGTCAGTCTTCCAATTTTTTTATTTCCCTCAAAATCAGTAGCGCAAAATTTGTGAAATGGCCTACGGGCGTTTATTATCACAGTACGATCGCCTTTTGTTTTCTTTATCAGTCTTTATGTATACTGTCCTACTGCAGGTCAAAGGCTTCCATCATAGAAATCAATTCATCGCTACAGTATAATGTATAATCACCAGGATTACCTAATGCGGATTGATGGTCGTAAACTCGAGTTATGTTCGAAAAATTCGAAACATACTTTTTGATCGACTCAGGAATCGAAACTAGGATCTCGAGATTGCAGCCTGGGACCTAAGCCACTGGAACAACAAGGCGTCTACATGACATTAATATAATTAAATTTCCATACATCTATGGGGATAGAACGTTCCCCATGAAAGTCGAAAATCTTCCGACGAGCCGGGTTATGTTGGTTCTGGGACCATAGTCCGGTGTAGCATCTTGGTTTGTAGCATACATTCCGATTAGTATGATGTCCCACTGGGATCTCCCATACGATGAGCCCAGTAGGCCTAACATGCGTACCGTGACAAAATTTTGTCGACTCTCGTTCGCGAGAGCGCATCCTTCTATCCCGCTCATCGCTCAGTCAGGTGAGCGAGAAGCAACTTGTGCCGACACAATAAGAGTGTCGACAAATTATGGCGCGCATGTTAGCCCAACTGGTCCCCAAAATTTAGCCTTTAGAAAGGTGTAAGCTTTTAGTTATTCGATTCCGGAACAGAAATTAGTTTAGTATGACATGCGGTATTTTCACGGCTTACTGGATCTTTGGCAGCTGTCTGTTTGCATATTTTATATTCGTTACAAACGTTTCTCGTATGTTTGGCGAATTGCCTGCAACTAGGTCAGGGCTCTTTTGGAATTTAATATATTGCACTAGTTACGCGAAATATTTTCGGATGATGTTGGCACCGATTCCGTGGATATTATGAAAATAAGCTTGTTTGGGCAACGGGAAATTGATTTTTGCTAGCTTATAATAAAAAATGTAGCTAAAAGACTATAAAGTAATTAACGTAGCTAAATTGTTAAAAAATTAGAGCCATCCACTCTAATGAAGTATATTTTTTTTACGGCCGCGGTTTTTAAATGGCGGCTGCAGAGTATTATGAAAAAATATTTTAGACATACAAAGTTAATTTATTTTCCTTCGATTCGTGTATTTGCTGATGAATTTGAACTACTTGCCGAATAAAACGTGGATCAAAAACGAAAAGATCTTTTTAACATTAGACTCAGTTTAGTAGGTGAGGTGTGTGAACATATTTTTTATAAATCCTTGTTCATTTAGTTTCTAGTTCTTAGGACTATCTTCTGTACCATTTATAAAGAGGTAAATTTTACAGTTAACGAAAAGAAAATCGAAAATGCAAAACACTAGCGCGATGTTACCGACCACTAGCGCCATCTTTCGGTACAGCTTGGAATAATGTATGCAGAAAAAGAAGCAAGTCACGCAACAATGACTCCAGAAACAAAGTTTGGGTGGGGTACCCGACCGCGATTGCATTGAGATAGAGACACCCAAGAGGTTTTGGTTAGAGTTAGAATCGCACACACCACCTTGTCTCCCATTTGTGATAAGGTGAAGGCTAGACCCAGATTTGGCAAAAGGCCGTAGGTATAGTCCACGCGGCGTAGGAGCGGCAGCGTCTTTGGGGTATCCAAA
Source organism: Cnaphalocrocis medinalis (assembly GCA_014851415.1). Taxonomy (NCBI): domain Eukaryota; kingdom Metazoa; phylum Arthropoda; class Insecta; order Lepidoptera; family Crambidae; genus Cnaphalocrocis; species Cnaphalocrocis medinalis. Next base: position 1,318,183 of record CM026279.1, read on the forward strand.
TTACTATTGAATTAAGGCACATGGGTGGCAAAATTTCAATTGTTTAGGGGCGGCAAATGTGTAAATTCGCTATTAAGGCCATGATGGTTTCCCCTGGGAAGAAAGGAGAACTATTTTTTTAATAAAACACCTACTCAGAAAAATCTACACTTTGTGACGTAACAAAACTGCAACACATTTCCTCTAAATGAACATGCACGCTTCAAAAAACACGTGACAAACGTCGAAACGCAATCCCAAAGTCAATAGGTTTTTGGCCCCAAAATGTTTGATCGCGCGTCCCCGAGGCCCCGGCTTACATTCCACAGCACGCTTCAGCACACAAAATATTCGTCTGGCAGCCAATTTAACTTGGCTAAAAACTTGTTAAACTTGTTAAGATTGCTCGGCGGCTCGTGTACTCACTGTTTGCCACCGTAATTGTAATCTCGTATGAGATTTCATGTGAATTATTAAACAAACGCGCAAGGTTTGAATTGCTATTGGCGTTGGTTCAAAGTGTTTGTAGTTTTTACTTTAAGGTATAAACTTGACTAAGTTCTCAAGTCTTCGAATACGCGCTACTGAATTTTCTAAGCCTATATTTTGAATTTCTATCACATTCGGCAGGAAGTAATTAACCGCGGGAGAGCCACGCTTTGGCATAAACTGGCCGGCTCGACCGAGTGATACCACGGCCTCAGAGAAGAAAAAGTGAAAGGGATTAAAGGTTGGCAGCGCACTTGTGACTGTTCTGGTGTTGCAGGTGTCTATGGGCGGCGGTGATCGTATATATCATCAGCTGCTCATCTGCCACCTATCACATTAAAAAAACCTCCCTGATACAAAATATGCGAGACCTTTCTATTACATCACTTTATTGTTCAAAATCATAAAAGATGGATTTAGTTCTTTAATAGATCATTTTTTAACAGTTTCGTTGTACACTAACGCTTCATTGCAGGATAATAATGTAAACTAATTTCTTGACGAAACTTTGATGGACGTAAATTGTACACGACAACCGTAATAATTAATGTTCACAGATGTCACAGCAATCATAAAGTTATGGAACAATTATTGAATACCGAGGCAGCCTATTACTGAAGATCTTAGTTTAATATACCTAGTGTTAACTCAGAAAGTCTTCTATGCTGTACTATCAGACATACAAAAAGTCAATGAGGTGTAAAGATTTAACACTGTGTTGAAATCATCGAAAAAGTTAATAATTTTAAAAATAATAATAAAATGTTTATTTTAATCAAATTAGAACACTAATGAATGACAAGTAATACATTAATTTGAGACTGATTCGGTATAATTTTTTTCTGAGAAAAACCTGCAAAAGTCGGTAACCCTATAGGTAGAAACTCTACACGTCAAACTGCAAAGGGACCACATCAATGGGGGTTCAGTTTAGTAATGGGAGAAGGGTTGAAACCATTTAAGAGGTTTATTCAAAATATGACAAGTGGCCTGCAAGGCAACATTAACTAGTCGCTGAATGCACGCACAACCCCACCCCCGTTCTTCCCCCTCTCTGGTATAATAAAAAATCCTCAACCGACATTCGGCTACGGAAGCCAATGTTAAAGATCAGCCACGTACGCAGGATATATTATAGTGCTCAAGTGTGCGCGCAAATCACGGGTGCACTCTCTATTCCCTTACCCTCTTAACTTCGATGGGACACCAGTGTGACACGACCGAAGAAAGATTGGGCGCAAGATCAACGGCTTCTCCGAGGCACGGGGGTACAAGACCGCCAACTTCCAGACTTTGGGCTGACACTGAGAACCACTGACCAGAAAAACTCAGGTATAAATTTTTGGCCAGACCCAGGGATAGAACTTGGGATCCCAAGCGCAAGCGTGGCTTTAAAGTGCGACCCACTACCAACTGCGCCACCGAGGCAGTCAAGATCTCTCTCCCCCCTCCCTGGTATAAGCATCTTTGGAGTACCCTTCAGGTCTATCTACAATAACTTGCTAAGCAACAGTCACCTCCAAAACTTTTCTTATACCAAGAATTTGTAACAAGTAATCTAAACTTGAACCAGTAAGGAGATTAAACACAATGTCTGGATCTAAGTACTTATTGATTCAACTTCACCCACTTGAATTCGGATTGTACTGGAATTTTCTCGTCTGAGAAGTCTGAAAGTTACTTGGATTTACTTAAATTTTTGCGATCAGGCATATTGTTTGTTTTGGTGGCAAAATCAATCTTGAATCAAGTTTATCTTCGTCTTTCTTCTAATTATGTTCTATGTCGTATTGGACTTTATTAATTGATCAGATTACTCTATTAAAGAAAGATACAAATGCATTTCAACATGCCATTTTGGGTATCGTCTAAAGCCATTGCTTCGAAGCTCAGTGTTTCCCTGGGCCATAATCTAGAGGTGGTTCTGGGAGCTAAAATAAAGTGACTGCTGTTTAAAATTTACCGTAATAGTAATCTCATCACGGTGCCTCACAAAAAGGCTCAGATGACCTAACCACCGATCCATCCCCATCGGAAATTGATAGCAGTCCTATAGAGCCAGTAGACTAGTATCCCCCTCCCCCCCAGAAGCTGTCGGCTTCTGGCTTCTTTCCTAACTCTATTTAAACCTCAGGGTTGCCCATGAGAGTGCATGTTGATCCAGTGGTGATTGCTGTTGGTAAACGTAAAGTATAACTATAATAAATTGCAACATGATGGACCAAAGATTTAAGAAGAATGCCTGATGTGGGCAAAGATTTTAGTCTTTATGTGTGGGATAGAAGTTGACTGCTCAGCACTGGATTGGTTGGTACTCTTTGTGGAAGACCTACGTTCAGTAGTGGATTGCAATAGCTGCGCTTTGGTTGATTGTCTTCAACTTACATTCATAAAAATCCTGTATGGACCTAACTTGAATAAAGATTTTTTCTATTTCTATTTCTTAGTGGTGACCTTACTAACCTTCTGCGTGTTGACCTCGCGAGTGGAGATGCCCATCTTCTCGTGATGGCGGAGCTGCACCGGATAGATGATCTGGTAGTAGTGGGCGCCGATGTTCCTGACCAGCTCTTGGTTCTGTCTGTATTCGCGCAGCAGCCGCTCCACTTCTCCTGAAACAAGGGTAAATAAAATTTGTTTATCTAATTTCGAAATGTCTTAAGAATCAACTTAGTCTAAGGTCAACAGGTCAGTTAGTGTTTTTATATTATAGAAGGCAAACGAGCAAGCGGGTCACCTGATGGTAAGTAATCACCGCCGCCCATGGACATCAGCCAGAAGGAGTGCAGGATGCGTTGCCGGCCTTTTAGAAAGGTATAGGCTCGTTTCTTGAAGATTTGAATGTCTAACCTATATTATCAGTGTGTAGCGATAATGGGCTTTACCTGTATAGCAATCCACAATTAAACAAGGCCCATAACTGTGTTGAATGGTCTTAGGAGAAGCCTAAGACTTAACTTATTCTTTATAAACATGAAGTTAACTCCAATCGCAATATCGCAGCAGTCGCTTAGCAACGCCGCCATTTTGCGGTTACGTCACTTACTTTAATAAGTGACTAACTTCAGAGACATAAACTTGTATGGCACGCATTGTACACTTTTAGATTACAAAACGTAAGTACCGATCAATACTTACGATACAAGGAATAATACTAAAAATTCCTGCCAACTTTTACCATTCAAAGGCGAAGACAAGCTAAAGGAATAAAACCTATTGTTATGCAAACAAGCCAGATATGCCTTGGAATTTCGCTTCGTAAAATTTATAACCATGGAAATGTGTACGTTGACACGATAAGGCGTTCAGTTTTAGTACCACACTCTGAAAGAATTGTGTAGGGATAAACTCGGTACCTATAACATCAGTAAAGATAATAAATAAATAAATTCACACAACATCTCATACATAGACCTGACTTCGTGTTAAGTAGCTTAAGCACTTATGTTACAGATCAGACAACAGAGGAAACACAAATATAATACTTAAATACATATATCACACTCAGACACTGAACAAACACAAGTGTTCATCAAACAACCTTTGGCGTATGAGGCAGGGTCACTACCAAATGCGCAATTCAACCTGTATTTAAATATTATATTTGTGTTCCCTGTGTTGTCTAATATCTGTAAAACAAGTCTTTAAGTTACTAAGTACGGGACTCAGGTTAATGTAAGAGATGTAGTGAGAAGCTATTTATTTATTTTATCTACTTATTCTCTTTTGCATGAGGTAGTCGAACTTGTGAAATTTGGTTTTATATAAATACCCATATAGTATTACTGCAAGAATCGTTGGTCCCAATTCCGCGATTCCGAGATCCCGAACGATTGCGGGACTAGTCCCGTAGGTACCTTGAAGATTGAAAACAGGCTGCGGGATTGGAAGCCTGATGGTCGACGAGCAACGCCCGTAAAATGCCAATATTAAACCTGGAGTTGAAGTTTTCATAGCGAATTGTAAAATTTCTATCACTTGGGTTTGTAGCTTGAAGAATCTTTGTAGTTCGAGACTAAGTTTTCCGATCTATCTTTTATACTGCAAGGTATTGGAGTCAACAAATGGACTTAGCGAGAGTTGCTGAAAATGCTCGTAAAAGTGCGGAACTTAAAAATATATTTATTATGAAAGAGTGGATGTTATTTATTTCTTTGGAAAGTTGGGACGTGGTACAGAGCGGGACGCAACTTGTGTAGATACAGTGACTCGGCTTTTGCCTGCTGTATCATCATAGAATAGCTCAAACAACTTGCCTACTTGAATCATTTGAACTTAATACCGTGGGGATTTAATGCCCAACTTTGTACTGTAATTGTGGTAGCGCGTAAGTTAAACTAAAAGAGAGATAAATAATTACTTCTCCAAAAACGAGTTGTTGTGTAGGGGACATAAAAATCCATATAAATCCAGAATTGCCTTTTTCAAATTTCTACGCATCAGGTTTAAGTCTTAAATCACTTTTCATTAGTTATTTGGCGGTCTCGAAACTATTATAAGTGTGTGTATTTGCACAAGTTATCACAACATCTCATACATTGACCTGAATTCTTACTAAGTAGCTTAAACATTTGTGTTACAGATATCAGACAACAGAGAAAACACAAATATAATACTTAGATAAAACAGATATCTGATACTGAAAAAACACAAGTGTTCATCACACGAATGTTGATCGAGATCGAATTCAGGACCTTTGGCATATGAGGCAGGGTCAGCACCAAATGCGCCATCCAGCCAGTCAATGCATCGAAATGGAACAAAAAAAATCCACACTTTGATCCCGCGCCCCGCCAGCATTGCCCAGCCGATACACTCTCAATAAACGTTCGCAGATTCGATTCGCTTATCTGGCCGTTTCGACAATGGGTGGCAGCCTCGGGTTAGACAGCTTTATATAATGTTAATCTTGACCGTTCGAGTGGCACTTATGACCTAAACGAGCTACGATTTTAGGCCTTTGTTCAGTTTAAGGCCGTCGTGAAGTCGAACGAGTTTTCGACAAAAAGGCAAGATACTGACGATTTTGGTTTCAATAATTTTGATTTTTATTAACGAAAACGGAAGTAAACGCGATGTTATTTTGAAGAATATTTGAAGAATATAATATTATGTATCTATCTTCTGGTGGACATTCTGGCTATATTAGAGCACATGACAAAATTTATCTTTTGCGAAGCGAACAGCATGATTGTTTTTTTTTTTTTGACATTGATTCGTTTTTTTTTGTATGTTTTTTTTTTTGTTTTAAATGTTGAGTCATTATTATGTTCTTGTTGTCCAGCCTGTTTGTATGTTTGTCCTATGTATTTCGTGTCGTGCGTAACAAATAAATGTTTTTTAATTTTATATTTTTTTTAAACTGGGAGCAATGGTATTTAAGTGGACAAGAACGCGCTTTTCATACGAGGCCCGTGGTTCTAATCCAAACACCTCTCGATTTTATAAATCTAAGTGCAAATTACAAAGCTAAAACGACTGTTTTAAACGCAACCAAGAATTGCACGCTAAATTAAGGGAAAAACGTTATTTTAAATCTGACATCAAAACTTCGAAAACAACCCACGAGTACAAATCTCAAATCAATTCCATTAATATTCTCATAACATTATTCGCCGCAAACATCTTCAAGAAAAACCGCTTTCCCCTAATGAATATTACAAGGTAGCAATACATATGAATGCGGCTGAAACGGTAAATTAATTATTACTCTGATTGGCAGTCTCGGGAAAGCTTTCACCAACCGTCGACGACGTCTACCACAGGCTAATATAATCAGCAGCTCGATATAGTATAACCACGAAATAATTGTACACAAAAAGACGGCTGCCGATCTGCATTGTGATAAAAACGGTGTCGACTACAGGCTGGTTAGAAAGACACTTTTTAAGAAGAAATCATTTTTAAGAAGAAATCATTATGTTGCTTTTTTTTTACCATCCGTGATTTTGTGGTCTCACATAAGCACGTGTGTTAAAGATATCAGACAACAGAGGAAACACAAATATACCACTTAAATACCTATATTACAACCAAACACTGAACCACAAGGTGTTCATCACACGAATATTTATCCAGGGTGGGGTTCGACCCTTTGGCGTGAGACAGGGTCACTACCAAATGCGCCATCCGGCCAGTAACATGATGAAGCTAGTTCAGCGTACCTAAAAGCTAAGCACCTCAGAAGTTTCTCGGGTATTCAAAAAGTCACGGTGTATAGAACGTGAAAACGCAAGAAGCAAGAAAACGTAAATTACCACCAAAAAAACGTTTCCACTAAAAGGCTCGCTCAAAAACTACGGCTTACATGCTTAATTAACTCTAAGCAGATGGGGGAACCAAAATATATACATCAAGAAAGCTTTACTACAAACTGGTTTGAAACCACAGCCATTATACGTTGGTCCTACTAGCATACACCTGAGGTATAATTTAGGAGAATGTTTTGGACGAAGGGCTCAAGTTGTTGAAATTTGGTTTGATATAAATACCCATACAGTATTACTGCAAGAATCGTTGGTCCCTATTCCGCGATTCCGAGATCCCGAACGATTGCGGGACTAGTCCCGTAGGTACCTTGAGATTGAAAAACAGGCTGCGGGATTGGAAGCCTGATGGTCGACGAGCAACGCCCGTAAAATGCCAATATTAAACCTGGAGTTGAAGTTTTCATAGCGAATTGTAAAATTTCTATCACTTGGGTTTGTAGCTTGAAGAATCTTTGTAGTTCGAGACTAAGTTTTCCGATCTATCTTTTATACTGCAAGGTATTGGAGTCAACAAATGGACTTAGCGAGAGTTGCTGAAAATGCTCGTAAAAGTGCGGAACTTAAAAATATATTTATTATGAAAGAGTGGATGTTATTTATTTCTTTGGAAAGTTGGGACGTGGTACAAGAGCGGGACGCAACTTGTGTAGATACAGTGACTCAGCTTTTTGCCTGCTGTATCATCATAGAATAGCTCAAACAACTTGCCTACTTGAATCATTTGAAGTTAATACCGTGGGGTTTGCCCAATGCCCAACTTTCGTACTGTAATTGTGGTAGCGCGTAAGTTAAACTAAAAGAGAGATAAATAATTACTTCTCCAAAAACGAGTTGTAGTGTAGGGGACACAAAAATCCATAAAAATCCGGCATTGCCTTTTTCAAATTTAAACGCATGAGTATAAAGTCTTAAATCACTTTTTTTAGTTACTTGACGGTCTCGAAACTAAAAATAAGTGTGTGTATTCGCACAAGTTCTCACAACATCTCATACATTGACCTGACTCCATACTAAGTAGCTTAAACACTTGTGTTACAGATATCAGACAACAGAGGAAACACAAATATAATACTTAAGTAGTTTATTCATCATCATTTCATCATTTTAAGTAGTAGCTTAAGCTTGTATTACAGATATCCTTTCGCCGCACCATCATTCTCTCTGTATGACCCAAAGGTTGACTGGTAGAGAATGCCTCTAGGCATTAAGTTCGCCTATTGTATTACTTTTTTAGTGCAATAAAGTATAAACACAAATATAATACTTAATAATACATATAAATTACCCCAGATACTGAAAAAACACAAGTGTTCATCACACGAATGTTGATCGAGATCGAATTCAGGACCTTTGGCGTATGAGGCAGAGTCAGCACCAAATGCGCCATCCAGCCAGTCAATGCATCGAAATGGAACAAAAAAAATCCACACTTTGATCCCGCGCCCCGCCAGCATTGCCCAGCCGATACACTCTCAATAAACGTTCGCAGATTCGATTCGCTTATCTGGCCGTTTCGACAATGGGTGCAGCACTCGGGTTAGACAGCTTTATATAAATGTTAATCTTGACCGTTCGAGTGGCACTTATGACCTAAACGAGCTACGATTTTATGCCTTTGTTCAGTTTAAGGCCGTCGTGAAGTCGAACGAGTGTTTGAGAAAAAGGCAAGATACTGACGATTTTGGTTTCAATAATTTTGATTTTTATTAACGAAAACGGAAGTAAACGCGATGTTATTTTGAAGAACAATATTATGTATCTATCTTCTGGTGGACATTCTGGCTATATTAGAGCACATGACAAAATTTATCTTTTGCGAAGCGAACAGCATGATTGTTTTTTTTTTTGACATTGATTCGTTTTTTTTTGTATGTTTTTTTTCTTTTTTTGTTTTAATGTTGAGTCATTATTATGTTCTTGTTGTCCAGCCTGTTTGTATATTTGTCCTATGTATTTCGTGTCGTGCGTAACAAATAAATGTTTTTTATCTTTATATTTATTTTAACTGGGAGCAATGGTATTTAAGTGGACAAGAACGCGCTTTTCATACGAGGCCCGTGGTTCGAATCCAAGCACCTCTCGATTTTCCAAATCTAAGTGCAAATTACAAAGCCAAAACGACTGTTTTAAACGCAACCAAGAATTACACGCTAAATTAAGGGAAAAACGTTATTTTAACTCTGACATCAAAACTTCGAAAACAACCACACGAGCTACAAATCTCAAATCAATTCCATTAATATTCTCATAACATTATTCGCCGCAAACATCTTCAAGAAAAACCGCTTTCCCCTAATGAATATTACAAGGTAGCAATACATATGAATGCGGCTGAAACGGTAAATTAATTATTACTCTGATTGGCAGTCTCGGGAAAGCTTTCACCAACCGTCGACGACGTCTACCACAGGCTAATATAATCAGCAGCTCGATATAGTATAACCACGAAATAATTGTACACAAAAAGACGGCTGCCGATCTGCATTGTGATAAAAACGGTGTCGACTACAGGCTGGTTAGAAAGACACTTTTTAAGAAGAAAACCTTATGTTGCTTTTTACCATCTGTGATTTTGTGGTATGACTCACATAAGCACGTGTGTTACAGATATCAGACAACAGAGGAAACACAAATATACCACTTAAATACCTATATTACAACCAAACACTGAACCAATACAAGGTGTTCATCACACGAATATTTATCCAGGGTGGGGTTCGACCCTTTGGCGTAAGAGGCAGGGTCACTACCAAATGCGCCATCCGGCCAGTAAACATGATGAATGCTAGTTCAGCGTACCTAAAGCTAAGCAGCCTCAAGAAGTTTCTCGGGTATTCAAAAAGTCACGGTGTATAAACGTGAAAACGCAAGAGCAAGAAACGTAAATTACCCCAAAAAACGTTCCCACTAAAAGGGCTCGCTCAAAAACTACGGCTTACATGGCTTAATTAACTCTAAGCAGATGGGGAACCAAAAATATATACATCAAGAAAGCTTTACTACAAACTGGTTTGAAACCACAGCCATTATACGCTGGTCCCACTAGCAGTACACCTGAGGTATAATTTGGGAGAATGTTTTGGACGAAGGGCTCAAGTTAAATTGGGCGAGCATCGTCGGTATATTCTGCAACTTACAATGGGTTTTGTTCGAGGCAGCTCGAGTTTTGATGAATTGCTTAATTAACAGTGCAGGGGTAAGCAAATGTTACAAATTACATACTGTCACGTAGGTTTTGTGGGCACGTGGAGTTCGGATGGAGTGCTGGGATCCGCCTTAGCGACTTCGGAAAAGTTTCGGAGCTGTTAACGACGAATTAGGACGTGACAATTCCTTCTTTATGAAATTTAAGTCATTTATTAAGTAAATGCTACTTGATGCGAGACAGTTTAACACTTTGTTTCTGTAATGTAGAAATTTTGGGCATTAAGGACGCAATGATTGGTGTTGGGAAGTAATTTTTTTGGGGCCTTTGGAGTTTTTTATCAAACATTTTCACATGATTGTTTTGTTTCCCTTCTGCTATTTACATAGATTTGTTTTATTTGAAATGGAATTATGTCGTTGCTACAAAATTTGCAAGTTTCTTATTTTAGGCAACAACCAAAATAGAAAGTACTAGCTTTACCTACATTTCTTATCTGATGGGTATAGACAAGCAGACATCGACACCTGCAAGACTAATGACGGTACAAGTGCGCTGCCAATCTCTAAGCTCCATTTATCTCCGGATTGGACCTTCGTTACCCTCAATAAGGTATTTATTCTATGAGGCTTTAGTATCACTCTGGCCAAACCAGTCCATTCTTACTGAAGCGTGGCTTTCCCGAGGTCAAACTTCTAACTCATCCTCAATCATCATTTTGATTCTAATCCGAAGTGAAAACTCTAGAGTTTTCAATGAAGAGTTTCAAGAGTTTTTGTTTCTTTTCTGACAATAGGAGACACGATTAATTCTGCAAACGTCGAATAAAAAATGTAAAGACGTTATTTTCCGTATGGACGTGAAATAAGGGTCATTCTTCAAAAACTAACTTTTGCGACAGTCCTGAAATCCAATCGAATATTCATCCGATATTGACAGCAGAATCTTTAAGTTTACCGATAATATCGAAGGCTTTTTCCATAAATAATAAAAATACTAATGTCAATTTTATTGGAATAGTTATTATATTTGAGGACAGCCACGAAAATTAAATGTCGAAGAATAACCCATCAGTCCCTTTGAGCCGGCTGATTCATGCTGAATCATTCCTACTTACAGTTATATTGGTTATATTATGTATATGTAAAATAGGAAAGTTTTTTCAGTATATAACTTTGTCACTGAAAGTCAGAATGACATTTTAAACAAATAAATAACAACGACAAATCTCTTTCTATTCCATAATGATCCATTTTCCAAGAATATCAGAAAATAAGTTACAAATCTTTGACGACGGAAGCAAAGCAGGTAACCATCCCCCGAAGATGAGACTGTCACAACTTCGTCCTCTGCCGAGACATGTCACCCGTCAAAGATTCCAATTAAGGCCCCATCCAATCATCCACTTCAATTTAAGTTTGTTTGCTCACCCATGCTGTAATAAGCCGGGAATCTTTTGTAATAAGCCGAGAATCCAGGCCGATATCAGGGACGTGCCTAATTACTTCAGTAACGCTATTTCAATTAGGTAACTTTAATAGGCGCTCGGTACTGTATAGGAGTAAGGATTCTTTATAATATTCAGCTTTGATGGTGGGAGATGGAACGCGTTTGTCTGATGTTGCGTAGTGATTAATTTATTTATTTAGGACTAACCAACCAGGCACACAATACAATAGTCTTATTAGTAAGTATTTAATCGGTTCAGTTTTGGAGAAACTGTTGGTGTTCCTACGACGAAACGTAGTTTGTCTATGTCGTAGGGCTACTGCAGCTGACACGGTATGACATAGCAAGCAGCTATTTTAACCATCTTCAAAAAACGAGGAGGTTCTTTATTCGACTGATTTTTTTTATGTTTGTAACGCGATAGCTCCGTAAGTTGTGAACCGATTTTAAAAAATTTTTTTTGTTTTCTTTTTTATAAATTTTGCGTATGTTGTGGCAGCTCGGTAAACGTAGTGTTGGACGCCCTGCTACAAGATGGGTTGACGACATTCGAAGGCTGGCTGGAGTGAGCTGGATGAGAGTGGCCGAAAATCGGGAGCGGTGGCGTGCATTGGGGGAGACGTATGTCCAGCAGAGGATGAGCGTGGGTTGCTGATGATGAAGTGATTGTTCTATTGGCTGTCTTTAATAATAAATAAATGTAGTGACTCTTCGTTAAGATTACCAGTACTCTATCGCCTGGTCTGTCCTCTTAACGCGCCATACCTAAGTTCGACAACCAACATAAATCATGGTGCGATTTATCACAACCATTCCTAACAGGAGAGGGTGTCATTATCTCATATTAATTACACGCTCTCGGAGCTTGTGAAAAAGTACTTTGTTTCACAAAATTGTAGCCGGGTGAATGGCGAAATTCCACCCTGTTCAGTCATAATAGAATTTTTCGTTAATACATTACAAAGGCTATTGTTGAATGCTGAATAGGCAGTTTGGTGTGACAGTTTGTAAATATGTAGTTAGTGGAGTGGCATGGTGTGGAGGGTGCGGCATGGTATGCTCTGGGTATTGTTTTTAACGCCCATGGTGTGAGTAGCTTCGCCTTGTAACTTCCTTCTAACGCTTAATCATTTATCTGTCACCGTAAAATAATTATAACAACATGCACATACACACAACATCTTATACGTTGACCTGACTCTGTACTAAGTAACTTAAGCACTTGTATATAATGATATCTGACAACAAAGGAAACACTAATCTTTACTATATATAAAGAGATAACTTCTATAGACAACGACAAGGCTTATAGGTAAACCGAAAACACGAAACGCTTGCGCGATGTAATTGGACACAGCGCCATCTATTGGTTCATTTCTGAATTACGGTCCCGAAGCGAAGTGAGGGCGGGCCACTAGTATAATACTAAAATACATTTATAACACCCAAACACTGAACAAACACAAGTGTTCATCACACGAATATTTGTCCAGAGTGAGGATCGTACCCACGACCTTTGGCGTATGAGGCACGGCCTCGCAGATGACCGGCCATGAAGCAGCGCCTGCGCTTAGTGAGGGTACCGGTAACCGGAGGCCCAATTGGGGGGAGAGGGGGTAAAAGGTTGGCAGCGCATGTGTGATTCTACTGGTGTTGCAGGTGCCTATGGGCGACGGTAATCGCACATAAAAAACCTATCACATAAAACAAGTATAAATACGAAAATTTTTCCTAGTTTCTTTACATATAGAGGTTAAGAGGGCGTTTCGTTTATTCGAACTTTTTTTTTTGTTTGTTTTTCTTGTGAAGTACGTAACTCTAAAAATGAAAAAAGTTTGAACAATAATCCTACATCATAAACGGACAATAATAAACCTTTCCATTATTTTGTTTTCTCTCTGTGAAGGTTCATTTTAACTTTCAGGAACACGCTAAAGTCTAAAGTTGAAATCAATACTTCCTTCCAAGTTGTTAGAAATTAAGAATGAAAAGATGTAACAGGAAAAAAGAGACGAAACTCGATTTCATTTGTTAAAATTTAATTTGGAAGTGTCAAATCGTTAAAAGTTACAGCTAAGGACAAAAAAGGCGGTGTCGAGTGAGTTTTCTGTAGCAAACAAGTTTTACTGCGATCTTAGATTAAAGAACAATTCAATAGGGGCTACCGCGAGTGAAAAATCCGTTAGATGGCGTACGTGTAGACTGAGGTCCAACTTCAAAGTCATACGACCAGTGACATTTTGACATCTCACATCAAAAATAACCAATCAACGTGTAGATGGACCTCAGTCTACAGGTACGCCATCTAACGGAATTTACACACGCGGTAGCCTCCATTAATTTTTTTTTCGTTGACGCTGGGGAATGCCGCTGACACGAACTGGGCTACCGTAGTCTTGCGACTCCTTATGCATTCCCTCTTGCCACGCGACAGGCGTACTATGTCGGGTTCTTCTCCGGGAGAGGCCGGAGGTATACCGAACTAAACCCCAGTGACGCTCCCTCATCCCCAGAGTGGGAAGGAGACATGAGTACGGGTTGAAAAAGCTTACTTCACGTCCCTCCTTACTCCACCTTTTTTTTTCCAGGTGAAACCATCATGGCCTTCACCTTGCCACATGTGGGGGACAAGGTATTGTGTGGGACTGTAACCCTAACCAAAACGCCTGGGGTGTCCATCTCAGCGCAATCGCGGTCGGATACCCCACAGCCGGGACTGGACCGTACCGCAAATCGCGCTCGCCACTTTGAGCCAAATTGTTTGGCGCAATGCAGCCCTTCCCAAATGCGCGACCTACCAGGACACCCACTAGGATTTTTTCCCTCGCGGAGTCGTGATACTGTGCAAGCCACTCCCATGTGGCATGCTCACGTACTCCGAAGCCCGTTTAGTCGCCTCTTACGACAGGCCGGGAATACCTTGGCAGTATTCTTAACGCCCCTAGCCACAGGGCACTCCTTACTCCAGTCCCTCCCCTCCCTCAGTTAAGCTAAGGGAGCAAGAACATACTTGGTAAAAAATCTTTGTTTCTGGAATAAGATAAAACCAATACCTAACAGTTACAGTTAGTAGAAACATTTTTATTATTGGTGACAGACGAACAGACGAATCCCCTGATGGAAAGCGATTGCCGCTGCCTATAGACACTGCAACATCACACAACACCCTTTTTCCCCCAACTGGGCCTCCGGTACCCACACTCACTGGACGAAACACTGCGCAAGCGCTGCTTTACGCCGGTCTTCTATGACTCAAGCTATATTTTGTTAGGCTGTTCATGACGTTAACTAAAGCTTAGGATGAGCAAAACATAAATGAAGACAAGTTGTAAGAAGTTTGATCGTTATTACTTGTGAGACAAGTACATAATAATTAAAGTTCGGGGCAAACTTGTGATTTACGTCTAAACAAAGGAATCCTTGTGGTGATGGCTTATTTATTAGTTTTAGAGTATAATATTATAGTTTTATAATTAAATCACTGTAAACGCATTTATACCTTAGGTGTTGTAGATGTTCATGGGCGGCGGTGATCAAGTTACCACTAGGTGAGCTTCGTTTGTCCGCTACAATGTAAAAAAAAATCATACTCTCATTTCGTTTCGAAGTTTTTTTTTTATGTTATAGGTAGCAGGCGAGCAGACGGATCACCTGATGGTAAGCATTGCCGCCGCCCATGGACACTTGCAACACCAGTGGAGTTACAAGTGCGCTGCCAACCTTTTATCCCCTTTTCCCCCCGAGTGGGCCACCGGTACCCTCACTCACTCGGCGAAACACAGCACAGGGGCTGCTTCACGCCGGTTTTCTGTGAGGCAGTGGTATCACTCCGGTCGAGCCGGCCCATTCATGCCGAAGCGTGGCTCTCCTACAGTTAACGGCGAGTTAAGTCATTTTTGCCGTTCACACTGCAAAAATGACTTAACTCGCTGATGAAGCAACTTAACTCGCTACTGTACTTATTAAAGTGTAAATCGCTCTTTAAAACATACTTTTTGCTTGACCCAACCCTCGAGACCACCACTGGCCCGGGTACTTATCCTACAGAATGTTATCATACATCAAGATAAGCTGAAATTCGTCATTGTCTTACAATGTGGCAATTTCAATTATCACGCTACGTAACAGCCGTCAATTTAATCACACAAGCAGCCTGACGCGGGTTGCGATTACAAGATGGCGGCGCGCCGCAGCGGGACGCGTCATTACCAACTACATTGTCGACGTGTTTTTGAAAGTTTAGTACTTTAAAAAATTCAGGCCATGCTCCAGTTCCAGCCGCAGTTTTTTTTAGTTCATAGGTTAGTTCTTGGTATACTTTGTATACTTAAACCCTAGAATGGAACTCTTGGCTAACAGTGTGAAGCTGAAAGCTTAGGAAACGTTTGTACCTAAAAAAGTACATTGGGCTTTTGCTACATTATAGCTATAAGGCACGCGCTACTAAACGCGCTAGTTGCAACCTCGCAATGCCCGTATTGCGTTGCTCTTACTGCCTATTTTATGTTCTTGCCATGTTCTGCTATTATGTCTTTTTGCCAATATTAATATAAATTACCTTCAGGTGACCCGCTTGCTCGTTTGCCTTCTATTATAAAAAAATCACCGGCGTAAAGTTGTGCTAGCGGTGTGTTTTGCTTAGTTAGCGAGCGCACCGAAAGGCCAAATTGTGAGAAATAAAGGTTAGTAGGTTGGCAACGCACTTGTGACTCTATTTGTGTCATGGGTGTCTACTTAATTGCTTAACATTGGCTGATCTGTCTGCTTGTTTGCCATCTATTATATAAAAATGTTTAGTATTTATATTGATATTCATTTATCTAATATATGTAGATACCACCTTGAAAAATGTTGACATTAATATTTATCAGGCAAAAATTTTTTTGTACCTTAAAAAGTACATTAGGCCTGTGCTACAAAGCCGTAGGTATCGGGCGCGCGCAGCCGCACGCTCCAGTTGCAACCTCACAATGGCCGTATTGCGCGCCTCCCGTCCTAAATAGCGGCCTGACTTTACTTACGCCCCGATTATTGTTGTTTGCCCGTGACTTGGTTCTTTTTGATGACTCGTTATTGTCGGATTTGTATGCAACAGATTTTATCATGCGTCCCCCGGTTGGGTCGTTGTTTGTAATTATTCGTTTGTTTGACGTTTTTATGGAGTTGCGGAGGTTTTATTAAATTCGGAATTAAGTTTGAAAAGGAATTGTAAAATATGGGATTCTGTGGAGTGCCCTTAACGTAGTAGAGTAATAAAATGTTAAGTATCGGTGTTTTGAAGTGTGACTTTGACTGTTGGTGACTGATCGACTTTATCAATTGCCAGGGTAAAGCAAATTTTCATGGCGCCATTTCACGTATCGTATCTATATGTAGAAACTGCAAATGTTTGTAGGTTTTTTTTTTATAGTGACATAGCAAAATGGCTTCAGCCCAAGACTAGGCACTGGACTCTAAAATAAAGACTAAGATTGGAGTTTTTATTAATGAGACTCAGTGGTTGCATACTGGACCGCTGTCCAGTGCGCGTGTCAGGATTAATCACTTTAATCTCGATTTTTTAGTTAACACGAAACTATATTTTTGTCTTGGGCAATTTTTTTTATATTGCTTAACACCGGGGATGTAAATTAGTTTCTAGAGAAACAGCTATCACGGCATTAATGAATTCACTTTCAACATCGGGCGCAAACGGATGTTAAACTAGTTGACTTACAAGTTACAAGATTAATTTAGTTAATAAATAATTAGTGTAGTTTTTACCATTATATATTCCTTCATTTTAATAGACCTTAAAACTCAGTCTCTTTCATCGCCAGTTTTTGTACAAATAGCGTTTTAAATTAACAAAACAGTTCAACCACTGTTGTGTTAATACAACACCGATGCTATAATTACATTTTTCCAATTCCACCAGACAAACACCGTGAAACAGCCCAAACAACATTATAATTTGGAACAATACTAGCCATTGAATTACTTTCCCATCAGCTTGGAAACAATAAACACTGATTAATGAGTACCAAAACTCAATAAAACCCTCCGAATGAGAGAGTGAAATAAATCATGGAATGTGTGATATTTAGTTTTGGTAATAGCGACATCTGTTATTCAATTCAAATGTTAAGTAAAATAAAGTATGCAGTCTATATACTGACACAATGTAGGTATGCGATGTTGTCTCAATTTATTTTTTATATTTTTATTATATTCCCACTGCAGGGCAAAGGCCTCCATCATAGAAATCCAGTCATCCCTACTATGACGGGATTAGGCTTAATCACCACGCTGTCGTTGTACTTAATACTTAACTGCATTTTCACCTGCAAATTGTAACCTACAGTTTAAAGTATCTGATTCTGATTCTGATAATGCGGATGGATGATCACAAACCCGAGCTGTTCGAGAATTTCGAAACATACTCTTTGCTCGACCCGGAAATCGAACCTGGAATCCCGAGATCACGGCCCGGTACTAAAACTACGAAAGACAAACTGAGCGTTCATTTACTCACTACCACATAGCTACTAGCAATAAACCTTTAGCTACTTAGTAAAGTAGTAGTGAAGTATTAACCTATATACTATCCCACAGCAGGGCAAAGGCCTCCATTATAGAAATCAAGTCATCGCTACTATGATAGGATTAGGCTTAATCACCACGCTGTCGTTGTACTTAATACTTAACTGCATTTTCACCTGCAAATTGTAACCTACAGTTTAAAATATCTGATTCGGATTCTGATAATGCGGATGGATGATCACAAACCCGGGCTGTTCGAGAATTTCGAAACATACTCTTTGCTCGACCCGGAAATCGAACCTGGAATCCCGAGATCACGGCCCGGTACTAAAACTACGAAAGACAAACTGTGCGTTCATTTACTCACTACCACATAGCTACTAGCAATAAACCTTTAGCTATTTAGTAAAGTAGTAGTGAAGTATTAACCTATATACTATCCCACAGCAGGGCAAAGGCCTCCATTATAGAAATCAAGTCATCGCTACTATGATAGGATTAGGCTTAATCACCACGCTTGCCTAATGCGGATTGGTGATCACAAACCCGGCTGTTCGAGAATTTCGAAACATACTCTTTGCTCGACCCGGAAATCGAACCTGGAATCCCGAGATCACGGCCCGGTACTAAAACTACGAAAGACAAACTGTGCGTTCATTTACTCACTACCACATAGCTACTAGCAATAAACCTTTAGCTATTTAGTAAAGTAGTAGTGAAGTATTAACCTATATACTATCCCACAGCAGGGCAAAGGCCTCCATTATAGAAATCAAGTCATCGCTACTATGATAGGATTAGGCTTAATCACCACGCTGTCGTTGTACTTAATACTTAACTGCATTTTCACCTGCAAATTGTAACCTACAGTTTAAAGTATCTGATTCTGATTCTGATAATGCGGATGGATGATCACAAACCCGGGCTGTTCGAGAATTTCGAAACATACTCTTTGCTCGACCCGGAAATCGAACCTGGAATCCCGAGATCACGGCCCGGTACTAAAACTACGAAAGACAAACTGTGCGTTCATTTACTCACTACCACATAGCTACTAGCAATAAACCTTTAGCTATTTAGTAAAGTAGTAGT
The DNA here is from genome assembly GCA_014851415.1 of Cnaphalocrocis medinalis. Taxonomy (NCBI): domain Eukaryota; kingdom Metazoa; phylum Arthropoda; class Insecta; order Lepidoptera; family Crambidae; genus Cnaphalocrocis; species Cnaphalocrocis medinalis. The sequence continues at coordinate 1,337,128 of CM026279.1, forward strand.
GAAGTATTAACCTATATACTATCCCACAGCAGGGCAAAGGCCTCCATTATAGAAATCAAGTCATCGCTACTATGATAGGATTAGGCTTAATCACCACGCTGTCGTTGTACTTAATACTTAACTGCATTTTCACCTGCAAATTGTAACCTACAGTTTAAAGTATCTGATTCTGATAATGCGGATGGATGATCACAAACCCGAGCTGTTCGAGAATTTCGAAACATACTCTTTGCTCGACCCGGAAATCGAACCTGGAATCCCGAGATCACGGCCCGGTACTAAAACTACGAAAGACAAACTGTGCGTTCATTTACTCACTACCACATAGCTACTAGCAATAAACCTTTAGCTATTTAGTAAAGTAGTAGTGAAGTATTAACCTATATACTATCCCACAGCAGGGCAAAGGCCTCCATTATAGAAATCAAGTCATCGCTACTATGATAGGATTAGGCTTAATCACCACGCTGTCGTTGTACTTAATACTTAACTGCATTTTCACCTGCAAATTGTAACCTACAGTTTAAAGTATCTGATTCTGATAATGCGGATGGATGATCACAAACCCGGCTGTTCGAGAATTTCGAAACATACTCTTTGCTCGACCCGGAAATCGAACCTGGAATCCCGAGATCACGGCCCGGTACTAAAACTACGAAAGACAAACTGTGCGTTCATTTACTCACTACCACATAGCTACTAGCAATAAACCTTTAGCTATTTAGTAAAGTAGTAGTGAAGTATTAACCTATATACTATCCCACAGCAGGGCAAAGGCCTCCATTATAGAAATCAAGTCATCGCTACTATGATAGGATTAGGCTTAATCACCACGCTTGCCTAATGCGGATTGGTGATCACAAACCCGGCTGTTCGAGAATTTCGAAACATACTCTTTGCTCGACCCGGAAATCGAACCTGGAATCCCGAGATCACGGCCCGGTACTAAAACTACGAAAGACAAACTGTGCGTTCATTTACTCACTACCACATAGCTACTAGCAATAAACCTTTAGCTATTTAGTAAAGTAGTAGTGAAGTATTAACCTATATACTATCCCACAGCAGGGCAAAGGCCTCCATTATAGAAATCAAGTCATCGCTACTATGATAGGATTAGGCTTAATCACCACGCTGTCGTTGTACTTAATACTTAACTGCATTTTCACCTGCAAATTGTAACCTACAGTTTAAAGTATCTGATTCTGATAATGCGGATGGATGATCACAAACCCGGCTGTTCGAGAATTTCGAAACATACTCTTTGCTCGACCCGGAAATCGAACCTGGAATCCCGAGATCACGGCCCGGTACTAAAACTACGAAAGACAAACTGTGCGTTCATTTACTCACTACCACATAGCTACTAGCAATAAACCTTTAGCTATTTAGTAAAGTAGTAGTGAAGTATTAACCTATATACTATCCCACAGCAGGGCAAAGGCCTCCATTATAGAAATCAAGTCATCGCTACTATGATAGGAATAGAAGTCCATCCATCTATCTTTTTGATACCTTCACTACCATGTAATACAAGTCAATTTTTCCCATCCAATGTTCTACCTAGTTATCGGGCCCGATTCGGATGCAAATCGATTATCGATTGGTACAATAGAGAAGTTAAATTAGAGGCAGCCAGCGCCCCGGGGAACCGGTGGACGTGATCGTGACGTCACTACCTTGTGTTGGACAACGTGATTCAACTTTGGAATGTTGAGGATATTGCTGCGTGAGTAATTTTATAATGGGAGGGATTGTCGGTGTGTTGTAAGTTTCGAAACTTGTAATCGATACTTTGTTATCGATATTGCTATTGAGTTTCGATTCTTATAATAGTTCTTCTTTTGAAACTTGTAATCGATATTTCTTATCGATATTGTTATTGAGTTTAAATTCTTATGATAGTGCAACTCGTATTGAACTGGTGGGACCGGACACTATACCTCTAGGTACATTAACACTTTTTAACGTCTTAAGATCAAAAGTCTTTAAAAGACATAAAACAATTGATTTTCCACTGTGTCTGTCTTGGTCTTACAACGTTAATGTATAATGTATGTGTAATGTTTAATGTGTTATGTATAGTGCCTTTTGCCAAATAGACAAGCTCCACGCTGCTAACGTCAAGACTCTTGAAACTCCGCTAGATGGCATACTGTTAGACTAAAATCCAACTTCAACGTCATTGGTTGTTTAGTAACATTTACATCTCACATCAAAACTAGCCGATCACAGTGTAGATGGATCTGAATTCTACAGTACGCCAACACGCTGTTTTCTTTCCTCTACCTAAAGGTTGTTTGGGGGAAATCGCTACAAGCGATAAGATCGCCATATTATACCATGCCATATTATAAACGAGTTACACGAGAGTTATGCGAGAGAATATTATATAGGCTGTTGTACTCGTGTATTCTATTTCTGTGCAATAAAGAATATTTTATATACCTACGCCATCTCGCGGATTTTTTTGCCTCCATTGCCAAGTTATCCTAATGCAGACATTGGACTGAATGTGGACGTCCAACTGTGGACTAACACGGGTCATTTATTAACTCATTAGCATACAAATTTCTCATTTACTCATATTTAGTACTGCCTCACTACACTACGTTGTTTCACAAAATTTTAATCGATATTCGCCTTCGGCTATTTATCGATAAACATTAGTTTATCCGCGTTCAAAGGCCTCTCGTGTTGACCAACGTGATTCTAAGTTCAAAATCTTATAGGCAAACTAACTTTACCCCGTTATGTAAACTCACACTAGAATGAACCCACAATCGGTGTCACCCTGTGTATGTAGGAGTAACATTGTTAATTACCCTTAAAACCACGCAATCAAGCAACGACAACAAAGGTGATTGTGGGGGGGAGGTTAAATCCTAACTACAAGTAATATTATAAATGCGAAATTAACTATGTCTCTCTGTCTGTTACTCTACATAAACGTTGTCTGAAAGGAATCGCTACAAGCGATAAGATAGCCTTATTTTACTGTTTATCGCTGTTGTTTCACTCAAGTATTATATTTCTGTGCAATAAAGAATACTTATCTACCTATTTATCTATCTACTAGTGGCCCGCCCTCACTTCGCTTCGGGATTGTAATTCGGAAATAAACCAATAGATGGCGCTGTGTCAAATTACATCGCGCAAGCGATTCGTGGTTTCGGACTATCTATAAGCCTTATCGTTGTCTATAGAAGTTATCTCTTTATAAATAGTGTAGGTAAAAGATACCCCCATGGAAGGTCACTTTCGATCGAGAAATGCTTGGAGTTTCTTGCTTGCTTGTTTTCACAGAATTTTTATGCGAATTTTCCAAAGTAATAGAACACATGTTCTTAAATCATGTGGTTAAAAGGATGTAAATGTTCATAGATACGCCCTGTATACCGCATCAACGCTGGCCTATACAGACACGCATGCTGTGCCAAAAGGGGCTTAAGCCCGGCGCCGCGGCTGATTGAATTGTTAATTGTACAATCAAGTATCAATTAATCTATGAATAGTGCCGCTTTGGTGCAATTACGGAGTATTGGGGATGTTTCTAGCTAAAGCGTGGTGATATGATGATGATCAAACGTGATTACTAATTATCGATCTATCTCTGATCGATAAAATAGGGTTAGTTGAATTTTCCTACCAATCGATTTTACTAGTGTCCTATAAATCGATCATAAAAAACAGAGTGAATGCACCCTTAATAGGATATAAGTCAACGAAAAATTTCATAGAATTTTGCTCTTATGTTATGATAGAAAAGGTTCAAAATCATCTGGGAACCCTTTGCCCATTGCCTTATTTAGTCAAGGCTTCATTTGCAAAATAGCGCTATCTGCCATTTTCGGAATTTAAAACCAATCACAATTGATAGATAGAGTCGAAAATAAAATATTGCATTTTGTTTTCAACTTTGACGCCAGCCATGTTCAAAATCTATTGCTCTAAAACTGCTAATGACAGCTCTATTGTGATCACTTTTTCAAACATTTATTTATGTGTATACTACGGGTTTTACTATAGAAAACTATAATAATATAATTACTTTTCTCTACAATCTATGCGTAGGTTTTAGTGTAAGCATTGTGTGGAGTTAACCGTGCCTATAATTAAACAGGGCATTTGTTCAGATTGAATTGACGAGACTTATAATAACAAAATTGTCCATATAGGTAATTCTTATCTGTGTTTCAACTGCAAAACTCCAGTTCATTTTCACTGCTGGCTACAAGTCTTAATAAAACACCAAACCGAAACGAGTTTCATTCGATTAACGAGATCTCTCGCTTCGTCTCGAAATCGGTAAAATAAAACATCGAGTATTGCACATTACGGATTCCAAGACTCGTGTGGACCCAATCGAATTACGAACAGGCTTGCGAGGATACATTTTAAAGTTTGAATTTGGCTCGAAAATTCCGTTTGGTTTTCAAAAATATCTAGACATTTCCTTGATGAGACATTCGTTTCGCTCATAGTAAGTAAAAGTACGTGTTTCTGATTCTAGAATGTTCCTTCTTTAATGTACATACACAAAAAATCTTTAAATTAAAATTACGTCAAAAAACTTACAAATTCTCCATCTAATATAACATTCAGAACCTTTGGGGTAATGCTACCACGAAGCTACCTTAAAACAATCTTTACGAAAATACTAAAGCCAAAATCTAAATTGGGCTTCACAACAACGCCACCTTTTCCCCTTCCAAATTGAACCTTACACCTAAAAGTATAGGGACGATTATCTATTTCCCATCAAGAACATAAGAGGTACCATGACACCTTAATAGCTAAAAGTTACGGACGCACCTGTACCAAAGGATTACTCACTAATTTATGTAAGGCGAGTCTCAAGTTATTGCCGAGTGTGGTTTATAGGGGTGTCTGATTAATTATGACATAATTTGTTATTATTAGAAAGGATAATCTTTTAGGACAACCCCAGAGATTTATAGATTAATTGACAACCCTGCACTTTAGATATAAAACGTATTAATCATGATGGTAGGTCATTGGTCGTCCCAGATAGGCTCTTTTGGCTGCGCGATCCTCTCCCATTCTCTCCACGTGTCCGAGCCAGCGTAGTCGGGATGCTGTTATTTCCCCGATGATGTTCGTCGTCGTCTGTGGGTCGTCCGAATACCGCTGGAGGGACGAAGTCGCCAAGGACCTCAAAGCACTTAACGTGCACGATTGGGCGGAATTGGCACAGGACCGCAAAAAATGGCGAACTTTGACGTCGGAGGCCAAGACCCACTTTGGATCGTTGAGCCAGCGTAGTAGTAGTAGTAGGTCATTGGATAGAAACGCGCCCTCCCTATAGAGAGACCGTGGTTTGAATTTTTACCATTGGATAGAGACATTGTAAGGAATCTGGGATGTTTCAGATAGCTTCTGAAACCTGTAACTATGACTCAGTTGGTCTGGGAACGGGTTGCGAAGGTCAGACGGCAGTCAGTTCAATGTAATGACCAGACTCCCCAATTTTCTTCCCCAATTGTTGTTGTCTATGAGCGGCGGTTACCATTTACCATTAGATGGGCCGCATGCTCGTCTGCCTACTTCAGCAATAAAAAAAAAAAATCCGGAATCATGGTCTAGGCGTAACCTTGAATTCCAAAGACACAGCATTGACGATATATGAGGTATATCAATCAAAACACCATTTCTCTAATCTCCTCCCATCAAAACCAATGAAAGCGGCCATAATCCGTGCAAATCCGAGTTTTATAGCTCCGAAACTATCACCGGCCCGTAAGGGAATCATAGCGCAATATTTTATATTCAAAGTTACAGGGTGTAGTAAAAGATGGTCGTAAACGTAAAACTAAGATTGGTCCAAACGCTAGTTCCGTACAAAGCTGAGCGCATGAATCAACATAGTGTGGTAGGAGTTTAAGCGTTTTATTTCATCAATGATCGCTATAATGTTAAAAACGGTAATTTAAAGAACTGAAGAACCCAACAAACAGAGTGTGATAACAAAAAGCCGTCATGGACTTTTTGGTCCGTTGTCGCTATCCGCTCCGCTCCTAGCTTCGCTAGCACTTAGACCCTGCATCTCTAACACGCCCGAAGCATCTCGCAGATGACGTGTCCATTATGTATGGACTTTTTGGTCCGTTGTCGCTATCCGCTCCGCTCCTAGCTCCGCTAGGACTAGGACCCTGCATTTCCAACACGCCCGAAGTACCTCTTAGATGACGTGACCATTATGTATGGGCTTGTTGGTCTGTACTCGCTGTCCGCTCCGCTCCTAGCTTCGCTGGCACTAGGGCCCTACATTTCTAACACGCCCGAAGCATCCCTCAAATGACGTGTCCATTATGTATGGACTTTTTGGTCCGTTGTCGCTATCCGCTCCGCTCCTAGCTCCGCTAGCACTTAGACCCTGCATTTCTAACACGTCCGAAGTATTTTACAGATGACTTGTTGGTCTGTACTCGCTATCCGCTCCGCTGGCACAAGGGCTCTGCATTTCTAACACGCCTGAAGCATCTCACACATGACGTGTCAATTATGCATGGACTTAGTGTTGTGTGAATTTATTCATTTGTGGTCTGTCTGTACTCGCTATCCGCTCCGCTCCTAGCCCCGCTAGCACTAGGACCCTACATCTCTAACACGCCCGAAGCATCTCGCAGATGACGCGTGCATTATGCATGGCCTGCATTTAGCGATAGTGTGCAATCTGCGGTGCAGCAGGGCTGCTACGGACCGCAACGGTAATATTAGTTAGAACCGAGTTTAGTATTGAATCTAGTTCATTAATCAAATTGTAAATTCTCGTCTGACAGTTAAGACCTAAAGCTTTCAAATCAATCTAAAGGTTTTTGACATTGGCAATAATAATAATTAACATTTCTTCACCTAACTACAAACAGTTGATTAAAAAACAAAAGAATTCTAAATTGTCACTAAACTTTTTAACGCAAAAAATGTGCCACCATTACAAAAGACGCGTCCGATTCCATCGCAAAGAAACACAAAACACAAATTAATTACAGAGGTCCCGAAATACTTTCACACCGCAATCTGAAACTCAAACTTGGGACCTCGATGAAGTTGAATTTTTAGGGATCAGTGGTTAAACAAAGTTATCGGAGAAACCTTGCATTTCTAACACGCCTGAAGCATCTCACACATGACGTGTCAATTTTGCATGGACTTAGTGTTGTGTGAATTTATTCATTTGTGGTCTGTCTGTACTCGCTATCCGCTCCGCTCCTAGCCCCGCTAGCACTAGGACCCTACATCTCTAACACGCCCGAAGCATCTCGCAGATGACGCGTGCATTATGCATGGCCTGCATTTAGCGATAGTGTGCAATCTGCGGTGCAGCAGGGCTGCTACGGACCGCAACGGTAATATTAGTTAGAACCGAGTTTAACATCGAATCTAGTTCATTAATCAAATTGTAAATTCTCGTCTGACAGTTAAGACCTAAAGCTTTCAATCAGCGGTAGAACACATTTGTGTTTGGACTTAAGTGGCAGCTACCTTGGTCAACCCATCTGGTCAAAACATAATCTCATCTATCATCTTTTGTGTGTATTTTTTTCATTTGAACCGTATATAATATGGGTTTGTTTCACAATATATGATAGGTTCTACATTAGCTAAGTTCTACTTATTACTACCATACATACATTGTTAAATAAATAAATAAAAATCAATTTATTGCTGAAAATAAAATTACAGTTACAATATTTGTCTTAATATTATAGGTACAAGTCAACAAATAGTTTGAGCAAAGGGTTGTTGCGTTTCACGACTGTCAAATAGCGTTATATGTCACTTTACGTTCCAGATTTACAGTTCACAGATATACCTAAACCGCAACTGTTATCCTCAAAAGAATTTATGTGATTCATAGTTATGTGACAATCTTTACATTGTGAACAGACCCTAGGTCTTGCTATTGGTAGTTAAGATACCGATGAAATATGTAGACTGAAACTGAATATATCGCTTTCCCAATTTAATTACAAAATTACATGCGTACCTAACATGTGTTATGACACTTTTCTTACCGGGAAGGTTACCAGTTTTATGTCTTAATTGTCTATTCCTATTCAAAAAAAAAAGAGAAAAAGTAAAATTCCCTTATTTCCTAGCAACCCTAGCAGCGAGTTTATTATATAAAATGCTCATGTGGGTTGCTGAGATAGATATTGTAACTTGGTTAAGCCTGCCCGGATCTAGCTTTCAACTTAAGCGTACATTGTTAAGCAGAATTTATAAAGTGGAACCATTAATTTCAGCGAAAACGTTCTTAAATCTTCTGAACTTGGTGAAGTCGCTGTTTGTCGCACAGTTTAACAAAAGTATTTAATTAAAGATTCTAGCTAGTTACATAATTATGACGTCACGTTACCCTTTAAGAAAAAAGCTGTTTCATACATAATTTCATTGCCAGCTGGATATTTTGTACGGAACGGCTGACTTTTTTTTACACAATGGATGATGAGCATCACATTTTGGTAGTAAAGTCTCTCTACACGGTATATGTTTACATCGTTAAGTATTATTGCTTTTTTTAAACGGTGTAATAGTTTGACGTGTCTGTCTGTCTGTAGCATCATAGGTCTGATCGATGAATCTTCTTTTTTGTTTGAAATTTGAAAAATAAAAATGAGAGTGTTTTTAAATACATTTGATAGCTACCAGTCTTAGCTGGCCGCCGGTCCAAGATGGCCGTTAGTTCAATATGGCCGCCGCCATAAAATTCTGTATTACATGTCAAGGTTTTTTTACTTTCGATCGTTCGAGGTCGAATCAGAGGTGCTATTTTTCGGGGGCGCAACTCGCCCTGATGGGTTGTAACTATTTTTTGAAAACACTTTTATCCGACGTACTAGCATACAAACTATATACATAATGCTAATTCTTATTACTTGAAGCATAAAAATTAACAATAATAATATATTTCACATTTCTTCACCTAACTACAAACAGTTGATTAAAAAACAAAAGAATTTTAAATTGTGACTAAACTTTTTAAGCAAAAAATGTGCCATCATTACAAAAGACGCGTCCGATTCCATCGCAAAGAAACACAAAACACAAATTAATTACAGAGGTCCCGAAATACTTTCACACCGCAATCTGAAACTCAAACTTGGGACCTCGATTAAGTTGAATTTTTAGGGATCAGTGGTTAAACAAAGTTATCGGAGAAACCTTGCATTTCAAACAGTACAACAATACATAAAATTACATAATATTTATGTATACTAACGTTTAGGTATAGGTACATACATCGGATATTTAGTGCATTAATTATGTTTAGCTGATAAATCACATTGATAACGGGCGCTATTATTTATAGTGTATTTTTTGCATAGACAGATATTGCCATTTGGTATTTTCGTAATTTAAAAAAAAATCTATGAATTAGAGTGAAAAATGTACGGAATTCAAAATATCTATAAAACTACTAATAACTGCAATTTCAGGATCACTTTTTCAAACGCAATCGATATCAATTGTTTATCTAGAGAATTATATCGATGTCCATAAAAACAGTAGGTACTTTTGACAACGCGAACAAAGCTTCATTTGAAAGGGCACACCAAATTCCTTACCACAAAGTTTACCAATCCATTTAAATTCTGTCCGGAATAAAAGTTACAAAGAAAACATCCTCATTTTTAACAGTCCCACAGAACTCGCTGCGGGGCTTAAGTGATTTAAATATTTGATTCGAGTAATCTCCCCCCTCGAAATCACGTCGGGAAACTATTGGAGGTGTTTTATACCTCTTTAGAAGGTCGACCTGTGTTCGAACTTTTTTGTTATACTAGGGAGGGTGGAAAGGGCAAACGTGTCTGCTCCAAACCAATTTGGCGACGTACCGAAAAGGCCAGTATTGGGCAGATTTTTGTGGCGCTGTTCACACGTTGGCGTGTTTCATTCAGCGTTGGTCATTAGATAAAGATGAACGTCTATTCTTGGTATATTTACTATTTACTATATCTTTGGTCTATTCCGTCCGACGCGTGAACTGAACGCTTGGCCAACGTGTGAACGCCGTTTATGGCTTGCGCTAAATCTCTCCGATTTGTGCACGAAAAACCGACACTAATCGGGTCGTCGGCAAATGTTGGCCACAAACGCCAAATACACACAAAACGGCCTAGTACACTTTGGCCCAACACACGCGGCGAGCACGTTAGGCCAACGTGTACATGAACCTTTAGAGATGAGGGAAATAACATATCGGTAATACTTGAAGTGAAGTCAAATGTGAAGCAAAAGAAAAGACCAAACGCGATAGAAGACTAGTGTAGACGCCCTCTGCCCCAGTTTGGGGAGATGCGATAATAAGTCAAGCAAGTCAGTTGAAGTCTTATTGATAGAAATACTATAGATGCTTGCCATAATACTGGCGAATGCCGAATATGCCAAAAATTATGAAAAGAGAAAAGAAAAAGTAATTTCTTATGATTAAAAAAGTGACAATGCGTTTCAAAACTACAAGTTTCAAAAATACGGATTTCTTACAAAGACTAAGTACGGTTTTTAATGGAAGAATAATGAAAAATATACACTTTATTTTAACAGGAAAAAAATAAACAAGAAATAAGAAACTCAATTGGAAAAAAAAACACAAGATTATGACACGTTGCAAGACGAAGATTCTAAGAATATAAAATACATCGAAACTAGTTTGGACGGTTAGAAATTATGCTGATATCTAAGATAATATCGATACCTTAAATCTCAAAAGGCGTAATCACCAAATCATCACTTTTCAGGACAGCCGAAACAAAAAAAAAATCTAAGAATTAAATTCATAACTTTTAAACTAATAATGCCATATAAATGAAATTTGGATGTAATTATCGAGTATCGAGAGCTTTATAACACAGTTATATGGTATTCAAAATACAACCAATGTTTGCCAAACTGATTTGTGATTACGCCAAAAAAATATTGACAACTTGGCATTTACGACCTAAAAAAAAGGCTGTTCTGCAATAAGTTATGGTATAATGGCGTTTACGACTTGAAAAAAAGGCTATTCTGCTCTATGCTATGGTGTAACAGCCTAGATAACTTATAGAAAATGCATTTTAAAAAGCTATTTTCGGTTTTTTATAAGTAAAACACTTCGAGGAAGATACAAATTAAGAGACAAATACGGGTAGTTTCATTTTTACAAAATTTATAGCAAGTACAGAAATGAAAACGGTTTTATTATTTCAATTATACAAACGCAATCATTTTAGTTTGAAATTCAAACGAAAGTTATTGATTTCTATAATTTTGTACGGTTAAACACCGCACATGCATCAGCAGCGTCGGCATTATGCGTCACTCGCGTAATGACCTACTCTACAATGCTTAGGTTTAAATACTTTGAATCATATGTTTTTAATTTATGTATCAACTAACTATAGTACTGTAAACATCAAATAAACTAAGGAAACTTTCATCGTGACTTTTCCTCCGAGATACATCATCCAACTATCTACCTAACTGCAACTTCACACACAATCAAATTTATGATGTATGGTGTCATCGTGGTCAACTAAGCGAGACATCGTACATTAAATGGTCCTTCGAGAAGAAAGGGACGTGTTTGTGTACTTCCGTGTCAGTAGAGAATCGGCTTAACAGAACTGCCAGAAGCGGCAATCCTCTGTTGAGTTAAGAAGGAATACTCTCACATACTGGCGCAAGGAGTGCATAGATACGAACCGCGAACCAACGAACTGTTTGAACTACTACTCCAAACAGTAACCAACTGCTTTTCGACACACAACTAATTGTCGAACGAACTATACGAAGATGGATATCCAACAACAGATGGAAACCTTTGAAGCTATCAAACATCTTTGTACCAACTATAAAAAGGATGGAGCTTCACGGAAAACTATTGATTACTTGACGAAGCGAATATCTGCATTAGAAAACTTATGGGAGGACTTTAAGAGTCGTCACCAGAACTTTGATTTGGAAGAAATGAAAGAACTACATTATTTTAAAGATAACATCTACGAAAAAACTCAGGATATGTACAAGTCTACTAGAACTGATATTCTACAACGGATGTTAACAACACAAGAAAAACAACCTAAACTTTCGATTGAACAAGATCCAGAAACCGAAGGTGCTGCCAAGGAGTTACTGGAGCGCCAGGAATGCAACTTACGTGCATTAGAACGAGCTATGATGAAGATCGACCTTGATTCCATTACTGAGAAGTGGGAAATGGAAGATCAACTTGAAATATTAAAAACTAGATGGGACATTGTAGAAAAAACGCATTGGCAGCTAGAAGCAGTGTTGAAAGGATCTAATGAAGCCTACTGTACTCTATTCAACGCAAAAGAAATTAACTACGATCATATGAGAAAAGCTCTGAAGACAAAAATACATTCTGGATTACATTATCAAGCTTCAACGACCCAGAATCGATCTTCCGGAATTTTCTGGAAATTACACTCAATGGCTATCATTTCGAGACCTATTTATGGAAACCATTCACAAGAATACAGGGTTGTCCAAAGCACAGAAGATGCAACATCTGAAAGCAAAACTTAAAGGGGACCCTGAGAAGCTTGTACAACACTTAGTTATTAGCGCGGAAAACTATGACACGTGTTGGGAAATTTTGAACCAACGATATGATAATAGAAGACTCCTATTTACCAATCTTATGAACTCTATGATACAGCTACCTACTATCCAGCAACCAAATTCATCTAATATAAAGAAAATGCATGACGTGATCAATGAATGCCTCAATGGTATGCATAACATGGGACTGAACACGGAGTCATGGGACCCCATCATTGTGTATTTTATGTCACAGAAACTGGATTCAACATCTTACGTAGAGTACACAAAAGATCTACGTCAACCAAGAGAAGTTCCTGGATTAGAAGAATTTTTGACATTCCTGGAGAATAAATTTATGGCTCTCGAAGCGGCAAGAGGCCATCAGAAGGAAAATAATCAAGGAAAACTGACCTTTGGAAATAAATCGTATTCAAACTACAGTAAACGCCCCGTCGAACTAAGTAAAGATTATCATTCGAAAATCTACCATACGTCGTTTGGAAAATGCCCACTTTGCGATGGCAATCACGTTTTGATGCAGTGTACAAAGTTCACCGACATGGATACTTACCGCAGAAATAACATAATAATGAAATTGAAACTATGCAAAAACTGTTTGTTTAGTCATGGAACTGAGGAATGTAAGTCAAGCAAAACATGCAAAGAGTGCAATAAACCGCATCATACGTTATTACATCACACGAATAAAAATAATTCAGGTCAACGCTATCAAGTCAACAATCCTCGGCCTTCAAACTCAGCTGGGCATACTCAATATTCAAACCACCTTTCTAATGAAGATAAAGAAGTATTGTTAACTACTGCCGAAATTAGAGTCAAGACAGTGTCAGGAGAATTCATCACACTGCGAGCACTTCTGGATCAGGGTTCGCAAGTCAACCTCATTACAGAGAATGCCGCACAGCGCTTAAAGTTATCTAGAAAAAAGGTTAACGCGATCATCTCTGGCGTGGGAGCCTTTTCTGGAAACTGCAAGGGACTTTTAGAACTTGAATGCGAATCCCATTGCACTAACTTCACATTCAAAACGGAAGTCATGATAATGCCACAGATAACGAAAAATCTGCCCAGCACATCATTCAAAACACCCAACTGGCCTCATTTGGAAGGATTGAAACTGGCGGATCCCGAATTTAATTTATCACGAAAAATCGACTTACTACTGGGCGCTGATGTATACTCACAAGTTATAATGGAAGGAGTTTTAAAAGAGGACTCGCATACTCCAGTCGCACAGCAGACACACTTAGGCTGGATTCTATGCGGAAAATTACATACTTTAAGCTGTCACGTGACATTGGTTGATCTACAAGAACTATCGAAATTCTGGGAAACAGAGGATATTATCCAACAAAAGGATGATATCTCAAGAGATGACTGGTGTGAACAACACTATAAGCAAACTACAAAGAGAGATGAAAATGGAAAATACATCGTAAAAATGCCTCTCGTCTCGAACTACAACGAAAAATTAGGACAGTCAAGATCAATTGCTGTTTCACAATACTTACAACTTGAGCGAAGATTTGAAAGGCAACAGAAACTTGCGTCAATGTACAAAGACTTCATGAAAGAGTACATTGATATGGGGCATATGAGATTATGCACTACCATATCTGATCAGACAAACTACGTGCCTCATCATGGTGTCCTACGGGAGCAGTCATCGACTACCAAGTTAAGAACGGTTTTCAATGGCTCTCAGAAAACTATTGGCGGCTGCAGTCTCAATGACGTCATGGAGAAAGGTCCTAACCTTCAAAAAGACATCCAAGCTCTCTTATTACAATGGCGAACATACAAATACGTTTACACAGCTGATATAGAGAAGATGTATCGGTGCATTTGGCTAAATCAAGATCAACAGCCATTATTAACGATTATATGGCGAAACCATCCCTCAGAAAGCCTTAAAGACTATCAGCTGTGTACTGTCACCTATGGAACAAAGAGTGCACCCTGGCTTGCTATGCGAACTTTGCAACAAATCGTAGAAGATGAAGGACATAAGTACCCGGAAGCGGCGGAAGTATTAAAGAAACACTTCTATGTTGATGACGTCATTGGAGGTCATAACTCATTGGATGCTGCAAAACTTATACAAAAGGATCTCATCAACATGTTAAAAGACGGGGGAATGAACCTGAGAAAATGGTGCAGTAACAACTCTGAGTTGTTAAGTAACCTGAAACCAGAACAAATATCAAAAATTGACATCTTTAAATTCAAGAGCGAGGAAACTATGAAAACATTGGGGTTGAAATGGAGTCCAAAGGATGATGTTTTTACCTTTGAATGGAAATCAGAAGATAATGAGAAAAAACTAACAAAAAGAACACTGTTATCTCTAATTTCGAAACTATTCGACCCCTTAGGGTGGTTAGCTCCCATCACAATTTCTGCCAAACTACTTTTTCAAACCGTTTGGTTACAACAAATTCACTGGGATGCTGAGCTAAGTGATGAGATTAAGCAACAATGGAAGATACTGAACAAGGAACTACAACTAATTAACAATACAAAGATAAACAGATGGCTCGGCAGCGTGAAAAGAAACATTCAATTACATGGATTTTGCGACGCAAGCGAAAAGGCATACGCTTGCGTCATATACAGTCGCGTCACGGATGAACACGGCGCAACGAAGATGACGTTATTAACCGCTAAAACGAAAGTGGTACCAATAGCCCAGAAAACGACACTTCCTAGACTTGAACTATGTGGAGCCTTGTTACTAAGTCAACTAATGGACAAAGTGAAGAAATCACTATCTGGATATGACGTCACTACATTCGCTTGGTCAGATTCCAAAGTGGTCCTTGCCTGGCTTCAAGGAAATACAAGTAAATGGGAACGTTACGTTGCTAACAGAGTAGAAAAAATTATCTCCGTGATACCATCACAACAGTGGTCTTACGTGAACACCGAGACCAACCCTGCGGACTGCGCCACGAGAGGCATGTTACCGAGCAAAATGATGAATTTTTCACTATGGTGGAACGGGCCGTCGTTTTTGGAAAATTTTAACGAAGAGCAAACCTTGACTACCCATGGTTGCTTTTTTACTACGAAAGAAGGCTGCAAAGAAAATCATGAGGAAGAAAAACGATCAAACAAGACCGAGAACTTTATAGAAAAATTATTACGAGAGAAATGTTCGATAACCCAAATACACAGAATTGTAGCATGGGTCATACGATGCGTTAATCGCTTACGCAAACTAACGCAACGCAGCAATTCGCACTTAACAACTGATGAACTAAAAACTTCAGCTGATTGTGTATTAAAATATGTACAACAACAGCAGTTTGCGCAAGACTACAAACAACTCGTACAAAATAAATTAGTTGCATCGAAAAGCAACATTTACAAACTGACCCCTTACATTGACAATCAAGGGATCATACGAGTAGGAGGACGATTACAACACTCCATCTTACCTGAAACTATGAAGAATCCAGCAATCGTGCCCAGCAGTGGACGGTACACTGAACTGATGATCGAACACGCACACCTGATGACGCTACACGGGGGTGCTCGCCTTACTCTGTCCTATTTACGACAGCGCCACTGGGTGATTTCTGGGAACCGCACTGTTAAAGCTCGTCTACGACTCTGCGTGGTTTGCCATCGATTCCGCTCGACCAACCCGTCGCAACTGATGGGCAATCTTCCTGCACCAAGAATCATCCCTAGTCGTCCGTTTACACATGCGGGGGTTGATTTTACGGGAAGTGTGGACGTTAAACTTAACAAAGGAAGAGGTGTGAAAACAACAAAGGCCTACATTGCAATCTTCGTCTGCATGGCAACAAAAGCTGTGCACATAGAACTGGTGTCAGAACTAAGCACTGAAGCCTTCATCGCTGCGTTCCAAAGGATGTGTGCCAGACGCGGGACTCCCGAGCATATGTATTCTGATAACGGGACTAACTTTGTCGGAGCATCGAGAGTCCTGAAAGCAGAATTTGAAGCATTCAAACAACTGCTCAGCGAGGATTTGTTCAATGAAATTGCGAAACTAGAAGTACAGTGGCACTTCAATGCTCCTGCATGGCCCAGTGCTGGTGGCCTGTTTGAAGCCGCGGTCAAATCCATGAAACATCATTTACGGAGAGTCTTGGGTGAACAGAAACTAACTTGGGAAGAATTCACAACTTTGTTGGCAAAAATCGAAGCGTGCATGAACTCACGCCCCTTATGCCCGCTAACTGAGGACCCAGACGAATTTTATAACTGTCTTACACCTGGTCACTTCTTAACGGGATCTCCAACTATGCAGCTTCCGCAACCACATCCTGATGATCGGCATATGGACTTAAGGAAACGATGGCAGTTAACTGAGCATATGCTAGAACAGTTTTGGAAAACATGGTCAAGTGATTATTTAACCACATTACAATCTCGCTGTAAATGGCAAAAAACATCGTCAAATCTGAAACGAGACGATGTAGGTGTTAATCAAAGAAAACAATCTGCCTCCCGGGAAGTGGGCAATGGGTAAGTTATCGATGTTCACCCCGGACACGACGGATTAGTCAGAGTGGCAACCCTGAAAACGAAGACAGGAATACTAAAACGCCCGATCATCAAGCTTTCGGCACTCCCTATCAATGAAAACCATAACACTCAGATGGTGAAACCGGACGAAGCCGGAGGCAATCCGAAACCCACAACAACAAAACAATCAAGGATAAAAAGGTCATCTTTCTCGCTCATGACCCTTCTCACCATGATCCTTGTAATGATCACTGGGTCAAACTGTAGTAACATACCAACCACTACTCAAATTACGGAACTGGAACCTAATCGTCCAGTATACTTTCATGAACTGGGAAAGGTTCATTTGATGCATGATGAATGGGTTCTGGTAATATTCTACAACCTCACATCGTATTGGACTGCATGTAAGGAAATCAGGACGTATCTAAATCATATTCAAGGGGTATGCGATGGGTTAGACCCCAGATACTGTCAATCTACACTGGATCAACTTTATCACGAAGTGAGTGTTATCGACCACTATAATGAGCTGCTCTTGACACCACATAAACATATGTCACTTCGGAAGAAACGAGGCTTGATAAACGGAGTGGGATATATAGCCAACAGCCTATTTGGAGTTCTGGATGAACGCTTTGCTGACAAATACCAACAGGACATATCAAATATATTGGAAAATGAAAAATATCTACAAGAACTTACGAAAAATCAAACGTCAATAATAGAAATGGAGAATGAGATACTTAAGAAAAGCGAAAAACGATTAGAAAATCAATTTTCGTTATTGAACACCTACATTCAACAAATTAACTCAAGCTTTGAAAAAATTGAAAATGAAATGCAAATCATGATGGCGACAAGTTATTTCAGTTCATCTGCATTATCAGCATACCTACTCATAAACAACGTGAAAACCATTCAAGATATGATATTTCACTCTATGGTCCAGATTTATCAAGGAGAGATTGACATTCATATACTATCCCCAAACAATCTAAGAAAACAACTTAATGAGATCGCTGGAAAGTTACCGAAAAGATTGTCTTTGCCTACAGATACGTCACAAGACCTAAAACGTATTTACAAACTATTGAAAGTAAAGGCACGGACCACTGAAAGATGTGCGCTTTATGAAATACACGTGCCACTTCTGAGCGACGATGATTTTACGCTCTATGAGATCTTTCCATTACCTGTGGTCCATAATAACCTTACAAGATGGTTACAAATGTCTGCGTCACATATAGCAGTAAACTTAAGGAAGAATACTTACATAAGTCTTACATCAGAGAATCTAAAACAATGCATTCAACAAGATATAAATAGCATTCTATGTGACTCAGCCCTACCGGTGTATAACCTACTCGACAACAATGTGCTGTGCGAAGCAAATTTGATAAGCCAACGAAGTGCATCGACCTGTCGCGCGTCAAGCTTACCTTGCAAGGATGCGTGGAAGAAACTACACGGACTGAACAGCTGGCTTATGACATGTTGCTCTAAAATATGTAACATCCGCGTCATATGCGATGAGGATGTTACTGCGTACACAGTAACACACTCCAATCTAATATCATTGGGGCAGAACTGTATAGTTCAATCTAAAGAACTAACTGTCTACACTCGGAATGTATATGAAAGTAACCTGAGAACTGAAGCTGACATCAAGATTCCTACTGTGAAAAATTCAATCAACAAATTTGTCAATTTAACCCTGTATAAGCCAGAAGGAATAGTGACAAACAGTATGGAAAACAATGAAGTCGATCGGCGCATAAAAACAATACTCGACAGTGAAACACGATCCCTGAAGACGATATCGCATCATGACCTACATCAATACGTAATTTGTTACGTATTACTCGCCGTGATAACAATTACAGCGCTATTTGTAATTATTAAAAGGCGTCAGCAATTATTAACTTTCTGCAAGAAAAGAAGTGGGACGAAAACTCATTCCAAGGAACCACATTACGAGGATATAGAACTCCAGGAGCGTAGACCAGCGTACAGCAGGGTCGGCAGGACGGCAACATCTACGGTGCGCCCGGCAACTGCGAGCTCCACACAACCTCCCAAAGAAGATCAGAAGAAACGGAATCCTATTTTTAGTTTTGAATAATTTTGTTTAAATACCTTTATTTTATACTTACATTTTAATACTTTTACAACTTTATTTTATCATTTATTCTCGTCTTAATCTTAATCTCGGGTGGGGAATATGTACGGTTAAACACCGCACATGCATCAGCAGCGTCGGCATTATGCGTCACTCGCGTAATGACCTACTCTACAATGCTTAGGTTTAAATACTTTGAATCATATGTTTTTAATTTATGTATCAACTAACTATAGTACTGTAAACATCAAATAAACTAAGGAAACTTTCATCGTGACTTTTCCTCCGAGATACATCATCCAACTATATACCTAACTGCAACTTCACACACTTCAAATTTATGATGTATGGTGTCATCGTGGTCAACTAAGCGAGACATCGTACAAATTTTGTTTTGTTTTTAAATTAGTATAAACAATATCTGCATCGACAGGACTTTTACTTAGAGCTTAAATTTTAATAAGTCTTCTACCAGTACTGTGCAAAGAAGTAAAACAAACGTTTATTTTTAAAATGTTAAAGCTAGGATTGATCTACATAAGATTTAAGCGCTAGCAAAACTCCCGCCACTTTGTTTATGTTTCAGGTTTTGCGTGCTATTAACAATCTTTAATAGGAGTACTGTTGGGCAAAAGAAATAAAGACGTCAACTTCACTATATTAACAAGAATTTAATCACAGACATCGATACAATTCGGTTCGACGACGGGAAATGAGAGGTATATTCTGCTCATTTTCGTATTTCCTCATTTTCGTCTAGGATACTGACACTAGAGTAATTCTTCTTACGTATGGGTAGTAAAGAACTTGCTAATTGCATGTCTGAGCGTTTTTATTTTAGAATTTATAGAAACCGGACTAAACGCGATATTCATAATGCAGTATTACTACCACTTACTTTATTTATTTTGTTTAAATTCTTAAAGTAACTCGAGTCGTAAACGCCACTGTTACACATATCTGTCCTATACGCCTCATTCGATAGTCAGTATTTTTCACATCATTATAATTTTAACTGGTGTATCGACCGAAACCTTAATAATGAATTTTTTAAAGGTATTTACGACAAAAATTCTTGCATTATCGACGGTAAACACGTGGGCTGTAATCACCACTTTTTTGCGAATTTTAAAACTTTGATAATACAGATCGATAGAGAAAAAAAAATGGAGTAAGATAGCATTCAAAAGTCATTTTGGCCAAAATGGTGATTACGCCCTTTGAGATTTAAGGTATCGATATGTATGATACTCCTAGAAGCCTAGTCATCACATTATATTACGTATCTACTCCATTTAAGGACAGTCGTACATCGGTATGACCAGAACAATCACAAAGAAAAGCCAAAGACGTAAGTAGTTTATATAAACTTTAAGGGCTAATCTGGTGCTATAAACCTTCCAATAAACAAATTTACGTGCCACAAGATTACCTTAATCACCCTAAACACACCCCCTTATCCAAAATTCCTGACCATGACAAACTCCCAACATATCCAATTATGATACTCCTAGAAGCCTAGTCATCACATTATATTATTACGTATCTACTGCATTTTAAGACAGTCTTACATTGCATCGGTATGACCGGAACAAACAAAAAGAAAAACCGAAGACGTAAGTAGTTTATATAAACTTTAAGGGCTAATCTGGTGCTAAACCTTCCAATAAACAAATTTACGTGCCACAAGATTACCTTAATCACCCTAAACACACCCCCAAAATTCCTGACCATGACAAACTCCCAACATATCCAATAACGCAGGCGGTTAACAAAGCGAGTTGCCATGCATTTTATGCATGGCCCTCAAAGAGTACCCCCCTTCCCCCCACCGGCTTTCAGCGCGGAACAAAGTGGTCAAGGGCTGTGCCCTTTGCTTTCAAGCTTTGCCTGCACCCCGCCTGTGTGAGGCGTTCACTTGCAAACTAGTTTACGATTTCAGTGGCGGCCTCTTGCGGTACGTCCTGGAGACTAAATTTAAGTACATTTTTTTTAATGATGTCACAGAAAGCAAAAGGATATGCTACAACATAGCGTAGTGTTGGACGTCCTGCGACAAGATGAGATGATGACATTCGAAGGCTGGCTGGTGTGGGCTGGATGAGAGTGGCCGAAAATCGGGAGCGGTGGCGTGCATTAGGGGAGACCTATGTCCAGCAGTGGACGAGTGTGGGTTGCTGATGATGATGATGATGCTACAACATAATATTCCTAGGATAGGGATAGGGCTTATTCCTTCCTTAGGAGCCGGTAACACATTTATGATGCCTCAAGTGTTGCAGATGTCCATGGGTGGCAGTGATCACTTACAATCAGTAGCCCTACCATTTTTTTTTTGACCCAGGTGAAATGCCGCCGGCCCGTAGTGCAATGAGCCGACGTCGTCACCTTTCGGAGGCGCCTTATGCACACCCTCGGCTGGGAGACCGACGGGTAGTGTTGGGCTCTCCCATGACTGAGGTACCATGAGTTGACATCTAAAACTGACATAACGTAAACTATTGCTCTGTCTCTTTCAAATGCATCACAATGAAAGAGACAAAACGAAAGTTTTCGATTGCAAGGATAGTATTTCAAACTCATGGTAAGGCTGCAGGTGAGCCATCTGCTCGTTTGTTCGCTAAAATGTAAAAAAAAAACATAGACACGTTATTTCTACTAAGATATCATGGTATCAGAGATAAAAAGAAAACGTTTGAATCCCAGTGTCATGACTCTGAGTGCGGCAGTAAAACGTATTCCAGGAAAATATAACCGAATACGGTCACAACATTTGGGGAAATGATTTTCCAAATATCTGATCCCCATAACGAGTGTAATAATATATCATGGACGTATAATGATTCATCGGTGCTGGCAGTTGACTATGGATACAATGTTTTATTCATGAGCTGATACCCCATTCAATAAATTGAATTAGTCGCGCAACTGTGTATGGAATTTACAAATTGTATATGGACGCGTAATCGTTACCAAACTACAAATTTCAAAACTACGAATTTCTTACAAAGAAATCCGTAGTTTTGAAATTTTTAGTTTTGACTAAGGACGGTTTTTAATGGAAGAATAATGAAAAATATACACTTTATTTCAACAGGAAAAAAAAAACAAGAAACTCAATTGGAAAAAAAACATAAGATTATGACACGTTGCAAGACGAAGATTCTAACAATAAAAAAAACATCGAAACTAGTTAAGACGGTTAGAAATTATGCTGATAACTAATATAATATTTATGATACTCCTAGAAGCCTCCTAGATTTTAGGACAGTCGTACATCGGTATGACCAGAACAATCACAAAGAAAAGCCAAAGACGTAAGTAGTTTATATAAACTAAAGATTAGCCCTGAAAGGGCTAATCTGGTGCTATAAACCTTCCAATAAACAAATTACGTGCCACAAGATTACCTTAATCACCCTAAACACATCGCCTTATCCAAAATTCCTGACCATGACAAACTCGCAACATATCCAATAACGCAGGCGGTTAACAAAGCGAGTTGCCATGCATTTTATGCATGGCCCTCAAAGAGTACCCCCCTTCCCCCCACCGGCTTTCAGCGCGGAACAAAGTGGTCAAGGGCTGTGCCCTTTGCTTTCAAGCTTCGCATGCACCCCGCCTGTGTGAGGCGTTCACTTGCAAACTAGTTTACGATTTCAGTGGCGGCCTCTTGCGGTACGTCCTGGAGACTAAATTTAAGTACAAAAAAATGTTTTAATGATGACATAAAAAGCAAAAGGATATGCTACAACATAACGTAGTGTTGGAGGTTAACAAGATGGGATGATAACATTCGATGGCTGACTGGTGTGGGCTGGATGAGAGTGGCCGAAAATCGGGAGCGGTGGCGTGCATTAGGGGAGACCTATATCCAGCAGAGGAGTATGCTCGGCATCAGACTTCAAGATCGAGTCAGGAACTCTGAAATCCGACGCAGGACTAAAGTCCAAGACGTCGGATTGAGAGTGATAGAACTAAAGTGGAATTGGGCAGGACATTTAGCTAGGCGCGGTGATGGCAGGTGGAGCAAGATTATGACCGAATGGTGTCCAAGAAACGGCCGACGAAGTCCAGGTCGTCCGGTGGCGCGATGGGTCGAAGACATCGCTAAAATCGGAGGGGCTACATGGATCCGAGCAGCTCAGGACCGGGCACATTGGCGAAAGGGAAGGGAGGCCTATACTCAGCAGTGGGTACTACCGGGCTGATGATGATGATGATGATATCCAGCAGTGGACGAGTGTGGGTTGCTGATGATAATGATGATGCTACAACATAATATATTCCTAGGATAGGGATAGGGCTTATTCCTTCCTTATTTTTATTTTTTTTTTGACGACCCGTTTAGCACAATGGTTTGAGCGCCGGTTGAGACGTGAGGGTCGCGGGTTCGATTCCCATACCAACACAAATATTTGTTGATGAAACAGATATTTGTGTTGGGTCTGGGTGTTGTGGTTCCTTCGTTGTTTCTGGTTTCCATAGCACAAGAGAAAACCTTAGTTTGGGACCAGGACACTGTAATGTGATGTTGTTTCAATTTATTTATTTTATTCCTTAGGAGCCGGCAACACATTTATGATGCCTCAAGTGTTGCAGATGTCCATGCGCGGCAGTGATCACTTACCATCAGGTGAGCCATCTGCTCGTTTGTTCGCTAAAATATAGAAAAAAACAACAACAAAGACACGTTATTTCCACTAAGATATCCCAGAGTCATGACTCTGGGATTCAAACGTTTTCTTTTTATCTCTGAGTGCGGCAGTAAAACGTATTCCAGGAAAATATAACCGAATACGGTCACAACATTTGGGGAAATGATTTTCCAAATATCTGATCCCCATAACGAGTGTAATAATATATCATGGACGTATAATGATTCATCGGCGCTGGCAGTTGACTATGGATACAATGTTTTATTCATGAGCTGATACCCCATTCAATAAATTGAATTAGTCGCGCAACTGTGTATGGAATTTACAAATTGTATATGGACACGTAATCGTTACCAAACTGAAGCCAAATAATGGTGTGAGGAACGCAATTATTTGATAAAGTCCAGTTTTTTTTTATGTGATAGGTAGCAGACGAGCAGGTGGATCACCTGATGGTAAGCAATTGCCGCCGCCCATGAACACATGTAACAAGTGCGCTGCTAACCTTTTATCCCCTTCCCCCCTGATGGGCCTCCGGTACCCTCACTCACTCGGCGAAACACAGCACAGGAGCTGCTTCATGCCGGTTTTCTGTGAGGCAGTGGTATCACTCCGGTCGAGCCGGCCCATTCATGCCGAAGCATGGCTCTCCCACAGTTAAAAGTTTTATTTTATGTTTCAGGTGGCAGACTAACCGACGGATAGTCTGATGGTTGAAGCGATTGCCACCGTTCATAGACACCTGCACATAACTTTGTGGCTCTTGTAAACAATTTCAACTGTGGGAGAGCCACGCTTCGGCATGAATGGGCCATCTCGATCGGAGTGATACCACGGCCTCATAGAAGACTGCTAAAGCAGTTGCGCTGTGTTTCTTAGAATGTGTGAAGTACCGGAGCCCAATTGGGGGTAAAGGGGGTTAAAGTCAGCGCACTTGTGACTCTACTGGTGTTGGAGGTGTCTATAAATGAATGAATTAATGAATATGCTTTTTATTGCACACAAAACAGAGGTATAAAACTTAAAACTAGTTATAACAGGAGTAATGTACAACAAAGGCGGCCTTATCACTATGAGCGATCTCTTCCAGGAAACCTTTGGGTAAAGGACACTTGATCAAGGTGTAAGGCGGTGCAATGATACAATACTTACTATGTGCGGCGTCAACCGCTTACCATTAGGTCATCCGTCTGCTCATCTGCCACCTAACACATAACAAAAACGTATAGTTCATTTGCAGATTTGTATACGACATAAAGGACAAATGCATCTGCGAATCCATATAAGCTTGTATTCATATATTGTTGTACGACCCAAAAGCCTTTTAAAAGGCATAAAATAATTGATTTTCCATCGTGTCTGCTGTCTGGGCCTTACGACGATATCTACAACAAACAGTCTTATACTACGCCAATACCATTTTGTACTAAAACAAAACTCCTCTTATCAAAGTAAAACACCATATCCAAGAACGTTACCTGCAGGCCCGAACTCTGTAATTCAGACCTCGCATTCGACGTCAAGTGTCGGAGCACAAGTTAGGGGGGAGGGGGGTGACACGCATGCTTGCCTCTCACGCTTGACGGATCCGTCCGGGACTCGGGCGTATTTAGACGAATTCATTTCGAGGAAAGGGTAGTGTTGCAACATTTCAAATCTTAGGCGGTCTTGAAGTTGGGAGAAAATTGTTGGTTAACCCTTTTAAGATTTATTTAACTTTGCTTTGTTAAAGAACAGGTGAATTAAATTTATTTAGTTTTTTTTTTTGTCTATGTGTTGTCCGTGAAAGAAGGAAACTGAAATATCGATGACATATAATGCGTGGGCAAAAGTATGACCTGTTGCAACTTTTATAAGTTATTATTATTATTAATACAAGGCAAGATCCAGGGAAAGAGAAGTCCAGGAAGCACCCGTTCTCTGTTTAGAGCAGGGTTCAAGTCGCCATTATGATCGCCAACCTTCGTTAGGAGATGGCACTCAAAGAAGAAGAAGTTGTCCATGTCCAGTAAGTGTATCTATTTTTCAAAATTATAAAAAAACTCAAAAACTCTATTAAATAGAGAAACTACTCAAATGCACGATAATTTCAGCAAAGAGCATGACGTCTTTCCAAATATTTGACACTAGCAAATAAGTATAATGTTGCTTAAACAAGACAAAGTAAAAGATATAAACTAAAAAAAAATACTTTTATTACACCAAGTATTTAAGACAAGGATTTTTCGAGTCTCAACAAGAGAACTCAAGACTCGAATTTATGACGATCACATCACTATCAAGAATGTTTATTGTACATTTGGGTGACTGTAATTCTCGTTAGTACGATTAGAAAGGTGTTTAATTTGTTGTTTGAATTAACTTATTATATTAAATTGAGGGCTTCACTCGTTTCCTTCAATAAGGGTGATAATTGCATGACAAAAATTTAGACAATCAGTATTTGAACATAGTTTTTCAAACAAGAACCAACCACCAGCCAAAGTAGTGTATGAGGCTGCACACAACTTAGTACTTATAACACTCGAAAGTTCTTTTTTTCTTAATCTCGCACGTATTTTAATAACCCTTATTTTGTGACAGTCACATAAACTACTATTGTTACACAGTTGCCAATTAAATTGATTTAAATATGACGTCACTGGTATTAAATTAAACAGGTACACTATACATATATAACACTTTAGATTCGCTGTATTATTCCTCTACCCGAAGTTGTCGGGAAGAGATCGCTATTAGGGATAGGACCTCTGAGATTGTATTTATATATGACCTAACATTAAGTTCAGTAACCTTTTGTGCAATAAAAAGTACCTATCTATCTATCTATACACCATGCACAAACCACTCGCAATCGGAATCACGCACCACTCGAGTCGAGTTCACTCGACTCAACCTAATGAAATCGATTACGGAGGCGAGCGGCAAACGTGACACGGAGCGAAATCCACGAATCTACATACAACATTGATACACAAGGAGACTGGTAGTGACGTCAGAGGCATGGCGCTACTCACTAGCGACTTTTACCAGGTGGAGTTATCAGTCACGTTGTGAAACGAATGCAATGGGATCATGATTTGAGATAGAAACTAGTGAAATTTTGATCATCATCATCATTATCAGCCAGTTCAATGCTGGACATATTCTAATTGTTGAGCCTTGATGGTATGCTGGTATCTTAGATGGAAATAAAAAGTGCTGATTAAGCATTCACAAGCAAAGCAAAGTGTATACTTAAACTACAAAACAAAACAATATTGTGTCAATAACAGTAAAATCATGCGCACTTGGTGTCATGTAAATCTCGTTTGGTCCATGCCTTGTTGACGTTCGAAGATCTCGTACTAGTAAGAGACGGTTCTGAGTGAAAGAGAAGGATAGGAGTCAGATATTGCGACAAAATGTGGCTTAATTAACCTCGTCACAGGTCCCTTAGCCTATGATGAATACAAACCCCACGACAAGAAAGAAAGAAACAAAAGAGTAGTGTACTACTAAAATTGATTAAGTGAAACATAATGTACGAGTATCACAAACTCTAAAGGACATTCAGATGCAAATTGCGCAGACGCCTGTGACGTCACCGATAAACTCCCTCATTGCGTATAAACTCCGTCGTTGCGTTTAGTTCCCAGAATTTGGAGCTGAATTATTAATGGATGCCTTCTCTAAAACATCCCATGTGTGGAATCCAGTTAGCCTCAGAAACGGTCTGTATTGGCCCCTGCCGAGTCGGGAATAATTTCCGGATGGTAATTTTCACTCCAAGGCAAACCTATTAATAGATAGAAGGTTTCTTTGTGATTGAAATCACCGAGTGTAGTGCGTGGAATTCCAAATTAGTTCCAAATTCAGTTTTGTTTGTGAGTTTTTTTATTTATGCTATTTTAGATAGCATAAAAAATCGAAAATGGTTTGAACAAACAAAAACGTTAACGTCACTATAATCTCAATTTTTTCTCCCAAAATATTGCCTAATAATAACTGAGGTTTTTTGGTAATATCTCCTCCAATTCTCATGGTGTTCGGCATTCATAAAAGTCGGGTTTTGGCACGTAGCCCCCTGTCATCTTAGCCAACTCCACAGCACAAAGTACTTTTTTATATTTGGAAACCCTACAGCTAGAACATAGGCCTTCCCCAATGTTTTCCACATACATATCTACACAATTGTCCCTAAAACAACAACTGTGGTGACACCCGATGAAGTGCTTGTACTGGAAAGAGAGAAATTCATACATCTATGTCTGTAATTAGTGAACATTCCTTGTAACCGATATTTCAGCTATATGAACTATATACAACGTGCTGCATTCCTCAATATGTAACCCTACATCGCAGAGCGCATGGTAGAAGCATATAGATTTTTAAAATTCTGTAATGTTGTAAAACACTCGTACTGTATCTTTAAGAATAATGTGTCAACATATGTCTATGACAACTTCGCATTTCTATTCAGAGTAAATCGATGCAAAATCGATTAACTCGGATGTCACGTTCGGCACGGCGTGCGAGTGAAACGCAACATTCGCCGCGGCATCCTGCGGCGTGCAGTGACGTACAAATGGAATTCACTCTGCATACTCGTATGTCATAGTGCAAGAAATATTAAATCCATCGATTGATGGTACTTCTACCACTAGCGGAAACTTCGTGAAACGTCAGTTTATTGCAAGAACTCGAACTACGAATGTCATTAAGTACACACCAAAGATAATCTGGGAACAGGGCAGGGAGATGAGGATTAAGTACACATCAAAGTATTACCTAGCAAGTAGACGAGACGAGCGGACGGATCACGTGATGGTAAGAAGCGATTGCCGCTGCTCATAAACAAATGTAACACCAGTAGAGTCACAATAAGTGCTCACTTACTCGAAGAAACACAGCCGAGCGGAGGTGCTGCTTTACGCCAGTCTTCTGTATAGCCGTGGTGCCAGTCTGATCGAGCCGGCTCTTTGATGCCGAAGCATGGCTCTCTCACGGATGAAAGGGTTCGATTCCTTGGTTGAGTCAAAAGCATGATTAAATTTTTTCTGGTTTCCATGGCGGCGGCAATAACTAATCTCTTCGTTACAAGAACAAGATTTTGTATTTTTCCTCCGATATGATACCAGAGAATAACACTAAGCATGATCTATACATTATTAATAAAACTAAATAGTTTTATCTATGACGTAGAAATGCGTTCTTAATTTTAAAACTTCACCCTCTGAAACTTTGCTATTTGTTCCAACCGTTCCATTTGAAAAACCACATCACATTCCAAATTTCCAACCTTCGAATTCCAAACTCGAAACACGTGTCAAGTTAGCAAACAACATTCAAAACGAAAAAAAAACACCGCGAAGGGCGAAAACTCTATACTCCCCGTAACCGGAATCACGACCGCTTCAAACAGCCTCAAACCGGTTCAAACCAGTTCAAACTAGTTTGGAATCAAAACTGTGCCCCTTTGATGTGGCGAAGTATTCTAGTTCTAAATGAATTGGGTATATTAATTCGGCTCCAACTGCCTTTGTCTGATCCGCGTAGTTCGTACCAAATGTATGAAGTGACTCGCGTTTTCGAAACTAAATATCTTTGGAATGTGCGTTGTAAATGTTATGAAACATGTGCCGAAGTGCGAGTGCTGCGGTGGAGATTCTTACTTTGATGTTAAGCTATAATGTATTTGTTGGAGAGTGAAAATTAATAAAATCATTTGGAATCAGATTACTGAGTCTCTCATGCCCTGTATCTAAAATAACTACATCCATGTCTAAACATGTCTAAAGTAAAAATGAATAATCATCATCATCATTTCAGCCAATAGACGTCCACTGCAGGACCTAGGTCTCCTCCAAAGTTCTCCACACAGATCGGTCCTGATTGATTTCAAAAAGATGATTGTTAATTAAAAAATAAGAATGAACATGAAACAAAATGTCAAGACTCAAGACTTTCAAATTTGAATCAAAATGCTAATTTTGAGGCTTACTATTGATAAAGCCACTTTTTTAAATCAGACTACTGTTTGGTTGCATCTTATCCATACCTGAATTACCTGACCCACGTATGATGGTTGTATTATGGGGGGTATTTTTGGTATAGGTTATTGCTCAAAATGACTTGTAACTTCAAAGGCCTTATTAGATTTAATGTCTTCCTTGTGACAGCCCCTTGAGGCTCCCCTTCAAGCGTGCGTCCACGCATTCTCCGTCGCGTCTCACACAAGTTGGGGTAAATTACACCCTTCATTTGTTATGAGATGACTCGCGTGAACTTATTGTTTTGCGAGTGTGCACGTCGAAGGCGTATGTCTTTAGGGTTACGGAGAAACGAGAAGACTTGTCGGATCGGAACTGTTATAGGATCACGTTTTGTTTGTTGATACTTAAATGCGCACGTTCAATGCTCAAATACTTTATAATACAAATAGTTTATATAATAATAAATGCTGTTGTCTTATTCACAAAGTTGGATTAAATAAAGATAGCATGATTTTTGTAATGCTGGATAGACACTTAATTGCACTATAATTATACAAAACTTAAAGTAGGTATTTAGAGATTCACAATAATAAAAGTTTATGGATAATTAATCAAAAATTATTTTTAATTATTTCCAGTGTTTAACATTAAAAAAAAATACTAGAATTACCTCATGAAAGCTAGAAGAATAAAATTTTAAGCTGCAAATAAGTGTAAAAGTACAATAGAAACAAACCGATAAAATCTAGTTCATTTCGCAAAATAAATTACACTTATGCTTTGCCTTTCAGCCAAAAATAATACTGAGAAAACTTTGTTTCAGTAGGTACCTTTACTTTAAACGTTAATATTGAGCAACAAAGGTATTTGATAATTCGGCGCGTCAAAGACTTCACACAGACTGGATGAACTCGTTTGCATGCAACGACGCATTTCAATGCCATCCAAATAAAGGGGTGGCGAACGCCGAACTGAATGCGAATATGTAAGCAAGTGTCAACACAGTGACAATGGATAGGCAGTGAGATACTTGGTGGTGTACCGTGGGTGTGGCCATCTGGGTAGAAGATTATTTAGTCGCTTTCTTTCCTAACTTATGTATCCTGATCAGGTTAGGTTTGGCAATCGGCAACCGAGCTTTGGCTGCCCCCAAATTTTAGACTTATTTTTATCATCAGCAACCCACGGTCGTCCACTGCTGGACATAGGTCTCCCCTAATGCACGCCACCGCTCCCGATTTTCGGCCACTCTCATCCAGCCCACTCCAGCCAGCCTTCGAATGTCGTCATCCCATCTTGTAGCAGGGCGTCCAACACTACGTTTGCCGAGTCGCGGTCTCCACTCAAGGACCTTATGGCTCCAACGGTTGTCAGTTCTGCGGCTAATGTGACCAGCCCATTGCCACTTCAGTTTGCTAATTCGGTGGGCTATGTCAGTGACTCTGGTTCTCTGTCGGATTACATCATTTCTGATGCGGTCCTTCAAAGATACTCCGAGCATAGCCCTTTCCATAGCTCTTTGAGCGACTTTGAACCGCTGGATTAATCCAGCCGTGAGTGTCCACGTCTCGGCACCGTAAGTCATGACCGGAAGGACGCACTGGTCGAAGACTTTCGACTTAAGACTTTGAGGGATGGGTGACGAGAAGACTTGACGAAGCACTTGACTTATTTTTATACGTTTGGTTTTTATGGACGTCACAATTAACTTAAACATGACTTCAAGACATGGCGCACAAAATGTGATTTCATTTAAATTGAAAATATACGTAAAGAGACTTTTTATTGCACAAAAAAATACCAAGAACCTAAACCATTACTCATAGGTAAACTATTTCGTATATCGTAATTGCCTACCAATTACATACCTACTTGTAAATTTTACTCTATCACCTCATTTACATTACACAAATCAACAAAACATTACGAAGTGCCGAGTTTAACTCGCTCACTGATATACCCTAAACTGTGGTTCAGAGGACTATAAACGGAAGCAAAATGAGAGTTTAAACAGATTCTTGTATTTGGCTTCAAAGGTAGGGTACAATCCATGCAACAGGGTGAAAATAACTTGCTCAGAGCATCAAAACGTTGTTTTCCTTTGCTTAAATTAGACAGTGCCACATAAAAAAAATCACGTCCAAAGCTGTCACTTTAACGGAGTACGCTAAGATCACGATTCATGATTTGGGGAGTCTGGTAGTTATTTTTTTTTATGTGATAGGTAGCAGACGAGCAGGCGGATCACCTGATGGTAAACAGTTGCCGCCGCCCATGGACACTTGCAACACCAGTGGAGTTACAAGTGCGCTGCCAACCTTTTATCCCCTTCCCCTCCGAGTGGGCCACTGGTACCCTCACTCACTCGGCGAAACACAGCACAGGGGCTGCTTCACGCCGGTTTTCTGTGAGGCAGTGGTATCACTACGGTCGAGCCGGCCCATTCATGCCGAAGCGAGGCTCTCCCACAGTTAAAATTTATGTAAAAAATCGACCATTGTTTTTTTTTTTGTTAACATTCATAGACTCGATGGACAATCCGAATTAGTGGTAGCTTACATAATATTTGACATTCATAAACGTTCTGTAAAGACTTTAATTGAATAAAAAATATTTCGTTCCATTTCATTGAGGCTAGTATATCTATTCTATACATATAATAAAAATGTAAAAAAGCTGTGTCTGTACATTGAAGATATTTGTCTCAAAATAACTTAGGACGACTAAAAACAGTAACAGAACATGAATCAATGATTTTTAAAATTTTTGTCTGTCTGTTTGTCTGTTTGTCTGTTTGTTCGCGCTAATCTCGGAAACTACTGAACCAATTCGAATGAAACTTTTTTATTGTATAGCTGTAATATCAGGGCAACTTATAGGATATAATTTATTTTGAAGACCAGGCTCCTTGATGTAGAACCACAACAGCCCAGCTAAACCATAAGGTAGGTCAATGGCACCATAACAAAAAATGTTCAGATTAATGAGCATTTTATGATGCCATGAAAAAATCCAAGATCATGGAACAGCTGGTGTGGAACTCTAAGAGCCCAGCTACACTACTTATAACAAATATGGGATGAAATGGAATGCAAAATTGTCAAATGTGATGAGCATTTTTGGATGAGATCCGATTTTTGGATGAGATCCGATAAGGAAGGATATTTCGAACTTAAAAGGGGTTCCAAGTTTGGTGATGGGACTACGTGATTCCTTGGCCCAATCTACTATTTAAATAATCATCTTTAAGTCAAGAGTCATAAAGTTCACGCAAACGAAGTTGCGGGCGGCCACTAGTTAGAGATAAAAGAATTGCTTTTACTGAACTAACTTTGTGAGACAGCCTAGTTAGATAAAAGAAACTTATTAAATTTGTGATCAAGCAGTTCAAATTGTACACATAATTACCAATTTAGATTACATTGTCAGTGAGTACATGCGACTAACAATTTTCATTACGTCACCGTTTCATTAATTTAAATTCCATTTAAATTAAATTAGATTTAGAGCCGAGTAATAAGCCTCAGGATTAAATTCCTAACTTAATTTCGTGTAATCAATGCAACGGAAAGTTTGGCATACACTCGCTTGTGGACTTCTAAATTGATTTTCTTTTAATATTAGATAGATAGATAGATAAGTCGTTTATTCGTTATAACATTAATTAGTTTTCAAGTTGTAATTCTTGAGCAATATATTATTTTTTTACATTACCAGCCTCAACAATAAGCAGTTTTGGCTGTGCATTGTTCTATCAGTCAGTCAGGCCATAGCATTTTTATATAGAAGATAATAGAATAGAAAAGAATAGGGAGTGCACCTCTGTTTGCACACACACTTGAGCACTATGATATATCCTGCGTACGTGGCTGATCGTTAAGTTTGGCCGCCGTAGCCGAATATTGGTCGGAGCATATTTATTTTTATTTATTTTTTTAAGAAGATAGATTGTACAGTCAAGGTCAAAAATATGTTTACACTTTAGGACCTTGTCACAGTACATATGTATAAGAAAACGACTTCCACTTTCTTATAAATATGTATCGTGACAAGGTCCTAAAGTGTAAACATATTTTTGACCTCGACTACCCAACCACTCTCAAATGTATGCTACGCAATTCTCTCGTAGCGCGTCGTAGAAAGTTTCGTAGCACAAGCAAGTAACTCGTAGCAGATTCGTAGTATTGAGTCTTGTCGTAGACTCGGTTAGTTTCTGTGCATATTAGCATACGTTTAGTATTTGATACAATTTTGGCAAATTGAATTTACGATTATAATCTTTACTCCACTGTATTAAGCAAGAGAATGCTCACAATATTCTAAATGATAACCTTACTATTTATAAGCGCAAATTCACTTTATCAAGAAAATAAGAGTCTCTTATTTTATTTATCTGATACTAGAAGAATACGTTGATGTTTTGTGAGAAAATCTTAATGCTAAAGTAAAGCACCACAGTATACTCGTAGTTTCTATTTCCAAAGTAACTTATTCAATGAACACGATTTTTCCAGACGAGTTCTCGAGACATTCGCGTGGCGTTGCTCCTCGGTACCTACGTGACATCCGATTTAATCGATTTGATATCGATTGTGAGGTCAAGTTGGGGATAAAAGGTTACAAAGCTAAAGGCAGTAATAATGAAAGTTGGGATGTGTACTTTATTGTTATTTATTAAGTTTTTTTATCATTAAAAACACGCTCGCATTCTAATTATAAATTATATCTTATATATTTTCATGTAAAGGAAAAAAAATATTAAACATTTTTCACAACATACTCGTAAACCAACCACTTACGATGCTAACAACAATTTCCCCAATCCAATCCTACCTCCAGCAATATTTGATCCTCGCATTTATTTACATAGGTAGCCGTCCTTCACCGATCTTCAAATCGGCATTGTTGACTTTGCTCAAGCAATAAAGTCCCAACCTTCCCACCATATTACGCCGCTGAAAAGTCCCCTTATGAAATATAGCCTCCAACTCATAACATCCAACAATGGCTCAAATTCATAAACGCAAAGCGAGCCGGGCGAAGCGGGTATACTGTGTCCGGACACTGTACCGTATGTTAAAGAAAATATTAAGAGAAGCTTGCAAAAATCATATGCATTTTTATTTGTCAGGCGACACGCGCTTTGCGAAGAAATTCACATTTTTGACTCAATAAAAGTACAGCGTCGCCGGAGCAAAAAATACAGCGCGCAAGCACAAACTAGAAGCCCCTTTCAGACATAATAATGAAAGTTGGGATGTGTACTTTATCGTTATTTATTAAGTTTTTAATCATTACAACACCCATAAACACGCCATCTTACAAATGTGGGAGAGCCACGCTTCGGCATGATGGGCCGGCTCGACCGGAGTGATACCACTGCCTCACAGAAAACCGGCGTGAAGCAGCCCTGTGCTGTGTTTTCGCCGAGTGAGTGAGGGTACCGGAGGCCCACCCGGGGGGAAGGGGATAAAAGATTGGCAGCGCACTTGTAACTCCACTGGTGTTGCAAGTGTCCATGAGCGGCGGTAATTGCTTACCATCAGGTGATCCGCTTGCTCGTCTGCTACCTATAACATAAAAAAACTCGCTTTCTAATTAAGATTATATCTTATATATTTTCATGACAAGGAAAAAAAAACATTAAACATTTTTCACAACATAAACCACCCACTTACGATGCTAACAACAATTTCCCCAATCCAATCCTACCTCCAGCAATATTGATCCTCGCATTTATTTACATAGGTAGCCGTCCTTCACCGATCTTCAAATCGGCATTGTTGACTTTGCTCAAGCAATAAAGTCCCAACCTTCCCACCATATTACGCCGCTGAAAAGTCCCCTTATGAAATATAGCCTCCAACTCATAACATCCAACAATGGCTCAAATTCATAAACGCAAAGCGAGCCGGGCGAAGCGGGTATACTGTGTCCGGACACTGTACCGTATGTTAAAGAAAATATTAAGAGAAGCTTGCAAAAATCATATGCATTTTTATTTGTCAGGCGACACGCGCTTTGCAGAAATTCACATTTTTGACTCAATAAAAGTACAGCGTCGCCGGAGCAAAAAAACACGGCGCGCAAGCCAAAACTGCAATTCCGTAGCACTTGTAGCAGTAGTAGCAGCCGTAGCAACCGTAGCACTAGGGAATAATCCCCGAACTATCATAGTGCTACGGCATGAATTTGTAATGTGGCATGTGGGAGAGCCACGCTTAACCGTGAGGAAAGCAACGCTTCGGCATGAAAAATCCAGTTAGACCGGCGTGATACCACGGCCTCACAAAGGACTGGCGTGAAGATCCGACTGCGCTGTGTTTTATCGACTGGCGGTTTAAGAGATATTGTATTTTCTTCCATCCACTTTATTAGTCTAAGAGTCTATACTAGATTGTAAGTTTTTTTTTATGTGATGGGTGGCAAACGAGCAGTCAGATCACCTGATGGTAAGCGATTACCGCCGCCCATAGACACCTGCACCACAGCGCTGCTTCACACCGGTTCTCTGTGAGGCCGTCGTATCACTACGGTCGAGCCGGCCCATTCATGCTGAAGCGTGGCTTTCCCACGGTTAGTTATTCCAACAAGCTGGTTAAGTTACTTTTTATACGTATAACGTCACAAGCACGCATAAAATTTTCCACGCTCAGTGTCCGAACAACGTTCTCTCCCGGACATCCGGGGCGCCCGACATTTTTACATCTCGCCAGGGGTGATAAACCTGGCAAATTGCGTATCCCTGTTCCCCAGGAAAGAAAACCCTTGCCATGATTTAAGGTGTGGGGTGTCTGCGTTCGTTGAAGTTTTGCGGGTGAAAAAGGTTTTTTGGACGGAATGTTTGATAAAAGGTTAACTGGATGTGTAAATGTTTTGAGCACTTAGGAGTCTGCCTTTTTTAATAAAAAAAAATTACAATAATGCTATAATCATAATGGATTTTTTTAATTTTCAATGGGGCCTTTGCCCCACTGATGGGCAAAGGCCTCCTTACCATTTCTCCACATTTCACGATTTTAGAATAGAACAGAATAGAATAAAAGTTTATTTGGCACATTACATTTTGGGTGACTATGGGTGTCCAGTTGGGGCTAAAAGAGACGAGGTCATACCGCCATCATTATCTATTATGATGGCTTTAACGACCCACTGTTTGAGAAACTATTCGAACGTACATGTTTCCGTCACTGCCGCTTCTCGAAAAATACGAGAAAATAGCATACATTCTTGGTACCCTACATAACGTTTTCTCGGAACCGCGAGTACAAAAGAGCCCTCAGGGTTACGTCGGCTGTAATGCATGGACGCGATATTAAAGTGATTGCCCCAAATGGGCATACTTCTACTTTTAGTGGGATGTTGCTCTCAGTTACTCATATGCTTAGGGAAAATGTGCTACGGTTTTTATTGCGAGGCAAGAATGCAAGGACTTGTAGGGGCAATTTTATATGTATACATTTTATCGTGTGGGCTGTTACGCCTGACCAACGTTTTTACGCAGCCTTAAAAGCCTTTGATCAACAATACAGGGTGTGTCTATAAACATTTACATCCTTTTAACTACGTCTTTTACCAACCAAACTGAATGACATTTTTTTTTCTATGCCTGTTGGAAGTTAAACTTTTCATACAAAGTCGGTAAGTAACTTCCATTTTATATGGGGAGGCGAAAAATAATAGACACTATGCTATCAATATAAAATTGTGTGTCTAAAGATATGATATTTTAATTATTAGGGAGTCCCATGCGTTGTCTATCAGTGATACGAGCGGCCTAAACAATAAATAACAGTAGAAATCTACAAAATTGCTTGCTTGAAAAACGGACCTAAATTGCGTTTGGTCTCAAATGTAATTCCAATACAAGTTACTACGATTCTAACACAAATGCGATGCAATTCTTGCGACACAAATATCACATCCACCGCATTTATTGTTGTGTTCCAACAAAGCGTGTACCGATTCCGGATTCTTACAGCAAAATGTTGATTCTTGTAACCGATTTCCGATTCTTGAAACGTTGGGGTTCGAATGCGTTGAGCTTATCTGCATTCATGAACGAATGCATGTTTCTATTTTATAAATGTTTGGTGACTGGCTATGAATTTGCTTGTTTATTTTGTTTTGACATAGGCCCTTATTTATAAGTCAATTTTATATCAAATACCTATCAGTTTACGTCAAATATCGTTGGATGGACCCGGACAATAAGAATCTTGGTCACTTTTAAAGCCCTGATTGCAAAGAGGCAAGAGGTGGCTGAGAATAGAGCGGAGTGGCGAATTCTCGTGTCGGAGGCTAAGATCATCTATGTGGTATTCCCATGGACCTATTATTATCTAATTCATGGTTATTCCTATAAATGTTTGTTCCTTTTGACCCATACAAAATGTCATATGATGTGTACTTGGAATTTAGTTTTTAATTTCAAAGTTTACAATAGGCTTAATTCAATCACAAACTTTACGTCATTTTTAATTTGTTACAAAAGTTTTGGAGGTTAGGAGTTTATTTCTTTTAATTTCCTAATTTCTTAAGTTAATAAAGTATTTCACTTACCAACTGGGCTTTCTTCATTCCAAAACGAATCGTCTAGTGTGTAATCGGCTTCTGTAACAAAAGAAATATATTTTTTAATAAACTTTATCTGTATAGGTCGTATTATTGTCTTGTATATCCTCAATTTCGTACATCTGCCGAACTTCAGGCCAGTAACTGGCGACAAGTAGTGCAGGATCGACAAAAGTGGCGTTCTCCTTGTTTCGGAGGCCAAGACTCGTTTCGACACAAAATAATTACACACAGAAAGGAGGTTGCCCACTAAGAGCTAAAAACGTGTCATGTACTCACGCATACGCACTAACGGGGAAATACGCCTTTTCGACCGCATTGATCCTAGCCTATGACATAAGATTGTCAAACTGTCGAGGTCTATGGTAGAGGCCGCGCGCTTATGTACTCATGCCGGGCAACAACCCTAGCATATGTCAACGAACTCTTCTAAATTCAAAATCAGGCTGAGTCTAACTTCTGTGTGTAATTATTTTGTGGTTTCGAGTCGCTGAGCCAGTGGAGTAAGTAAGTAAACCTTATCGCCAAAAACCAAAACATTTGCCATTCCGCTTAACATTTCAACTACAAGTTTCCAGCCAAAAAAAACATCCAATTCCAACTATTAACCCTTGAATAAAAGTACCTACCATTCAAATTTTTTAACAAGTACAAAATTTCCCATGTAAATATTCGGAGCACCGACTAACGAGCTTATTACAACAACAATGGATGCGACGAACCGACGAAAACCGCCGTCTCGCTCCAACCCTATTGTGTTATTTATTTGCGGCCTCGTCATTGTCGGTAATTATTTTTTTGTTGCGCTTGCGATTTTAACCTGTGGGAGAGTCACGCTTCGGCATGAATGGGCTGGCCCGACCGGAGTGATACCACGGCATCAAAGGGGTTAGAGGGTGGCGGCGCACTTGTGGCGTTACTGGTGTTGAAAAAAATATTATTTTTTCACTGATCCGATATGGCGCATTTGTTAGTAACCCTACCTCATACGCCAAAGGTCGTGGGTTTGATTCTCATCCTGGATTAGATCTGTGTAATGAATGGGCAATATTCTATAAAACGCCCAGTTGGTCTAGTGGTTTAAGTACCGGGCCGTGATCTCGGGGTCCCGGGTTCGATTCCTGGGTCGAGCAAAAGTATGTTACGAATTTTTCGAACTTAGCTCGGGTTTGTGATCACCAATCATGGTAGTGCTAACATGATTTCTATGATGGAGACCTTTGCCCTGCAGTGGGACAGTACATAGACTGATACTTTACTTTACTTTACTATTCTATAAAATGATGTAACTACGAAAAAATCATGAAAAAATACCACGACACATTTATGGTTTAGGCGAAATTGTAGGCAAAAAGTCGTGCATTGTGTATCATAAGTTACAACCCCCTTTTATAACCCCCGCCGATTCTTCACAATTTATGGTGACATTATTTTTGTCAGCTGGTTTCAGAGAAAACGCTCACAAATTTAATTTCAGAACCAACATCGCCCTTGGTGCTCAAAATAATTTCATAAAACGGCGTTGCTAAGTTACGGAAATAAAATTTTTACAGTATATTTTCCTGAATTTTGAAATGAACAATTTTCAGCCACATTTGTATAATGCAACGTTTTAATTGAATATGGAGTGAATGCAAAAAATATGGGGCAAAAAAAAAGTCCCTGAAAGATGGACAAAAATCGTCACCCAATGGCGGCCGTTCGATGGACACCATCGTCGGGGCAGGCCCAAAAAAAGATGATGTGACGATTTCTATAAGTATGTCCAAGATTGGCAGTTAAGTGCGTTGGACATTGATCTATGAAGGAACTATGAAGTTAACCTCTTTATAATTTGTATAGAAGATATAGATAGAAGATTAGAAATGTTACCTATAGATTAATAATTGAGCAAAACGGTTCTATCTACGCCATTAGGGCAAAAAAAAAACATCAGGGCAGGCCATCTTTTATATGAATGATGATAGTGAATATGATTTGTCAAGCAGCTCTC
Source organism: Cnaphalocrocis medinalis (assembly GCA_014851415.1). Taxonomy (NCBI): domain Eukaryota; kingdom Metazoa; phylum Arthropoda; class Insecta; order Lepidoptera; family Crambidae; genus Cnaphalocrocis; species Cnaphalocrocis medinalis. Next base: position 1,377,547 of record CM026279.1, read on the forward strand.
GACTGAATCCATCAATTCCAAGTTGGACTACTAACGAATCCTCCCTACTTTCCCATTGTTGACCAAGCATTTATCCGTCTTTTTTTACAACCAGACCATTATCTTAATTTTACCTTCATTAAAGTCTGTTGCAAAAACTCGAAATCACTAAGAAACAAAATATTCTAGAGAAAACGCTGTCCCCGTTTTCAGAGAGGCACTTTAGCAGAATTGTTATTTTTTTTCTCTTTCCCTAGTGTTTCTAATTAAAATTAATTGCTTTTACGTTTAGAAGTTAATTGTTGCAAGGAAATGAGCGCTCAAACATAAATTGTTTAATAAATGAAGAGACGTCGGATTGAAATTTAGTAGTTCACTCGGCAATTTGGGTTCGATTCCCGGGTCGAGTAATATGTTTCGAATCTTTCGAACGTATCTCGGGTATGTGATCATCAATCCACATCAGGCAAGCATGGTGGTAAAGCATAATCCCAGCATAGTAGCGATGATTTCAATTCTATATTCTAATTTTAGGCCTTTGCCCTACAATCGGGTAGTATATAGGCTGATACTTTTATTTCGGGGCGACAACTTATGACACTTAACTCGCCTATACGTCTGGACGCTTCTTATCACTACTACTACTCATTACTTGACTGATATCTTAATTAGTACTTGTCGAACATATAAAACTAATAACTAATAAATTTAGAAATAGCATATTAACCGCTAATAGATTTAGAAATAGCATATTAACCGCTAATAGATTTAGAAATAGCATATTAACCACTTTAAAAAAGAAGACGATCAGTTTAGGGTTACCACAATCAATCAAAATTCTTTCCCCGATTCGCACAACATCAACTACCTACATTTGGCTCAATATAACTCGACTGTTGTTATCTGTACCTGGCAGCCCTGTGACGCGAGCTTTGCATATTCGCGACGCGACGTCGCGCGACGTTTAGCATAACCAGTGTCGCATGTCGCGGTGTCGCCGACAAAATTGTATGCGCATTAGATTATTTTGACTGCGGTCGAATGCGTTATGAATTCTAAGCGCCTTCGCTTGGCGTTCTGGGTTTGAGTGACGTTTAAACTGGGGGTTGGTTGCCTTTAAATGTGGAATTGTGATGCCGAGAGATTTAGAAATAGGAAAAATTATTAATTTATTAAAATATCTATCCTATATACTTCTTATAAAGCGATAACTTCACTGGACATGGACAAGGCTTATGGTTTGTTAATTGTAACGAAGCAACTACCATTTGAAACACAACGCAGGCGCTGTTTCACGCCGGTCTTCTCCGTGACACACCAAAGCGTGGTTCTCCCTCGATTATGCTAACGTTACACTTATAGTAAAAACATACACATAGACGCCACATTCCGATGGCTGCATAACAAAATCGGTCACCCTACTAAGCTGAAAGCCAGGGCAGAGCTGAACCTAACTTCCTTATCTGCTAAGTTTGATCACGTCACGCTAACAAATCGTAGATGTTCAACAGTTCGCTAAACTTTTGCGAATCCGACTCGAAAATGATCCTACGTGACAAAGATGCGTATGAGACTAATGCCGCTTTGATAATGTTGCGGTACATCCACTGTTTCACATCGGACAGACTTGGGCAAACTTCATTCGAATAACGATCGAATAAATACATTGTTTTATTCGTTTTTAACGAGTTCATGATTTTATTCTTCTTCTTTTTTGGTGGCGAACCCGATTTTTTCAGCCTGATATTTTTTAACGATTAACTCTTTTAAATATTTTTTTTTGGGAGCGGAGTTTGGAATTGATGAATAATTTATTTTGTTCAAACAAACAAGAATATCAATTTTATGCTTTTGTTTTTAATTTTTTCAAGTTGAATAATTTATTCTTAGCAAAATTCATTTTATTAATTTATACATACAGGCCATTTCTCTTTTATTTCATTTTAATACTACTAGAAAAAATTAAGGGAACGACGCTATCGAAAATAGTAGCTTGTCACATAAACTACAATTGTCACATAAACGCATTTCGTCGTCGAATATTTTAATGCCAAGTTAAGTATAATAATCTACCCTTATGTTTAAATTGTCTACACCTAGCACGTTAAAAAAACCTCGTTTGTGTTTTAATAACTCTTATATTATGATAGTCACATAAACTTCTATATGATAAATTACGTCGCTGTTATAACATTAGTTAGTCCTATTCAGTGTCACTGTTTTAGAATTTTGATATTCAAATTACATGCAGTTTTGAATCTCATTGCTGTTTAGTATTAATGTAAATCGGTTGTTTCGCACATTTCCGCTGTCAGGGCGAAAATTTGAACAATAATTATAATGTTAGCAGTTTGTTAGCGTAACTGTAGATAGAGCAAAATGAATACTTAGGTATGAATGAGTTGCTGGCCTATATAGTGTTCATGATTAGTGTTAAAATGGGCGATGGTTTTTTTATGTGATAAGTGACAGACGAGCAGACGGGTCAACTTATGGTACTATCCGTGCGGATAAAGAATGGGATCACAAATGGCGGCGAATCTATTCACTTCTTGCTCGCACAGTATTTGCAGGATAGACGGAAATTGCAAGCGAGAAGTGAATAGATTCGCCGCCATTTCTGATCCCGTTCTTTATACGCACGGATAGTAAGCGATTGCCGCCGCCCATAGACACCTGCAACGCCAGTAGAGTCAAAAGTGTGCTGTCAACTTTGAACCCCCTTACCCCCCAATTGGGCCTCCGTAACCCTCACTTAGCCGACGAAACACAGCGCACAGGCCAGCTTCATGCCGGTCTTTTATGAGGCCATGGAATCACTCCAGTTGAGGCGGTTAATTCATGCCGATGCGTGGCTCTTGCGACTTACTGATGTTTCAGGTGTCTATGGTCGGTGGCAATCGCTTACCATCAGGTGATCTGTCTGCTTGTTTCCCGCCAAACACATAAAAAACCTACGATGAAAGTTGACCTTAAACTGGTGTCTCACTCAATAGAAACCAATCAACGGTGACTCCTCAAAATCTTCCTACAATAATACCCTCAGATCGCCTGGGAGCCAAATTGCTCTCCACCTATAGTTATATTGGGTTCGTTCTGTTGGTACAATTGTATCAATATTGGACATCGTAACTCGATTTCCGAACGCGCTGTCAACTGCCACTGACGTCGGACAAAATGGCGGCTCAAATTGTGACACATTTTACGTCTTATTGGTTTCTTTAAGATTTCGAACATAAATATAACATAATTATCAAATAATTTTTATTTAATTATATTTTATTACCTATTTATTATGTGACGGTTTAATTTTTTATTTTTCTCTCGTCGTCTACGCGAAAAAATCAGCCAATGACAATAACAAATTATGTCAATACGTTGCAGAACACCTCTATATAACAACAAGCTTAACCAACGTCTCTAGTCATGTCTAGTTCATATGTTGAGAATTTTGTGCAACAAAAAATATATATTTTATAACTCATTCATACATTGTCCTAATTCCGTAACACTTTAAGCACTTGTGTTACAGATAAGTATCGAAAGAGGAAACACACATGAAATAATTAAATACGTATATAAAATATTAGATATGGCTTATCTCTTATGTTTAAATATATTTTATCTGCTTATAGAGCAAATTATTTTTTAGGTAACAACACTAAATAAAATTTAACGATTTTATTGAAATAGTATTCACCGACTTATTGTTCCACACTGTTCAGAGCTGGGTATTAAAAAGTCACAAGTTAAAAAGCGAGGCTGGAAATCCGGGAATACAAATTGAATCACGATTTAGCACGGCGGCACACGGCGCGGGGCACCGGCGCTAAAATTGTATTAATTAAATAGTACCTATACGTGGCACAGGATATTGACTCATTTTAGCTACTTGCCGATGACGAAGTGAAATAAAACAATAAATCCTCCAATCGATATTCGACTGCGGCGGCCATTCTTAACGATTGGCCACAGCGCAGGAACTTGTAAGGCTCGGAGTCTTGTATGTTTGAATTTTTTTAACAGAGCTGGGGTTTGTGATCACCAACTCACATTAGGCAAGCGTGGTGATTAAGCCTAATCCCATCACAGTTGACTCTGTACCGGAACAATAAGATTTATATTATACTAGTTTTTGCCCGCGGATTCGCTCGGCCCCCCACTACCTTACAATGTAGGGTTAGAAAGGGGCAAAAAGTAGCTCCATCCCTTCTCTCACTTAAAAATCACGTCAATCGTCGCTTTGTTTTGCCATGAAACGAAAGACAAACATATAGACAGATAGTCAGACACACTATCTAATTTATAATATTACAATGGATTTGAATGAGATTGTTCCCATCAGTACATGTAAGTACTGCCATCACACCGTGTGGTGCTGCTTAAATCGTCTGCCAATCGTGGCAATTTGCCCCAAAAAATCTCGACCCAAAATATCAAGACTTTTTTTATTAGTCACTGTTCTAACCTTACAAATATTTTTGTGATGATAATATTCATTAAATTCTACAAAACATAAACAATATTGGCGACGTTAGGGTAGAATAGGTAGTAACCAGCAAAAAAATTCTGGCACGAGTTTTAGAACGAATTACTTCCAAGCCGGTTTTACGAGTAGAAGCATTTTTATAGAAGGAAGAGAAATTGTAAGCAATTTACTTTAAGTATTTTGAAAGTAAAATTTTCCAACATCTTCAAAGACCGACCCCATCCCATAAACCCACAAATCCTCACCAAGTTACACACGGCGTAACCTTCCCCGCCCTGTCTTGATCGCCGTATGACGATGTGTCAATATTGGCCCGGAGTTTTTGTGTCCTTTCATAATAAATCGGACGACTGTTTTCTTTGCGACGTTTTATCTGAGCTATAGACTGTAGATTTGATGCGATGTAATAACTCTGGATTAGGCCCCGTGGCGGTTTTGTTGTTTTTGCGAGAGCATTTTAGGGTTTGGCGTTTGACAGATTTGTGAGTAAGATGTACATATTAATAAAATAATATACATTTTTTTATTGCTGAACTAGGCAGACGAGCTTGCGGCCCATTGGATGGTAAATGGTAACCGCCGCTCATGGACAACAACAATGCCGAGGCACAGTCATACCGCTGCCTACCGGCAACATATAAGGTATACACACACAGGTAAGGCATACATATATTAGAATTTACTTAGACTTTTTGTCTACCTAGAGACGGTGTTTAGAAGAACTGTAAGTTAAATCTACCATCACGATGAATAAATGCAAGCTTCACTATTAAGAGTTACATCACAAAGATGAACTGTACAACATAATATCTGTATTTTTGGTGCCAAATAAATGTTTTCTATTCTATTCTAAAACAAAAATGTAGAAAGTCAAATTTAGGATACATTATATTAAAAAGTCACAGTTAAAAAGCGAACCTGGAAATCCGGGAATACAAATTGAATCACGATTTAGCACGGCGGCACACGGCGCGGGGCACCGGCGCTAAAATTGTATTAATTAAATAGTACCTATACGTGGCACAGGATATTGACTCATTTTAGCTACTTGCCGAAAACGAAGTGAAATAAATCAATAAATCCTCCAACCGATATTTGGCTGCAGCGGCCATTCTTAAAGATCAGTGTCAGCGCAGGATATATTATAGTGCTCAAGTGTGTGAGCAAATACAGGCGCACTATTTAGACCAGAAAGTACACATTTGTATCCAACGTGCAAGTTTCGTTTTTCCTCAATACGCAGATAGATTTGAAAAATCTAGAGGTGTATCTCGTATTCAAAAACTTTCCGTGTTTCCTCTCAGTAGCCGGGAATTCGGCTACTGAGAGGAAACATCGCTGACTTTGAAAACAAAAAATCGATTAAAACAATCGAATTTCCATATACATCGCATCTCTATTACAGATTCGCCCGCAGGTAACAAATCATCCCCTCAGGGGAAGAGGGGGGGTAGGGTTCACGTCACGTCCGTTGGGGTAATTACAAAAACGAGTTCCGCTGATTTAGAACCAACCTCGGCTGATGTATGGTCGTGTTTCAGGACACTGATTTTTGGACAGCTGAAATTTAAACTCTATTACTTCGCACAGACCATAGCATACATCAATCACAACGCTTGATATGTTTATTTTAGTGCTGCGGAACTATTTATAGTTTTACTGTTCGGAACCTTAAACAATAGTAATAGTATACACCCCTGATCAGTCAGTGAGTCAGTCCGTGGTGCTTTATTATATAATATAAATATTATGCATGCAGTATGAAACAAAATAAATAAATAAAACCACAAAACATCTCATACATTGACGTGACTTCGTACTTGTAGTTTAAGCACTTGTGCTAACAGATATCAGATAACAGAGGAAACACAAGTATAACTTAAATCCATAATACCCCATATATATTACGTCCCATTATGTATGGAACAGCTGATTTATTTTTCGCTTATTTTATTGATATAACTTGCTATAAGGACTTAATTCATGATACCTATAAAGAAATTTTCGTGAAAAGAACCACTAAATTTCACGGTGTATAATTGATTTATACTAGAAAGTAAGTTATAAAGAGGTTAATCTCATGGTCAACGTCAGAGCTTATACCGAAAACACGAAACACTTGCGCGATGTAATTGACTCCCAGCGCCATCTATTGGTAGACAGTGGAACTACTTTCCCGAAACAAAGTGAGGGCGGCCCACTATTTAACAATACAATACAACCTTTAGCGAACCGAAAAAAAAAGTAAAATTTTCCAACATCTTCAAAGACCGACCCCATCCCATAAACCCACAAATCCTCACCAAGTTACACACGGCGTAACCTTCCCCGCCCTGTCTTGATCGCCGTATGACGATGTGTCAATATTGGCCCGGAGTTTTTGTGTCCTTTCATAATAAATCGGACGACTGTTTTCTTTGCGACGTTTTATCTGAGCTATAGACTGTAGATTTGATGCGATGTAATAACTCTGGATTAGGCCCCGTGGCGGTTTTGTTGTTTTTGCGAGAGCATTTTAGGGTTTGGCGTTTGACAGATTTGTGAGTAAGATGTACATATTAATAAAATAATATACATTTTTTTATTGCTGAACTAGGCAGACGAGCTTGCGGCCCATTGGATGGTAAATGGTAACCGCCGCTCATGGACAACAACAATGCCGAGGCACAGTCATGCCGCTGCCTACCGGCAACATATAAGGTATACACACACAGGTAAGGCATACATATATTAGAATTTACTTAGACTTTTTGTCTACCTAGAGACGGTGTTTAGAAGAACTGTAAGTTAAATCTACCATCACGATGAATAAATGCAAGCTTCACTATTAAGAGTTACATCACAAAGATGAACTGTACAACATAATATCTGTATTTTTGGTGCCAAATAAATGTTTTCTATTCTATTCTACTCTAAAACAAAAAGATGCAGAAAGTCAAATTTAGGATACATTAATATTAAAAAGTTCTTTAACCTTCCAGATAGCAGTGTAATATCGTATCGTGTCACTCTCATACACCGTCATTAAAGTTTGTATCTGTCTTTTGTGCCCATACTGAGACATCCGCGCCCGCGCATACATCGTGAACAAGGATAACTTTAGCTTAACTAACTTTAATAATACACTAACTTTAGCCGCTACGCATACTCATAACATCTCTTTCTATGTCAACTTTATGACGGAGATAACCACATTTTGAAGCACCTGGCTGAACTAACAAGAATTTAAAAGCGTTAAGAATAAAGTTTCAAAGTACTTATCGACTTTTAAAATCAAATTATCACCCCAATGCTGTCAAAGACCTTACTTTCACGCTACTTTAAAAATAAAAATATACTAAACTTGTACTTTTAAAGTAACTAACGCCAGCCAACAGTAACCTGGTTAGCATAACTTATATTTTATGAACCTCGCCATTCTGTTTAAAGACCAAAAAATTATAACGGCTTGCAATCGAAAAAGTTTTTCAATTAAAACATTTCTGATGTACCGACCCCGCAAAAAAGTTGAGCGATAAATTTTCCGAATTAACCAGGGCATTAAATATTTTGTAAACAGCCAGCGATCAAACCGTGTTGGGAGAGATTTAGTGAGCTTTGTATAAAATAGTAGAATATGGAAACTAGTACGTAGTAGAAGCAGGTGGTTTAAACGGGGTCTTAGTAAAATATGGCGGAATTCACTTTAGTTTATATATCAGTTAACAATTTAAAAAAAAGTATTTTTTTCGATATTACAGAATTGATTGGAAGACTGTTTTCTAAACACGATTGGAAAGAATTTCTTCTATAGAATAAAATCTCAAAATAACTCTCTCTCTCTCTCTCTGAAATCTCATCAGAATTGTTCATTACGACCGTATTTTAGATATTTTAGTGTTTTTCCATTTCGTGACTGTTCTGTTCTTGACATTCTGATAAAATATGATTGCATTTTGTTTCAAACTCGTTGAACCAATAGTTTCTGTAGACCGCACACCTCAGACGCGAAATTTGTTTCAATCTACGGTTCCAAAGCGATAGCGCAAATTACGTGCTAAAATGAGAGAGTACAGCGGCTTAACATTATGTACCTATTATATTATAATAAAATATTAAGAAAAAGTAGGAAAGCTTGTTAGTCCCGTAAGCAAAATAGATAAGTAAGCGTGACTACTCGGTAACGACCAATTCTCAAAACTCTAATATTAAATTAAATAGACCGGCGTAGTAGACGCTCTATCCTAACACTAATTTCCCTAAAACATAACAAACAGTTACTAGCTGCAGCGATAAGGCAAAAAGTTCGATTGCAATTTCGTCTAATTATCCAATGGGCCTGATTACAGGATCCAGTAATTAGCATTTAAAACCCTATAAAGTTTTGGGACTGTTGTAACGAGTTTCTCCTAATCAAAACCCGAGTACGTGCATCTGTTGTATGTAATTGAATGAAGTTGTACGGATTAAATTGGTCACTCGAATATTTGGGTGGAAAAATATTGTTTTAATTTAATTTCAGAGTCGACCTAATTTTGAGTGAAAGCAAGCAGAAAATTGGCATCACGTTTATAACTCTTATTTTTTATATACAAGAAAACTTTAGTTTTCATAAATGTTTTGTTTTAGATTTCATAAATGAAAACTTTAAGTGTTCATATATGAAAACTTTAAATGTTCATAAATGAAAACTCTAAATGTGTAATGTAACATCTGTAAATGTCGCGATATAGGAAGTTAGCCGGCCTTTTGGATCTAATGTGGTTTCTGTGGTGCCACCGTCGCATTATTTGTCACGATTGTTATTTTACTTAAAAAAAATCCGCTACTTAATGGGGCAAGAATGAGGAGCTAAACATCTTGGTTCGCGCTTTCATTGTCTGGTTGTCATTGATGGTGCCGGGAGTCGGTTACATCGCGCAATTGTTTTGTTTTTTCGGTCTACCTATAAGCCTTGCCTATGGGATAAGCCTCTGTATTAATAGTATAGAAAAATAAAAAAAACAAGACACGTAAAGTTCCCTATTTGCCGGAACTCTCACTGAATTCAAACGGAACCCATTTGTCACAAAAATTTAAGTGTCTACACAGAGTTCATTAAAAAGAGGCTGACTGCAAAAAGTCCATTATTCTAAACAATTACCGCGACCATTCCTTACGTCAGGATTAAAAAGAGAAAACCCGGGCCCATCCGAAAAACTCCGACGAAACAATTAATTAAATAACGCCTATTAACATGACAAATTATTTCGGCGTTTAAACGAATTAAGCGCTCGAAGTGGACTCAAAAAACCGGCCCGAACCGGTTAACCGGTTAGGTGGAACTCGGGATATAACCGGATGGTCGGGGTAGGGTTGGTAATGAGTTTATTCTCCTCTGTTTATCTGTTTACCCAGGTGAGCAGAGGAAAGTTAAGCTAATAATGGTTGACTTAAAAAAGTTTGGTGATTTGCACGTACGGCTCCGTGGGAGAGCCACGCTTTGGCCTGAATTGGCTCGACCGGAGTGATACCACGGCTTCGCGGAAGACGTGTTTTGAGAGTAAGTGATGGTATGGGTCTAACTAGAGGGAAAGAGGGTTAAAAAGTTGTCAGCGCACTGGTGTTGCCAACTTTTCTTAAGTCTTTGGGTGGCGAGTGGATATTTTTAGACATTTCAATCATAAATCAAAATCATGTACGAATCTTTGAACGGTAAGCTTTAAGGTGGTTAAAGTAATATGATTGTTTTCTGGTACTTTCTACGTCAGCTTTACAATAAAATGGTATTTACGAATCATCATCATCATCATCATCAGCAACCCATACTCGTCCACTAGTGGACATGGGTCTCCCCTCATGCACGCCACCGCTCCCGATTTTCGGCCACTCTCATCCAGCCCACACCAGGCAGCCTTCGAATATTTTACTAAAATTTGCAAGTTCGTTTAATCTTATAATAAGTAAGTACACAGTGCTACAATATTTTATATTTAAAAACCCAGCAGCCCTAGTTCCTGGGGCAGTTTAATGGGCAGACACTTAAACGGTTAAAGTTTCGAGGAAAAAACGCTGTTTTGCTTATCCCGTTTTAGAGAGTTATATCTTAACCGAGCTTAAGATAAAAAAGTTTAAGGTGGCGTTGAGTCTACGGAACAGATAGAGGGAAACTGTTTGTTCCATGACTAAATCGGGTAAATGAAAAATACTCTTATGAGAATAAGATTTCTAAAATAAGTCTTTATATTTCTGGGATATTAGTAGGTAATTAGTAAATATTTTAAGCATTTAAAGGCAATGACGACATTCGTAGAGTATTTTTTTTTATACTAGAGGCGGCAAACGAGCAAGCGGGTCACCTGCTGGTAAGTAATCACCGCCGCCCATGAACATCTGCGAGATCAGAGAGGTCGCTGATGCGTTGCCGGCCTTTCAAGAAGGAGTACGCTCGTTTCTTGAATGTCCCTAATTCATAGCCGTCAGGAAATACTGCCGCAGCTAAACTATTCCACAAGACTGAGCTTCGCGGGAGAAAATTCCTCGAAAAAAGCACAGTGCTAGATCGCCAACCATCAAGATGATGAGGATGGAATGACAGCCGCTTGCGTTTTCAAATCTATTTAATTAATATAATACCGGCTGTTGCCAGCCATATTCTTATATGCTCTCTTAAGCACGATAGGACTTGTACCAGCCTATATACTTTCCCACTGCAGAGAAAAGGCCTCCCATCAATGAAATCAAGTCAACGCTACTATGATGGGAATAAGCTTAATCTGGTTCTTATTCAGTAAAAATAGATTCGCTGCGGCCAATTTCAGTCAAAAAACTTCTTCCTATAACATGAAACACCATATAAGGCAATCATCTTTGCTGCTGAATATTTTCAAAAGGAATACGCCCTTTCCTTAAGAGCTACGTAACGCGAACTACGACCAATGTGTTTCTTTTTTTGAGTGACGTAATAAAAAAACGAACTAGCTCCTCAAATAAAAGTAAATGGAATAGCTGATTAATGTGTCTCATTCGTCCTCCGTTCCCAAAACAAACAAGACAGCAAATAACTCAGGTGTCGCGTGCTTGTCACCATTCCAAGCAAATCGTCTGCGTAGGGCGTCGCCAATGGCCGCCATTTCTCTTAAAAGTCGTAAAGAAATAATAAGCACTAGTGATGGGAAAAAACTATTTAAACTATTTAAGTGAATATAAAAAGAACACTATTTGTGATAGGTAGTATCTTCAGGACGTACAGGGTACAGAGTATAAGTCTTCTTTAACGCGCCGTTAATGGGCCTAATAATTTTGGAGTTCCGGGTTCGATACCCAGGTTGAGCAAAAGTATGTTTCCAATTTTTCGAACATAAGTAGCTCGGGTTTGTGATTGAAGCGTGGTGTTTACGCCTACCCACCAAAACAGCGATGACATGATTTCTATCATGGAGGCCTTTATCCTGCAGTGGTGTCCCAGTGACTGCAGGACAATACTGTCGTATATAGGCTGATACTAATAAACTTATATATAATTTTTGGAATCTTGTCTGTCCTACATGATTAAACCCAGATCGACGTTTAGCAACAATTACATTTACCTCGTAGTTTAAGATGCTAGATAATCTATATCTATACTATTTATAAAAGGTTAATCTCATATTCTACGCCAAGGCTTATAGGTAAACCGAAAACACGAAAAACTTGCGCGATACAATCAACGTCCAGCGCCATCTATTGGTAGACAGTGGAACTACTGCCCCGAAACGAAATGAGGGCGGGCCACTAGTGTTAACATAAAGTTAGCAGAATTTAAACTCCGAAACGTCGAAATAAAGAATGAGTATTGACTCTCTAAATCGACTCGCATCACTAATAAAGACCCACGGAGGCGTACAAGATAGCGTTTTCGCTAATCAAATAGTTGGGCACGCGAGCTGGCGTGGGCGTGCAATCACGTAGCTTCCTAACAAGAGGTTAGCACGCGAAGCTCGATGGGGCCATGAAAGAAGCGATTTATAGTCCAAAAACGTGAAATGTGCGAACTTTTGCGACCCATTGTGTGGGAGACTTTAAATTACGATAGTAGCTGAAATGAAGGTGTAATTCGTACAAAATTATGGTCTCAAGTTGAATTATAACTACCATTAGGAACTCAAATTTGATGTTGGAATTTTTGAGGCAAAACATTATTCCTTCTTTTCACAAAACTGATATTTTACATGATTATTTTATAAGATTTCCGTCCAAACTGAACACTTATATACGTCATAAAAGTATGTACCTACATTAATAAACCTACCACCTAGTTGGGAATGTTGATTTGTATTTTTTGTGATAGATGGCAGACGAGCTAACGGATCACCTGATGGTAAACACTTGCAGTACCAGTGGAGTCACTAATAATAAAATAAGAAGGCAGTGGATGGGACAGATTCCAGTGGTAACTGATAACTGACATCACTAATCACCTAAGGACCTTTATTATAGTACCGATATGTAAGAACGTACGCCTTGTGGCTAGACCACCTGTCCGTTGGTCTGAGGATATTTTAAGGGTGGTGGGGAAACAGTGGATGAGGCTGGCTGGTGACCGTAGGGCGTAATAAAGAAGAGGCCTATACTCAGCAGTGGGTGGATGTGGGCTGACATGATGATGATGATGATGTAAGAAAAAGTCTAAATATACCGTAACATGGCGAGTCCCAAGCATAAATTTCGACCAACACTTAGACACTCTTCGAAACAAAACTCCTGACACCGTACATAAACAGTTTAAGAAATATCGCCATTTTAACGGCCCGAGCCCGCGAAAAGCCGACATTCCCCATAAAATATAGATCGCGAACGAATGAATGAACGAACGAATGGAGTCGTTCACGCGAGGCTCCGAGTGTTTTATGGCACATCTCTTATGATGTTATTTGTATGTATATTTTGGCAAAACAAGTTGTTGGGGCTCGTCACCGCCGGGTTACGGTGGAAAGGCAATAAGTCTCGGCTTCAAATTGAAGGGGACTATTACAGGGGGCGCTAAAAGCCTCACTGTACGTGGTTTATAAAACATCAGCACGCCACAAGCCCTTTTCTTTTCAGATTCAATGTTTTTTTTATGTGATAAGTGGCAGAAAAGCAGACGGATCACCTGATAAGCGATTGCTGCCGCCCATAGCCCACAGCCACAAATAATTACACACAGAAGGTAGACTCAGCCTGATTTTGAATTAAGAAGAGTTCGTTGACATATGCTAGGGTTGTTGTCCGGCATGAGTACATAAGCGCGCGGCCTCTACCACAGACCTCGACAGTTCGACAATCTTATGTCATAGGCTAGGATTAATGTGGTCGAAAAGGCGTATTTCCCCGTTAGTGCGCATGCGTGAGTACATGACACGTTTTTAGCTCTTAGTGGGCAGTCTACTTTCTGTGTGTAATTACTTTGTGCCACAGCGTCGCAAGACCCAAAAACCTATTAAAAGGCATAAAACAATTGATTTTCCATTGTAGTCTGCTCTCTGGGCCTTACGATGTTATACACATGCAACACCAGTTGAGTCACAAGTGCGCTGCCAACTTTTCCATGCATCATGCATCATCAGTTATTATTATAAGGCACCTTTCAGTAAGGAGTTACATAGCGTAGGTAAGTAAGTAAGTAAAACATTTATTGACCACACAAGAAGAGATACAACACAACAGTAAGTAAGACACAGAATACATAATAAGAAGTAGGTACATACGAGAAACGGAAAGAAACATTACGTGCTTAGATATTCTTCTTCTTTGTCGTCACACTCTTGGTTGAGTGTTCGTGGTCATCACATCAGCGTTTATGGCCTGCTTCACAATCCTTCGCCATTCCTCCCGCAGTGATACTTTTCTAGTGCATTCGTGGAGTGGACCATTGAGGGCACTTTTGAGCAAAGCTACTATAATTTAATTCCAAAATTAACTACAAGTATGAAAATGGGTCGTGCATTTAATAATGTACTGACAGAACATTCTCTTTCTGCTCTTTCAATCTGAAACATTGCAAATAAACATTGTTCCGCTTCAAACTTCAAACCTTAGTTTGAAACAGTACAAAAGACTCCGCAAAAAATAAACTTAACTCGAGATTAAAAACGTAAGTTTTAGTTTCATAACAGCTTTGACTCTACATTCTCGAGAGAAATAAAAGAGGAATAACTCTCATTTTACCGGCTCCTGCTGTTTAGTAAGCTTCAACGGAATTATGAACTGTTCTTACACAGTATAGAAATATACAGTTCGCTCTACTTTTGCACTATGTACCTAATTTAAATCAATAACTAAATAATCCATAAATAAATAAATTAAATAAATTGAGACAACATCACATACATTGTCCTGGCCCCAAACTAAGGTTTTCCCTTGTGCTATGGAAACCAGAAACAACGAAGGTACTACAAACACCCAGACCCAACACAAATATCAGTTTCATCAACAAACATTTGTGCTGGTGCGGGAATCGAACCCGCGACCCTTACGTCTCAACCGGCGCCATCAAACCATTGCGCTAAACGGGTCGTCCAATCTGTATCTATACTATTTATAAAGTGATAACTTCAATAGTTAACGACAAGCTTATAGGTAAACCGAAAACACGAAACGCTCGTAATCCAAACGACGTGAAAGGATTTCTTGAGGAGTTCACCTTTGGGGCCAAAATCACAAAGGACCAGTCCAGATCTTAGACGATTTTAAATTGTGACTCTTTTAAATACCTATTGTGGACAATCAAGATGACCTTCATTCCGCCTGCTGGTAAGCGGCCGTGAGATCCAAATATGAGGTTGACAGGCACAAAAGAACAAAGACTGTATCCTCACCTTGAAAGCCCCGCCTAAAAAACCCAGGATTGTAAGAAGGGTAAAGGACTTGGACCCACAACTTTCTAAGTATTTTTAAGAATGAATTGCAAAGAATTGCTTTACCAAAAACAAAAAATATTCCGTTCACCAGGTCGCCAGAGCTTTTCATTCTTCTGCAAATCTTCAGACTGTGTTTTACTGTGTTATCGCGGTCAGGAAATTTTAACACCCTTTACTTGTTTGCACTCTGCCGGAATTAACAAAAAATATTTTCCGTCGAGTATGCAGGATGGAAATTTTAAGCGGGCACCAAATTCAGCTTAGTACAACGGAAATATTTACAGTCAAAGTAATTAAAATACTGTTAATTATCATTGTTGGTACTTTCGAATACTTTAGAAGAAATGGGAAAACATTTTTATATGTGGCAGACTAGCGTATGATTTTAAGCGTGATGAACTCCCAACACAGTGAAGTTGCAACTGCGTTGGTCGAAAATAAAGTTTGGTATTTTGATTTCGACCCTTATCTAAAGTGATTGGTTTTGAATTCCGAAAATGCTATAGAGCTCTTTTACGAATGAAGCCTGGGGGCGACACTTTTACTACGTTGACGCTATACTTATAAAAGAAGTGGAAGTAACCGAAAAACAGCGCTGACTGGGTACTAACCTGGGCCAGCAGATGCTGAGTTACTCTCCAATTACTAACATACTGACTGTACATACGTGACATTATGTAACTAGGTTATTGATGAGACCAATAAACATTTTTTTATATGATTATTTGGACCACTTATCCATCCATTGGCAAACCGATTGCTGCAAATAAAGTCCAATGGAAACTTTTAGGGGAGGCCTTTTCCCAGTAGTGGGACAATGAAGGCCAAAAAAAATGGTTCTATGATCGAAGTTGTAATATTGTAACCTAGACCAGTTGTAACAAAGCTATTTCTAGGAACCTATTCACGTTTGTTTTGTATTTGGTTTGCCATTAAGGTTGTGCCTGCCGGCTTGCTGTCGCCACAGTTTCATAGAAATCGGTTTTGTTTACATCAAAGTGGGTTAGGACTTGTAAAAATGTATACAAATGTACCTAGCTCTATTTTTCCGTGCATTATTATAATACTACAATTATTGACTAGCGTATTATCAAGTTATCGCTGCTTTAGTGGATTAGGCTTAATCACCACGATTGCCTAATCCGGATTGGTGATCACAAACCTGGGCTATGTTCGAAAAATTCGAAGCATACATTTCGTTCGATTTGGCAATCGATCCCAGGGTCCCGAGATCACGGCCCGGTACTTAAATCGTAATCGTATCGTATACGTAAGCATGACGACAATTTATTGAGAACACAAAACGTCAGAAAGAATAGTATGGTAAAGTGAGCGTTCATCCACAGATTAAACAATCAACGTACCTATGTAGAACATTTTTAAGGAAATAGTGATACGATACTGATACGTCGACAAAGGTACTTTGTGCTGAGTAAGTACCTAATACTGTAATTGTAGCGAATGTACGACACGTTGATGTTCCGAATTCTTTAAAATGTTCATGCTAGCTCCTCTACATTCAATTTTTTTTTCTATTTTACATCTTGTTACCTAAGCAACATAATTGTAGACAGATAAATTTTCCTTATTGTACCAAAAGTTACAGAACTTAATATTACGGTCATTAAGTAAAGACAGTCGCATATAATTTAAAATTAATGAACATCAAATTTCAAAAGTGTGTAATTGATTTAAAAGTTTCCTAGAAGCCGTTTAAACAAATATGGTTTATTTTGAAGTACCTACCTATATTAAACTAAATACATGTAAAGTGCACTTAAAGATTGCCTTCTACATTTTTTTTATGTGATAGGTAGCAGACGAGCAGGCGGATCACCTGATGGTAAGCAATTGCCGCCGCCCATGAACACATGCAACAAGTGCGCTGCTAACCTTTTATCCCCTCCCCCCCGATGGGCCTCCGGTACCCTCACGGTACCCTCACTCACTCGGAGAAACACAGCACAGGAACTGCTTCACGCCAGTTTTCTGTAAGGCAGTGGTATCACTCCGGTCGAGCCGGCCCATTCATGCCGAAGCATGGCTCTATTAAATATATCACTAGAACTACAAACGCAGTAAATAAAGTACAGTACAAAATTATTCCTTTTTTGCCCTCTCCGAAACGTGTTCCAGAATTACAACGAGAAATTCCTAATTTCATCTCTTGGGAGACAATTTTGAGGGCGTCATTAAAAAAATAATTACACTATATCTAGATGGCAAATGGTCGCGGTAGGGTTGCTACGCCTGATTTCCCAGAATGGTCCTTAATAATTTTAAGTTTAATTGCTATAATTCTGTGGAGTAATTTGTTGATGGTAGGTTAATGTGTTTCTTGAAAATGGACCATTACTTTTTGTTACACAATGAGAGAATTTATTTTCATTATATTCTTTGAGCAAACAACCGACTTACTACTAGTTGGATTATCTACTTCAATATAACAAATTATCATCTTTTTAATGCTAGTCATGGCAAGCAGGTGACTTGATGATTACGTTATCATGAACAACTGTGAGATCAGAGAGGTCGCTGATGTATTGCCGGTTTCTGAGAAAGGGGTACGTACACGTTACCTGTTATTGTTATATTAGACCAAATGTGTCTGGATCGAGAAAACGGATAAATTAGACGTATTGTAATAATGCAAGGTGCGGTTGTCTGTACAACGTTTTTATATAACTCAAAAATTAAAGCGTAATACTTGTACAGAAACTTAATTTTATAACTACAAAACAGGTTTTAACTGCAGTGAAAAGTCAATGAAAGTACCGGACAGTATTTTATTAGATGTAAGTTTCTATACTTTATTAGATTATTTTCTATTATACAGTGCATGCCATTTTTGTGTTGAAAATAAAACCTACGTTCTTTCACCGAAAAGTATTTTATCTGTGTAAAGAAAAACAAAAGAAAAATAAAAAAATATAGAAAAAAAACTCTTTAATGCATTTATCATGTAGATTTGTACAAATTAGATTTTTTAATTTATATTTTCGCTACATTATTAATTCATCCAAACAGTCCGACAACCCTAGATGAGTCCTTAATTGTAATTAAGCTAATTGGACATAATTAGAACAATCGGATTAAACTGAGGAAAAAACGATTTGCCTCATTAGACAGTGTGATCTCTTCTTAAAGTGCGGGAACGGACTAATTGGAGAATAGGTTCGAGTCTGGTGGTTGCTGGAGAAATGTCTATAAAACACATTAGGTAAAAATTATGACGTCGTTACATTAGACATTGACCAAGTACGTAGCTCGCCCGTAGAGGGTCCTAATTTTACAGGGTGGCTCTGTGTCACGTCTTCTATTAATCTTTATGAAAAACTAGCTGTTACCTGGGACTTCATCTACGTGAAATAGTAGCTTTTCACCCGATTACATACGCCCAGAGACACCTGCAACACCAGTAGAGTGACAAGTGCGCTGCCAATCTTTAACCCCCTTTTCCCCCAATAGGAACTCAGGTACCCTGACTCACTCGGCAAAACACAAGCGCAGGCAGCTGCTTCACGCCGGTCTACTGTGAAGTGGTATCACTCCAGTCAAGCCCATTCATGCCGAAGCGTGGCTCTCCCACGGTTACAATACCGCTTAGATGAGATAGAATAAAAAACCATCCAATCAAATAAAGAGCCTAAGTAATAAACGACAAGAAAAACGAATACGAAATCTGATATACTTCGCTGGAACATGCAACATCAGCGCTCCGAGCCTTCGGAAGGAGGGGTATTATGCCAACGAATTATGAGTATTATCTCGCTCTCGATTTATGGAATATTGGATTTCTGGAACTTAGGTCAAGGGGAGGGGGGTACTAAAGTGCAGGTGTATCTGCTATAAAAGGAGTTGGGAAGCTGAGCCATGAGGAGCATACCTACTTTTTGAATAAGTTCTTACAACTTTCTCGACCGGAGTGATACCACTGCCTCACAGAAAACCGGCGTGATAACTGTGGGAGAGCCACGCTTCGGCATGAATGGGCCGGCTCGACCGGAGTGATACCACTGCCTCACAGAAAACCGGTGTGAAGCAGCCCCTGTGCTGTGTTTCGCCGAGTGAGTGAGGGTACCGGAGGCCCACTCGGGGGGGAAGGGGGCAAAAGGTTGGCAGCGCACTTGTAATTCCACTGGTGTTGCAAGTATCCATGGGCGGCAGCAATTGCTTACCATCAGGTGATCCGCCTGCTCGCCTGCTACCTATCACATAAAAAAAAAAACTTCTCTCGATTTCATTCCGTACTTAGTTGGGCACTCCTATTACAAATATCAAACACCAGATGAATATTAAATATAATAAAAATTTAAAAATCCTGCAAAATCACAGGCATTGACCTGATTCTGTACATTGTTTTAGCATTTGATACAGAAAGTCGGATTTAGCTGACATTGCTATCGAATTTTATTGACCTACGTGTTTTAACATCTTATCGAACCTTTATGCCGAAGCATAGTTACATAGTACCCATGTTTTTGAGATAAAGACAACCGTCGTTCTATACCTAACTATGTAACTATTTTGTAATCATCATATTGTATGTAAATTTCTGAAAGCTAAATATGATGACACTCTAATCAAACCCATTGTTTTTTAAAGAAAGTGTTTTAACAAGAGTGGGTATAACCTACATAAGTAAATAAAAGGTCGAGTGTCTCCGAAGTGTTAAGACTACTTGAAAATCCAATAGGGCGAAAAGTCTCGCAAAGACAAATACCTTTTCACTCGAACATCCAAGATTCTGAGACTTAAACTCGAAACAATCTAGATTAAAAACTTAAATACGCTCACAACAGACGCCTAATAAACACGAGGCTACAAAACAGCGAACATTTTCTCAAAACGAAAATCCCTCACAATACTTCGTCGTTTCCTTCGATAGCCAAAAGGTCCACTAAATCTTGGATTGCAGACAAGGAGGGGGGACAAATAGTGGAGGAAAGAAAGGGACGGCGCTAAATGAAATCTGTGAGACGGAGGCTTTTGTTTGAGATGCTAGCCTCGTCCTTTATTGTGTCGGTAATGAGACGTTCTGTCTATAAATATTACTTGTGCAACTGGCTTTAGGAGATAAGGCCGGACTGTATATTGTTAGTTTGTAATTTGTTACGTAAAGTCTTGGGGATAACTATTTCAAGATGAAAATTATGAGGATTTCTTTTCTTGTAGATAGGATTGACCACAGTTGTACCTTTTTTATGTGATAGGTGGCAGACGAGCAGACGAAATCACCTGATTATGTAAGCTATTCAATCTTGACTTCAAGAAATCCAGGCCCCTATTTCACCAAGCTGACATAATATGAAGAGATTGTTACTATACTGGATTTAGAGTTGTTAATGGGCAGTAGGAATCGCTTACTACGGGATCCGCCTGCTCATATACCTCTAATGATATGAAAAGTAAAACCATGCTGTATTAAATTTTTAGTTACCTAGTAAGTACCAGGTAAGTCCCACTGCTGGGTACAAACTAGTTACAAATAAAAAGTAAGTAATATACTATAACATGAACAGAACTACCGTTGTTACATTTCAAGAGCCTGCAGTTGGTTTGCAAAAACCTGTGTACGGAATAAAAATTGCAAGCGAACCAATTGCTGATTCGTCTTCTAAACAGACGACTCCCCGTGACCTGAAAAATAGTGGCCATTTCTAAGCAGACAAATTGCCATGACCCCAAAATGAAACATTAGCTGTACATCTCTAACAATAAGATCAAAAACATCACAATCCGCCACAACAGGAGAATAGCAAAATAATTCAAAGCCCCAAAGACGACAGCAGCCGTCAGTAAACTGTCTTTGTTTGGTATAAAAAATCCACGGTTCGCATTCAAGGAATCGAACGCAAACACTTTTAAGATAATAGCACTCTCCCGAGTCCAAATGTATACAATTTTTATTCTTTTGCCTCGTCCAAATGTTTATACATTTTGCTTCTCTTGCAGGGCGTTGAAACCGGCCGACTGTGAATTATACTGACACCAGTATTGTCGAAGTGATGGATGTTTTAAGATCGCGTTTATTGCACGTTTTAAGGACTTGGTGAGGAAATCTGCGGATGGTCTCACCAGATTCGTAATGCATTGGAATCAATGACCAAACTTTTCCAACTCACCATACAAAAAACTTAAACCCGACTATGACAATAAACGACGCTGAAAAAGTATAAAACAAGCCTTCGTTGTCAATATTAGATTTTGTGAAACCTCATATACCTATAACCAGCGGACAATTAAGACGCTTATAATGATATGTCATTTGTCGAATTCTGATAAGTAGTTTAGAAGTTACGTGGATACAGATGAACATACATACATAGCCTGTCAAAATCATAACCCTCCTTTTGCTTTGCCGTAGTCGGGTAAAAATAACCAAGTCATGTGATGGATTATGTATGGAAAGATTTTTTTTTATGCGAAGTTTCAAAAGTCTTAGTACACAATGTTGTTTAGAATGATTTTTAAAATACGTGGTTAAAGGAATGTAAATGTTCACAGGCACATCCTGTATATGTAAATACTGTGAATACAAATGAAATAGATCATTAACAACTCTCAATAGAACTGAAGTAATATAAACTTTACTGAATACACCAATTGCGGAGTTCATTAAAAGTTTGTTTTCTCATTTGATTTGCGAACTATGTCGATACCTACCAACTTATAATTTGACTTTCATTTGAATTTATATCCGCGTATCTCAATATGTACAAAACTTAGTATACATTGACGGAGATTGTGCAATCAGATAGATATACATTAAACCTTAAGCAGTTGTACAGAATATTATATTTTTTAAATAAGACAATATAGCTTGTTTTATCTATTTGAAAATCAAGTGCCTCAACTATATTTCACTAATAAGATTGTTTTATGTACCACGTCTAGTTCTTTCATAAAGCTTTTTTGTATAATGCTAAGCTATGAAAAAATTGATACAAAAACCAACTTACACCCTATGTTGTACCACTCAAAGCAATCGATTAGCAACAGACAAAGGGATCACTCAAGGCGAATCGAGACGCTGTGTCCGCATTGTTTGCTAGCATAATTCACCAGACACCTTAGTCACGCCAAAAAACACCACACAATCCTTATTCTTCGGAAAATAAAGTTCATATTTCTCTGCTATCTTTTTTCCAGCTGGTGTGCCTCAGGGTGGTATCATGTGACTACTATTATTCCTACTCATAAATATGTAGTTGGATGGACTGTTGGTTATTGTTTGGCGTATGATTTGGACTGAGCAATGGCCCGAAATCGGGTTGCACGTATAGAGTTTCTTTTTGTATGTTATTACGCCTACTGTAACGGTGGCGTTTTTTGGTGAAGTGTATGGCTTTGGAATAAACAAACGTCGTAAATGTCGTCTGCAGATCGGGATAGACTATCGTCTGTTTTTTATGTCTCGTGTGTTTTATGTATTGCCGGGTTTTGCGAGGAAAAGCAAAATTGAGATTTACTTATCGTGATGTATGTGTGTCATTTTTATGAAGTAAATCTTGAAAACTATATCATTGATTGTCATATAAAGTTGAAGAGATCCATGATGTGATGAGGTTGAAAAGGAAGATAGTATAAAGAGATATAACATGGTTGATATTCGACCTAACAAAAAAGATTTCAATTCTTTTCATGATACAATGCCCAAAGTCTATACAACAAAGCACACACACCAATCAAAAACAACATAACAGGACAACGTAACAGAACAAAGGCAACATTCAAACAGAAACGTCAAAAAGCGAATCCTATCGACATTCAAATACTGGGTTACCGGTATTGAGTACATATCGCTGCATGCGATAAAAATTTTTTGCGCAATTTTTTTTAGTGTGTACCACGCGGCATTCATATTGTCTTGTTCGGAGAAAAGCACCTATATTTGAAACAAATTACGTATTTGTCCAGGTCAAGAAGAATCTTGGTCACCTTCAAAGGCCGGATTAGCAAGAAGTGGCTGAGAATAGAGCGGAGTGGCGAATTCTTGTGTCGAAGGCCAAGATCTACTTCGGGTCGCTGAGCCAGCGTAGTAAGTATAGAATTGTAACTTTTTCTGAGTAAAGCGTAAGTCAGAAATGTTAAAAGTTAGGTAATAAATGGAAATTCATCGGACTACGTCTGTCCGTTTGACCATTGCAGCTCATGAACTGGACAATTGCCGTTACTTTGTCTTTATAGTAACTGGTAACCAAACTCAATGTCTATTTGATTAAGGTCAATGTCTATTTGATTAAAGTCATACAATCCATTGGGTTTTGCTTTCAAACAGAGTACAAAGAACAAGAACAAAAAACGGAGAAACTTATATAGCCACGCTTTGTTCAAATAAGTACTATAAAAAGCCTAGTGTTGTAATAATATGTAAAAAAAATATATATCGATGCCAAATATTGATGTTTAACCTACAAATTGCTTTTAATGTGAATGATAATAACACTACAAAATCTTAGGAGTTTTCCAACCGTGATAGAGTATTGACAGGCAGTCACTGAAGAAGACAGTGTATAAGCAAGCCTATCACCCATTATTAAACTTGAAGTCAAATAATCTCATAATATTATATTTGTCTAGAATATTAATAATATTAGAAATATGTAATATTTCTCTCATAATATTTTTATGATATCACCTTTATTACTTCGTTTCCCTAGATTTACGTTTTTCTTATTTCTGTGTGAGTTCTTTATTGAGTAAAAATAATTACAATTTTATTTGAAGCCATAGTCAAAATATAATTTTTTAATTAGCATCTAATCAGCCCACGTCCAGCCACTGCTGAGTAGGCCTTTTCTTTATTACGCTACTTACCAATGTCACCTGCTAGCCTCATTCATTTTTCCCCACTAAAATTACATTATCGTCGGACCAACTGGCATGTAGTCTACCCACGGTACGTCACCCCAATCTTGGCTGCCATTCGGTAAGCTTTATAATTCTTAGTAATTCATTATTATTTCACACAGCTTTAGTAAAAACACCGCCGTTTTAAAATTTGAACTAAACTTTCATTAAGAAACTTAAGGCAGTCGTCGGTTTTTAAATGGGTGTTGGTGTTGAACAGAAGCCGAAACTTTATCGATACTATTTTCTTCTAACTTCCCTTCCCTAAACCATATAAAAACCTCATGCAAGCAACCGTAGGAAAAAGTTTAAATTGGGATCGATTAAAAATTCCCTATCCACGTGCGCTTGTCGAAACAACTGGATACGGACTCGAGAGGAAAAAGTATGAGAACTTCTGTGTTCCGAGTTACCCCACTTGACTTTTGAATAAATAAAATTCTTGGAAATTTTTACCTGCTTTTCCTGGTGTGCGGTCTAATTTCACGTTCAGTAGGTTTGTTATGGTGGGAAATGATTCGGGTTATATACAGTGTGCCCCAACGCTATGACATACCAAATTAAATATATAGAAATAGCCTACAGTGTTCCACTGCTGGGCAAAGGCCTGACAGGATTGCCGACAACGGGGACAGACCTCAAAAGCGATGGTGTGACGATCTTAATAGCTCATCACTTGATTGGATCATGGATGGTAAAGGATAGAGATCAATGGAGAGATTTTAGTGACAGTATCTTAAATCATCAAGATAGCTCTTTACACTTTAACGAAACATTTCTTACCTCATTAGGTAATTTATTGATTTGACAAATTCTGTACGGAAAAAAACAGGAGATAAAACAATTTTTAAAGAGCTTTCTTGCCATATTTTCTCTAAGGTCTCCCGCCGTACAGCTTACAAATCGATAGTGTAAGTTCTATGAGATTTGCAAGTATTTTAAAAAACAATCTAACTTAAGAAACAAACATTCAAATTGTCATAAAAATATATTAAGTTAAATAACTTTAAGTTTGGGGAAAAAAGTTGTCAAACGTATTATTCTAGGGAAAAAAAATAGTCGATATTTTAGAAACTATATCTACCAACACTGCTTCAACCTAGATCGGTATTTAAGACTAGACCAAGGTGCTTAAGTAAGTTAATCATAATAATTTATGAGATTTCTCTCGATTGCTACCACAGCCACACTCACGTCTGGAATGTTGTTAAGGAAGACGCATTGGGGGTTTAACCTTACTCCATTTCCCGGGAAGGAATATCTAGTCTAGTGTTGATTTACTGCGCATACCTGTGATAAATTATGTTTCAGGATAACCTTGTCTAACTTTGAGATACATAATACCGGCAGATGTTCAAAGCAATGCGATTAAATTACTTGGTACTATTATAGCAATTCTGATTATAAACTAATCTAACTAAATATATTGCAGCATTCAGGCCAAAATGGCGTCAAAGATATCAAAAAGCGGTCAAGTGCGAGTTGGTCTGACCTATGAGGGGTTCCGTAGCAGCAAGTAACATTTATTTTCATATTTGAGTTAATTTAATGTAGTTTTAAAGATAAATTGCAATAAAAGATAAATATATATATAATATATATATATATATATATATATATTATATATATATATATATATATATATATATATATATATATATATATATATATATATATATATATATATTTAAAACGTAAATAAGTGAAACATGCATGACAATGAACAAAACCTTACTACATTATGAGTACAAAGGAAATATCGAAAAAGTGGGTCATGATTCACGTTTCTCAACTGTACATCATTGGCCGTTAAAAAAACTGTTCAGAAGAATTTGGTAGGTAACTTTGTCTGCTCCAATATATCTGACGCCTGTACACGTTAGGTGCTTGTTTGAAATGCAGTTTTTAATTCATAGATTCCTAATTGCAATGAATGAGTGAATTTCTTTTAATTAATTCCTTATAACGCAGGAAAATGTTCACTCACGTTCGTTTCGAGAAAGTTTGAAAAGAGATCGATTAAAAATCACTTCGCCGATTTAACAGCGGAAATAAAATTAAATCCTGCCTTGTTCGAATAGGGGTGCAATCATTTATCGATATTCTAATTTAAAAATCATGCGATCTCTTTAGGAGATAGATAAATACTCTTTATTGCACAAAATATTACAGAAATTTAATGGTATGATGATTTATAAATACAACCTACATAGATACATACAAACCCTACCTTATACGCCAAAGGTTGTGGGTTGGATCCTCACCCTGTACCAATATTCGTGAGATGAACATTTGTATTTGTTCAGTGACTGAGTGTTATATATGTACCTATTTAAGTTTTATATTTGTGTTTCCTCTGTTGTCTGATATCTGGAACACAAGTGCTTAAGCTACTTAGTACGACTAAGCTTACGACTTCACTGGTGTCCATTAGCGATCTTGTTTGCTACCTTTCATATAAAAAAACAATATTGTATTATAATCGCTTTATACAATACTAGTGGCCCGCCCTCACTTCGTTTCGGGAAAGTAGTTCCATTATCTACCAATAGATGGCGCTGTAGCTAATTACATCGCGCAACTGTTTCGTGTTTTCGGTTTACCTATAAGCTCTGACGTGGAATATGAGAGTAACCTCTTTATAAATAGTATAGAAGATCAGACATTGTTATTGTAGATAAAAGTTTTAGTTAAAACGTCGATATTTTTGTCGACAACATCTTCGCAGCTCTAAATTAGAGTAATTTCAACTGACTTCGGTACGAAAGAAAAAGAATGTAAAATTTTCGTGTGGGAATCCGACCCATTATACATTTTTCCTCACCAACCTTCCCCGAGATTTCAATGAGATTTTCATGAATAACTGCCTCCTCGTTTTGTGCATATTTCGGCGGCTTCCGTAATAATAGACGAACATAGCGTATGTATGTATGTATTATGAAATGTGCTCTAAAAAGTTTAATTCACCTCATTATGTACTCTCATTGTTCGTTTTCTCTTTTCTTTCTTGTGATTTTTTCGTCTACAATTTTTCGTGCATTTCAATTCTTGATAAATCGGAATTAAATGGAATAACTTTGACTTGGATTAATAAAAAAGTAATTATGAGAAATACGAAAACATCCATCTTATTCAGATAAGATGGATGTTTTCGTATTACTTATAACTACTTTTCTCATAAATAGTGAAATCAGTTTCACTATAACAGTACACAATACTGAGATTAAACACGTTTGTTAAAATTCCTGCTTCATAGACATTAATTTAAATCAAATTAAGATTATTTTGTGTTTTTTTTTAAATTCTTATTTAAGGTAAGCGATCGCCGCCGACGATAGACACTCGCAACACCAGTGGAGTCACAAGTACGCTGCCAACCATTGATCCTTTTTCCCCTCCATTGGCACAGAATATTGGGCCTATTGGGTTTAGTGGGAATAATAAACAACTAGGTGAAAACTCTATATTTTTTATGTTTGCACGCATTTTCTTGTCACTAGTTTGTACATTTTAATTTTGTTTTCCATTATTTAGATGTCGAACTTTTATGATGCAAGCATGGTTTTATCGACTATATAGAGTCATAAAACTCGAGATTTCGTTAAGAGTAAGTAGGTATTACTGATAGAATCCGTAGGTTGATATAGAGTTAAACTAGAGTTTTATTGAGCAACTGTGACTTTAACTGACTTCGGCAGTTGACTACCCGCTTTTAAAATAATTATTGATCAAGGCTAAGTTTTTTTTAACATGTACATGTAGTTATTTAAATTAACCAATGGTGTTTTGGAATGCACATTATCATTCCGAGATAGCAAGATTCAAAGAAGTTTAAACTATTCCAACACCATACAAAAAAACCAATGGCCTACGTCATCAAGTTAAAACTGAAAAAGTTACAAAAGTTACAGTAAGCGTATCCAGTGACCCAGGTCGGCGACCCATCAAAGCGAAATTACGCAACTCCACAGTTTTAATTACAGGCCACGACGCGAACTCCGCTAAATCACTAGAGTTGGGAATCAACAACTGACGTAATATATTTTTTTATATAGATGGCAGACAAGAAGACGTATCATCTGATGGTAAGCGATGGCCGCCGCCCATGACATCTGCAACACCAGTAGAGTCACAAGTGCGCTGCCAACCTTTAACCGCTTTTTCTCCATTTCCTCCGGTGCCCTCACTCACCCGACGAAACACAGCAATGTTTCACGTCGGTCTTCTGTGACTTGAGGCCGTCGTATTTCCGGTCGATCCGGCCCATTCATGTCAAAGCTTATACGAGTAAGTATACAATACGAAAAGACAAAACACTTGCGTGATGCAATCAACACCCAGCGCCACCTATTGGCAAAAATTGGAATGTATTTGTTCTTTTGAAAAGCAAAGTCCCGACGAAACCGAAGTGAGGTCGAGCTATTAGTCAACGATAAAATGTGTTTTATCCTGTTTATCCCAACTCTAAAAGTCACCGCGGCCGGCGGTGGCGCTAGTGCGCACCTAACCGTCCGCAATTTTCCTCTAATGAAGTCCAGACTTCAACATGGAATTTGATTTATACTTTTTAATGTAAGGGAGAAAAGTTTGGGAACTTTTGCAACAATTTATGGTTGCCCCTGTAGATGATAAAGGTTGGGAGTAAGTTATGTTTTGTTGAATTTAAATATCAAAAGACGCGGCGTAATTAGCGAGAAAAAAGTTTTCCAAGTTACTTACTTGTTTATTCAAGGAAAGTGTGCAGAACTAGTTTAATACAAATTCGGCCAAACACAAGTCTGACTTGCGCACAGGGTTCCGTGTGAGTAAAACAACATTAGAAAGTAATGATCAATAAACGAAAAAATAACAAAGTTAATAATTTGGTAAATAAGACGAATTTCCAAAAGTCGTAGAACAAAATGTTGTTCAGAAGAGTTGGTAGGTATAAGAGGATTGGGCAATCGTCAGCTTGTCTGCCTACATGTCACGTAAAAAAAATTGAAAATTTTGACAGAGAAAAATGAACATTGAAAACTTCTTCTTCTTCTTATTTAAGAGCGTCGCTTCTATCAGTGGAGTACCTATCCTCCATTCTTCCCTCGACTCCGCCAGCACTTAAGTTAAGTCTTTGTATGTCATGACATTCACCTACTCCTTTACTTGTTGGATGTAATTCTTTCTTGGCCTTCCCCTTTTTCCTTCCACTTTCCCTTCCAATATTGTTTGTTATAAGGAACATGGCATGACGAATACGTCAAGTAGATTTTCACTTCTATTTTCAATGTTCTTTAAAATAATAAGCATGCTTCTTGAAAAAACTAAAAAAACAACCCCCATCCACCGCACCGCATCATTTCACATTCGATTTAATAACACTGGGCATTTTTCCAGGAAAAAATGATAGGCAGGCCAGCTGTCTCTTTTCGAGTATATATTATTTCTTCCCATTGTAGCGAAATGTATTGTTAAGTGCGACCGCCGTTTTAGAGCCCCCCTCTAGTGCAGCATTCAGAAGCCGGTGGAGCATCCTTGGAGGTCTACTTACGTTGGTCACCGTAGCAGGTCTCTTCATTAGGGTGCAAGAAAATAGATTATTTTGTTATAAATGTGGCCTAGCGTCGGTAAATGTTTGGGACAAGTTGCTTCCCGTTCTTATGGGATTGCGGGGATGAGTGGATGATACTGATAAAATAACACTTTGTAAGGATAGACAGGGAATACTGGTAAGCCGCTATACTGGGTGGAAAAAAATGGGTCTTTTAGTTTCCCTCCCTTAAATCCTTTAATTAGCATGTTTTCTTGACCACTATGATGTGGCATGTTTAAGGCAATCGTGTACATGTATCTTCTAGGTAAACGTGTGTTATCCTAGATCTTATTATCACTTTCCATCAGGCGCAATTATGGTCAAACGTTGGTCCTTCGAGCCGGATGCTGATGATAAAAAGGTATCGGGGATGACAAATTAAACCACTCTACTTGAGTACTGCAGATACACTGATTTAATTAAGAAACTTATGGTGTTGTTTAGAAAATGCCGCGTTGACAAATGCAGCTCGCGGCGATGCCAACACATAAGGGCGCCGCTACACATACATGTTTGATACGCATAAGGCTGCCGCTATAGTTCACACTATTTATAAATATCTTTGTTTCGAGACTTAGACCAGTACCAACAGATGGCGCTGGGAGACGATTACATCGCGCAACTGCTTAGTCTTTTTGGTTTGCCTATAAGCTAAGACGATGCCTATGCGATTACTCTTTATAAAAAGTATCCATAAACGATAACGTATTCAATGAAAGACTTCTGTTCAAATCGTGCAACTACTTCACTCATGTGTTGTGTGTGTGTGTGTTGTTTCACTCATATATTCTATTTCTGTGCAATAAAAAATATCTATCTACTTCAAAATCTATAGCATTCTCGCTCGCCAACTCATTATGTAATCGCAAACGTTATCTTATGCGGCAGTAAGCGGCGTCCATCGACGGCCACACATATCATAAACTCCTCGAAACCTGCTTACAGCGGCCTTTCGGCTCTCAAGCCCAACCGTATCGCTGAGCGACAAAAGCACTTCGGGAGTTGGCAGGCTGCCAGCAACGGTTTCCTTGTATCAATTTGAAATTTCCACTGTAGGGCTGCGGTCTCGGGCCGTGGGAACTTGCCTGCGACCGAGCAAGACGGGGGCGTTTTTTAGATGTAGGTCAGGTGGGCTTTGTGGTTTGTGTGACGTAAGATGTTATGCGATTCGTGTGACGATGTTCTTGTTGCATCTGGGAGAAATATGCATGTTTGAATGTAAAATAATTTGGATATATAGATTTTTTTTTAAAGTATCCTTTGGTATCCTACTGTTAGAATGAGAATCATTAATAGGTATATTTGACACCACATAGCGTTTTAAAGTTTGTCTTTACTAAGTACTAGAAGCCCGCTCTCAATTTGTTTTGGAAATTAAGTTTAGACCAAAAGATGGCGCTGGAAAAATCTAAAAATGTGTCTAGCAATGGATTTAAACACTTAAATTTGTCTTTCTTTCACGGCAAAACGGAGCGACTAATTGACGTGATTTTTTTCAGTGGATATAGTTGAAGGATTGAAAGTAACATAGGCACCTTTTTGTCCCTTTCTAACCCCCCATTACAGGGAAGTAGGGGGCGATAGCGAAGTCGCGGGCAAAAGCTAGTACACTATTAGTATAACGTTGTTATCGCTAATAGCGATTTAGAACAAATAATTTGAAGTACAAAAAGATAGACAAAAAAAACAGTTTGACTTTCTATAACCACTACCTATCGAAACTTTAATATTCAAATCTCCCACAAGCTCTCTATATATTAGTCCAAAAACTTCACCTCACTTCTCTAATCCAACTAAAAAACACTCCGAAGCACACGAAAGTTGTTTACTCCGAAAAACACGACGGAATTTATTTTCCTCGACGAACACAATAAACCCGTACGAACGCAAGAGGGCGACACCAGGGTAGACGTTTTACACAACTTATTTAGGATTCCTGGGAGACTAGGTCTTGGTAATGCGGGGTTATTCTGAGAACGCGGGACACTTCGAGCACAATAGTCGCGCGCGCCGATAAAGTGCGGTGAGCGGAAATGTGTGCACTTTCTTAACGGTGATAGAAAATAGATAGGACAGGACTTTTTTTATCCATACTAATCCATACTAATATTATAAATGCGAAAGTAACTCTGTCTGTCTGTCTGTCTGTCTGTCTGTCTGTCTGTCTGTCTGTTACTCTTTCACGCCAAAACTACTGAACGGATTTAAATGAAATTTGGTATACAGATGATCTAGACCCTGAGAAAGAACATAGGCTACTTTTTGTTGCGAAAGGGGGGTTGTAAGGGTTTAAAAGGGGGGGTAAAAAGTTACTTTTCCACGCGGACGAAGTCGCGGGCGGCCGCTAGTATAATATAGAAAGGCAAACGAGTAAGCGGGACACCAGATGGCAAGTGAACCTGATGGCATCAGCTACACCAGAAGGAGTGTGGATGCGTTGCCGGCCTTTCAGGAAGGTATAGGCTCGTTTCTATTTATATTATGATATTTTTAAGGAAGTAAAGCTCCACAAACTTACAAGCACTTGGCCTCATTTCACCTGATGGAGAGCGACAATGAGGTCTAAGATTTTGAGGCTTATTTTAATACTAGAAAGACTTCAACATCATGCCGTAGCCTGGCCAGACATTTATAGCGCGCGTACAGTCATCTCGGCGTGTTTCAGCGGGAAACTGTGACGGATTGTATCAAGGACCTAGCCCGTAGGCTAAGGAAACTTTTCAATATATTTTTATTAAATTTATAATATGGCGCTACCCTCCTGAATGAGAATAACTTTTCCAATGTCAAGTGAAATATTTGATATTAATGGTTGACTGGTAGAGAATGCTGTGAGACATTAAGTCTGCCAACTGTACTATTTATTTCGTGCAATAAAGAATAAATAAATAAAAAAAAATGTGTGTAGTCAAAGACAGTCAAAGTCACGGTAACTCAATAAAACCCCGATATTTAGCATTCTAACGACACGTGCACATAGATTTAAGAAATCCATAGATGCATTCTCGGATTCGAACTATGACCCCACGTAGGGAAGGCGCGTTGTTAACCACTGAGCTACCTACCATCGCTGACCAATCCCAGAATAACATCTCCTCAAAAATCACGTACGTACTAACCGCGCATTGGCCCGCTTCCAGAACTGGACTAAGGCCGTGTTTACTCGGTTCTAATGAAAAATTAGTCCAAAAGTTCCCCTTTCTTAATCTACGTCCACTGTAAAATAGCCTAGAAGTTTTTCAGTTAGGACTTTTGAAGAGTCCGAGTTGAATATGAATCTCAGATCAGAGAGCTGTAGCTCAGTAGATAAGGACGCGCCTTCGAATGGTTTGAATCCCAGCATGCTACTATGGAATTTTCAAATCTACTCGTATATCTCTATTCTAGAATAGGTAAACAAAATCCTGGCCGTCAAGCTGCATAATGGGTCGATGATATTATCAAAATAGGAGATCCTACTTGGATGCGAGCAGCTCAGGACCGGGTACTTTGGCGAAAAAAGAAGGGATGCCTATCCTCAGCAGTGAGTACTCCCGGGCTGATGATGATGATGGCTTCGTGACTAGGCCGGACGGTCCGCGTCCGTCCCGGGTAGGGATGCCAGGACTAAAAAGCAAATGCGGGATGCAACTTAGTTCTTTTTTTTTTAATGGGATTCAAGTGAAGGGCTAAGTATTCAACTGCGCACAGTAAATATAGCGACCACAGGTTATTCTTTATGTCTACCATTAGCATGGAGGTGAGAGAAAACATAGTGATGAAATCTGCAAGTTTTGGATAGTCTCTGAACACACATTCAGTAGCGAAGCATGGTTACTTTTAAAAGTCATAGAATAAACATTGTTCAGAATTTCATTGTTAGTAAAAGAGGTAGTCAAAGGGATGTAGGGCAGACCGGGGTCACTTGATCATGATTTTGTTCAAATGGTTGCAGGGCCCTTTTAAATAATAAATAAAACCATTTTTATTTTTAAATCAGTTCTTTATTTAGTTGGCAATGTAATGTCATTAACAAACTTTGCTAAATACGCTGTTTCAAGACTAAATCAACCTATAGAAAATAAAAGTCGAATGGTTCAATCGACCCCAAGGGCGGGGTCTATTGAGCCACCGATTGGGGTCTATTAAGCCAGTGAACATAAAATTACCGTAATATAGAAATAATCAAATGCAAGTAACAATATTTCATAATTATCAGATAGACGTATTAAAACGTAACAATCTTATAAGAAAAGCCTGCTTGACCTATAATTTAGTCGCTTTCACAGTTCATGCAAACATAAATTGCACCTGCACCATGAGCCCAATCACGGCAGCCAGTGCACTGTACCCACTGTTCACCTGGGAGACTATCTGAATATGCCTCAACGCACACCAGACAGAAATAATCGTCCTCTTCGGTATCCAGCGGATTTTGAGCACTTCTCTTTACATTTTTCCTTGGTTCATTAGACCCCCGCATGCTTTGACTCAAATGACCCCTTTCCCGAAATGGATCAAACTTGCCAAGCCACTGAAAACCCGTTACTAATTATTCAATTTTGATATTAGCAATGTTTATGAACATAATATTGAATGCATAATACACTAACTTGAATGCCGTATGTCCACAGACGCATATATGAGACCAAAATGTAACGAAGAGACGTAATTTTAGTTTTGACGCCAGAATAACAACATTGTCCACGCACGCTTAAGTCGTACGCCAACAAGGGAATAAAGTACCAGCCGCTGAACGCACTAAACCCCCCGCTTCATTAGGCACCCCCCGCGTATAACTATCATGTAGCATTTGTTTTCTAGTATAGGTGGTGCATTAGACCCCGCGGCTCAACAGACCCCGTCCTGCCCTACTTGTGCTTTGCTACTTGAGATATGCCACCCTTTTCTCACCTTAATGTGAGTTCATTAGTATTTAAATCAAAACTAGCCCAATCGACTTTCACGAGTTTTTTGTTTCATGCAACCCTACTCCCTGGATTAGTAAGCACGGCAGCACGACGCTCATTAGAGCTGCAAGGACAATGGCGCATACAACCTGATAACGCTTTGTTGCACTTTTCTTTCTATTTTGGGACATGGCTGGGAGCATTGTGCAATGTGCATATACATTTAAGATTTTTTACGTAGACTTTCTGAATTCTTTGATTTAAAACTTACTGTATTCTATACTTCGGTCGTAACACAAAAGGGTCCTATTTGGCATTTCGGAATTTAAAATCAATCAGGGTCGAAGATATACAACTTCATTTTGTTTTTGACTTCGATTGGATATTCAAAATTCAAAACATCTATAGCTGTCAAACTACTAATTATTTGTACTTTGACAGCTAAAGATGTTTTCATTAAATATAATGACAGCGTTGTTGAGATATTTTTTTTAAAATTTTGTCCTTATGGAATACTAGTGGCCCGCCCTCACTTCGGTTCGGGACATTAGTTCCACTCTCTACGAATAGATGGCTCTGGATGTCGATTGCTTCGCGCTAGTGTTTCGCTTTTTCGGTTAGTATTTAAGGACAGTGTCTATTATTGTCTTCTTTATAATTTCTACATAAATAGTATGGGAATGGATAGTAATAGATCAGTTAGGTACTGATCTGTGGCGATGTCAACGGGCTGCGATGCTACGAGCTCTGTTTCTGAAGGCATTTGTATGTCCACTGAGCCACCACCGCTCTGTGGCTGAAATATCGGCAGGATTATCAAAGTCATTATCATATCAACTGGCGAGTGGTTGGCTGCCAGCCAGCCAGCGTGCAAGTCATCGACAATACTAATCAATCTTCTTTTATCATGCGGATAGTACGACCCTTTGATCTTGACATTTGTTGCGATCATGGAGATCTGTCATAATCATCATGGCAGTTACAAATCATTGTTCGATTTCGTTTTTTTTTTGTTGGCATTTTTGCTTCTTAACGTAATGTTTGGATGGCGAAAAAGCAAATCTTTTTTTTATTAGGGCGTTAAAGTAATCCTCGCGGATAACACTCGTCTGTGTCTTCTGTATGGGCTTGAGCCAATGGGGCTAACTATTCTATAATAAAAACACGCACGCATGCGACCCGCGCGAAGATAAGCGTTGGCTCTTTGGATATCAAATTCACATAGTGCAACCGTACCCCTGAATCCTTCAACCAATCAGTGAAAAATCCGCTAGATGGCGTATTGTTAGACTGAGGGCCATCTTTTACATCATTGGTTGCTTAGTGAATTTTTGACATATTACATTAAAAATAACCAAACACCGTGTATAGACACCGGTTTTTCAGTACGCCATCTAGTGGGTTTTTGACATTTGGAATGATGATGATGATTCTCTTCTAAATTGCTTCAAATAGCATCTTAAAAATGACACTACTTTAAGAAAGATCTATCAAAAGAGCCGTAAATTGCGGGGTTTGTTTACGACGTTTCATTAAAGCCCAATGTGTCATCCAAAACACCTAATGAATACATAAAAACCGCCCTTATATTGGCATCACCACCCCCCTTTAATATCAACCCAATATCACCAGCGTACGGTCGAATTTTGATTGGGGCTCCGATAGATATTTGAAACGTGTGGATAAAAATACATGGGACCTTTTTTATGTGTGTAGCAAACAAACCCAAGGAAATATAACAGCCATTAGAGTCCAATGGAGAGTGCCTAATGTGGAATTGATTCGGAACTAGTGATGCGCTGAGTCACTTTTAATAATAATAATATATCTTCTATAGTGCAGACGTGCGTATGGACGTATAATAATATAATAGTCAGCGTCATATATGTGGCCTATGATTATGTATAAGTGTGACCTTGCCTTATACGCCAAAGGTCGTGGATTCGATCCCTGCCCTGAACAAACATTCGTGTAATGAACATTGACAGTGTTTCTTCAGTGTCTGGGTGTAGGTAATATAGGTATTTAAGTATTATATTTGTATTTCCTCTGTTGTCTGATATCTGTAACACAAGTGAGTTAAGCTACTTAGTACGGAGTCAGGTCAATGTATGAGATGTTGTGTGAATTTATTTATTTATTATTATTATTTTATATAATAGTTACATTACTATCTAAGACGTCCAATTAATTAGTGATATTCACTGATAAAGACAGCCCTTTGTACCTACAGAGCATGCATGGAGAAGGACGACACAGCGTTCTCAGGGGGTCTACTCCGCCAAACGATATCGAATTATTCGTAACGATGCGTCAGTTCATACAAAAACCCTACTCTAACACAGCTTAAAATACGAATAATTGAATTTGACAGCTTCATAAACGTCAAACCGACGAACATTCCGACGACGTCTCTGATGGTAGCGTTAAGAGTATCGTCTCGAGATATCGAGATTTGACTTTTTTGAAGCTGTCAAATTCAATTATTATCAGGTTTCCTAGGAGAACTTGTCTGGTTGGTGTGAAAACCGGCCGATTTCACACTACGGGCGCGAAATGGATACGCCTGTAGACTCAATATGGAAAGGCCCGTAC
This sequence comes from Cnaphalocrocis medinalis, assembly GCA_014851415.1. Taxonomy (NCBI): domain Eukaryota; kingdom Metazoa; phylum Arthropoda; class Insecta; order Lepidoptera; family Crambidae; genus Cnaphalocrocis; species Cnaphalocrocis medinalis. Next base: position 1,414,759 of record CM026279.1, read on the forward strand.
AGAAAAGAAGAAAAGTGACTGATACGCATTTGGACATTTTTATTATAATCGGTCAAAAGAAAATATTATCTTTACTCACGTCACTATTCGACGAGTGCGTTGTGAGAGAGCGACATACATCGCTGGCCTACTTCGATTTGGGATTACGCGCGTCCTTTGTAATGGTGGTCTGGATTGCGGATCAACCGTTATGCCCGTTGTGTTATTGGCTTATCCGATTTTAGTAGGCCGGATCGTGATTTTATTACTATTCGTTCTAATTCAAGGGATGGCGGTATGAGACAAGATCGGTTAGCAAGTGAAGACAAACTTCACGGAAACGAAAATAGGATTTTGTCGAAGATAGAGGAAAGAAACGCAGCTGTTTACACTATGCAGTTCAAAGGTTTCAAAATAAGTATTTTAGAGTACAAATTTTGTGGTTTTTTTTTGTGCAGGTAAGTTACAAGTTCGTTCTTGTGCGTCGAGTCGGTTGTAATGTAAAAAAAAAATCTGAACCTAATAGAGTTTTAAAATTAAGCCATTTAGTCAAAAGTGATTTTGGTAGATTTTGTATGTCGATGAAAAGCTAAAACTGGCGCTCTATTCAGTGAAGCCCAATAAAATGTTTGTAATACTAATCTCAACTGTGGGAGAGCCACGCTTCGGCATGAATGAGCCGGCTCAACCGGAGTGATACCACTGCCTCACAGAAAACCGGCGTGAAGAAGCCCCTGTGATGTGTTTCGTCCAGTGAGTGAGGATACTGGAGGCCCACCCGGGGGGAAGGGGATAAAAGGTTGACATCGCACTTTTGACCCACTGGTCTATGGGCGGCGGCAATTGCTTACCATCAGGTGATCCGCCTGCTCATCTGCTAGGTACCTATCACATAAAAAAATAAACGAAATAAAGTCCTCGTTATTTATGTAAAAGTTTCCTGCTCCTTAACAATGCCAAATATCGCAAGTGCTATTCAACCACAATGCTATTAAACAGTGTTGCTATCAGCAGTAAATCCTTACGGTTATGACTTAAGCACATTCAGAAGACTAGTATATTCCTTCCTATAAGGGCCTACGGCGACTCATCTAACAGATTTTCATGGGCGCAGTAACCACTTACATTTAGGTGACCTGCTTGCTCAATTGCCGCTTTTAGCATAAAACAAAAACGTCTGTAAAAATCCTATCCATTTCCTCGTTTCCTCTCTCCAAGTCGTAAAGACAACCATGATTGTACAAAAGGAGTTTTCTCCAGAACAATGATACCATGTAATCCGCAGTCTGCCTTTAATGTAGCCATAAAACATTAACTCTATAACGGGAGATCTCTTGAAACAGGTCCGGACTCGTCGCAAAGAGGCTTTTGCGAAGTCCTAAGTGACTGCTTTAGGCTAACCTGGACTATCATTGAATTACTCTATGAGGCAAACCTTCTTGATCTAAATCAGGTAGGTATTTATTTATTTCTTAACTTTGCAAACACCTTGCTTTGGACAATTGTTTCTAGATCATTGCCAATAGATGGCGCTGAGTGTCGATTACATCGCGCAAGTGTTTAGTCTTTACAGGTTACATCATAAGTCTATGGACATTATCTCTTTATAAATAGTATAGATTTATAAACCAAGCAAATAAAATAATAAGAAGCTCGAACGGCAGTCGCTTCTTTGTAATTACCATAATCATCAAGTGCCAAACTTAAGTCTTTTGTTGGACGATACTTGATTTTAAAATCAGGCGCTTATATCGATGTGGTAAGTAATCACCGCCGCCTATGAACATCTGCGAGTCCAGAGAAGTCACTGATGCATTGCTGGCCTTTTAAGAAGGAGTACGCTCTTCTCTTGTAAACCGTTCCACAAAACTGACGTGTAAAACCACTATCAAATGCACAACTAGGCCAGTAAATATTAGCAAGGTACTCCCTCCGGGCCATGACGCCGTACGTATCCGTAGATCACTGATATATTACGTTTCGAAGGAGTGAATTAGCGCAGGAATAGACGATGAGGGCACTCGTAATTTACTCAAGTCCCTAAGGCCCAGTACGGCCCTGTCTTAAGGTGCTTCTGAGGGGGCAATTACGGAAATATAATACTTGCTTTCCTGTTAGGATATCTTTTTAACTTCGTTTTCGCGATTGCGAGGTGTCTTAGAACGGGAAACCTCACAATAGGATATGGAAATTATTATAGGTAATTTTGAATGGAAAAGCTAGTAAAGATTTAAATTCATGTTAGCTAAAATTTCGTTTAAGCGACAGCTTTGGATGTTACCGAGAATCTCACACTAAGATCATAGAGATAAATAAAACAGAGAATTATTTTATTAGAATCAGAATACATAAAAACGAACTGGAAAACATCGCATACATCTCTTGAATCCCCAGTTCATCTTTCTTTAAAATAGAGCTATCTTTATTTTCCTCAAAACTATGCTATAACTGGGAAAAGACCGTCACCAGTGGACACTTTAAGATTTTACGGCTCCTTTGCTCTCTAAAGCTAGTCTTCTAGCATCCGCAGTTTACGAGTTTTTGAAACCACGTAAGACAAAAAACAGCGTTTTTAAATCGCGCTTTTAGAATTCGGTACAAGACCGCCAACATCCAGACTTTGGACTGACACTGAATTTTTTTTTACAGAAAACTTGTGTACAATTTTTTATAGCTAGTGACCTCAAGTCCTTTCATAGCGTTAAAGTGCAACCCACACATAAGTCGTTGCGCCGCCGAGGCAGTCGGTCACAAGCTCACAGCACTTTACGGTTGCACCATAACGTTGGATATTGTTAACTTTTATGCGTTACTTTGATTTATATTCTCTCTCATAAGGTATTAAATCGTTTGATCAACAATATGAGTCCTGATAAATATATTTATTATGAAGTTGACTGCATCAGCAGGACAGTGGCTTTGAGTGCCCTTCGCGTTTGCTAACAACTTTCCACGGTGTTTTTTTTAATAGTACCTAGTAAATATAGTGGTTCTATTCAGCCTGATAATAAGTAAAAATTTTCAAACTAAAAAAAAAATGAAATTACTCCCTCTTTTTTCGATTGTTTTATACAGATTGGGGCTTGATAAGTCCAAACTCTAGGTTATTTTTTCTTATAACAAAATAGATTTACATTACAAATTAGATCCTAAATCGTCTGGATACCCAATTTGTTTGGTAGGCTGTATAAGTCCACGTATTTTATAGGTAAACCTCGCAAGACACTGGCTAGACCGGAATAATACCTCGACCTTCCAGAAAACCCTGTATTAAAGTTCGGAGAAAAACTTTGGAGCTACTGGCGTCCAATGGATAGGCAACGGTAGTTGCTTATCGTACTAATTATGTTAAAAAATAATTTTATTGTGAGAGCAACCACTGAATATAATAAAAAGTTCATTCAATTTGACATATTCCGCGAGAAGTTGACGAAATATCGTCGTCTTCTTAGATCAGTGTAATTTTCAAAATCTTTAAGCCACACCATTTATTTAATTTCATCTTTAATTTAGCGTTTAGGTGTCTTACCAACATTTCATTAGTGTATAACTTAGCTTTGGAAACTATTAGCTACAATTTGGGTGTCTTTAAGCCGAGAGTGAATAGGCTTCTTCTGGGAAAGCACGCTACATCTTAGACCTCATTGTCACTCTCCATCAGGTGAGATGAGGTCAAGTGCAAACCCATCTTATAATATAAAAAAAAAGCTTAAATTACTTACGAGTGAGTGAAGGTATCGGAGGTCGAATTCGGGAGATGGGTGGTTTAGAAATTTGCAGCGTAGGTAATTGTGTCTACACTGGTGTTCCATGGGTGACGGAAATCTCTTTTTTATTATGATAGGTGGCAGACGAGAAGACAGATCACCAGATGGTAAGCGATAGCCGCTGCCCAATGACACCCGCAACACCAGTGGAGCTACAAGTTCGCTGTTATCCTTTAACCTAGGTTTAACCTTAGGTTTTTTTAGTTTATTTTATTTTTTACCCATTTCTTTCTGTTAGTTTTTAGTTTCTTTTTTTTTCTTTTTAGTTGTGTGCCTTATCAAATAAATAAATAAATAAATAAACCTTTCCCCCGATTGGGCCCCCAGTACCCTCACTCACTCGATAAAACACAGCAAAGGTGTTGCGTCATGCCGGTCTTTTGTGAGGTTCACGTGAACTTACTTCTCGTCTTAGAGCTTGTCCAGAAAACGCGTCTTACACGCGACTTGAAGTTCATTGCTGTATGCGCTCTGTGTCTGGTTACAGAGATTCCTATCAAAGAGCAATGAAGAACAATCAGCGTGCAAAAATTAAACGCGCCATCTAGACAAGCTATTAAACAATTTCATAAAATAAAATAAAAGAAATTTCAAGATAAGTCTAAGTGTTTTGTTTGATTTACTGCTCCATTCTCAAATAATGGTCAACTCGATTTCGTACGAAACAAAGACTATAGTTTCTAGATGGCCCATAAATATTATTTGGGATCAAAACAAGGTTGTCCGCCATATATCAATCAGTGAGCACCGAGGGTATCGTATTTCTGGTAGACTTGCGATTTTTCATTTATTTTCCGATGTTATATAATTCACTTTGTACATGCTTAACCCGTGGCCTGTAGGACTGATATCTTTTGTCCCAGAGGATTTCGGTCCATCACAGGATTGTGGCTTTATCCTCTTTTTATTATGCTATCCTCATCAATTCAGTAGGTATATGTTTTAAGATTGGTACAGTTGAGTTCAAAAATATGTATACACTTTTAGGACCTTGTCACAGTACATATGTATAAGAAAACGACTTCCAATTCCTTACAAATATATTGTATTGTGACAAGGTCCTAAAGTGTATACATATTTTTGAACTCGACTGTACAATTAAATAGGTTGTACAACTACGACGTATAGATTTTATGTGACAGGTTGCAGACAAATATATCAAATAAGGTAAGTAGGCAAATTAAGAGGACGGACCGTTTTTATATAGAACTACTTAGTATGTAGCCCAAATCATCAAATTCGTTTCGGGACATTAGTTCCAAACTCTGCCAATAGATGGTGCTGGGAGTCATCATTTCGCGCTAGTGTTTCGTCTTTTCGATTTGCCTATAAGCCTTGACTCTCTTTAGTGTCGTACTCATGGTCGATTCTATTTTTGCACCATATCCAACACTATGGTCAAAAAACAAAAAAAAGTTTTAAGGAGTTTAAGAACATATTTCTTAACTTGTTGGGAGAAAAAAATATAAGTTTTCCTTAGTTAATTGAAGTGCTTGATGAAAAGACGAGCATTTAAGGTTTATGTTACGCACTTTTTCTTTTTAATTTATGATAATTGAACAATGTGCAATTAGATGCTCCTTAAATCTTTGACTACAGAATAGAAAACAAAATGGTTGAGACTAAAAAGACTTAAACATTTATCAGACGATCCATTTGTGAAGTTACTAGCCAACCGAGAAATTCGGGACTTCCTTAAAACTAGGTTGGATCATAAACAACTATGCCGAATAAATATCTCATTTCCATTTTTGCTCGCAAAACTTTACTGTCGTCACAGTTGAATATATTTCAGTGAGAGAGATGGCTTTACACTATAACTCTTAAATTGTGAGAGCTACACTGTCCTGCGCCACCCGCATCCAAGGAATTCCCGCCTTTCAACATATCGTCGGCCCAACTTGTTGGGGGCCTGCCACAGTTGCTATTAGCAATTAGTCGTAAACAATTGCTGCCGTCAATATAGGTACATGTAATACCAGCGGAATTATCCAGGCATCCAGATCCTCATTTGACCTCTCTTTTAAACTAATTAAAAAAAACATGTTGGACACAAAGTTTGGAACCATTTTCAGTATCAATTTGGGGTTAACACTTCACTTTTTTATAATTAATGTAAAGACAAGCAGTAGACGGAACAGTATTTCAATAATAAATGATATAATTATATATTATGACAATATATTAAGACAATTAAGTCGGTCCAAAGGGTCAGTAGATTTAAAGGGAAGTAACTGTTGAACTCGAGTTAATAATTCGTGGCAGTTGGTATCATTTCATTCATTATTAATGAATGGACTACCTATCACGCCATCACACTGTCTGCCATAAGTATTTACGCAAAGTACAATATTAGGAACACAACTTATAATAAAATCTATGATCATTTCAATTTATACATTTGTAAACCACAGCGGGCAGTAATTACTGGCCGGTTGGCGCAATGGTAGTGACCCTGCCTCATACGCCAAAGGTCGTGGGTTCGATCCCCACCCTGGACAAACATTCGTGTGATGAACACTTGTGTTTGTTCAGTGTCTGGGTGTTATATATGCATGTATTATATTTGTGATCCTCTGTTGTCTGATATCTGTAACACAAGTGCATAAGCTACTTAGTACGGAGTCAGGTCAATGTATGAGATGTTGTGAGAATTTATTTATATTTATTTATTTATCACTTAATTATATCAATTAAGTCTCGAAATTAATTGATGGCGCCATTGCCGCGTATATCATAGAATATGGTAGCTCCAACTTAACTATCCTAACTAATATTATAAATGCGAAAGTAACTCTGTCTGTCTGTCTAGACCCTGAGAAAGAACATAGGCTAATTTTATTGCGTAAAAGGGGTTTGTAAGGGGCTACCCAAAGATACTATTCCACGCGGACGAATTCGGGAATAACATCTAGTTGGTTATAAAACATAGCAACTCCGTTAGTTCCCCTAAAATCTCACTGATCGCTTAGATTATCTGGCATTGCGGAGAGATGTTGCATCTCTTTGTATCTTTTACCGCCTTTATCATGGTGAGTGCTCCGAGGAGCTGTTTGAGTTGATACCCGCTGCCAAATTTCACCACCGTACTACACGCCATAAACTTGGGTTCCATCCATACCACCTGGATGGTTGGCAATCCTCTACCGTGCGCTTTACACGACACTTTCTGCCGCGCACCTCCTCATTGTGGAATCAACTTCCCGCAGCGGTATTTCCGAACCGGTACGACATCCAAATCTTGAAGAAACGAGCCTATACCTTCCTAAAGGGCCGGCAACGCATCCGCACTCCTTCTGGTGTAGCTGATGTCCATGGGCGGTGGTGTTCACTTACCATCAGGTGACCCGCTTGCTCGTTTGCCTTCCTATACTATAAAAAAAACCCTTGATAAGACTTTCTTGACGCAATACACTGCTGTTATACCCATACACTATGCCATAACCATATCCAGTTTGAGATACTTATGACTAATAAAAATCTACAAGGCCGATGATCTCCTCTCTCTGTCTATCGTCATAAAATCTAAAAGAGATATTAAATAGGCTACGAGAAACTTTATTGGTATTTACGGAAGGGGAACTGTTTTTCTCAATACTGCAAATAATTCGAGTATATTTTTTATGCGACATACTTTCGCTTTTGTATTTACTACTTATTAAGTTTATCGTTTATTTATTATCGTATATTAAGTTATGGTTTATGTAGGGACCTTTGAAAGATAATGTTTTGTTTTGAATTTTGAGTGTCATCAAGTTTTTAGGACGTAAATTACCTAAAGTAAAGTATCAACATATATAACATAGTTCTACTGCAAGGCAAAGATCTTCATCATAGAAATCAAGTCATTGCTAACTATGATGCGATTAAAAAAATATAAAAACAAACTAATTGCTAAATGCTACATTTTTACGCTAAAAATAATGCAAATAAAAGTTGTACATACCTACTTTCTTTTTAATATTATAGGTAGCAGACGAGCAGGCGGATCACCTGATAGTAAGATAACACCGCAACACCGGAGGCCCAATTGGGGGGAAAGCGGGTTAAAGATTGGCAGCGCACTTGTGACTACTGTTACCATCAGGTGATCCGTCTGCTTGTCTGCCACCTATCACATAAAAAAAACACCAGAAGGAGTTCAAAGTGAACTGCAAACAAGTCTAAACAATGAAACAGAAGCATGTACTGCCATAACAAAACTAGACGACTACCGCCGATCTAGATCTGTTGGATTACGTCGTGTACCGAGTACCGCTCGATCGTATTTTAAAGCACGTCCGTGTATTTTCAAAAATAATATCTGTTATCCCGTATCAGCTATTTTTATCCCGTTCCAATCCCATGATCCCTCAATCAGAGGGGATTACGGACATCCACTGCCGATTAAGGATGGTAAGACAACAATAGTTTATGTTATCGATATTAATTTGACTTTTATTATATAAACTGGTGGCCCGCTTTTACTTCGTTTCGGGACGTTAGTTTCACTTTCTACTAATAGATGGCGCTGGGCGTCGTTTGGATCGCGCCAGTGTTTCGTCTTTTCAGTTTGTATAAAAAGTTTGACTTTATGAGTAGTACAAAGCGTGCAACAAGCCATTTGATGGTAAGTAGCCACCACTGCTTATGAATCAACCCTCAGGCATACCAGAAGAAGTATTCGATGGCGAACTTTCTGGATCATTCTTAAAGATTCCAATGTAGTATGAGTTCGGCAATGCCGTTGCGGGAAGTTGATTTCACAAGGTTGGAGAATATGCGTGATATAAAATGTAGAAAGCATGGTGGCATTTTATTGTTATTATTATAGTAACTAGTTTATATCTAGTTGACTGAATTTTATTTATTCAATCTAGGTTATCATTTAATTACTAGCTAATTGACCAAAGACCACTTAGTTACAACTTTAATAGTTTGTGTTTATTTGATATCGATAGCTTATAACGCGCAACACTAGTGTCAATTCGTATACAATTGATTAAATAGACAACCAAATAAATCTTGTGTATGTACCACATGTTTATTTTATTACTTTAGTTATTAATATAGTAAGAAATATGCGTAAAATTAGTCTATATCTTCTATACGATGCGATGGCTCCCCCATACAATCTCAGGGCTAATATGCAACCCGAGAAGACGAAACACTTGCGTGATGTAATTGAAACCCAGCGCAATCTTTTGGCAAGTATTGTAACTAAAATATGTCAAGAATATGTTATGGGCCATCTTATCAATAAAATGCATTGGTGTCGCGTGCACGATGCACATCCTTAAACTTTTACGTCAATTACTTTGATTATCGAGTATTAAGGCCAGAAAGAAAACCTAGTTACATTTAAATAATCAAGCCCGCCTCACAGATTACTGGGTGCCATTCGTTCGGTTTTATGGACAGACAATCGTTGGCAGATTATTGGCTCGTTAGTACCATCTATCCTTTTATGGGGGGCGGCGGCTTACGAATCCTAGCAGGCTAAAAATAGGAATGAGGGACGCTGTAATTCCTGATGTAACATTATTTATTTTCGCAGACTCAATTAGTGTTCTTTTGCTTAATATTGTTTGTTAAGGAGAAACAAAAAAATAATGGATGGTAAATACTATAGAATTGATCGAAATTATATGTTTCGTTACCCAATGATGTGTAATTTGTCTTGTGTTAATTAAAAATAAATAAAGAAAGCACTACGGAAAAAATATTTCATTTCATTTCAAGATACATTTTTACGTTTCGTTTACCGCCTTGACCGTGGTGAGTGTTCGGAGGAGTTATTTAAATTAATATCCGCTGTCGAATTTCATCACCATACTACACGTCATAAACCAGGATTCCATCCATATTCAACTGGCGGTCCACTACCGAAAGTTTTACTCGTCATTTTATCCTACTCACCTCCTCATTGTATTTTTTATGCGATCTAGGTGACAGACGAGCAGACGAGACGGATGTGATTGTGGAATCATCGCATCGGTATTTCCGAAGCCATTGAACCCCAGATTTGGTAAATCTAGTACCTAATTACAGTGCGTTCTGTTGTGGCTCCATGTATGGCGAGTTCGGTCATACCATAGTTACTACTACGCCAAATAATGGACGGCGCGGCCCGTCGCGCGGGGATGGTAGTTGGGCATTATGTTTTTATAAGTTACCCTGTTTATAAAACTATTGGATAATGTGTCTGTACATCGCTCGTTTGCTTCGATACCTACTATAATTTGTTATCTTAGTTTACTAAGTAAAAGTTTGTTTCTCAATAAGTGAATAACCTTTGTAATTCTAATGAGAAATAATAAAGTTCTTTAACCATAAACAACTGCTGCCTTCTCAATCTTAAAGGGAAACCAGACCAATCAAATACACAATCCAAAACCAGTAAGTAATCGTAAAAACCATTCCCAATTAGACCTTACTAGGTACATTATCCTATCTAATCATGCATTAGTAAAAAAAACACTCATTAATCTACTTAAATATGAAAATTCAATTGAAATTTAAACTGTTACAGCGAGCCAAATCTTCATCCCTTCACATCAACCCCGCGAACAACCCTAAAACTATAAGTTTCACACATAATGAAGGTCGTAAGGCATTCAGGAATAATCCGTATTATCGGACAAAGAACGGTCAACCCTTCCTCGGTGACTAATGACGTCATGATGCCGTCGAACCGGGCGCGATAGAGCTGCTAAAGTGGACCTTTTAGATAAGGCTACAAAATGGAGATAAAACGAGGACATTTTGATAAAATATTAAATAAAATAAATAGGGACGTCATCTTTTGAAATAATATCTATATTTGTATTTTTTTCATGTGATAGGTGACAGACAAGCAGATGGATCACCTGATGACGATTGCAGCCACTCATAGACACTTGCAACACCAGTAGAGTCACAAGTGCACTGCTTTAAACCCCCTTTTCCCTCAATCGGACCTCCAGTATCCACACTCACTCGAGATAATTATGCACTAAAAAATACGCACCTTAATATCTTGTACAATAATCTGTAATCTGTGTTGTTTGTGCTGAGAAAAATAAACTTTGATAAATAGATTTGATTGATTGATTTTTATTATTATATAATAGTACAACAACTACCAGCGTACAGACGCTGGATCTCTGAATATCTAGATTTTAAGTGATTGTATAGTTAATGTTCAATGAGGGAATAAATGTAAAAGTACCTATCGATATAACCCAACCCCGAAACTGGGATACAAACACCGCTCACATTTTTACTACTTACAATTTCTCAAAAAACACAATCTAACATCCCCCTCACCCAATATAACACCCCGACCCCCATCTCCTCACCCCTCCCCCCTCTCACCCCCTCATTTCAATTATATTCCGAAATGAACCATTTACCACGAACTTCTCAGATGTACAGATTTAATTTGCGTTTCCCTGCAAATCTTAATATATTGCGTTTCTACCGCATTTTTCCATTACACTCTTTCGAACTCCATAACTCATTTAGCGTCGTTTCTTTACCTACTTAGGACGGCGCCTTGGCTCTGCTAGCACAAGGAAAATGATTATTGAACTTTAGGAATGTCGCCATACGTCTCTTTCTCTCTCTTCTCTTTCATCTTAGCTACATGCTAACTCCCGATTGCGTGCGCCCAAAGCTGCCGCCTTTAGAGCCCGGGGGGTACGCTTAGCGACTGCCGTTTAATCTTCGCAATCTTTTGGCTACGGAACGAGACTGTAAGAAGGTTTCCTCATGATGTTTTACCTCACCGCTGATTTGACCTATACCTATTTACAAAAGCGCATATATTTGAAAAATACAGAGACGCATGCACGGATTTGAACCACTGCCTCTTGGTATGGAAGGCACGTAGCTATTCGCTTAGCTACCATAGGAATGTCATCATAACAAATAAAGGAGGGATAAATAACATTTTATTGTACGTTAAGTTCCCTTAACGAATTAAAAGTGTTATTTTAGGTGTTTAGGAGACAACTGCTATTTTTGGGCGGGTTTGGTTTCTTGACGTGTCGCTTTAACACTTAAAATAGACAATAGTTGAGGAAATTGAGGAATTTTGCGCTAGTGACTCCAAGACCTCAGCTTTAATTCTTCAAAGGACCATCAGAAATGACTTAAATTTTACCGTTAGTTCCATTAACGCGTAAAAATAGAATGAAACTAACTAATGCATTTAAATTGAGTCCTGAGATTTCTTTGTCTCAACGACCAAGTTTTTCAAGTATTAATATTCAAATTGGTTTCTGTGGTAAGTTGTGGAAAAAAATCCTGGTTTTTGTATGGAATATTTTATCTCATCTAGTGTGAAAAGTGGTCTAACCACCAGGACTCCAATCTTGGCTGCCATTTGGTAAGCTTTATAGTCTACATATCATCCATTCGTCTTGCCAGGTCCCGTTGGTCTGACGATATTGTAATAGTTAAATGACGAGCTTAATATTTACAAATGATACGTAAAAATTATTGCATTTTTTTCCGAAATTTGTGAAACCGTGAATCAATGACGTTAGAATAAAAATATGCAATGGGCAATTTCGATTGCCCATAAACCCGATAACTTACACCACCACAATACACTTAGTGCCACGCAAATATCAGCCATAAAACAAAGCTGATAGTGACTCGGTTAGCTGGACCATAAAGCAGTGCAAATGGCCTCAAGTGTAATCGAGTGTAGTGGCACTTAGCCTGGGTTTGCATTTGCTGAGAGAGTTATTGGACATTAGGGCAATCGGTGAGTAATAATATGAAACTTTAAATCGCGAAGAAATGCTAATTAGTTGATACCTATGCTAATCAAAAGTATTAACACTTTCAAGGCATGAAAATGTTTTTTTATGTGATAAGAGGCAGAGAGAGAGAGAGTGTGTGCAACACCAGTGGTATCACAAGTACGTTGCCAACTTTTTAGCCCCTTTCTCCCAATTGGGCCTCCACTCACTCGGCGAACAACAGCGCAGGCGCTTTGTTTCACAACAGTCTTCTAAGAGGCCGTGGTAAGTTATATAAATGTCACAACTCCTATAATAATATTATGTTAAAAACAACGGTTATTTTGTATCAAAAGCAAATATAGTCGACAAAATACACATTACAACATGGTACAGTCACTATCAGATAAACTTAAAAGAGCAAGGTGTCCAAGAAAACATGTAAACATACACTCCATACACTTCATTCGTCACAATTATCATTGACTACAAGCTGTCATTTTCAAATAGACCTTCAATTTGTCAAATATATCCTAATATACGAGTGTTCAATACACACACACCTACATCATCAATAAAATTTATGATTAATTAAAAAATAAATTTGATTCAATATCGAATGTTAATATACTTAAGACTCGTTGATCACTTCTATCACTTCACTTGTATATAAACACCTGGAGTGTTTAGTGACTTCTGCTATTGACTGCAATTAATAAATTAATAAAAGATTGTAATTATAATATAACGATAATGTACGAGTATAATGTTGATAACATTATTTATATTAAACGTTGTAGTCGATGCGCGTAGCACTTGTGCAATTTCTCGCAGCGTCCCGTAGCATTCGTAGCAGTGGTATTATTCCGTAGCTCGGCGATCCACACGTAGTGTTATTCAGCCATTCAGTTTTAGAATCCAAACGCTTTGCCTATCAACGTGGCAACGGTAAAGCGTAGGAATTCTAAAACTAAACGTGCTGAGTGTTGTGTCACGGCTTGTAGTACTTATAATACATTATAATAAATATACTAGTGTAACAAAGATTTTTTGGCACATGAAAATGAAACGTTGCACCGGATTATTTTAAGATTGTCAAATTATGAATAGTTTTTGAGTTTTGATATTTGCCAAAAAACCTTTGTCAAAAAGCTTACATCACAACCAATTCTAATCTAATTATTTTATACTTAAGATAACAACATTTATAAATACAAAAATAAAAATAGCATAATATCAACTGTAAATACAACAGTAATTTATAAAAATGAATTTAAAATAATACCTATTGACCTCCATGATAACCACAAAAATACTAATAGATGGCGCTTTTGAATATTCTACAAAAAAAAATTAACTCTCATCAATCCCGCATCACAATACAGAAAGAAAGAGAAATCATCGGAATATGCAACAGAATATAAAGGCCCTTTTAACATCCCATCCCATAAAATTTACACCAAAAGAATAGAATTTCAACATCCCCCACAGAGTATAAATATTAAAATCTCGATCAGATACATCCTATTCATCGGCAAACAAAAAACCGGCCTACAATACACAATTAATATAAACCTCCCCATACAAATACAATAAGGACCCACCGATAAGCGAGCTTACAGACGAGCTGCGAGTTTTGGAAAAAAGATAAATTTTCTTCAAATCAAATCATTTCTTTTTTATGTGATAGGTGGCAGACGAGCAGGCGGATCACCTGATGGTAAGCAATTGCCGCCGCCCATGGACACCTGCAACACCAGTGGAGCTACAAGTGCGCCGCCAACCTTTTATCCCCTTCCCCCCAGATGGGCCTCCGGTACCCTCACTCACTCGACGAAACACAGCACTGGGGCTGCTTCACGCCGGTTTTCTGTGGTATCACTCCGGTCGAGCCGGCCCATTCATGCCGAAGCATGGCTCTCCCACAGTTAAAAGCTGCGAGGCTGCGAGTTTTGGAAAAAAGATACATTTTCATCAAATCAAATAATTTATTACTTTAATTAGTACAATAGAGATCTTGAAATGAAAATAGTTTCACTATATTAGGCCTAGCAATGGCATGCAAATCTTCATAGTTGTGTTATAGCTGGAGGCACGAAAGTATAGCGATGACCGTTATTTTGCGCACTTGTAAAAAAGAAGACTTTTTATCAAAATTGGTTTTTGCGCACTCAAGGTCATATCTACACTTTCTTGCCTCAGACTATACTAAACTTACCGTACACGCTTTCTTATAAGTGCAGTACGTGACAATTCGGAAAAGAAATAGAAAAAACATATTACAATAATTTAAAGAGTTTGGTAATAATATAAGCACAATTACATAAAACAAATAGAATGGAGTTTTATTTCTTTAAAAAAAGATCTGTTTCCTCTAAGTAAATTGTGCTAACTTAATGATAGGTGGCAGATGAGCAGACGGATCACCTGATGGTACCCAAGCGATTGCCGCCGCTAATAGACACTTGCAACATTAGTAGAGTCAGTTGGGCGTCCGGTATCACTTAGGGCCGGTTTCTGAATTGAGAATTTAAAGCTATGCACTACTTAAGCACAAACTTCTAAACGCAGCGCAGACGCTGCTTCACGCCAGTCTTCTGTGAGGTCGTGGTATCACTGCATGTGGTATCGTGTATCATCTTCTATACTATCACAGAATACTTAATAGTTCAAGTACAGAATGCCCACTTCTAAAAACCGTTTATAGAAAAATAAAGGCTCAGGCTACCATAACATAAAGTTGAAATTCCGGCCGCCCAGTATTCAACACCTACAATTATTCATACCTAGAAGTGCGTTCTCTTTCTATCGCACGCAATTGTCGCGCATGCGTCGCCGCTCGCTCGTGATTTTCTACTGACTGGCCCCTCCGGAGGGGACGCCGCATGTACTTGCAAGTTGGATACTACACGCGGAGTGGGACAGGCCTGATACTATTTATAAAGAGATAACTTCTATAGACAACGCCAAGGCTTATAGGTAAAACGAAAACACGAAACGCTTGCGCGATGTAATTGAACACAGCGCCATCTATTGGTTCATTTCTGAATTACGGTCCCAAAGCGAAGTGAGGGCGGGCCACTAGTTATATAATATATTTAGATGCCTAAATATACAGGATGGAAAAAAACATATTTTATTTTGGGTCGTTGTCGC